>JARWKJ010000002.1:2242500-2842500 GCA_029959095.1 Rhinichthys osculus | reverse complement strand
TTCTTTCTTTCTTTCTCTCTTTCTAACTAATCTTTCTTCTTTCTTTCTTTCTTTCCTTTCTAACTAATCTTTCTTCTTTCTTTCTTTCTTTCTGTCTAACTAATCTTTCTTCTTTCTTTCTTTCTTTCTAACTAATCTTTCTTTCTAACTAATTCTTTCTTTCTTTCTTTCTTTCTTTCTAACTAATCTTTCTTTCTTTCTTTCTAACTAATATTTCTTCTTTCTTTCTTTTTTTCTTTCTTTCTTTCTTTCTTTCTTTCCTTCTAACTAATCTTTCTTTCTAACTAATTCTTTCTTTCTTTCTTTCTTTCTTTCTTTCTAACTAATCTTTCTTCTTTCTTTCTTTCTTTCTTTCTAACTAATCTTTCTTCTTTCTTTCTTTCTTTCTTTCTTTCTTTCTTTCTTTCTTTCTTTCTAACTAATCTTTCTTCTTTCTTTCCATCCATCTATCCGACTTCAAACTACTTTAAACTTCTTCAAACTCTCTGGTCCGGCTTTCTCAAGCCAACTTAAAGATTGTCTCATCAAACTTTTTTTCTAGTTCCCCATTGAAGTTCCACAAAAATCTTGTGTTTGGAGTTTCGATGTGTTTTTGAGGTGAATTTTTAGGGTAAAGTGGGTCGCACACCGGACGAGAAGCGCAGCGCCATGTCTTTAAAAAATAGACTATTGTGTTATTCTCTACACACCGGCAGCGCCATTCGGCGTTGTTAATGTAAATACTGTGTGACTTTACCCTGTGCTGCATGCAATATACATTTAGTTTTACATTAATTTACAGAAATCAGTTGCTTGAATTAAAATTGCTGATGTTATCGGATTTTCAGGTGAGATTCTCGTTATTTCGACATAATAATAGGGGTTTTCCAGCATTTAATTTTTTTGGCGGTCACCAAAGCAATTTTTTGTCCCGCCAAAGCCTTTTTTGATCGGTGAGTGATGTAGAATAGAATGACTGCTGCGCTTGACAGGGCGCATAACGAGCAGAGAGAGAGAGAGAGAGAGAGAGAGAGAGAGAGCATCCCGGCCGCGCGCGCGCGCGCACTCTCACGTCTTCAAACAACACGAGCGCTGTTTTGCTCTCTCTCTCTCTCGCGCGCATATTAATCAAAATCAATTGACACGATAGTAAAAGTGTGTACGAGTACGAGTGAGATTTGTTGACTGGGGGGGGATCTCTCGCTCTCGCTCACGCAAGGTCTCTCGTTCGTTCTACGCGGTTTGGAGCACAATCTCTGTCTCGCATGCACGCTCGCTCTAGATTACGGGAGATTTTTAACGAATTTGCGGTATAACTAGTCGATCACGAGTGGCTCAACAGGTAGATCTGTAGATAAACTCATATTTCAGGCATTTGACCGACCCGGTTGACACTTCAGCGTGAGAAATCGGGAGTGTGGCGTGTGAGCGTGTGAAACCAATCAAATGCGGGTGTCTCACGGCCAATGCGTGAGAGTTGGCAGCTATGGTATATGGCCCACTATGTGTTGTTGTAGCCATTAAATAAGCGCATTTTGTTTAATTTTTGTAAAAATATTATAATGTTATTTTTTTTACATGCTGATTATGAAAATTGAACAGCATTAAGATGCGCCCCTCAGCACCTGCTTTATAATTATCTGGCGCCGCCCCTGCTCGAGTTGTCCTAGACGCGACGCGGCGCTTCTCGTCCGGTGTGCGACCCCCTTGCTGCTTGTGAAAAGTTTTTTTTTTTTTTTTACATTTTGCACCCATGTAGTGCATGTTCTGAAATTAAAATAAACATTGCCCTGATACACACACATCGTTGTTCAGGTTTTTTTTTAGTCAGAGAACGAAGAGAGAGCTACGTAGCTTTTTTTTTGTTTTTTTGTTCCGTTACCTCCAACCCCCGTTTTGAGTCGCCGGATCCACCCCCCCTCTACGCTCCGGGACCTCCCACTTTACAAATTAACCACTGTGTAAAACATATTGATATAAATGAGCATATATTATATACCTTCTTTTGTCTTCACCTGTGGTCTCCCAACGTTGCTATTATGGTCAAGTATTGCAAGTTGGGTACGAGCCCTCATGCTGTCGTAACTGAAGTGCGCTTCTCAGCATACTTCAGCATGACCTGATGGTACACCTCCAAAGATCCTGTATAAATGTAATATCGCACACTCAATGACCCAGTGTAACTGGTATCATTGCGTAGTAGGCAGTAATGAAACAAAACTGCTCCTCTCAAAAAAATGTATAGATGTTGCGACAATCATCATCATGACTGGAATTTTTTTTGAATCAATGTAAATAGATACCAGTATGCTTGAAGAGTGGCATCTGCCTCAAGTCTCTAAGGAGATTTTTGTCCAACACCACTCCCTTCAGTGCCACAAAAGCTGATGAATCTGGTCTCAGCCACCTCTTGCGCCTCTGTTCATCCTCTGTCAGGGTTGTGTGATTGCAGGTGTACTGAGCACCATCCTCCTCCCACCGGTGAATGCCACATATGTGGTGCAGAAGCGACTTCCATCTTCGTACACATTCCTATAAAAATAAGATTGAAGTCATAGTTGGTGAAATACTTTCCTGCTTCAAATAATATGTTATGTGCCAGGTAAATACTATTAGAAATATTAACTGCCACTGTTATTACACCGACAGGAACATGTTTTGTTATCGTTGATATAACAGTAAATATTCTATACCAAAAATACTGTATCTATGTTATGTACTATTTAATATTCTTACCTCTTTGTCACCTTTGCTTGTGCTGCATGACCGGTACAGATGGTTAGTGATTGACTTTATCCATGGCTGCAAGTCTTTGTTGTTCTTCTTATTGGATATAACTACAAGTTTCTTCTTCACACCTGTAGAAAACAGCCAAAAATTACGTCTAAAAAGTTAGCGATAAAATGAAAGAGAACACACTTATCTTGTGAGGTACAAACAATTTAGTGTATTTTCCACTAAATTTACTTACTTTTGCTCACATGCCAGGGATCAAATTCATGTTGGATGCTAGTGTAGTTGTCCTTCATAAGTTTGCGGACAGATGGCGATCTGTCAGTGGTCACAACACCAACAACCACTCCCCTGTCAAGCAAATAATCCAGACCCCTCTGAAATCCCAACACCTCCATAGCAACCGAGCTGGTTGTTTCTGTAACCTAGAGAATAATATTTACAGATCAGACAAAGCATGTCTACATTTGTTTTTGAAAACAATTACATAATTTGGTGTTACAAAACATATTAGATAATTTACCTGAACCAATTCAAAATGAATGATCTCTTTTGTGGCATCATCTTGAAATTAATATGTACAGTATTTGCTACTGAAACCTGTTTTGAGAAAAAAGCAGAGATGAATTGGTAACTATGTTTTAGGGTTGCCATGTGTCATACAGTATAATCAGAATAATTTCTATTATACCTCCTGGAGTTATGATTTACATTTCCAGCAAAATGCTTACCTGGACTGTCACTTCTAGCATCACCACAGAGCTCAACTTTCTGTCCTGAGGCACAAAGTTGCAAGAGACGTTCCATTAATTTCTCGTGTTGATCTATGTACGCTTGATGGATGACTGGTATTAGATAGACAGATTGCATTGAACAATATTGAGTTTGCTTTGGAATAGGGGTATGAAGAAGCTCAGCCCAGTCAGAAATGGTGGTATGGGTGGTTCCTGTGAAGAAAGTGGATGCGCTGATGATTTGGCTGCCATGGGTTATAATCCTTTTCTTTTCCACTGCTGAGCCACAGGTCTTGCATGTGTTGAACAGTTCTAAGGTCCCGTCCACACTACTGCGTTTTCGATTAAAAACGGAGACCTTTTGCTACGTTTGCACCTCCCGTCCACACTAAAACGGCAAAAACGGAGACCCAAAACGGAGAAGTTTAGAAACGCTGCCGATCCGTTTTTCGTTTTGAATCTCCGGAGGGCGTTTTAGTGTAGACGGGTCAAAACGGAGGACTTTAGAAACGATGACGTAGTAGAGGCTCACGCTCGGCTCTGTGATTGGGTGTCATCAGTCATGGCGTATATCTTTGCTAGCAGCTGTTGTACAAGTAAATTCTGCATTTTACAACGCTATAACTGCCTACATGCGCCGGAGTCAAGCTATTATTCGAGCGATCTGTGACAATTCCCGTGTGCAGCGGCGGCGTTGACCGTACATGGAGCGTCGGTTTGGGGTTAACCCAGAGCATGGTGGGTAATTTTATCAATGAAGTTGTGTTTACAACGAATGTTCTTTATCGTCCTGTTTGTGAAATTTAAAATGTAGTTGTTGTGTAAATTACATTTACATTTATTTATTTAGTAAAAAATAAGCATTATCGCACAAAAAAATAACAGTAGTACAGGCTCAAAAGAAAAGTCATTCAACTCACTTGTGCCTCATCTCCACTGGCTGTGTTGGTGACAGACAAATATCCCCACTAACACAGAACGTTTAGGGAACGTTAGGGAACGTTAGTTTATGGTTCTCTAAAGGTTAGTTTGAACCAAACCAAAAACTAACGTTTAGGGAACGTTCCCTCAGGGTTATAACGTTCCCTAAACGTTAAGGGAACCAACCAACTAAAACGTTCTCCTGTGGTTGCACTATACCTCCACACAACGTTCCCGTTTGGTTGTTTTTGGTTGTTCTGTGTGCGGTTTTGAAATGTTTAAACCAGCTCCATTTAATGACGTAGCATAGAAGGTTTGCAGTCACTTGATTTAGATTCTTAGATTCTTCACTTGTAAGCAACTCCGATCATCACTCTTCACACACTACGCTCCTCCCACCTGGACACTGTTTACCTTCCGGCTACAACTGAGTTCCCACGGGATTTCAGCGCGAGACTACAGCTTGCCGTCTAAAACACTATTTAGGTGAATTTAAACAATGGCTAAGTTGCTAAACGCATCTTGTTCACATGTAAGGCCCCTGTTCATGTTGGACAGACATTTTAATTGCATTTTGTGTCGGTTAAGAGGTACAAAGACACTCTTTTGTATATGCCCCCATAACTGCCGTTTTAGCTGAGTGGGAGCTCTGGGCTTTTGCGGGAACAGCTCCGTGTAGAAAGCACCAATCCGGTTCGTTTTTTTTCTATAGACAGTACTCACAAAGGTGTAACGATCAAGATTAACTTAAAAATTGCCCGGAGTTCTCCTTTAAGGTTGCAGTCCATGATACTAGCTTAGGTGTAAGGTTGTTGTCAGTAATGTCAATTTCTATGATTAACTTGACAGGGAGAATGATATAAAACACCAACATGCCTAAAAAAATAGAAAAACTACAACAGAGAGACAGAGAGAATACAAACAAAGGTTTAAGGAAGACCCAGTGAAGTACGAGGAATACTTAAGGAAAGAAAGAGAACGAAATAAGAAACGAAGGGAAGAAGGAAAGCTGAAGAGTATCAGTGAATTATCTGACAGGGAGCAAAGACATGTCAGAAAAGAATGGAGGAAAAGACAGGATAATGGTGAAAAGACAAAAAGAGGTGGAGACATTTTGCAGGGCTTCCACACCACCTAGCACTTCCAGTGAGGGTGATCAGACACCAGTGCACATACACACTGGGGGACAAGGGAGAAAACGAGCAAAAATCAGTAACTATAGAAAATGTCACATACACACACACACACACACAGTTCAGTGGTTCTGGAGATTTATCTGAATGAGGAAAATTATTCTGAAATTAATGTTTTATGGAAACACACACACACACACACACACACACACACACACACAGTTCAGTGGTTCTGCAGATTTATCTGATTGACTCATAAACAAAATGTTGAAAATGTGAAAATAAAACAAAGTGGTTCTGAAACAGTCTACATTGTAAGTTGTTGGTTTTTTTAGGAAGAAAAATCTATGAGCATACCTCTCACTTGCACCTCAAGACCCAAAGTACAGAATAGCTCTAGGTGTTCTTATAAGATATTTACTGTCAGATATGTGTCTGCTATATGTACTGACTGCATATGTGCATCATAGTTATTTATATTAACATAAAATGTGGATAGTCTGATTCTGTTATGGAATGACACAGACAGATGATTCAAGTGATAAGGTGATTTATTGGAAACTGCTGGCAAATGAAGAGAAGGATGAAGATGGTAGAGAAATCCTAAACAGATGAGAAGCAGCAGCGAATATGGGGAGTGGAAGTGGTGAGCACACACGTTGGGTTGATTGGAATAGCGTTGGCAGACACAGACGAACCAGGAAACACTCCGGGAGATGACAGGGGAGATGCAGGAACACAAGTAAGCGAAAATCCAATTATCTGTAACACAGTATAGAAGTCTTTACTCAAACGAGACCAGACAATAATGCAGCTCGAGGTGTGTGCTTAAATACTGGGGTTGATGAATGAAGAATCAGGTGTGCGTGATCAGTACTCTGGAGAAGGTGCTCTTTGTGATTGGTTGCTGATTGAACCTGGTACGTCTGTTACAGTACCCCCCCCCTCCACGGCCTGCTCCAGAGGGCCGAGGACCCCGACGTCGAGGTGGCCGACCTCTACCACGAGGTGCAGGACGATCTGGATTAGACTCATGGAAGGTTGTGAGAAGTGTAGGGTCTAAGATGTCACCTCTAGGAACCCAAGCTCGTTCTTCAGGTCCATAACCTTCCCAATCAATCAGGTACTCTAGTTGGCCACCACGACGTCGGGAGTCCAGAATTTCACGGACAGTGTAAATGGTCCCATCCTCCTGGATAAGTGGGAGAGAGGGTTCCTCTGTTGGTTCAGGTTCTGTTGTAGGAGCGGAAACAGGTGGGTAATATGGTTTTAGCAGTGAAACATGGAAAGTTGAATGAATCTTGTATTGTGGAGGTAGTTGTAACTGGTAACAGACTTGATTGACCTGCCGCTTGATGGTAAAGGGCCCAATGAACCTGGGACTTAGCTTTTTGCAGGGTAGGCGCATTCTGACGTCTCGTGTTGATAACCAGACCTTTTGTCCGGGATGGAAGGTAGGAGTGTCGGCTCGCCGAGTATTGGCCTGGGTTTCTTGCCTGCGCACTGCTCGGTGCAACTGATGATGGGCTGCGTCCCAGACCGTCTCGCTCTCCCGGAACCAGTAGTCCACTGATGGTACGTTCGATGGTTCCCCGGACCATGGGAACACAGGCGGTTGATAGCCGAGTACACAATGGAAAGGTGTAAGTCCGGTGGCAGCTTGTCTTAACGAATTTTGGGCATATTCAGCCCAACCTATGTACTGGTTCCAGGTATCCTGGTGGCCATGGCAGAAGGTTCTGAGAAATCTCCCAATCTCTTGTATCTTCCTTTCCGTCTGCCCATTGGATTGTGGATGATAGCCTGATGTAAGACTAACGGTCACACCAAGGAGGGTGAAGAAGGCCTTCCAAACTCTTGAAATGA
Organism: Rhinichthys osculus; assembly: GCA_029959095.1. Classification (NCBI taxonomy): domain Eukaryota; kingdom Metazoa; phylum Chordata; class Actinopteri; order Cypriniformes; family Leuciscidae; genus Rhinichthys; species Rhinichthys osculus. Next base: position 2,835,134 of record JARWKJ010000002.1, on the reverse strand, counting down.
ATTGTGGCCCACGATCAGAAACAATATCTTCGGGGATGCCAAAGTATCTTAAACATGGTTAAAGAGTAACTCTGCGGTAACCATGGCTGTGGGGAGCCCCTTCAGGGGAATTAATCTACAGGACATGGAGAAACGATCCACGATGACCAGGACTGTGGTATTACCAGAAGATGGTGGTAGGTCAGTGATGAAATCCACTCCTAGGTGTGACCAGGGGCGTTGAGGAACGGGCAGTGGGAGTAACTTGCCGGATGGTAAGTGGTGTAGACTCTTTGTGATTGCACAATCAGAACATCCTTGGACGAACCTCCTAACTTCTTGTGCCATGCCAGGCCACCAGAAGCGATTGCGTATCAGCGAGAGGGTACCATTGGCCCCTGGGTGACCAGTGCCCAAAGAGGAGTGAACGGAATGGATGATGGCAGTACGTTGAGATCGTGGTATATATGTCCGGTTTGGAGGACACCCTGGCGGAGGCTGTTGGGAGGCATTGGAGGAGGAGAGTTGTTGTTGATCCAGGGACCATTGGATAGGACTGACCAGAATCTCTTGGGGTAAGATGGGTTCAGGTTCTTCTGTGGATTCATCAGGAGAGTGAAGACGGGACAGAGCATCTGCTTTTGTGTTCTTGGTGCCTGGGTGATAAGCAATGGTGAACTTGAAACGGGTGAAGAATAGAGCCCATCTAGCCTGACGGGGATTGAGTCTCTTTGCATCTCGTATGTACTCTAAGTTCTTGTGATCTGTGAATACCAGGAATGGGTGCTGAGCTCCCTCCAACCAATGCCTCCATTCTTCCAGGGCTAATTTGATGGCCAGGAGTTCTCTATTGCCGATGTCATAATTCCTCTCTGCTGGGGTGAGTTTCCTGGAGAAGAAGGCGCATGGATGTAGTCTGGCTGGGTCCCCATGCTGCTGCGATAACACTGCTCCTACTCCAGTAGTGGAGGCGTCGACTTCAACCACGAAAGCCTTGGTGGGATCGGGATGAATAAGAAGCGGTGCACTGGTAAAGGCAGTCTTCAGTTTCTCGAAGGCTTGCGTGGCAGCTGGTGACCAGAACAGCGACTTGGGCTTGCCTTGAAGGAGGTTGGTCAATGGAAAGACGATGGAGCTGAAATTCTTGATAAATCGACGATAAAAGTTAGAGAATCCTAGAAAACGCTGGAGTTCTTTGATGGTAGTTGGAACGGACCAGTTGCGGACAGCCTCAACCTTCCCCTCGTCCATCTGGATACCGTGTTCACCGATGTGATAACCAAGGAACTGGACTGATGACAGATGGAATGAGCATTTCTCAGCTTTGAGAAATAGCTGATGGTTTCTCAGGAGTTGTAGGACCTCCGCAACGTGCTGGCGATGTTCGGTCATATTTCGGGAGTACACCAAGATGTCATCAATGTAAACCAGTACAAACTTGTGAAGAAACTTCCGGAGAATCTCGTGCATAAAATCCTGGAACACAGAGGGGGCATTTACCAGTCCATAGGGCATGACCAGATATTCATAGTGCCCCGTAGGGGTTACAAACGCTGTCTTCCACTCATCCCCCTCACGTATCCGGATAAGGTTATAGGCGCTGCGGAGGTCCAGTTTGGTGAACACGGTAGCACCACGAAGTTGCTCAAGGGCTGCTGGAACAAGGGGAAGTGGATACCGGAATTTCACTGTGATTTTGTTGAGGGAACGGTAGTCTATGCAAGGCCGCAAGCCTCCGTCCTTCTTGGCCACGAAGAAGAAGCTTGAAGCAGCTGGGGATGTAGAAGGACGAATATAACCTTGACGTAGGGCTTCCTCAATATACTCTTTCATGGCTTTCTGCTCGGGTATGGAGAGTGGGTAGATCTTACCATGGGGCACTGGTTCACCCGGCAGCAGGTCAATAGCACAGTCCCATGGTCGATGCGGAGGCAATTGGGTGGCTTTTACTGGACAGAATACGTCGTTGAAGGAGGTGTAACAGGTGGGAATATTCACTGACTGCTTCTCCACCGGGCTTTCAATGGAGGTGGAATGGAGAGATAAGATCTCTGGAGTCACTGGAACGGGGAGAGGAAGACAAGGAAAACAATCTGGAAAACAACTATCACCCCATTTCTGAATTTCTCCAGATGTCCAGGAGATGTGAGGGTTATGTTGCATCAACCATGGTCGCCCTAGAATGATGCCAGTAGTGGAGTGCTCCAGAACCAGTAAACTGATGGATTCAACATGACATAGACCAACTTGTAATTGAATGGATTCAACATAGTAGCAGATCTTACGTTTGCAGAGTGGTTTGCCGATCACGGAGTGAACTTGGTAACTGGACTTCGTACATCTCTTCTTGAGCTTGAGCTGACGGCAAAGTTCCCCGGAGATGAAGTTCCCGGCTGACCCGGAATCCAGGAGGGCTGATACAGACACAGAAACATCTTGGGCAGTTACTATTACATTGGTGGTGAGTGGTTTCATTTCAATTGAGGGAGTATACATAGAACTCACCACAGGTCTGGGCGGACGTACAGGACAGGTTGACTTGATGTGACCAGAACCTCCACAGTATAAACAAAGACCCTGGGTGAGTCGTCTCTGACGTTCAGTGACTGATAAGCGTGAGTTACCAAGTTGCATCGGTTCAGGATAAGATTCTGGAGCGCTGGAGAACTCTGGCTGGCGGAAGGGATTGTAGAAGTGTTGGCCCTGTTGGTCTTCCATACACTGTTGAACACAGCGTACTACCTGAATAGACAGCTGGATGAATTGTTCTAAGCCCATCAGGTCATTATATGTGGCGAGATGCAGCCGCAGTTTGGGATCCAATCCCTGTCTGTAGGTTGTGATGAGAGCGCGTTCATTCCAGCCACTAGATGTTGCAAGGGTACGAAACTTTACTGAATAATCGGTTATTGACATTCTTCCTTGTCGAAGATGATATAGTTGTTCACAGACGGTTGAATCTCCTTTTGGTCTACCGAAATCTTCACGAAAGTGATCAATGAAATCATCCAAAGAACGAGTTACTGGGGATGCTTGATTCCATAGGGGTTCAGCCCATTGCAGTGCTCGTCCGGACAGCAAGGATATAATGAACGCGATTTTGGATCGGTCAGTGGTGAATCTCTGCGGTTGCATCTCCAGGGCCAGTGAACATTGCAAAAGAAACCCGTTGCAATCCTCCACCGAGCCTGAGTAGGGCGCCGGATTGGCCACGGGACTAGCGGAGTTTACCGGAGAAGGAGTCGTCATGGCGGAAGTTGAAACTGTTGACGAGCTGAGAGCGCGTTTGAATCCGTCTATGAACTCCTGGAAAGTAATCCGGATTACTCGTATCGCTGTTTTGGTCTGGTCTTCTGTTATGGAATGACACAGACAGATGATTCAAGTGATAAGGTGATTTATTGGAAACTGCTGGCAAATGAAGAGAAGGATGAAGATGGTAGAGAAATCCTAAACAGATGAGAAGCAGCAGCGAATATGGGGAGTGGAAGTGGTGAGCACACACGTTGGGTTGATTGGAATAGCGTTGGCAGACACAGACGAACCAGGAAACACTCCGGGAGATGACAGGGGAGATGCAGGAACGCAAGTAAGCGAAAATCCAATTATCTGTAACACAGTATAGAAGTCTTTACTCAAACGAGACCAGACAATAATGCAGCTCGAGGTGTGTGCTTAAATACTGGGGTTGATGAATGACTAGAATCAGGTGTGCGTGATCAGTACTCTGGAGAAGGTGCTCTTTGTGATTGGTTGCTGATGGAACCTGGTACGTCTGTTACAGATTCAGCCATGGCAAACTAAGTAATGTGGTCACTACCAAAACATTACTGTCACTACCAAAAATGTGCAGTCACTACCGTAACATGGGATGTTTTGTCAAAAATAAAGTATATTGAATTATCAACTAAGATGTTATGATAGTGTTTGGTTCAATGCATATTCAAACTAATGAATCCTTAACTTTGAAATCCGTACGATTAACTTTATGCCTTCTACAAAGAAAAAATGGGTTCAAAATACAACAAATCTCATAAATTACATTTAAAATATTATTAAAATTATAATCTTTATTGATTTAACCTGTAAAAATATTTTCAAAAAATAGAAAAAATATATATTTATAAGGTAGATGTAAACAAAATCTTAATAGGTCATTATAAGCCTTCTTAAAAAATTATTTAATATTGTGTTTCGGTTGTGACAAATTTGGGGAGAAGGAAAATATTCCAGCATTTTCTGAAAAAACAATATGAGAATTAACTGCACAATTACTAGAAAAGTGTACCTTGGATATTATACAATTTGCATACATGCAAAATTTGTGAAAAAAAAAAAAAAAAAAAATTCAAGATGTTTCCAACTCTGACTTTGCACCAATTCTGTAGAATGGCCCTTATATGATTTTAAATCCACTTACCATGGTTGGAAAACATGTGGCAAAACAGTATGTCCCTGGGTGAATACATACCATATTTATACCATTTTCCAGACCAGGAATGCTTGTCACCAACTTTTGTCTTTGGTAAGGATGAAGTATGTTTGGTTGCATTCATTCTTAGGGAGAAGAGCTGGTAGAAGCTTGATGTTCATACATCCGCCATTTTGACTCCCGATCCAAATTTTTTGTAGCATTTGCTTACTATACGTGGGCTGTTCTTGATTCTCTTTGTTTCTCTTAGAAGCTGCAACTTGTTTGTGGCTTATTTGAAACCTTTGAGACCATGTTAGACCACTTTAGGGTTATCTGTGAAGGTTGAGATGGTGGTCTTGACTGCCATCTTCTGCTCTTTGAGCTCAATCTGATTTGGCCACCAGCTTTTTTTGATTGTGGACTCTTGGAGAGAATTTTACTCTGATTCATTGTAGTAAACCACTTATTAAATAAAATGTCATTGGTATCTGACTTCCATGATTCTCTGGAGATACTATCCCATTCTCAACATATCTTAACATCTCTGAGATGTTCTTATCTGCTTATTGGTTCCTGATTCTGGTTCTTTTTCCAAATTTCAACCACTTATAAAGTTAGATCATGCTTTTCATGTTTACTGTGCGTTTCAGTGCTCTTCAAAGAAATCTTTGTCTTTAATGGACTTTTCTCATTATGATTCGTTCAAGTATGTGAACAGTTTTTGATGACTATTCCTGCTCTTTGAATTAACCTTTTTCTTATTTTTTAAATCTCTTTCAGATAATGGAGTACCTTGGACAACAGGACTACACTGATGAAGAACTGGATTACCTGTATGGGTACCACTTCAGTGGTTCACCTGATGAGAACACCAAAAACTTGCTTGATGCCATGTATGCACACAATTTCGTGAACGACTTCCTATTGAATGAAGACCTCAACATTCCCCTTTTCCCAACTACAGTCCAACAAGCCAACCATGCCCTACGGTGTGAGTATGACTTTGATGGCATTGTTATCCATATCAAGGATATGTCTGCACTGAACATCCAGCTACACTACCTCTTTGTGGGGAAAGTTGATGCCCAGTCTGCAAAACCACTGGCACATTTTGAAAAAACACATCCAACTCCAGACATACAGCAGTGCTGGATTCTCTGCACTACACAAGACATATGACACTGTGTTGGCCCTTTGTGGATGGAGGACATTTTCTGAATTTGAGCATCTTGTCCACTCATCACACTCACACCCTTGTGCGAGTCCTTTTATATGACTTGCACAAACGTAATGATCGTATTCCAACCCATTCACTTAAAGAGCAGACCCCGGCGGGTCAGGACGTCCAGCAGTGCCTGCAGCTGGCCCTTTCCAAATTGAAGTACTTTCCATCAATTGTCTTTTGGAATGAGAATCGCCATCCGAAGGCAAAATGGAACAAAAGAGACTATATCAAGCTATATAGTCAAACTGAGATGCCATCCACTGAAGCTCAGGCAGCGGCACTAATGGGGGACATCTGTGCCAACATGGAAAGAAGCAATCTGACATATGCCAAACACATGCAAAAGTACAAAGAGGGGGGCATGCCATGGTTACATACATGCCTACAACGTCTTCCAAAAACCATGCCAAAAGATCAGAAAATCTCCGTCCTCACTTTTGTGAGTTCTATTGCACTCATTAAGAACGGGGATTTTGTTTATTTTTCATCCCTTGGGTCCCTCATGACGCAGCTCCCAATGAGCCAGCAACAGCTCCAGCAGGCACACCTGCTATCTCCACTGATACTGATACACTCTCCACGTGTCAACCGGCTCCATGACACGGTGCCATACAAGGTAGCCGCAATCCAAGTCAGTACAAATAAACGTCCCCCATCAGTACAAAACAAGAACAACCAGAAGAACAAGAAATTCAACAAGCTGAAGAAGAAGAGGATCAACTTATTGAAAGGGTGGAGACAACAACAATACCTGCAAACGTCCAGGGGAGGTGGACGGATGCAGAGGTGGAATTGGTGATGGCTCACCCCAATTTGACCCATGCAGAGGCTTACAGTAGATACCTCACCACCTGTAAGCAAATGGCCCGCCCAGTGAGGACATTCCAAGCCTTTAAAAAGAAAAGACAGAGACAACAATAGGTACGTTTTTTTGTTTCACTTTATCTCCTATCATTTAACTGATGCAAAAATCACTTTCTTTTATGCTAATCCACAACTTACCTTATTATGCAGAATCATGGACCACCTGGTAGCCTACTAACCTGGATGACCACATCTCCAGAGGAAATCGCAATATGTTCTTTTTTTGTTCTTGTTCGACGATTTTTTTTTGTTTAACATTGATCTAATCAATCACCAGCACTTAACAATATTTTTTGTTTACACTTTTAATTTTGTTAAATAAATAATATTACTTAACCGTACCTCTTGTGTTATGTCAAATTATTTTCAATTCACCAAGCCCCAACCACAAAAAAGACAAGTCCCACCCACAAAAAAACACATTCCCACCCACAAAAAAACATAAGTCCCACCCAAAAAAAAGTCCCACCCACCCAAATAAACAAGTCCCACCCAAAAAAAACACAACCTAACCCACCCTAACACCTCCCAGGATTCTTCCCATGTGTTGCATCAGGAGTATCAACTCCTGCCCTCTGGGAGGCGCTATAGGGTCCCAGAATGCAGAAAGAACAAATATAAACACTCATTTGTTCCTCTGTCAATATCGCTGCTGAATCAACACAGGAGAGTAAAGAAGTGATAGTTTCCCCCCACTTGCACTTTAATCTATATAGTTATGGCTATTGAAGACCACTCTTGCAGGGCGGAGCCCCTATAATATTAATTAAGTACCTATGTTAACTCTATTTTTAGCTTTTTTTAGGTGGTGTGTTGTAATTGTTGGAACTTGTATTGCAAGACAAATGTCCATGTACACAGACAATAAAGTGTTATCTATCTATATATCTATCTGTTACATTCGTGAACGAATCGTTATTTTTGAACGAATCTTTTAGGTGAATGAATCGTTCTCGTTCACGTAATCCATTGACTCGTATTTCTCGTTCACTGAAATCCCTCCCTCCACAGCAGTGTGGCGCTATTAGCAGCGCATGCGCAGCTCAGTGAACCGAGTAGCTCTGTGGACTTTTTCAACCTGTCAAATAATGACTAAACCTCGAGCCAATAGCCTTCGAGTATGAGATGTGACGGATCATGTGATTTGTTGAATGTAGTGAACGAATACGCCCTTCACTAACCATGACTGAGTTGCTTTTGAGTCTTGTTTGTGAACGAGTTGAATGACATGTCGTTCATGAACGAAAAAAACAAGTTGTTTGAACGATAATGATGGTGATGTCACGAATCCAGTCTGTGGCCTTCCACCCGATAGCCACCAGAGGTCGCTTCTCCATCATATTGACTCTCACACCACACAGCACACTGGACTGCATTTCCCATCATCCATTGAACGGACAACACACACAACTAATTACACTAATCACACTCACAGCTGAGAATTATCTCACAATCACTATCACTCAATCACATTCTTTATAAGCCTTGGACTTTCTCTCTGTGATCGCCGAGTATTGTATAGCGCTTATCCTAGCGACAGCTACTCTACGGAGCCCACTCAGTTGTTTAAAGTCTTGCCTTGCCTGTGTTTTGATATCTTCCTGTGTTTCCAGGATTAACCCTTTGCCTTGCCCTTCGGACTCTGTTTGCCCCTCGTTTGAATTATTGCTTGCGTACCTGGATTATCTCTCTGCCTTGCCCTGTTGGATATTGTTCACCGATCGTAGACCCACGCTTGCCCTAGGATCTCTCTTGTGTCTTGCCCGTACCATACCTGTTTACCGTTGTCTGACCCTTGCCTGTTTACTATGTTTCTAAATAAAAGCTTGCACATGGATCCGCACGCCTCACGTCTTGTTCGCCCCATTACAGGTGAACAGATAGAGCTAGGCTCGTGTAGTTGGTGTATTTGCATCAAAGAAAGAAATTTACACTTTACCATTGTAATGAAAACAGTTTAATAACGCAAGCTGATGGTTAAATGCAGGCCAACAAATACAAATTACTTGGTTTTAGCTAAGTGGGCGGGAGGCACTTGACTGTTTACTTGATCTAAATTTACACTTCTCTTTACCTCTTTTTATTATATTTTATTTGTGTGTTTTAGACTTAGTTTTGTGGTATTTTGCACTTTGAACAATTTACTATACTGCACAGTACTGTAAGCACTGGAGTTTTGTGTTCATTTTGTATTATCAAAAATGAATTCATTACATTTTAATAATGTCATGCACTTCTCTAAAAACTGTAAGACAAACAAAAAATATGACAGTATTGGTTGGGTCTCATTTGCGTAACGTCAGCAAATAGCATTTTAGTTCGGGCTGTGAAAGGGCATGTAATTGGTTGGATCTACTGAACGAATACGCCCACCACTGACCAAGATCGCTGTTTTGAGTCTGAACGAGAGAGAGATCTCGTCCGTGAACGAATTGAATGAACTGGTAGGTAGTGTTGTCACGGTACCAAAATTTCAGTATTCGGTACCAATACCAGTGAAAATCCATGGTTCTCTGTACCAATTTCGATACCAAAGCTTAATTTAGGTTAAATTTGACATATATTATTAAAGTGTATATCACGGTTACAAAGATGGAAACTGTAGTGTTAAAAACACTTTACTATAAGATTTTATTTGTTAGATAACATTATATAAAATGACCTAACAATAAACAATAGTTATATACTGTAGCAATTATTCTCCTTGGGGTTAATTTAAAAATGTACTAATACTTTTTTAACATCAAAAGTTTTATTTGTTAACATTATTTAATGCACAATGAATGAAGTGAACAAACATGAACAATCCAGTGTTTGTATTAAATAACATTCACAAACATTAATTAATGTTGTAAAAATATATTGTTCACTCAATGTTTTGATGTTAGATAACGCATTAAGTAATGCTAATGAATGGTATCTTATTGTAGTGTTACCAAACTATACAGGAGATAAAACGTGTTTAATTTGACTTAACTACTTTTATTTAATCCAAAACTGCCAAAAATCCAAAAATGTCACTCTTGCCTGTCTTCAAAACTTGAGAACCCTGTAGCTGTACAGGGCAGCTTTTTATTTCTCATCTCCATAAATATAACTAGTAAAGCTAATGCAAGGGTTAGAAATCAATTAATTCTTTAATGATACTTCCTCGTCATCATGGAGTGCGCAGTTCACACCGCTTTCTCCTTTCTCTCCTTTCCTTCTCCAAAAAACGCGCCATGTGAACGGCCCCTTAGGGCAACGTGACATTAGCCTAATTCAAAATATTTCCATATGTGGCTCTTTCCTCCTTTCTTGTCAACAAGTGGATTCAGAGCCACCGCATTAGCAGCGCCGCTGGTCGCCATGTCTCAGTGTTTTTATGAAGAGGATGCAACTGTGCACCTTTCGTATGGAAGAATTAATTGGACTTTAATATTTGTAACCCACAGAAGGCAATCTACAAATGTGTACAATGATGCGCAAATATTTCACTATTTGCAAATGTGTATAATTACATTTGTGATACGTAAAATCATATCCACAAAAATACAGGGTGATGTGTACAACACAAAACTGTTTTTACACATTTGCAGATTACTTCCTGTGAATTTGTGGGTCACGTTACATTTGTAAGTTCCTTTTTACACATTTGTGGAATTTTGTCCAATGTGTACTGCGGAGATCTGTAAATAAACATATACACAAATATCTCACAACCTAAAACATGTATTTTTACATTTGTGTTGTGTAAAATCATATTCACAAAAATACATACAAAGTGTGATTTATGCTTTTGTGGATCCATTTCTACACACAAAACTGTTTTTACGCATTTGTGGATTGCTTCCGGGCAATTTGCAGGTCACGTGACATTTGCAACTCCATTTTACACATTTGTGGATTTTTGTCCACTCTGTCCCGCGGCGATCTGCAAAAAGAGATTTGTAAGGCGTACGTGTGAGAGCGGTTAATTAGCCACACCAGCAGGTGGCGGTGCAAGCACGGTCCGTGTACAATCCGTGTATCATTCGTTCAGTCGTTTTTTAATTTAATATTGAAAGTAGAAAAATGAGAAAACAGGTCCTTTTTCGTTTTTTCATTTTTACCAAAAAACGAAAAACAAGATTTCAGCTTGATTTTTCGTCTTTCGTTCTAGGGTAGAAAAATTAATAAACAGCTGGAATATTCGATATCCACACGTGGGCGGGAATGAAACACCCCTTTCCTCTGATTTGTCAACCGAAGATCAAACTGTTCCGTCATCAGTTCTTCCTCAGGTCCGCACGCAGAATAAGAGTCCTCCGCTGCTGCAGCTGATGTGCGGATTCTTAACGCGTTTATTGCAACTACATTTCATCTTTTTCTCATCAAACAACCAGACTAATGGCTTGACACAACCCGTACAGGGGAATAGAATAGAAAGGGCGTTCTTCTGTGTAGACCAGGAGTTCTCAAGTGCCAGGGGGTCCGTGAAATAATTTGTAGGATTGTTCCTATTTTCCGGACTGTAAAGTCACGTATTTTTTTTATCATGAAGCACGATGTGATTTATTCATAAGTGACTTAGGTCTATTATATTATAGACCGTCTATATAATGCATTTTACTTCAAATAATCTAAATATTAACTTTCAAAAGTAGGCGCACCAAGAAGGCTATTTCGCTGTATATTTTGGTTCATTTTTGGTGTGCGCCAGAAAGATGTTCAAGGAGACAAAACAAAGACGCAGCGCATCATGTTGTTTTCTTTATTTTTCAAAGGCATGACAATTTGTAGTATGAATATATATATATATACATGTTACTGTTTTGAATGACAGAGTATTAAACAACAAAGTAAGTTATTTCCCCTGCTGAGCAATAAATCCAAGTGATGGCGTCGGCGCATCGCTCGCTCACACAACATAATGAGTTCACTTCTAGCATTGCTAACTTGACATTGCAGCCTGTTCATTAATTGCTCTGTTTTACACAGCTGTTATTCCAAACTCATTTCCCTTGCTGTGAAGATGCTGATTTAGCATTTGTGTATATTGGGAATCGACTGAAGTACGAAGCCTTCTTTACATTAATGTTACATTCCAAATATGGAAACTTTGGACCGAATGAGAGATGCACAAACCAACGTCGGTACATTTTCAGTTTCGATTCAAATAAATTCGTTTAGGCTTGCCGTTTAAAATAGGCTAAACTTTGTTTATAATAAAGGGCACAATAAGCTATTTAATATGTTATTGAATTTTAATTATACTTATTTTTCATTATTGTTGTTTTCTGAATAGCCTACCATTCTTATAAGGAGGATTTGACATAGGCTACAGTAAGGGAAAGTAACATAGCCTTTATGTTATTACTAGTGCTTAAATGTTAATTTTGTATTTTATTTACCGGTCTTTTACACTCTCTGAATAAGCTACTAATAAAATGCGTTTTTTTTACAACGATGTGACGTGCGTCTTTCCCTCTCAACATGACCCGGTGCGCCGCGCACAAGCGCGCTTCCTTGGGATATAAATTATAATAAATTTTAATAAAACACAAGGCCTACATGATACATCATAAAATTCAGAAGAGTTGTTAGTCAATCTGAATGACAGTTAATATAGGCCTATTATATAGTCAATGTATTATTCTTTTCTTTTTGTATTAGTGTTACAATATTTAATTTACAACTAATTCTATTGATTTATATCTTAATTTATTATATTTTTTTCAAATTAGGCTACTGGGCGAGGGTGACCGCAGCAGCCGTCCTTTACCCTGCATACCCAGCTGATGCAAAACGTAGGTGAATGTATATCTACACAGAAGAAAGCCCTTTCTATTCTATTCCCCTGTACGGGTTGGGTCCGTGTACGTTTTGATAGTTTGTTTTCCAATTTGAAACGAAAAAAGCAAAAATGATAAAACGGCTCGTTTATTCGTTTTTTTCAAAAAAAAAGAAAAAACGAGATTTTGGCTTGATTTTTCGTTTTTTTTTAGTTCAAAGGCAAAAAACGAATAAAAGACTTCAAAATTGGTTTCCCACACGTGGGCGGTCCTGAGACGCCCCTTTCCGCCGATTGGTCAAGCAAATCTGAGCATGTGACGTCATCAGTCGTCGCTAGTTCTGTTCAACAAAATAATAGTCCTCTATGCTACCATGGTTACCGATTCTTAAACTGTACAAGGCAGATCCTATTGGGCTTTCTTCTGTGCAACTTAACACGTTTCACAGAAATATTTACATTCGACATATTAAATATTAGTCTGCCAACAGCCCGTTTTATTTAGTTTAATCTGTTTGGTGAAGCTGTGCGTGACAGCGGCGAGCGGGAGAGGCTCACTGACCAATGTTCAGTCAGCAGTCAGAACTTTTAGACAGTATACGCTAGGGTGACCAACAGTCCTGTTTTCCCAGGACATGTCCTGTTTTCATGTCCTGTCCTGGCCGTCCTGGCTGTATTTTATAAAGTGATGAAAATGTCCTGGTTTTCAAAAACCTGCTGGGAAAGATCAGCTCTACAGCAAAATATAGATGGGCAAACAAGGAGGATGAGGAAGAAAAACAGGATAAAGAGGAAGAAAACTAAATATATATATATATATATGTTTTACTTTTTTGTAATATATACGTTTTTGTAAGTTTGTGAGAGCTATTTTTGTTCAATTTGAAGGTATTTATTTTAGTTATTTATATATTTATTTTTCTAATACAGAAGAGACATTTCTATCATTATTTCATTCATTATTTTTGAAAGCTGTTATAACATGTTGAGTAACCTCTGAGAAGCCTATCTGAATTTGTGTCTTGTAATATAACAATTTTCTATCCATACAGAGGAGGCATAGCCTACTTTAAATGTATTGAAATTAATAAGGCATCTTTTGAGTAAACTTCGAGTAGATATCATTTGAGTGTCTGTTTGCCGGGCCGAGTGTCCTGTTTTTTGGTAATCAAAATATGGTCACCCTAGTATACGCTCTGTGTTGACACGAGATGGTGATTGCAAATACTGTAATGCCAATCGCCTGAGGGTGGGTACCGATGATGGTGAAATACATTTCTAAAACTGTAATCATAGCCGCGACCCGCGAGGATGATTGACAGGACTATAGCGGAGGCAATTAAAAGCGCAATATAACTTTAGTTAACAAAAAACACAATTAAGAAAGTGTTTAACAAAATTTACTTTGTCTTTGTTTTATTGTTTTTGTTTTTTAATCAAATAATTGTGAACCACAAACGGAGCCTTCGGTTTAAAGGGCGATTTCCAAATATATTTTATTTATTTGTTATAATATGGGTAGGCCTATATGTCACCCGTCTTATTAGTTTGATTATAGTATACGCGACTTTATATATATATATATATATATATATAAAATCGTAGCTACTATTTTATTGTTGTTGGTTTTTTAATTAACAATATATCATCATAACTTATAAAGATCAAAATCTACAGAAGAGATTGACAAATAACACTGCTGTTGTCACAAGTTAATGGGGAAATTTCCTCGCCGACACAACCCTATTCTAAATGTTGGCTACATGTTACAGATTTAATGTTTCAGCACATTATGTTAAAGGCTTCTTAAATACCAATACACTTGGTTGAAGTGTCAACAAGGATGTGTTAATTTACAGTGATTTCAATCTGTCCTTAGTTGGTGACCCAGTGTAATTATAATAGCCTACAGCATAAATAAAAACAAACACACGTAATATGTATGCGGCAAAACACATCTGCTTTTCCTCTAGATCACTTTACAGTGTGATGCAAATAAACTTTTCTTAAAGCGTGTTGTATATCTCCACAGATTTAATGCACGCTTTGTTGTATACTGTAATAGACAATTGTCCTGCAAAATAATGAGGTTTTTGAAAGAAAAACAAATGTCGAATCGTTTTTTTGAAATTTAAACCAACAACGTAAGAGGCTTTAGGGTGTCTGATGAACTGTATGAACAAACACCCAGCTTTGCAGTATAATAGGTGGCACAGAAGAAGCATCTAACTTGGCATTTAGATGTACAGGACACACTGTCTAATGCAGCTCAAAGGAGGGACTGTGAATTTGCATAGCAATTTCATTTTAAGAGGCTATTATGTGAAGTGACAACATGAAACACTACTTTCAATATATATATATATATATAAAAAAAAAACACCGGTAGTTGGTGGCTAGTCATATAATGATTGAATACCAATTTACTCATATAGGCTCACAATAAGCAAATTACATAATTATACCATGAAGGTTTTTTTGTTGTTGTTTTTTTAAGAAAAAAAAGTGGTGTGTGTAAAGGCTGGATCACCTACTGGGTGGAACCCAAACGGAGGTCCAGTTCTGGCTATATAATCAAACAATAAAAACGAGAAACAATGCATGCCATCAAGAACATACTTTTATTCCACAGGAACTTGATCCAGTTTCCCCCATTTTTACTACTAACTGCTTTGTTAATTCTGAGGAGTAAGGCAACCCTAAGCATGAACTCGAACAAGATCAATTACGATTTTCAAAGCATTTTGGAACTCTTCTTGGCGGAAATTGACAGCATGTTCAAAAAGAGATGAAATGTCAGGACACTGTATAGAAAACTGCCCCTGCACAGCATCCTGGTCCTCTGGTGATTGAAATTGATTCTGCCCAAAAGTTGAAACTCGCGTCAATGAAGATCTTGCTTCACGGTCATACCAGCCTGCAGCCTCCACTGCATTTGGCAAAAGATCCACAGATTCTCTCTCTTGGCATCCTCCATGAGCCAAAACATTAGGAACCCCCTTTGCTAAAAAAAAAAAAAAAAAACATAATAATAATAATTAGACAAAAGTACATTTATCTTATCAACATAATTTCAGTAATTTGATAAGGAAAAGGGACTTTTAAGAGATGATAGAAGGTAATTTACAAAATCGGAGGCATCCTTGGCTCTGAGACCGTTAAGGCCTGTGGCATTTACTGTGGCAGTCGAATGATTCACAATTACATACCGGTATGCCTGTACTCTGTAAGATTTACTGTGATAATTAACAGGGGTTATCATGAAATAATATTTGCCAAAAAGTGTTAGATTTTTCTGAATGCGCTGTAGAATAATTTGCATCCAAAGATTTTCAACATTACAATTTTTAGAGGAAACGTTCTTGAACAAAAAATAGCAAAAGGGAGACAGACACAGACATTGTCATAAATGGTTAATGAAAAGGGTCAACTCCAGATACATCTAATTGGTCCATTCAGTGTTTTCAAACTGACATTTTTCAAACTGACATTTATTCCTCTTAAACATGACACTCATGCTACAACATTACAAATATACATAGACATGGAGTAATACTCAAAGATATCCATATGGCACACCACGTCGACTGAGAAAGCACAAAAGACTGGACACCCTCCTTGCTGGATTAAATGAAGTAAAATGACAACTTGCACACAAGCTGACTGAGTATAAGCCCAGAGAGAATATAAACAAATCCACAGTGGACTTGCTTTGGGACATTCTAAAAGGCTTGAGGTTTAATGCATTAAGACCGTTATATTAAAAGACAAAATTCAATACACACTCTTTAATACAGCGTACTACGTACAGGCAAGCATGAGCTATGAAATGAATGTGTCAGAATATAAATGTGACACGATAAATTAGCTAAATGTTAAGCATTTTAGAATATGCCCTTGCTTTGCTAATACATTTTTTGCTGAAATGTATAAGTTGTGCCTGATCTGACTAATCATAAAAGGGCAAGCAACCACCATTTTATCTTTTTTTACAAAGTGTTGTTTTCATTTAATGTTTGCATTAGGGTTATTTAAATTAGTATTTAGCTTATGTAGGTTAATTTTGTTTCTTAAATCTGAAACTTGTACTTTTTTTGGTATATTGCGTGATATTTTAATATACATCACAAAAATTGAAACTTGTCATTAACAAAGACAATTTTTTTCAAATCTGTTCTTTATTGCAATACTATTAAAAAACTTGAACCTTAACTAATTACTGTGATATGAAATGTTGATACCTGCACAAGCCTATTACATTATTCACACTTAAACTTTGTTTTACCTGGAATCCGGTGAGCATTCCAGGACTGCACCACACGGTCAAGACCAACTGTAGCAACCTGACAAGATAGTGCAGACACGCAATAGCGTGTCAAGCCATCTTCCATGTCCAGTTCCTCCTGGTTCACTAATTGCATCAGTGCCCCTTTCACTGGATAATTCACTCGGTTGTTTACTTCAGGCCATATTCTTTCAATTGTGTGATTCTGTTTATTTAAAAGGAAAAAAAAATTAGACTAGCACAACAGCTACATACAGTTAAGGAAGTTAGTTTATTACATAAAATCTTGGACCACTAGAGCAGTGGATCTTAAATCTGGTTGCTTTAAGGAGGTATTTCTACCTGATTCTACATACAAATTCTAATGTCGTCGTTGTGACCTACTTTAATCAGTTTGTTGAAACATAAAACAGGGGAAAGCCGTTTTAATCATTGAGTTACATTGACTTAACATACAATTTCCATTAATGCTCAGGATGGACATATTCGACACATGTGCACCTGCTCATGAGTTGAATGAAAGTGAAAAATCTTAATTGAAAATCGCAATTGACAGCAACATTTTGTGACAGAAACTCCTTTAAATATCCAACTGAATATTAAACATTGACACAAACTACCAAAACTTATTTCCCTTTAATGATAAACCCTAAATTTACTCTCCTAATGCAGTCCCTGGCAAAGCATACTACAGATGCACCACCCAGGGCTTCGTCTATAATCGTGAGCGAAGTTGATCGTAGAGACCATTGGTGGCAAAGGCTCTACTTAGGCTTACGATGCTAAACGCTGCCATGTGCAGTGGATCTGAATTTCCCAGCATGCTTTGCCAGGGACTGCATTAGGAGATTAAATTTAGGGTTATTTGATGTTTCAGGGAACAATGTTGGTAGTTTATGATAATGTGTAAAGTTCAGTTATGTTCTGTGACAGTATTTTGTGGTTACCATTGTGCTGAAGCTAGGCATAGGCTGTGGGCTATAAATGTTTTGCTGTTAGTCCAGCTACACTGTACAGATCAGAAAGTTTACCTGAGAAGTTAATAAATTGTCTTTAACAAAATTAGATTACTGTTTGTAATTAGTTTATTCAAAAACAAAAACTATATTTGGATTTAATTATAAAAATGTGGATATTCCAAATGAAAAAGAGATTTGTAAAAAATAAAAAAAGTTGTATGATCTTCATAATAAATCATCTTTTTACTATAAAAATAACAACATAGTTTGTGGAACCTAAAATGTGAATCATTCACACACTAACTTTAGTTGAGGATGTTTGCCGATATGGATGCCTTTCTGTGTTGTACCAGTGGTCTGCCAGTTTCTCCTGCATGAAAAGTGTCAAGAAAAACTCCTTCCCATGATCCACCCTGACCTGGTCCCAAATACCATATTCTAGCACAGCACTTCTGCAAGACAACAAAGGCATATTCATATAGGTAATATGGCAAAGTACACATTACACATTAATCAATATGTTTGAATATGATCAAAATTTCAAGGCAAATGCTCAGGTAACAGTTGAATCAAGCAAAGTTGACGAAAATTAACTTATGTTTATATCCATTAAATCCTCTAACAACAAAACAAACAACTGGCATTTATTATTGAACTTAAATTTCATTAACTTCCTATTTTTTCCCAAAAGTTTTGGATGAATATGATTATGGCCTGTTTCTAGACTACAATCTGCCATTTCTTTTTACCCAATAATCTATGCATTGTTAAGACAGGCTTAATACCTTAATGTTAATACGTGATTCCTGAAACGTTGTAAGACATTCTTACACCCTAATGTAAGACATTCGTTAGTAAGGTTGGTCTGGACCACTTTTAGCTTCCCCTTATCACTGTTGGCAGTGTCCCTCTGCTAATGGCCACCACTGCAAAAAGCCTCTTTACATCTCAGTCTATATGAATATAATTCTGAAATTGTAATAAAACCAGTGTTCAATTAGGCTAAATTAATTTTGTTCATGCAAAGAATAAAATTGTAATTACACTGATGGTTGTTAGATTTTTAATTTAAATATCTTAAAGGTACATACTTCATCAGCTAGCAAACCATTAGGCAGTAAATGCTTAGGAGTCTATTTAAAGGCAAGCTATGGCAGAGAAGATACAGCGAATAGTTGTGCTAAATAAAAGCAGATCTTGTAGATCTTGTTGGCCCGACACAAGGGCCAAAATGTGCCATTGCCCCCTCAAATCTGATTTATGCCCCCCCAGTTTCAATTTGCAACTTGAACTCTTTTGTACATACGATCACACCGGTTTGATTCTAACGTTCAGTGCATCACTGCTAAATTCAAACGTGCTTTAGGGAAATTCAGCTTTATCGGGAAATCCAGCCCAGATATCGTAAATTTATGGAAGCATTTCAAACTACCCAAAAAGACCACCCAAAAAATACACAGACAGAAATTTTCAAGTTACCTGTAAACATCTTGATATATGACCAAGTTGTTTTTTACTGGCATAGTGGAGTGTCCAACAATTTTACTGGAGAATCCATCTATAGCTGCTACATGGGTCACACCAAACATGACCATCTTTTCATTTTGGTCTATGTGTAATTTGTGACCCATGTAGTCAGCGCTGTAAGGCACTGGATTTATGTTCCGACATCCCTTTGAAATCAAAATATTACATTCACATGTGAAAAAGACAAAAGAAAATCACAGACACAGCAAAAACTATGTATTCCCCTACACTAGAAATATCATGTAACATCAACACAATTTTACAGGATTTCTCTGTTACAGTTTTACATTAATGCTAGAATTCTTTTTGTAGGCACCTTAATGCATGCCATTTAAAGAAACACTCCACCGTTTTTAAAATAGGGCTTATTCACCGTCTTTCCTACATTTAGATAGGTGGGCAAAGGCAAACGCATTTTTGTCTCAGTGCATGCACTGTTTTAGTTTGGCAGCGCCGCCGCTGCTAGCTTAGCATAATGAATGGAATCCTTTGCCAGCTAGCATGTCATGAGTAAAAGTGATTTAAAAAAATAAATAAATACTTTGTGTGGGCTGCGTATTCACAATGAGTACAAATAACAATGCAGATTAAGACTAGGTGATTTCCTAGGCAGATATTGACATGGGACAAAATGGGGGAGGGGCAGGCGAAGCACTAACTGTGCTACTTGGGCGCAGTGATATCACACTCACACCACCAGTTGACTGACTGCATAGGTGTTGACTATGTAGGAAAGACGGTGAATAAGCCCTATTTCAAAAAACGGTGGAGTGTTCCTTTAAAACCAACTTAAAGTCCCCGTAAACCGGAAAGTTGAAACCGCAAAAAAAAAGTTGCAAACGACTTTTCTCCAGTGTTGTGACGTATTTCCGAGAGAAACAGAATACTAAATGTGGCAAAATAGTGGGCGTGGCTTTTTTTCAAACTAGCACCTGATTGGATCTAGAAAAGTAGGTGTTTCTAGTAGCCTGTCAGTTGGAGGGGCGTGGTTACGGATGTTAAGCAGACACCCAAACCGTCAAATCTACGTCATCAGGGAAGGTCCTCCAAGGCAGAGGGGAGGGGCATTTTCAGACTTTAGGCTTGTTTGAGATGCGCCTTGCCTCGCCTGAAATGTAGGCGAGAGTAGGCGGCTGCAGTGAGGGGAGGAGTGAAAAAAGCGCAGGCAAGATGGACAGATCTCTCTTCTCGCAGTGGATCAGACACCTGTGAGATCAAAGGCGGATATCGCGGGATTCACGCTCGTGCACGGTGTTGCTAATAAACTGGATATAATTTAATTTCTGTTGCTTTTATATGAAAATAAATATAATGAACAAGACATGTGATCAACAAAAAAAGGCTATATGAAGAAAAAATTACAAGGTGAATCACCAGTAAAAAGGGAACAGCTTTAAATCCCCCCCTGCAAATCAGTTGAGCCGATATGTTTAATAGTTTAACCCTCTGGGGTCTGAGGTGTTTTCGGGGTCCTTGAGATGTTTTGGCATGCTCTGACATTTGTGCTTTTTTCAGTTGCTTATAAACATATTAATGGCACAGGTGAAATTACACTCTATATAGCACACACAGGGCTACCATAATATGTGAGCAACATGTATGTACATGTTTGTATTTTTGAGAGAATATTGTTTATGCGTGGTTATTGAAAAAACTAAAAAATAAAGTTTCTAATATAAGGCCACAAATAACATACTAAATATCTGTCCACAAGACTTTTGACTAGTGGATGTTGTCGCCTAGAGTTTTTGCTTCAAATTGATCTGAAAATCATTCTGCCTAATCATTCACGTAAAACAATAGATTGTTTTAAATTGTGAAAAACATTTTTTTGTTTGCAAAGGCAATATGCGGATGGGCAGAACGGCCCAACCCCCTCATGAATAATTAGGCAGTTCTCACCTGAGCAGACTGCATACTAATGAGCCTTTCATTCAGGGGTGTCACACAAGAAAGAATGCAAGGACAATATATATACAGTACCGTTCAAAAGTTTGGGGTCAGTGAGAATTTTATTTTTATTTTTTGGAGGAAAGAAATCAATACTTTTATTTATCAAGGAATAATTAATTTGATCGAAAGTGACAGTAAAGACATTTATAATGTTACAAAAGTCTTTTGAACTTCCTATTCATCAAAGAATCCTAAAACAAAAAAAAAACTGTACAACTGACAGACCAACAACTGTTTCAACATTGATAATAATAATAAATGTTTCTTGAGCATAAAATCCTCATATTATACTGATTTGTGAATGATCATTTGACACTGAAGACACTGGTGATGCTGAAAATTCAGCTTTGATCACAGGAATAAATTACACTTTACTATATATTCACACAGGAGATAATATTTAATACTATAACTGATTTTTGTTGTATTTTTAATCAAATAAGCGCAGCCATGGTTAGCAGAAGAGAATTCTTTTAAAAGTATTTAAAATCGTACCGACCCCAAACTTTTGAACGGTAGTGTATATAAATAAATAAATGTTTATACACACACACACACACACACACATATATATATATATATATATACAAACAATCAAAATATAAATGAAAGCCAAAAGCACATTTATAGTCACACCTTTTAGCCATCCACATACCATTTTTAGCCATCCACCGCGGTAAAAATAAACCAGTCACATTGCAAAGTCATTCGCGAAATGACTGCCGGTTGGCGCAAAGGGACATTTAGCAAAACGTAAGTGGGGCTAATGTCTATTAACAGTAGCCTAAGGATGAAATACTACAAGTTATGGTAATTTCCAAATAAGCCTACAACAAATTGTTGGTCATACAGATAAGATATAATCTTTTAAAACTGTAAAAGCCTAAAGTAGGCCTACACTCTCACAGGCTAAAGACAAAACGTTTTCGCTCATGTGAGAAACAGACGTTTGGGTATTTCTCAGTGAGAAAATTCATAGCCGAGCGGTAGAACTTACGGTTCATCATCAAGATGACGGGTTCAAATCCCGCATAAACATGGTCTGCTGTAAATTTTATATTTATTATTGCAGAGAGATTTGTCTAGCTCTAAAACACCATACAGTTTTTTTTTTGCTTATATTTATAAAATACAATTATCATGCATTTCCATTTTACACTAAGGAACAAAATAGTATCCAACAGAACGACTTTGCATCTGTATAATAATAGGCTACCAATCGTAATTTCAAAAGCAGTTCTGTAAAAAAATAAATTATATATAGCCTATATATATAGGCTATATATATATTATTTTTTTTATTCCAGGCTCTCACGCCACACCCCCGATTTCTCACGCTGAAGTGTCAACCCGGTCGGTCAAATTCCTGAAAGATATAGTTTATCTATAGATCTACCTGTTGAGCCACTCGTGATCGACTAGTTATTATACCGCAAATTAGTTAAAATATCCCGTAATCTATCTAGAGCGAGCGTGCATGCAAGACAGATATTGAGCTCCAAACCGTGCGCGCGCATGGCAGAGAGGTCTGTTCCCTACAACCTAGAGTTTTTAAAAACATGGTTTTAAGTAAAGTGTGATTTGCCAGGGTGGATTGTGATTTCCTTCTGGTCTAAACATCCCTGCTACTGCTGAATTATTTTAATCCCCACACCCCTCCCTCCACAGCTAATCAATGCTATAGGCTACTTCACCAATATCAAATATATAAAATAGAGATATGCAACAGGCACGTTTAAACGACAAACAATAAAATCAAAACCAGCGTTTCAGTTGTTCATTAGTTCCAGTGGCCTTAATGCATGCATGGCTTTTCAAATTTCACAAAGCGTGTTGAGATTATTTTGAATGAAATATTGAAGTTTATAATTAAGTGTTTTGGCACACCACGCCGAGTGGCCCTATGCATTTTTCTAAAGTCGGGTTTTATTCTGGCATGGTGAGTTAGTGTTCGACAAACACGGCGGCGGGTTCATTTAGATTAATTTATTTATCTCATTATTACAGCTAAAATAACTTAATAGGCGACTCGGTAATTTTTTGGTCATACAGATAAGAGTAGAGTAGCTTACATCGTTCAAAACTGTAAACTTGTATTCATATTAGGCTAACGACAAAAACAGTATCTGTCGTCTCTGTCTCCGGGAACTGCGCGTCACAAAAATGAACCGAAAGCCACTTCAGCTCAGTCACGATAAGAAATCGGCTATGTCTAAAGCCTTTAAATGTCTAAATATTTAGGCTAATAAATGTTATCTGATTATAGGCTAATCCATATGAAAACGAGAGGTACAGAGGATCTACTCAAACATGTAATGTAAGCGCTTCCCAATGAGAAAATGACAAGACAAGGGTGAAAATCTCGCTCTAATTAAATGTAGGCTAAATCGCCCTGAATTAAAATGTAAAAACAGATCAAATAATGTTGGACAGTTGCTGGACAAAGGTGTTAATGTTCCTCTTTCATATGGAGAGTGTCGGATAGCCAGCCTGATGAGCAGGCAAAATTATTGTAAGGATAAATCTGTGTCCAGATGTAGGCCCCATATTTTATTAAATTATAAATATTGTAGTTTATTTATTGTAGCCTATTTAAAGTTTTTTTTTCACACAAAATTTCAATTGAAGTTATTGTAAGGTGAATTCAACAAGGCATGCTGTGTCTTTGAAGCAACAATTAAAGGCTAAATAATTTTTTCGTGATTTGTATGGCTGACACGCAGCGACATATACAGTATTATCAGCTGTATGATGTGTTTTTACCCTGAAATGTTTAATTTCGAGAGAGAGACCCGCGTGCGCAGCGAAGGCGACTAAATAAACTTGTTAAAAAGAGATCCAGTGCGAGAGAGGCAAAGAAAAACGCATGTTTTTAATTTAAATATGTTTCTTTGGACAATTTTCGTTTTGTACTGTTTTATTTGTTTAATTTAGCTGTAATTTCTTTGGCAATACAAATTTAAAATGTCGCGAGAATAAGATTAGCCTAGTGTTTCTTATTTTGCATCGCAAAAGAAATAAACTCTAAACCCGATGCAACCCTGCTTTAAATTAAAAAAACTGTCCCGACACTTTATTTAAACCGTGAAATGTTCGAACTTGGTTTCAAACTTAAGTAATTTTAGTGTTCTTTTACATTACACAATAATTTAGCAGACTAAAGACGAGCTTCTTCTTTTTCATTTTCTGATGCAATCGGCTGACAATCTTCCTTCAGTTTTTGTCGTTTGTGCAGCGGCTGCGGTTCTACAGGAATGTAGCAAATTTATGTTGTAATGAGAATTAAACAAAACTCTTGACTTTAAATAAGTAAACAGTTATAAACAGTTACCTATTTAAGCATCAAGGTGGTAAAATATAAACGCTGTAGGCCACCATCGGTTAACAACATGTATGCTACATTGAGATTCGATCTCGGGTCGATTGAAGCTCCTCGAAGTTCGTGTTGTTGCGTTGATCACTGAGCTACCGTCTGTACGCTGTTAAAGTTGTAAAGCCTCATTGATGTAGCCTAAATGTTTTTATTGCACTGTTTTATGTTGAAATGTTTTCATTATTTATTCAATTTCATTTCAGTAGCCTAATTTCAGTATTGTGATTATGAATTATATACGTTTCACTTGTTGAATTCATCTGCTACCAGCTTTCAATCGCTCTGAATCAGCGACAGCAGATTACGCATTAGAGAGAATAAACCGGAATAAACGAACACTTTTCAGAGTCTATGATTGTAGCGCCTCTTAGCGGTAAAAGGCAGCAAATACACCCCACATTTTACCGCAGCGGTGGAACGGCTGATGTGGGCGTTGTCATGGCTTGCGTTTGAATAGCGCGCGTCCTCCGTGGGCGTGTCAGATTAACGCGTAATGAAGTGTAATGAGCTGGGAAAAAAAATACTGACAGCACTCTCTTTTCATACAGATTGCATAAACTGAGAATATTTGTTTTTTATATAAATTACTTCATTTAAAAGAAGAGAATTCAAGCTTCATAAAGAAAAATCTCTCGTGCCTGTGTGACAAGTAATCGCGGAGTTACAGTTAATCTTAGGACGCGTTTCAGAATGGACTGCACTGACAGAGAGAACGCTGAACTCGCATCATGTTTGTTTTTCTTTATTTGGTGAAAAGCACAACACTTTGTTTTTATTGTGAGTATCCACAAAAAAATAGAAACTTAACAGGATCTAATGATGTATAACACTTAAATGTAAGATCAAAATCAACTGAGTATTTTGAGTCTCTTTTGCACTGATAAGAAAAAAAGCGAGCAGATCACGCCGGCGTGATTGCCGACCCCAGAGGGTCTCACTTGGCTCAACCTGTGCTGACCACATGCCCTTTTTGCTGAAGTGCCCTTTTTTTGGTGGTGGTGGTGTTTTTTTTTTTTAATTACTGCTATTGGTCACCCTTTAAGTCTATCTGTCTGTTTTAAAAATATGTAGCCAATGAAAGATCTTAAAAAGAGCTTGTGTAAATCTTGTTCGATCCTCAAACTGTCAGTAAAGCTGATAACTGATAACCAAAGCAATGGTCAAAACATGTGTGCAGGGCCATGCACAGACCTTTTGAGGGGCATGTGCTGAAACTGAAAAAGGGCACAACGTTTTTTCTTATTTTGGATCAAATAAATTAAGCCTTGGAATGAATTAAATCATGAATTACATTCTGCATTATAAAATATAAAGATTTCACAGTGATCTTCTGTAATGTTTTTTTTTTTTAGCATGGCCCTGCACACATGTATGACCAAAGCAATGGTCAAAACATGGGTAGATTCAGAAGCACATCCAGAGGCTTGGGTCCCCTCAGAGATCTGCTGCTTTTCATGGAGGTCCACACAGATCTCGTAGTAACTCCGAGCGGTATGATGGTTGCAGGCCCAAACAGGCCTTCCATTGCCTTTTGATATTGGTCTGTTCCCAAATAGTGTAAGGAAACTGTATGTATCGGTTTGTCATTGTAATTCTAATCCCCTTCAAAACTGCAGGCATTAAGGAGCTCAGGGATGGCTGTGAAATCCCAGACCTGTCAAATGAACAGAATTATAAGTTTCCACGAGAAGCTTTACGCAGAAATTAAAAAATCGCATCATATTTGTAAACTTGCCCATCGGTTAAATCCCACTGGTAACTCCCGGTTGCCAAAAATCCTAAAACTGAAAGGACTTGGGTTGGTACCGGGTTGGTGTGGTTTCGTGTAGTTGGCCTTAGTAATGTTGGCCCCAATTCAACACACAGATCCAAGAGCATGGCTCTAGGGAACCTAAATCGGCTTATTAGCCAGTCATCATCGTGGGCCAGGACATCTTCATGGTCTCTAAACACTCTTTCTCTCCAAAGTCTCCCATTGGCATAGTCCTCCAGCAATGCCAGCGCATCCATCATGCAATAGGCTACTACATGAAGAAGTGTCACCGTAGTATTTATGTAAACAGCAATCACATTCAATCCTTTACACCTCGTCATACCAATCAGACAATGAGTGGTAAACCCATGCGCCCACACTTAGATCATTACAAAATGAAAGTTAAGGAAATTCAATTGATGCACTTTTATTTGATCATTTATTGCCATTTATTTATTTAAATTGGTATTGTTATGATTATGACGCATAATGAGGATTGAAAGTGATTTGTATGTTTATGGTAATATGGACAGGTTATATGTGCAACTTTTTAAGTTCAATATGTTTAATTTCATTAATCTGCCATCAATCCCTCAGCTCACCATCGGTGTCGCCAAACTGCTCTGTCTCCATAACGTTCGTATGCATGGCTCAGAGTTTGTGTGCAGGTGCGTAAATTTTCCCGTCAAGTTTGTTTTTATAAATCACAACTTATGCGTTGGAAGTGGTGTACGCCTCTTTCTGGGCCTGTTTTGTGCTTGCGCAACGGTTATAAATGAGGCCCCTGGTCTTCTAATTGTGCTGAAAACTTGAGCAAAATATCCACATTCTTGGAAGATAATAGAATTCTTGTCTAATGATTGTACCTGATCTGATCTAATATAAATAACACCATGTGCACTTTGTAGACAGAAAATAATGCCTTCACAAAACAAAAGACCGTGATAAAGAGCAAAGGTAGGCTAAAGCTTTTATTAGTTTATGGTGTTAAAGCCGTTTGTCACACTTTAACTCCTGTAAAGTATATTTCCCATAATAATCAATTGTGTTAGTCAATACTAGTATCTTGCATTACATTTATAATATTTTATTGAGACCATAACAGATTTTCTGTGAAAATAAATCACCAGAGTGTTTTGTTTGTTTAAAAATCTTATACATGTACGAGGTGGCAAGGTGGTCCTTTTAGCCCCCATTTTACATAGGGCAAAATGCACACATTATTTATACAAATACTTGAGCTAAAATAAAATGTTTTTCATGATGATAATAATAATAATACGTTTATTTTAAATAGCGCCTTTCAGAATACTCAAGGTCGCTTTACAGTAAAGTACAAATAAACATGACATAGAAACAATAAAAATAAATTGAGATAGTGGTACATAAACATAAAAATCAAGGGAAACAAGTAGCAAAAAGATATGTTTTAAGGTGAGTTTTGAAATTGTGTAATGATGAAAGGTCAGCCGCATCGAACTTCCACTGTAAACACATGCATACCTGTCAAGTATCCCGTTTTGGCCGGGAAAGTCCCGTATTTTACCATTCTTTCCCGCCGTCCTCCCGTATTAGGATTTTCCCGTAAATCTGCCGTATTTTAACCTGCGTTATTGAAAAATAATAATACCCCGGGCGGAGTAAAAAAAAAACAAAAAAACATTCCCAATCTGAGCTCTGTCACTAGCCTCGCGATAACTAGGCAGCCTATAGGTGGCAGTTGTTGTGAGGTCAGATGATGAGTGACAACGCGGGGGAAACAAAAAACAAACAAAAACAGAGTCGGATGATGGACGCTATGACAGAGCAAGGCACTCCTGCCAAAAAAACAAAACCCTCATGTACTAAATACCGCGATCGATCAATGGGATAGCGAATTTACTTTTCAGAAGAGGAGCAGGGGACAGTCACGCGTTTTGTAAGTTTTGGAACTGCGACTTTAGCATCTCACACGGGGAAGGAATGATGTATGTCGACACGAGAAAGGGTGTTTAGCATGGTAGCCTACGAAAGATTGTTACAGAGAATAGGATGACGTTAGACAACAGAACTGTTTGCTCTACTCTCATGTAAAATGAACCACTCTGGCCCAGCCCACAAACACTCCTTCCAAAACAGTTAATACAAAGTCTGCAAAAAATGTGTTCAATAACTCACTAAAAGAGTAAAGAAAAGTTATGTGAAATGATAAGAAAAACTGCAAATGTAAAGAAAAACTGTAAAAGAAAAGCAATATGAAATGAAAATAATGTGTGGAATGAAAATAAAATGTAAATGTAAAGACAAGCAATGTTAAATGAACAGAAAATATGCAAATAAGCCTTTAAATAATGCTCTTAATGTACCTATATAGGCTATACCATACATATATATAGGCCCACCATACATACATATATACATACACATATATATATATATATGTGTGTGTGTGTGTGTGTGTGTTTTCATTTAGGCTATAACACCTGTCTTAAAATGTAAGGGATACTGGAGCTTGGTTGGGGTGGTGGGACTGCTCGCGGTGGGCGCCGGAAAATTTCCCTTATTTTCAAATCCAAAACTTGACAGGTATGCACATGTATGATGCGAAAACGAAACCATCGAGCGAAATACCGGAGTGAACATGGCTGACCGAGTTTTGCTGCCTCCTTAACCTGATCCTCCATGAGTGCAACCAAGGGGGACACAATCACAAATATCGCCTTGCCGGCCTTTGGCCTGCCCAGTTTCTCGCTGATGATCGGTAATATTTGATAAATTAAAGGGGTCATATAATGGTACATGCACTTTTACAAGTTGATTGTACTGAAATGTGTGTTGGCAGTTGTTACGATCTTTTAAAGTCTAGGAGATGTTACACAACATTTGTTTTATTAGCACTGCTGATGGAGGAATACGGTGGAGAGAAAACCATGACAGACTCAACTTGAAGAGAAACAAACTGGATTTTATTGTCACAAAGCCGAAGCCACTAGTTCCAGTTTGGTAAAGTGAGTGTGCTATTTACAATGTTTATAAAAATTACAATAATTAAATAATAAGAAAGAGAACCAAAAAGTGGCGCCAAAGAAAAAAAACAGAATATAACAAAACAAACCTTATACTAAACCTAAACCTAACCAAAGGAAAAGGTTAAAAGAAAACCGAAATCTTCAGTGCATTCGGCACCTAAATAAACTAACTATTAAACAAAACATACACAGAGTGGCGCTCACTCCTAACCTAGTGTATCTAACAAATAAACACTACGGGCATTATGTATACCGCGGCATACTGACCTGTCGTTCTCTTTCCCAGAGAGAGAGTCGAATTACAGGACCCCACAGCGTCAAACTAGGATACACATTGAAACTATGATTTCTACAACTAAAACATACTGAATATTAAGGCACATATAAACAAAGCATACAGCACCCAACTCATTCCACTACAAAGAGCCAGACATCACTATATGAATCTCCAGTCACAGGTTTAGTAACCTCACAACGCTACACGAGCTCATGGCCGCTTCCGAGAGATCGCATGAATGAAAACGCCATCCTTTTGAACCCAGCTGGTCAACTCTGATTGGCTCCCGGGCGCCGCCCCAACGATGAGTGACGTCCCGCTAGGCCAATCACAGCAGCCTGCCAGAAACAGAAACAGATAATGAGCATATACTATCAACACGTGCGAAGTATACCAGCGTGCACAGACTAGTGAAAACAAAACAAACCCCCACGTGGAACGTAACAGTAGTGTCTGTACACAACCATCATATAATGATAAAAATCCATCCAGTGGTTTTGTTTTAATCTCCTTATATGTTTTCCCCTGCCTCAAATCGAGAAGCCCCTCCCACGATTGTTGACTGACAGCAGTTTCAACACAGACCCGCCCTCGCTTGTGAGTGAGATGTCAATCATAGTCCGCGCGGACCGGCGCGGTCATTGTTGATATGCTGGAGCACTGTCTATGAGCAGAATGGCGTCTAAGCGATTGTGGTGTTCTGTTCTTGGGTGTAATAACGAACACAGCAGTCATTCTGATGTTCTTAAATCCGAACCGCCGAAGACGCAGTGGCTGAGTTTGTTTTCGAAGGGAATATTCCCCACGAGCAACGTCAATGCTCTCATGTTTACGCGAATCATTTCACACACCAGACTGCTTTATAAACGAGGATCAGTATAAACCTGGTTTTGCTAAGCTGCTCCTGAAAAAAGGATCGGTACCAACTATTCGTGTTCCTGCAGCTGCTCCAGAAGAACCGAAGTGAGTGTAACGTTTTATTAAACTTTATATTAATATTTATATTAATCCTTGTAAATCGCTAGCTGCACGCTTCACAATTAATGCGTCTAAGGTTTACACTCAGGGTACATTACGGCATGTTTTCTATGTATGACGTTCTCAATATAATGCATAATCCCACGTTTATACTGAACAGCGCGTTATGGTTATTGTGTTATTGTGTTACAAACGGTGTACGCCAGAGCCGGCTCTGGTGTACGCATAGAACAGAGAGGCGGAGTCAGCAAAGCTCATGATCATTTAAAGTCATATGCACTGAAACGGCGTGCTGAAAACAGAGCTGTTTTTGACCAGGTAAAATAAGTGTTTTCTTACAATACTAATGAGAATTTTTAATTAAAGTATATTACAAACTTTTAATTTAGACCCTAAAGAATCATATTAGCTTGTACAAAAATGGCATTATATGACCCCTTTAAACTTTTCCCAAAACCTTTCGAGAGAAGGGCCACGACATCACATCCATTCAAAATGTTTAACAAACACTCTTCTTGTTCGGGCTTCAGTTTGGAAATGCCAGGAATATTCTCCATAACAGAGCGAATTGCATCCCGTGTCTCCATATCCGCGGTCGTTTTCGATTTCCCCAATCTTAAACTCGGCGCTTAGCGTCTACGTCACGGCTCTCAGCCCGCCCTCTGTTCGTTGATTGGCCGGCTGTTTTCAGGCCGGAGGAAAACAGAGACATGTCGATGTCTCAGACTAAGTACAGAAGCGAAATGAAATTAAGCGGAAGTACGAAGTCTGACGTAGTCAGGCTACATTAACAGATCGGTATCGGAGGATCTAAGTGTGCAAACTGGGGAGTAGGTATGGATGAGATCAGAAATATAGGGCGGGGCAAGACCATGGAGTGCTTTGAATGTGATAAGGAGTATCTTGTATTTAATACGAAAACGTACCGATAGCCAATGAAGTCTGCGTAAAATTGGAGTAATGTGGGAAGATTTCTTTGTGTATGTAAGGACCCTAGCTGAGGAGTTCTGAATATATTGGATTTTATTTATAGATGAGTTGGGTAAGCCATAGAAAAGAGAATTGCAGTAGTCAAGATGTAATGTGATGAAAGCGTGAACCAGGGTTTCAGCATCGCTGATATTCAGAAATGGACGTAAGTGCGCGATATTACGAAAGTGAAAGAAGGCAGACTTAGTGAGAGAGGAAAATGTGTGGAAGGAAGGAAAGAGATGAATCAAAGATTATACCAAGGTTTTTGACAGTGGTGGGAGGTTGAACCGAAACTTCAGCAATATTAACATTGTCAACACAGAAACGGGATATAATTTGAGGTGAACCAATAAGAAGTAGATCTGTTTTATCAGTGTTGAGTTTGAGAAAATTACTGGTCATCCAAGCATTTATATCATCAATACAGGCTGAAATGGAATATGTGGGGAAAGGAGCATTGCGTTGAGAATGGATGTATAGTTGGGTGTCATCTGTGTAGCAATGTTGACGGATGATATGATCTAATGGGAGCATGTAGATGATGAAAAGAAGAGGCCCAAGAAACAGAACCCTGGGGAACACCGTGTGGGACAGAGGCAGTAGTGGACTTAGCCTGGCGGATAGATATGTAATGCTGGCGACCAGACAGGTAGGAAGTGAACCAAGATAGGCCAGTTCCAGAAACACCAAGAGCAGAGAGTCGTGAGATGAGAATACTGTGAGAGATTGTGTCGAATGCAGAGGAAATATCTAGAAGAATTAGAATACTGGTGGAGCCGGAGTCAGTGGCCATAAGGAGATCATTGACAACTCTAAGAAGTGCTGTCTCAGTCCTGTGGAGGGTGCAGAAAGCAGATTGAAAACATTCATAGTGGTTAGATGACAAATGTGTTTGAAGTTGAGCAGCGACCACTTTCTCAAGCAGTTTTGAAAGAAATGGTAGATTTGAGATTGGTCTGTAATTGGCCATGTTGGTGAGGTCGAGGCGGGGTTTCTTTAGGACAGGAGTGACAGCAGCAGTTTTTAATTCCAGAGGAACAGAACCAGTACTTAGTAGTTGGGAGATGAGAAGTGAAATAGGCAGAGAAATAACAGGTGCACATTTTTTAAGTAAAGTAGTTGGAGCGGGATCAAGATGACAGGAAGATGTGTTTGCTTTGTTGATTAGCTCAGAGATATAAGCAGGGGTTAGGGGGGCAAAATCAGTGAGAGTTCCAGGTGTAAAAGCAGTGGGGAAGTCGTGTGTGGAGACAGGAGAGATCATGGATGGGAAATGATTGTGAATGCTATCAATGCAAGAATGACTCTAAGAGGTCTGCTGAGTTAATAATGACAGGTGCAGGAGGGTTGGTGAGTTTGACTACCGAAACCAGTGCTATAGGTCGAGAGGATGCATGATTAATAATAGTAGAGTAGTAACTAGAGCGTGCAGTGTTTATAGCAGATTTGTACAATTGGATATGGTCAGTGTAAGCAGTAAGGTGAACAGTCAACAGTCAGTTTTCCTGTAAAGGCGTTCAAGACGGCGACCAGCTGTTTTTAGATTGCGAAGTGCAGGGGTAAACCAGGGAGACGTGTGTGTAGAAGGCACAACTCTACTTTTAAGAGGGGCATGTGTATCAAGGGCAGTGGAAATACAGGCATTATATTTGGTAAGGATATCAAGAGAGCTAGTGTGTTCAGTAATAATAGAGAGATGAGTTTGTACAGATTCAGAAAACAGTAAAGGATTAACAGAATTGAGGTTACGGAAGGTTTTAGTGGATTTCAGGCGGGGAAGAGGCATTTCACAGTATAGTTGATCAGACAGTAAGGCTGGACGATTTTGGCTAAAATCATAATCGCGATTAATCGAACAAGTTACCTCGATTACGATTATTGAGCGATTATTTTAATTTTTTTTCTTTCTCATATGTCACTGGCAAGGCTTGTACTGTAAATATGTTCACGGTTATTTTTTCTAATGAAAGAATGCATAATCCTATCTTTGTGATTTTAAAATAAGGAAACACACAGATAGCTTTTAATGCTTATTTATTTAATATATCAAACAATTGAATCAAAGCATACAATGCTTGAAATAAAAACGTCTTATAAAAAAGTCATTAAGTTTTAATGTAAAAATAAAGTTTCCTAAAAATGTAGAAAATAGTTCTTTTTGTAAACAAAATAAATTATTGTAAATATTGCCATCTTAAAAGTAAAATACAACTTGTATAAAACTAAAAAACATCCTTTTCATATTGTGTAGCATTTGTAAATGCTTGTGTTATCGAAACCTGCTTTGTGGAGTGGAAGCACTTGTTGCTGGGCGTTTGTCAGACTCTCTCGTTTTTTCGCGTGTTTCTTTGGTACAAGCGGCTCTGTTGCTGAGTTGACTCAGTGTTTGAGTTCCCTTTCACACAGAGATTCCGGAAAATACACGGATAAAGTGACCCGGGTTCGTTTGACTTTGGTTCATTCACACTGCCAGTGATTTTCCGGAATCAGAGAGTGCGTTCACACACAACCCGCAAAGACACGTGACATGTCTCAGCGGCAGTGGTTAATTTGTAAAGTGGGAGGTCCCGGAGCGTAGAGGGGGGGTGGATCCAGCGACTCAAAACGGGGGTTGGAGGTAACGAAAAAAAAAAAAAAAAAAAAAAAAAAAAAAAAAACCTACGCTCTCCGTTCCCTGACTAAAAAAAAACCTTAACAACATGTGTGTGTATCAGGACAATGTTTATTTTAACTTCAGAACATGCAAAATGTAAAAAAAAAAAAAAAAAAAAAAAAATTTCACAAGCAGCAAGGGGGTCGCACAACGGACGAGAAGCGCTGCATCGCGTCTAGGACAACTCGAGCAGGGGCGGCGTCAGATAATTATAAAGCAGGTGCTGAGGGGCGCATCTTACTAATGCTGTTCAATTTTAATAATCAGCATTTAAAAAAATAACATTATAATATTTTTACAAAAATTAAACAAAATGCGCTTATTTAATGGCTACAACAACACATAGTGGGCCATATACAGACTCTCTAAATATTGACATTGACATTAACAATGCTGTAGAAGTGCAGTTTGTTACGAGCTAAATGTTAACTAATCTATAAGTGTTAGCCTACCGATTTTTTATACATCGATTCAGAGGTCTCGTGAGTTCAGTGTTGGACAGGTCAGTTGTTTTAACTATTCATTAAAGTGAATAGTTAAAAATGAGTCATTCGTTTGCGTATCGACGTGCCATTAGTGGACGTCCAGCCATGGCGGCACGCTTGTGTGATTATCTCGGCAGTTTAGGACATCGCACAAGATTTGCGTCAATACAGAAAACATTTGATCACTGGATAGGTTTTTTCGGTTATTGAAATGTGGTTTATGTCAGCTGAATGGGCGGAACGCTTTTTAGAGAAGATAAGGCAACGTGTTTTTTTTTGCACAATTCACACACCGCGGTAATTCAGGAGAAAAAATCTCCAAATGCTCCACGTGAAACTGCGGTCTTCTGACCTTTTACTATCGTGTCAATTGATTTTGATTAATAAAGATTAATATATCTTTTATTTTGATTAAAAGATAAAAAGGCATAAAACGGAATATTTCCTCCCGTTTGGAGGAGACCTGTCACGGCAGTGGGGCGCGCCCCACACTTTGAGAACCGCTGGATTATACTGAAACTGAAAGTATGCCCATAAATCATCTCGTCGTTTCCGACCACCAAGCCCGTTTATTGGCTTCGCCGCCATGGTCCTTCGAAGATGTGTGGCGAGTGACTAGCCGCAGCCGCAGATCTATTCGCTATTAAGCTGTGTTGTTGTGTGGAATCTGGTGCGCGCGCGGCATGGGTACCCAAAACAATGATAGGAAGCGGCAGCATTGCTGATACTTTTTTAGCTCAAGACAGATTTCACGCAAAATAGGCAGAAATGACATGCATTGTGAACGTCAGACTTATAGTCATTTTCGTTCCGTCTCGTCTTGTCAACGAAAACTCGAAAACGTCTCGTCATGTTTTAGTCACCTTAGAGCCATTTTTAGATAGTCATCGTCGCATTATCGTCATAAAAAATAAGTGCGTCAACGAAATCATTTCGTTATCGTCATCGTTGACGAAAACAACATTGGTGTCCACAAGACTTTTGACTAATGGATGTTGTCGCTTCGAGTTCTGGCTTCAAAATTATGTGAAAATCATCCTGTCTGATCGTTCACATAAAACAATAACATTAATTTATACTTTTTTTTTATGACAGTTTTTTGGTCAGAAGAGGTTTATGCGTGGGAGTGGTAATGGCCTATCAATATTAATGACATTCAGACCAGGGGTGTGACAGACACTCTCCCAATGGCTAATGGCCCATCAAGTGAGGCAGCCTGAACAAAGAATGAGAGGCGATTCAAAGGTTTTCAATCTGTTTTATTGTAATTCCTCTATATGGAGAAACTAAATGTTCTAAATTTGCTTTAAGCAAATCAAATGCGAGTAAAATAAACAAAAGTAAAGGCAGGTATCTCACAGTGCATAACTGATGCATTTCAGCAATTACACATTTCAGCACATTTACAACAGATATTTGCGAGGCAATGCAAGCACACGCTTCGTTGATGATAATGAGGCAGCATAAACACTATAGCCTAGTCAAAATAATCTAAACATAGATAATATTTTTTAAATATCATTTTACATATCATACAGCATATAGCCTATAGGCTAGACAATTTAAATGTAAGTAAAACCTGCCTATTAAGATATATTTTAAATTCAATACGCTGGATGGCAAGTCTGGAAACAGTCCAACCAGTAAAATATGTACATGTTTATATAAAATAGCTTGTCAACTAATGTAAGTTAAACTAAAAGACTTACTCATCCGAAATTGTATCCATGGCTGGATCAAGTCGCTCTTCAAAATACAAACGTTAATCGTCGGAGTCCCGCTCTTCTTCTGAGGAAAATGTGAACTCTTTGTCACTGTCCAGGATGAGCTGAAGAGCTTCCGCGCCGGTGTAGCGTGTCATCTTCCAAACGCGCAGGAAAGTGAGTGAATCTTATGATGAAACTTGCTGCTTTTAAGGCATTTGCCTGGGGGCGTTTATCTATTTTGCATATGGCCTCAACACATTATCTTATGAATAGCGCGCTCTGCGAGTGGGTGTGAACAAATTAGCGATAATGAGCTGAGACAGGAGAAACTGTACTTCTCTTTAGTTTCAGACAGATTACATTGCAGGAGAATATTTGTTTTAAATGTGAATTGTTTTATTTAAAAGTAGAAATTTAAAGCATTCTTTAGACGTATGTTTCATGTTTGTGTGATAAGTATTAGCAGAGTTTCCGTTCATTTTCCAGACATGTTTCAGAAAGATTTTTTTCGGAGACAGGGTGAGCTGAAAGTTTATTTTATTTATTTAAAAAAAAACACAAGGTTTTGATGTTAATGTGAGTGTACACTAAAAAAGAAGACCCTCTATAGTTTATAATCATGTATTGATTTTATTTATATGACCATAAATGGCGGAGTATTTTAAGTCTATGTTGCTGCTATGTGAAAAAAAAAACAGCAAAACGCGCCGGCGCGTTCTTGGTCCCCAGAGGGTTAAATAGCGCAACTGCAGGATGAAACATGCAGTCATTGCGCGTATTAGTCAGAGACAGATCACAGGAAACAGTTTTTAATGAGGTAAGATTTATTCTTTATTATTCTATAGAATGCCTAAGTTAATACTTGTTCAAAACAATCACTTTGGCAAAGTTTGTACTATTTTTTTTGTTTATTTTGATAATTTAAAGAATTGTTCAATAAATATACTGTCATTAAAATTTGTTAATATAAAAATATATTTTAAAAATACAGAAAAAAACACCTATAAATCATTAATAAGACCTTTGTCTCAATACATAGGCCTATTAATATAATTTTAGCGATTCTCTTTTGCTACATTCGATAACATTTTAAAAAACATTAAAATATGACATCAAATTAGCGCAGAATCAACTTTGCGTTGCTGTCCGCGATCACGTCAAGGATAAGACAAATTTCTAAGTGCATCATCAAAAGCGGATGTTTTGGAAAGTGCTGAGCTGAATTTTTGTGCCTTCTGGTGGTTTAAAAGAGAATAAAGTCAAAAGCGCTTTTTTTCATCCTGAAATGCGAGGCAAATGTTATTATAATTAGGAACCACAGTTCCCTTTCGTTCAGTCATGTGTTTCGCTTAGAAGCTTATCACCTTTGAGTTCTACAAAATGAGCCAATGGCAAAACAATGCCATGGGTCTGCAGAATTTGCATAGTGCAACTCCACCCCACCGCGTGGGTATAAAAGGAGCTGAGCGGCAATCTCGCATTATGTTTTTTGCTTTGGAGCCAAGAGTATTCTTCACTCCTCTGCAAGCCTTTCTGAGATCATCTACTAGATGTATTTATACATTACAGGCTTAACTTAAAATATCATGCAAATACATAAAATGAACGAAAGATTGTCACCTTGATCAGCAGAAGATCACACGGTGGAAAATGACAGGTTTGATTGACAGTCAGACGTCACAGGTCACGAGGGGGATGGGAATTAGTGGAGTAGCGATGCGAGATTAAAAAGTTTGTCGAGACAAACTTTAAGTTGGCTTGTGAAAGTTTAGACCAATAAGTTTGAAGAAGTTTAAAGTATTTTAAAGTTTAAATTAGTTTAAAGTTTAAATTAGTTTAAAGTGTAAATTAGTTTGATGTTTAAAGTAGTTTAAAGTAGGTCAGATTAAAGTAGTTTAAATTTTAAAGGGGTCATAATGTCATTTTTGTACAAGTTAATATGAATGTTTAGGGTCTAAATGCAGTGGCGGCTGCTGGTCTTTCAAAGAGGGGAAGCTCTTTTTTCTTTTTTAACTCGACTGTCAGGTGTTGGGATGGTGAAAAGAGCGAGGACTCAGGTTGAATGTGAACGACCCATTGTGGAGGGCATCCCAGGGGGCAGCTCTTCCTCAGACCCACAGCCAGAGGCCAGGAGCAGCAACACCTTTATTACTGGTAGGCTAAATGAGCTTTCAATTCACTTAGTACAATGTAAAATTATTTGCTGCTGCATTAAATGAAGTATAATCCAAATGGCTGGTACAGTCATTTCAACCGTTTGTGAAAGTGAAAACTTTAAAGTTAACTTTAAAGTTTAGTTAATATAAAATATATTGTCATGAGTTATTGATCACATTA
Organism: Rhinichthys osculus; assembly: GCA_029959095.1. Lineage (NCBI taxonomy): Eukaryota > Metazoa > Chordata > Actinopteri > Cypriniformes > Leuciscidae > Rhinichthys > Rhinichthys osculus. The sequence continues at coordinate 2,796,634 of JARWKJ010000002.1, read as the reverse complement.
TATTTTTTACAGTGTAGTTAATTGTAATGACAAAAAAAAGTCCCCCTCTTTTGTGCAGTTTTACATAATACACCAACACTTTTACCTGTTCCCAAGCAAGTGGTGGCTGAAGCATATGCATATTCTAACTTAAATAAATGGAAGAAATTGCAACACTTTGTAATACCCATTTATTTCCATTGCACAGGACAGTGAAGAAACCCTCTCAGATGACTGTCCTTTGGAGGAAGAACCTGTAAGTGCATAAATAACTTTACACTAATTTGTATACTTGTGTACCTATTCTTTCTGTCTGCAATATGAGTTGCAAGAGTCCACACCTAGAGAAAGGCTTGGAGAAGAGTCTGCACAAAGAACTGATACAGAGGTGGACAGTGTTGTACTTTTACTTTTGTTGCATGAGGCATGTTTTGACCCTTTCTTTTTCTTTCACAAAATGACACAGGGTGACATCCGTTCCCTATATAAACGGCATCTTCAACACGAGTATTTTGACCTGAAAAAACTCAAATTAAGAGGAGAAATTGAACTTGACAACTTGAAAAAGAGAAAAATTGCACTAGAGATAGAGTTGCTTCAAAAGGACCTTCAGAGTAAGTGCTAATACATCATTTGACACATAGTGGTATTGCTGACTTTACATAACTATCTCTTATTGCAGGCAAAAGATGACTTGCTGGCTTTTCTTTATAAAGAATTGTTTAAATAAAACTCCAGGAACTAAGCATATTTGTCTTGTCTTTTATTACACATTAAAAAATGGTGTTCCACAATTCTGTCCCGTGCAGCTCTGCCACTAGGTTGGTCCAAGTGCACTGGCTGGAGGTCATCATCAGGCTGGACCTCCACCACAGGGGTCCTCTCCTTTCTGATAGTGGCAATGTTATGCAATATGGCACATACAACAATTATGTCACAGGCCCTGTCAGGTGCACCCTTCAGACACTGAAATCTTTCCTTTAGTTGCCCAAAGGTCATTTCAATGCGTGCCCTTGTCCTGGCTAGAGCTGCATTGTAACGGGTTTGTGGTCCGGGGTTTGGGTCAGGGAATGGCGTCAGAAAATACTGCCTGCTGGCATAGCCCTGGTCACCATCAGGATCCCGTCAAAATCCCCTGTATAATGGAAAAATGCAGTTTTGTTAGGCTCAGCATAAGTGTGTGTAATACTGTGAGCTTGACATTTATATGTCCCCTTACCACGTTCAAATAATGTGCATAAATGTGACTCTCTGAAAATTCTTGAGTCATGCACTGATCCTGGCCATTTTGCTTCCACATTTGTTATATGGAACATAGAGTCACACACCATCTAAGAGATTTTAGTCAGTCAACTGCATACTTTTTGATTACATTCCTTTTTTTTTATGTAATATATTACTAATCTGAAATATTATAAATTGTAATAGTAACTTGCCTGCACATTTACACTGTGAACCTTTCGGTTCCCAAAATCCCCTTCATTGGGCCCTGGCCGGGCCTTGATGGGGACGTGTGTGCAGTCTATGGCACCAATCACGTTAGGGAAGCCTGAAGGACACATACTGTTAGTCATACTTTTTGGCATGGTCATGATTGCATGTCATTAACAATTATAAATTTACCTGCAATAGCAAAAAAATTCTGCTTTACAACCTGGGGTCTTAAGTGGCTTGGAAATACCACAAAAACCCCTAAAAACTGCTTGAGTGCCAGGTAAACTTTGCGAATGGCACGACAGACAGATCTTTTCACTAAGTTCTCTGCATCTCCAATAGTGTAAAGGAACGGGCCACTCTCAGGGCAATGCACACAGTCTGTGCAGTTGTCAAAGCCCGACTCCTCCAGTCAAACCACGAACGACGTGCTAAGTGAGCTGAACTGTATGAATGGCGTTCGTAGTTTGACTAGTCGAGACTGTTTTCCAAAGATGGCTCCTGTCTGTATACACGAAGTGGACTGTCTTCATAAAATATCTTCTTATTAAACGGTCTGTACACTTACAAAGTTCTCAATACTTCGTTTTGCATGTAGGGACCCTCATTATGTTACTGTGTTAATGTGGGGCTAATTTGAGTCTTGTTAGTGGTATTAACTAGCGACTTCTTTTTTCTTAATAGATGCCCCCATTACTAGCGTTATACGCTAAACAGTTTTTAGAGATAAAACTCTTTACATTCGATTATCATGAAAACAAATCTCAGAGAACGGTTGACTAGGTACCAATGTTTTATTAGACCAAAGGTTCATTTTGCGCCGGAGTTCTCCTTTAATGCTACTAAAATAACATTGTCTTGTTTTTCTAATGCGTAAAAAGCATAAAATTAATTAAGCATTAATTAACTGATTCCTAAATTGTTCTTTCCATTTTAATAAATTGACTTTATTCATTATTACAATATCAAGAGCAATAATCGGAAATAATGTTTTTTCAGTTATTAGTAAAAAAAAAATGCTATCATAACATATTCAACCTTTCTGAGAATGCTGTGCTAGATGTATGCATCATCTTTTGTGTAAAGACACAATAGAGCTCATGAATTCAGTATCAAAATTAATCTTTGCAATACTCACTTGGAGTTAATAATGACGTAATACCTATTAATAATTCATTAACGATGCTTTGTTTTAAACATAACGTTTATTTATTTTTGAAATAATTAAAGCTATACTTTAAATGTGAAATAAAAACTTCCACTAGGTGGCAGCAAGTCACGTTTATTGAGTGAGTCATTGAGATTCAACAGATTCATTCAAACGGCTTATTTATTCATAAACGAAGCAGCGAGTCATTGATTCATTCATCAACCAATTCATTCAAAATTTAACACCCATGTCAGGAAATTCAGTCATTATTTATATTTTAAGAAATGTCGATTTTAACCAAAAATCGACAAGCAACATTATGTGCCATTGAATGCATGAATGTTTATATAATCTCTACACTGTATTTGGAAAATGAGTCACAGCCGGAGGACACAGTACGTTAAAGCTGAAGTCGGCAAGTCTGGCAGATTGAGTGGATTTAGGAAAATTTTGAATGTTTACAACTCTCATGGCCCTCCCCCACTATCAACGGATACCCTCCCACCGAGTTCATGCTCTGGTCAGTGCGTGTGCACCAGATTTTCAGTCTGAGCGTGACAGTCACTCATTTCGGTCTTTTGTCACGCTCTCCCGCCACACATTCTATTTCTCACGCTGAAAAACTATTTGTAATATATTTAATATGCCGCAGCGCCCAAAACTCTGGCCGCGCCGCTCTCACTGTGGAACCGGCATGAATCAAGCGCGTTTCCTCTGGTGTTGTTCGTCGAGCTACACAATAGCCAATCAGAAAATAGCACTATTGTATCTGGGTAAGATTTAACGCAACAACCAATGACAAAAATGTATCCAATCCCCCCGTCGGCTGGGTGTCACTCTTAACTGTCTTCAAAACTTGAGAGCCCTGGAACGCGCCCGTCTCATCAGCATCCATCAACACCATGGAGTATTTGGAGGTATGCAGTCCTGGCTAATCTACCGATAGATTGCAATTGCTAACGTCATTTATACTCTAAATGAGCGTACTTGATTTTCCGCCATCACTCTTCGTTACTGCGCGAACTTCAGGCGTGTGCATGTGATTGTAGCGTGCGCGAGGGGTGGCGTGTGCCCGATCTGTGATTGACAGTCAGATCTCACACCCCCCTGCGCTGATTGGACATGATGAACCGGGAGCTGTGGATTTTTGCAAAACAAATAACACGCTCCAGGTGGAGTTAGAAGCTCGGGTTTTTTTCTAAAACCACTTTATTTATGTTGTTCTGTCAGATTATAGTGTCGATTTCACTGAATATGATCAAAAAAATGTTGCAGACGGCAGCTTTAAGACAGTGTTAATGTTTTGTTGCCATCCTGAGGGTAAGAGAAAAACAAGATACAGGGGATATTTATGAATGTTGATTATGAAAAATATACAGAACATAAACAAGGGCTTTTGTTTCCTCTTTTGTGAAAGGCTGAGGATGTTGGTGCTAAAGCTAGCATGTGCTCCACTAATTATTGAGGTGATTTTTAAAAGCATGTTTAAGAAAATATCACACATTTTGAAAACAAAATCTTTTATAAAATTTAAAACATTACGAAACAAACAGTTACAAAAATTACAAATGAAACAAACACAATAAAAATAAAAACACTTTAAAATAACCACTAAACTAACTTATTACCACTAAACTAACTTTACTACAACTAAATGAAAACTGATTTAACTAATAAATTGAACAAAAAATGAATAAATTAAACAAACTAATACTACACAATGAATTTATTTTTTAACAGTGGAAATCAATTGATAACACGCGTTTTCTGCCATGTGTAATTCTGAGGTCATCAACACTGCCCTGGTAGAAATCACTCGGGACACTGAACTCCGTGAAGTCATCACAGAGGAGAGTGAGGCTGCCATCCTCTTCTGAGACCCCAACCACCTCCACAGTCTCCTCCTTCCTCTCAGCAGTCTGGATTTTAACAAAAATACAATTTACATTCAGGTTGGTTTCCCATAGTCTATAGTCTGATTTGACTTAATGGTCCGACTCAAACATAACACTTGTAAATTAATATACATAAAAAAAGAGAGATGTATAACAGCATAGACTGTTGGCCAAAATTTGTTGAAAAATGTTGGATATTGGCAAAAATCTAATATTGTGCATCGCCAGTTCTAGAGAAGCATGTTTTTTGCATTGTGTACCTTCACAGTGGTGTAGTTTGATGAGTTCAGTTTCCCGTTTCCCAGACGAAAACCTTGAGGTGTGTGAGCTCTACCTCATCTCCGAGGTAGAGCTCACACAAGGCTTCGTCCCTCCATAAGGTGATGTCCAGGAGCTTCTGGCCACACCTAAGCGACAGGTCCAGAACGGGCACCGGGCTTCCCTGGACCTCTGCCATCCTCAGCATTCGTATCTGCAGAATAATAGCCCAGTGGTTACGTTGTGTGGGGTAAGTAATTCAGGTCAAATTACCCTCATTTAGCTTTGGGAACGTGGTTGAGTTGTCTAAATCATTGTGTGAGTAATATTTTTATGGTTCAGCTATATATATATATATATATATATTTTTTTTTTACTAATTTACTATTGTTTCCAGCCAATGGAAAAATTAAGCCTTTTTGTAAAGGTTCTCAGTTATCTTGATTAATGTTGTCATATTTATGGAATTTCCAACTTTGATGGGATACCTTTAAAATTATATCAATAATTCAAATGCTTTTAGGCTTTCAACTTCATGAGGGTAACAAAGAAATTATTCTTTATTTTCATCTTCATGTAAGCACCAGAGGAATGCAGAAGAACCTATTTTTTAGATATTCAGTAATGGCATTAAAATAACTCACACCTGTCCATAGAGTGTTAGGTAGTGCCCCTGAGAAAAGAGGTCCTCTTCCTCTCCTGTAACCGTCAGTGATGGAGGACACAGGGCGTCTCTGGCAGCCTTCTCCAGCTCTTCGCTGATGACGAGTGGTGCTGCCCTGAATTTTGTGGATGTTCGGCCAAAATATAAATTTTGTCGCCCATATTTGCTACTGATTGTAACATTTTTTAAATAGTATGTTGCTCCCTCCTCAAAATATGGAGTCTCATTATTGTTGCTGCATAAACAAATATTTTTCCCATCGCTCAAGGCGCTGATTGATCTGGCCTTGAGTGATTCAATTTTAAAGTTTTTTCCTGCATCTGAAAATGTGACTGCTCTTAATGTTGTTATATTTGTAACTAGGGGTGTGACGGTTATTATATAACCGTGAGACCGACGGTTATAGTTGAACACCGTCATTAGAACTCTATAACCGCCAAAACCGTGGTATTAAAATATTTTTTACAAACATTTTTTATCACAGAGAATGTTTAAATACTAATATCATCTTATGAGGGAAACGGAGGCGGAGTTAGTGGTGCTTCGGAGGCTGAGTGCTGGAGATGATTCGGGAGAGGTCTGTGCTCCTTTACCGATCAGAGCGCGCTGACACGGAGAAGCCTGTTTATACTCGACGCGTCCGCACGAGTGCGAAGGTGCACGCGGCAAAAATGACGCTTTGGGTGCGCAAGACCGGCAAGACCCCATTTTGCTTGGCTGTGTGCACGGCTTTTTTTGTAACAGCGCGCGCGGCACTGCGTCCGAATCATAAACTTCCAGCCGAATCTGCCCGAGCATGCACGTCTCACCGCACCGGCACGCAGTTTGCGCGTCTAAATTGCAAAGTTAATTTGTTAAGGTTTTGTTTACTGTGTGTGATTCATTTAATGGAAAGCACATTCACTTCTAGTTGTCTTGCTTTTCATTTTAAGAGCAAGTTGTCCTATAACAGACGAACAGTTATTCAAACGAACGTCCTATTACACGTCCTACGTCCTTACATTTTTTATGTAAATCTCCCAAGACATTTAATCAATGACTTTCAATTAATAAATAAGAATGTATTTATTGAATGTAATTTATTTGTTGAGAGTCATTGAAAAAATGTCCTGAGAAGTAAACATTTACCTCAAAAAATGAATTGTCCTGTCATGGAGTGAGAAAAAGACCTCTGACAGGATTCTTCTCTCTTTTTAGTTCAAACCGAGAGAATTATTATAATTTTTTACTTCATACTTTACAAAGAAATTATTTATGTGATGTGTGAAGTATGAAGTAAAAAAAAAAGTATTTCTGTTTGAAGTAAATAAAAAGGGAAGAGAAATCTTGTCAGAGGAGTTTTTCTCAGAGCTTGACAGGACAGTTTTTCATTTATTGAGGTAAATCTTAACTTCACAGGACACTTTATCAATGACTTTCAATAAATAAATAAATTCTTATTTGAAAATCATTGAAAGAATTCGTGTGAAGATTCTGACAGTACAGGGATTTCTTTTTTAACTTGGAAATGTTTTATTTGTATTGTTTTCTTTTTGAAATGTTAATACATTATTGAAATAAAACAATTATTCCCCTGTCAGAGACTGTCCTATCAGAGTAAAACTTACATTATTGGAATGTCTTAATATTTCAAATTAATTTAATATAATTTATTGTGAAATTAAGTCAACAATTATACATTCTTCCATCTCACCTCTTAGAATCTGCAGCTGTATCTGGAGTCCTCCTGCGCAATGAAGCGGACTGTGGCTGTCCGAGCTTTTAACGGACTCTTCTGCGCGTGTGTGCGTGTTTTGATAAATATTTGTAACTTGTAATTGTATTTATTTATTGTAATGAATATTTTTAACTTGTGATTCGTTTTTTTTTTTTATTGTAATGAATATTTTTTATTTGTAATTAATTTAGTTTAAAATAAAAGGCTGTCCGCCGCTTTTAACGGACTCTGGGTGAGCGCGCATCTCCTGCGCGGTCTGTGAGTGCGCGCGCGGGTTTGTTTTGATAAATCTTTTAAACTTGTAGTTTTAATACTTAGAAACCTTTATGCTTGCATTTATTTATGTTATATAATAAAGTATCTATAAATTGACTTCAATATGAACATGTGTGCTTGAAATGTTTAATTGCTTGAGTAAATAATTGAACTGAAACTGACAAATCAAAACCATGCAATATGTGATCTTCTGATTTATGTAGTAAACATTAAATGTGGTTTACATTTATCTTAATGATAATGATTTTTTCTAGTAGATTGTCAACTGCTAGTTAATACATTTTAATTATGACTCTATTAACAATTAACTATAATAAAAACAAAATATTTTACCCACATATGATATTGCCAATATAGCTAATAATACATTAAACCAATAGGAGCAAATTGTGCACAGCAAATTAGCTGCCATACTTCTGAGGTGTTTTTTTTTTACTTTTACTTTTTTTATATTAATTGTTATTATTTACTGCATGTTAATTATTTGATTATAAGGGTATTGGGTTTTATTATTTAAACGAATATAATGACTGGCCACTGAGATCGTTGAATGTTGCATAATTAATGAGCTGAGGGGTCATTCTGGATTCTTCCGGCTGTTTGAGGGTGTGTAAGTTAACGGTTTCTGTCTTCCGTCTAATTTGTTCGTTTTGTTAAAAACATTCACTTATATACCCAGTATTCGTTATTTTGAAATGAAATTGGGCTTTTTGTTCATGTGAAATATGGACTGCCGTCAGAGACGCTTTTGGTAAAAGTAATATCGGTTTCATTCATACTCGACGCTGGAGGGCGCTGAAAGTCCATAAGTTAGACTAACGTTAGTCATAAAACACACGAATCAGTCATGAATCTAGTGATGGGATTTATGGCTCTTTGAGGGGATCCGGATCTTGGCGATCCGTTCCTTTCAAAGAGCCGTTCAAAAGAACGGCTCTTTTGGCTCTTTTTAAATATTTAGTCAGTTTTAAGAAGCCAGCTTGGGGGCATCTCAGTTTATCCTGGAAATAATCACTGGGAGGAATGATGAGGTGAGATTTGTAGTCAAATAATTAAACTCAGATATCACACACCAATATCTGAGTTTGAATTATTCTGAAATATTGATTATTACCTCATTTGTCATGTGTGGACTATATTCCATAGGGTTGCACAACATCCCTCTGCTTAGAAAGTGACATCACTATTTTGGATTTACCTTTAGTACAAAGTGTGTGTATGTGTAAAGCTATGTTGACTTATGTTATTCATACAATACCTACTCTAAAATAAACATCAAAAACAAAGCCGGCTGCAATGAATTTCTGTGCAAAACAGCTTTTACTACAAACACTAACACTTCCACACAAGAACATTGTTATCACACAAGAACATTGTTATCACACAAGAACATTTTGATAAAAAACAAAAAATATTTAAAGTTGTAAATATATACTGTATATACAATAACATGAACACAAAATGCAATGTAAATAAATACAAAGCAGTTCCTTACTTTATGGCCTTTTCTGCCTCTCTTTCTTGTCCTTGGGCAAATTTGCATTAAGGAAGACAATAGCTCTGACCTTTTTGGGCTTAAGCCGACTTCTCCTCTCTGAGATTATCTGTCCAGTTTTCGAGAATATTCTCTCAGAGGGAACTGATGTCGCCACAACACAAAGCTTCTTGGCCATCAGCTTGCTAAGCCTGGGGTAAACAGGGGCTCGACTCTCCCACCACTTGAGGGGATCCTCATGTGTTGGAAGAAGAGGCTCCTCCAGGTAGGCTCGCACCTCCATGACAGCATCGCCGGTTGGATTCCTGGCTTCCACTGTTCCAGCTACCTGCTTATAGGGGTGGGAGATATATTGTCACAGGCCGGGGGGTGTGTGGGGGCGCTGCTTGCCAATCGACCCTCCCTCCTTCTACCGTACCTTCCCCCCCCCCTGGGGAGCTACCCCGCAGCTCAAGGACAACGGACAAAAGAGTAAAAGGAATCTCAAGTTTATTTATTTATTTATTTAAAAGGCAATCTCAAGGAGAAAGAACAGGCCAACCGTTCCTCCTGTATCGACAAGTCCGGCCTGGATGACAGCAGTGGGGATTGGACTCGAGTCGCTAGGCCGGCGAGACTTCAGCATTGACTAGTGGACAGGGTGGTTAAGTATGGGTTCCGTATGCCCACTCCGCCTTCCTGAACGCTGGACTAGACAACAGCCGTAGGAATCCGGCTTGAGTCGCTGGATAAGCGAGACTGGATGCAACAGCGAAGGTGTAGCTCGATTCACTGGCTCAGCGGGCCTTCAGCATAGACTGGCAAACAGAGTGTATTAGTATGGATTCAATATGCTCACTCTTTCTTGTCACAAATATTGTGCAGACACTTTCAGTAGGAAACAGTTAACATTCGTGTTATATTAGAGGTGGTTTGTGGCATTATTCATAATGAATCGTTGCTGATGGGAAATGAGGAAATGTGCAATGATACTGAATCTCTTAGTAACAAGCTTTCAGGAATCAAGCTTTTGAACATTGAGGATAAAATCACCCACATCCACTCAATAGGGAAGTGTTTTCTAATGGCAGAAACCAAATCAATTATGATACTCAGTAGAAGTGCTTCAGGTTAAATCCTTCATGACTGACATTTTAAAGGGACACTCCACCCATTTGCATTAAGCTTTCCATTGTTAGAAACCCAGTCATACTATTGAATGGTCGTGCAACACTCTTTCATTTTCCCCTGAGACGAGAGAAATCCGCTATTTACCTTTTTCACTTCCTTTTTCAAATCCGCTATTTACCTTTTTCAATTTCTCCTGGACGAAATCTCTGAATCAGACGAGCACACGGACGTTTGTGTTGTGAACCATCCTAGTGTCGCACCGCATATGTTCTGACTGAACATCCAGGTATCATGCAATAATTCACCATATATAAATAAATACAAACGAGGAGTAATTCGCTAACGAGTTTGCCAATGTAACGGGTTCGTTGTTGTGGGAAGAAGGAGGCGGGAACCGGCGAACATTTAAGCATTTTAATAGTAAAATAAACAAATACAAAACAAAAGTATAAGCCAGCTGGCCACACACAACAGAAACAAAACATAAAGTCAGGCCTGTTCCTTTTGTGCTTCCGCTCCTCCGTGAGAGATATGAGACCGCTGCGTCTCACAGGTGTCATTCATTATCACTCGCGTCGTCCTCTCACGTCCCTCGCCCTCGTCCTGCTCGCCACAGCCAACTAACTAGACATTTTGTGTGAAATGAATTTCAAACTCTTTTGGCAGCTAGCTTTGTAGACGGAAGAGTGATTTCTTTTCTCTGATGTTTGCGCTGCTGTTCTGGATTAGTGGGAGTGGCTTGCGGAGCTGTGCAATGTGGTGCATTGTGGGAGTTGTTGTCTTACATACAAATGCGCCCTAAAGTTATTTTCTGTCTTTTCTCGGTCAAGAGGGCACCAAATTCAAAATTTCTTTTACATTTCGACTACATATATGACCCACTTTCAATAAAGATTAATGTTGAAATGGATAGAGTGTCCCTTTAAAGACTGCATAAAAACTGCATTGTTTGTCATTTAAGCTTTTATAATCTTCTAAATCATCATATGTGAAATATATACATCACATCACTTTTGTGTTCACTATCAACAGGTGGATGAAAGTGTTCATTACTGTCATTACCATTAAGCTAATGTAACCCAAGTACGGGTAAGTACACACTAGGTTAGTTTGAATGAATATGTACAATTACCCCAAATAAAAAATAATTCACCTTAAGAAGTTGAAATCATGACAACAAGGATTTGCATACAGAATTAAAACTTGTATTAATTGAACAACAATTGAAATAAACAATTACAATAAACAAGTGTGTGGGTGCGTTATCAGTATATGTGTATGACTTAAGTCATCAGGTATCCAGTTCTGTCCAATCAAAATTCACGTTGCTGAGCTCAGATCAGTTCCTCGAAATACAGATGTAAAATTTCCCTTTGGATTTAAAATCAAAGGAAAATTTCCTGGCAGATGAAATCCATGGGTTGTAAGTTTGTGTACAATCCTACCACATTGCTGGAGAGCAAGGATCACGCTGCACAAATGAAGATCACCTCAAGATCACCAAAATCAAGCTGGGTGGCTCGCCATCTTCCATCCGGAAGAAAGAATTCAAGGAAAACCAAAAACCTGGCCTACATAGAAACAGGCACATAAATTTCACTCAAATAGTCTGTCAAGAGCATTTACACCAAATGCACAAATTTAGATTTACAATAAACTGAAGTCATATAACAATAAGTGAAAATGAACACATAGGCCTACATATGTTTATCACATATTAATCAACACAATTAACTCATTAATAAGTCAAAATGGGTCAATATAATACTTTCCAGATAATTGCAAACAAATCATTTACAAAACAGGTTGTTTTTTTAGAAACATCAGCAGTTAATCGCAATATTAACTTTGAAATAGTAATCTTTGTAATATAGCAATTAGCATCTTGCCATTGTGTAACAAAAAAAATGCATAATTCCTCAGTAAATCACACACAGTTCGGTGAAATCAACCTTATATCAATTAAATATAGCATAAAACAAGAAATGAAACATTAAACAACATAAAACATGAATCAAGTCTACAAATCCTACATATGAATCATGATTCATAAATTAACACTCACCGAGATTCAATGAATGTTCTTTCGTTCCCGAAATCAACAAAAAAAATGAAAATTACAAATCTTCTGCACCTCTTTCAGATGCATATGCTCTTTTTTCCAACAGTTTCCAACCAACAAAACAATTTCGCTGGGTTTATGCAGCTTATTTTCTTAGCGCTCTGAATATTTCGTATATATCAGCGTCTCCCGCTGCACTCTCAAACACACCCAGCTTAGCAGGGCGGAGCTTGACATTTTTAACCAATCACAATTCCCTGTTCATGCCTGCTCAACCATTGCTAGGCAGATTTACGAAATACAGGTTATATGCAGCATTATAATTGGAGGAATAACATAAGATACAATAATATGACATCACAAAATAATAATATAAGCTACTAACATTGGAAGTTATAAGAATACATTCCTATAAGAATTCCTTATGGGGGTTACACTAAGATGCTGTTTGATTGTTCCACAAGTGTACCGTACTGTGAAAAAAATGGCAGCCCATGTTCTAGGCCAGGCAGTGTTAACCTGCACAGCCCTATCACCACAAGTTCTGCAGGTATTGGGAAGAAGCAAGCAAGGACAATAGGGGGAATGTCAGATCATTGATATGAGTGTTATGTTCCAGGCTGTGCAGCGCACGTGAGCACTTTTCTTCCCACAGAACAGAACTGTCAACAGGCACGGCTGATGTCTACAACAGGTTACCACACCATTTTAATTCAAAGTTGTTAGTTTGCTCTGCCATTTCACCACTGACAGTTTCTCTAGCCTGGGACAATATAAAGCAGGCTTCACTCAGCGTTTGATACTGAAGAAGGAGGCAATGCCAACTAACGTTATATTTACACTACAACCCCTACCGCAAGCAGTGAGTAACCAGACATCCTAAGTCTCCCGGAAGTTCCGGGAGTCTCCCGCATATTGATAGCGTCTCCCTGATGCCTGCAAATTAGTTCAAATCTGACGGAATCTAGAGCGCGCATGCGAGACAGAACATACTGCGCGCATAACATACATAGCGCACACATAGCGCACGCACGGCAGAGAGGGAGAGAGCGAGAGACCTTGCGAGTGTGCCCCACGAAAGCTAGTCCCCCCTCCCCTCCCCTCCCTTCCCCTCCCTTCCCTATCCACTTATCCACTGTTGAAGCCATTTCTGTTTAAAGCTTCTTAGTGAGCTAACAACATTAACGATAATTTACCCTGTGTTGTCGAGATCGAACACAAGATGCTAGTACAGTAACTTTAACCTTAGCTAACTAGCAAGCTCCAAGTAATGAGCATAGATAACTAAATAGTATGATGACCTATTTACCCGGAGGCTAATATTATTTCTGGCCTGTGTTGTCATATAAATCTACAAAATACAACTGTAGATACATCTATGTCAATCCCTTTAGTCGAGTAGTGTTATAATGGTTATATTTAATCAACTACACATAAGTCAGGAGCTAACTAGGCTAGTTTGGTTGCTAGCTAACGTCACCACCTCCACCACTGCAGTTGAAACGATTGTCATTTGACAATGCATCTAGTCAATTTGTTAAAATATTTAGTTTGAGAACTGAAGTATGATTATTTTGCATGTTTGTATTTCATTCAGAGTACATCACAGTGGAACATCCAATCAGAGCAGAGCTCAACATTATTATTCATGACCCTTCCAAATAAGTAAATAACAGCCCATTCCATTCCAGGGGCAAATCCTAGAGTTGTAAATGAACATGTAAAACCGTATCTGGAGAATCTTTGCCCTCACCTAAGCCACATACATACATACATATCTCCATATATGTAGATATCAGAGAACAATTTAAAATATTGTATTAGTGTATACTATGGCACCTTCAACACAACATAATTTAACAGAAATGCCCATTTCTTGTGTGGATACAGTTCATATACTTTACATTTATCACTACATCAAGTGTCAATAACTAGAATCAGACTCAGATTAGTGGAACGTTATTAAAGCGTAGAGCAGAATCAAACTAACTCAACGTTTACTGACATTGATATGGTGATTCACAAACATCAGTGTCTTTTTTATTTTTTTATTATTGTATTTTGTTTAATGTGTTTATATTTTGTATTCTGCATGGTTTATTTTTATGCTTTCTGTTTATATGCTCAATGTTTTATTGTACAGCACTTTGGTGCAACTCTGTAGCTTTTAAATGTGCTATAGAAATACACTTTGACTCGACTTGGAATGAAACGGAAAATAAAGATGTAGTGATTTTGTTTTCAGTAGAAAAAGTTGCTATAAGATTTTGTCTTTATTTTGCTTTCACTACATACTCATAATTTAAGAAGTTTACAGTATGTCAAAATCTGAGTATTATATCACTGTATTAATGGCTATTCTTATTCTCCTTTCTATATCACTTGTGGCTTTTGTAAATGGTTGTATATTGTGTAGTGTGGTTTGCTGATGCGGTTGTGTGTGCATTAACTGTTAATGATGTTTAATGCATCTTTGTTTGGTGTTTCTGGAGTTAATTCAGGCTATAAAAGATAAGAGATTGCAGAGCAGCTCATAAACACCATCATCTCCTGATGAGCAGCGTCTTCAGTCTTATTCCCGGTAAGATCATGTCGTCTCATGTGGGAATTATTGTTTCATTGTGTTTCAGCCTTTATTCAGACGTTAGCACATGTTGTTCAGCTGTATGACTCGCTAGTGTGCTTGATTATGTGTAGAAGAAACTAAAGAAATTAAGATGGAATTGTTTAAAGCAGGTTTGGAAGTTTTCTTTAAGGTCCTGCCAGAACCATCAGCTGGATAACCCACCGAAAGAGACTCATATTTACGACGCTGTGAGGAATAATACTATCTTAATAATAATCCTGGAAAAAATTACCTCAGAAGTGCAGGTAGTTTCATTTGGAGGAGCAACGGATCCAGCTGAGGAATAGGTACATTCTTTATTTTCAAGTGCTTTGTTCTAATCGCGATATGGAATAGTGTCTGTAAACAAAAAGACTGTTTGAATATGAATCGCATTTTTGTGTGTGAATGAATGAACAGCTTTTACCTAACTATATTGCAATACTGAGATGAGTAAAAATCGACTGAAATATGTTGAAATAAAATATTTGTGTATAAGCAACCTATTAAACTGCAAATTAACATGTATATGCCCTAATATATCATTAAAACGATATGTTACATATGAAAGACAAGATGCCGTTTTTACTGTAAAATACTGCCACATCAAATAAGCTTGTTTGCTAAGATGTTATTATAGTGTTTGTTCGATTAGGCTATATTCAAACTAATTAATCCGCAACTGTGAAATATGTATGATAAAATGTATACTTTAGTTTATACAAAGAAAGATTACATTTGAAATATAGTTAAAATTTTAATTGTTGTTGTAATTGTAAAATTTTTATTAAAATAGCAAAAACATATGTACATATAAATAAATCTTAGGTAAATCTTAAAAGGTCAATATAAGCCTCCTCTTTAAATTATTTGTATTGTGTTTTATTAGTGACACATTTGGGATATATTCCCAAACTTTCTGTAAATACAGTATGAGAATTAACTGCACAATTACTAGAAATGTTTACATTGGATATTATACAATTTGCAAGCACAATTTGAAAAATAAATAAATAATTGGAACTGTGAACCAATTTTGTATTATATAGGCCTATATATATATATATATATATTAGGGGTGGAGCCGAACCCGAATACGGTATTCGGAAAGGTACAAATAACGTGTTTTTTACGAATAGTTATTTCGAACAAATACTTAAAAAAATATTTGTATTCGGGAACAAGAAAAAGTTTATATAAAAAAGCTGCGTTTCCTCACGAGACCGCAGTGCATGCACGGATGAGTGAGTTAGAGTGAGTGAGTGAGTGACGTTCAGGAAGAGGTGACTGACACACGCTGCTCCACACAGCAACAGAGAGGGCTCGGCTGAGCGAAAAAACACTTAACTGCATCACTATTTTTGTTAAATAGATTTTTGTACCTTAACTGGGTTCCGGAGGCAGTTTATAACTTTCGGGAAGCGGAGTTTGATCGGGAGATTATTCCATTACGCTGCATTATTGACGCCTCCAGTCGGATGCTCTCATGTTCGCTCTGTTTACGTAGCTCTGTTAGCTCGGTAATTTAGACAGAGTAACGTTAACGTTCGGTTAAAAAATGCTTGTGTAGTTGTGTACTTGTGGGAGTTATATGGCACGCAGATCTCTATTGATAGCGGCTCCCTGAAATTAGTTCAAATCTCCCGGAATCTAACGCGCATGCGAGACAGAACATACTGTGCTCCAAACTGTGTTAGCGCGCGCACGGAAGAGAGCGAGAGACCTTGCGCATGTGCGTTATGAAAGCTAGTCCTTCGTACAATATAGGACTCTGTATTTTCAGCATTTTAAGTTTATGCTGCGAAATTGGAAGTAATGATGCCAACATTGCCAACTTGCCGTAGTCGATGTATATGCTTTGTTTCATCAGTGTAAGGCAGCTGACAAAAGTGCACACCTGGACCAACTGTGTCCTGTCCATTTTCTCCTGGTTCAAGCGTGCCAGCACATGTTTCATCCAGGGCATTGCCATTGGCTTTGGCTTTAAGCCATTGGCTTTAGCTGATGCAAGATTACGTTCATATGCAAATCCACGGCTCACTAAGTTGACAATTACATCGTCCTCCAATGCTGTGGCTACTGCATCTGGGCTAGGGTTCTGTTGTGGTGCCAAAACATTGAGCATGTCTTTTTTTTGTTCCAGGACACTTTTGGATTGTGACCCGAGGGATCGCTTTCATGGCTGGAAAGTACTGGATGCTGGTGTAGGCCAAAGCTGATCTCAGGATGTCTCTTAGGGGCTTGCCTTGCTCCTCTAACATTTGAGCTGCTCTTCTTGCTGTGGATGGGTATGTGAACCTTTTTATTTTCTCAACCAACTCCTCTAAGAGCTGTTCTCTGCTGATGGTGCCAGTGCACTTGCATTCTGCTGGAGGACTGATGTTTGCCAAGTTCATTACAGACACTTGTGTAGTCTGACCAAGGTCACAGAGAATTAGCTTCAAAAGTTCAGTGCCAATGACTGTGTTTGCTGCCTCAAAACTGTCGGCAAACCCAAACAACCGTCGTATCCTTGTGGTCTGCAGATCATTCTTTGACCAATATAAAAGTGGTGGTGGAGCCATGTCAACTGCTGCAGAGTTTACTGTCCTCACTATGTGTACCGATACATTGCTATGCAGCAAGCTTAACACTCCTCCAAAAAGTACCCAAGACAGAGTTGACTTGAAGTGCATTTAAATGGAAGTGGTGTAAAACTGCAAAACACAACAATAGAAATACAATAACTTACAAGACACTTCAATGAGCATAAACATCTTCTAAAACATACATTTTCAAATATAGATGGCATACCATACATAATAGCATAGACAAAATTCCAATAGTCCAATTTGTACACACATCTAACATCTTCAAATACAACACCACAATATATGACAAACACCAAAGAACTTTCATAACATTTTTGATTTTAGAAAACACTTACAGACAATGCCTTTTCAAGAGTGAAATGTGAATGGAGAAGGAATTAATCTGTGTGCTCTCTCAAATGCCTGACAACAAAATGGCTGAACAGGACATGCTCTACTTAAATAGAGGCACATTACCTCTAGGGGTCGCTAAATTGCGAACTGCTGCAGAAAACAGCACACCAAACCCATAATCCCTCTCTGCCATGTGAGACTGCGCTCATTGTCCAGTGCAGGACCCAGATTGACGGATAAAATGGAGTCATGCATGCTGCCTGGCCGGCCCCAGAAGAACACTTCTAAAGCCATCTCGGCCTGAAATGCCACCCAAGACTCCTTAAATTTCCCCTTCTGCTTTCCACTGGCATGGGCAGCTTGTAAGCTCTCAAGGAGATGTCTAGGCACATCCTTTATGGTGCTGAAGAACGTTAACCCTCTGGGGTCGGCAAACGCACCGGCGCGTTTTGCTCGATTTGCTCGATTTTTTTCACATAGCAAAAATATACTTAAAATGCTCTGTCATTTTTGGTCATACAGACTTAAGAAATATGAAAAAATAAACTTTTTTTCGAGGTCTCCTTTTTTATGTGTCCACTTACAATCGAAACAAAACATTGTGCTTTTGTAAAACAAAGAAAATAAACAGGGTGTGCTTTCTGGCTCTGAACTTTTTTTTGGGAGCACGTCTCTAAACTTAAACAAAACTCAGCAAAAACTATTCACCCAGGCATGAGCTATTTATCTTTATTATCATTTAAGTGTATACTTTTAAATGGTCTAATTCATAACAAAAACAAATATTCTCTTTTTATGTAATCTATGTGAAAAGAGAGAGATGTCAGCCGTTCTCATTTCAGCTCATTATCTTTTAATTTGATCACGCCCACGGAGAGCGCGCGCTATTCAAACGCAAATGATCTGAGGCGATACATGCAAACGTGTCAACGCCCACACATCAACTCGATAAAACACAACAAGTTTAATCAGGTTACAGTAGGCTACTTTACGTCGTCTTGCGATGCTGTGAGGAATAATCCTGGGATACATCAGAAGTGCTGGTTTAAATTCATTTCGAGGAGTGATGGATCAAGCTGATGTAGTAAGTTTTTTATTATTAAGTGCTTTGTTGTAATCGCGATATGGAATAGCCTATGCAAACCGCAAAAAGACTGTTTAAATATGAATCGCTTTCTGTGTGTGAATGAATGTTACAGCTTTTACCAAACTATATTGCTATACTGAGATGAGTAAAAATCGACTGAAATATGTTGAAATAAAATGTCTTTGTATAAGCAACTTAAACTGCAAATTAACATTCTATGCACTATTATATAATAAAAGCAACACGATCTCATGAAAGTGCATATCCATAGCACAAATTTAATTTCTCGTACCATCCTACGCCAAAAATAGTTTTTGTGTGCAAATGATACGCAGTGTAAACCCCTTGGGTAGGATTAGGTGTGTGGAGTGCGTGTGTATTACACGCCATAAAGTGCGTATCATATGCACGCTTAAACTGCGTATGCACACAAAAACTATTTTTGATACGAGAAATTAAATTTGTGCTATAGATACGGACTTTCATGAGATCGCAACCATATGCTTATGTTACAGACGAAATATGAAAGACAACATTTCATTGACTAATTTTTGTTATAAACTTTTTACTGTAAAATAGACTACTGCCACATCAAATAAGCTAAAACTATACTTTTGTAATTTTCACTTGGAATCAACTCATGAGCAGGTGCACATGTGTCGAATATGTCCATCCTGAGCATTAATGGAAATTGTATGTTAAAGTGTGTATGTCAGGTTAAATTTGTAATTATGATTAACGCAAAATAGTTAGGGGAAATACACGTTTGACAAGTTGATGAATTGTTTTGTATGTTTTTCGATACCTAAAAGCATAATATAAGATGAAAAGGTTCGTTATTTTGAGTACTCACTTAAAACTGAAAAACACCGTTAAAACCGGTCACAGAGTCCACTTTTTCCCAAAAAGCAGGTCTGTGTTGCGTGTCTGGGTCAAATTTGTTCGGACCAAACGCGCTGACTTCAGTGCTGCTTCGGTATCCAAGACTTCGGTCATTTGCAGCGGACATTTCTTCCAGTTTTTATATTTCCACTGTTCGATCACGCCCGCGCCTCTCTCTCTCTCTCTCTCTCTCTCTCTCTCTCTCTCTCACACACACACACCAACATATTCCAGCATTGCAATCTTGACATCGCAGCCTGTTCATTATAGCCACGGAGCTTCAGAGCTAAGGCAGAGCTACAGATTAGGTGTCCCTAAATGACCCGCGTATCTAACAGTAGTTCCGCATTAATTAATTTGCACACGAGTTTTATTTATTTTTATACTGTGTATTCTCCATGTATACAGGTCCTTCTAAAAAAATTAGCATATTGTGATAAAGTTCATCATTTTCCATAATGTAATGATAAAAATTAAACTTTCATATATTTTAGATTCATTGCACACCAACTGAAATATTTCAGGTCTTTTATTGTTTTAATACTGAGGATTTTGGCATACAGCTCATGAAAACCCAAAATTCCTGTCTCAAAAAATGAGCATATTTCATCCGACCAATAAAAGAAGTGTTTTTAATACAAAAAAAAGTCAACCTTCAAATAATTATGTTCAGTTATGCACTCAATAGTCAATACTTGGTCAGGAATCCTTTTGCAGAAATGTCTGCTTCAATGCGGCGTGGCATGGAGGCAATCAGCCTGTGGCACTGCTGAGGTGTTATGGAGGCCCAGGATGCTTCGATAGCGGTCTTAAGCTCATCCAAAGTGTTGGTGTCACGGGATGGTCCAAAAGTGAGGCGAGGACTCAAGTGCAAGAAGGATAATTTATTAAACAAACAAATAAACACAAGCTATAAACAAAACTCCCTCAAGGGGGAAAAACAGGACAGGCATCAGCAGGTACATTACACAATGTAAAACAATGACAACGAACAAGCACAGGACTGCAAACACAGGGAGATTAAATAGGGAACAAACATAAGGTGGTAACGAGGCAGGCAGGTGGGGAAAATAAAACAATAACAAGATAACAAGATGGGTGGGGTTTGACAATTGACAGGAGAGCACATGGCACAAGGAAATAACATGACAGCCATGTGCTCACAACAGACCAGACTAAACACAAACACATGACAAACCGGGAGTGTCACAGCTCTGTCACTAAACCAAGAGAAAACCCAGACAAGGGTGACAGAACTGTGACAGTTGGGTCTTGCGTCTCTCAACTTTCTCTTCACAATATCCCACAGATTCTCTATGGGGTTCAGGTCAGGAGAGTTGGCAGGCCAATTGAGCACAGTAATACCATAGTCAGTAAACCATTTACCAGTGGTTTTGGCACTGTGAGCAGGTGCCAGGTCGTGCTGAAAAATGAAATCTTCATCTCCATAAAGCTTTTCAGCAGATGGAAGCATGAAGTGCTCCAAAATCTCCTGATAGCTAGCTGCATTGACCCTGCCCTTGATAAAACACAGTGCACCAACACCAGCAGCTGACATGGCACCCCAGACCATCACTGACTGTGGGTACTTGACACTGGACTTCAGGCATTTTGGCATTTCCTTCTCCCCAGTCTTCCTCCAGACTCTGGCACCTTGATTTCCTAATGACATGCAAAACTGAGCAACAGTCCAGTGCTGCTTCTCTGTAGCCCAGGTCAGGCGCTTCTGCCGCTGTTTCTGGTTCAAAAGTGGCTTGACCTGGGGAATGCGGCACCTGTAGCCCATGTCCTGCACACGCCTGTGCACGGTGGCTCTGGATGTTTCTACTCCAGACTCAGTCCACTGCTTCCGCAGGTCCCCCAAGGTCTGGAATCGGTCCTTCTCCACAATCTTCCTCAGGGTCCGGTCACCTCTCGTTGTGCAGTGTTTTTTGCCACACTTTTTCCTTCCCACAGACTTCCCACTGAGGTGCCTTTGATACAGCACAGCAAATTTCTTTCTGTCTTACCCTCTTGCTTGAGGGTGTCAATGATGGCCTTCTGGACAGCAGTCAGGTCGGCAGTCTTACCCATGATTGCGGTTTTGAGTAATGAAACAGGCTGGGAGTTTTTAAAAGCCTCAGGAATCTTTTGCAGGTGTTTAGAGTTAATTAGTTGATTGAGATAATTAGGTTAATAGCTCGTTTAGAGACCCTTTTCATGATATGCAAATTTTTTGAGACAGGAATTTTGGGTTTTCATGAGCTGTATGCCAAAATCATCAGTATTAAAACAATAAAAGACCTGAAATATTTCAGTTGGTGTGCAATGAATGTAAAATATATGAAATTTTAATTTTTTTTTTTGCACGGATGAGTGAGTTAGAGTGAGTGAGTGACGTTCAGGAAGAGGTGACTGACACAGGCTGCTCCACAGCAACAGAGAGGGCTCGGCTGAGCGAAAAAACACTTAACTGCATCACTATTTTTGTTGAATAGATTTTTGTACCTTAACCCTCTGGGGTCCAAGGTGTTTTGGGTCCTTGAGATGTTTTGACATTCCCTGACATTTGTGGTTTTTTCAGTTGCTTATAAACATATTAATGGCACATGTGTAATTACACTCTATTTAGCACACACAGGGCTACCATAATATGTGAGCAACATGTATGTACATATTTGTATTTTTGAGAGGATATTGTCTATGCGTGGTTATTGAAAAAACTAAAAAATAAAGTTTCTGAAATAAGGCCACAAAACACATATTGATTATTTTTTCACAAGACTTTTGAAAATTGTATCACATAGCCTAGAATATTTGCTCCAAAACTATGTGAGAATCATCCTGACTACTCATTCAGATAAGTCAATAAAGTCTTTTAGAATGTGTATGACGTGTTTTGTTTGAGAAAGCTTTATGCAAGGAGGCGTGATCTCTCATTAATATGTATGGCATTTCACACCTGAAAAAGACAAGGAGCCTTGCACAGAATGAGGAGATTTAAAAAGAATGGCTTTTATTTACAACACAACATAATACAAAGACATACAACAAAGGACAAAAAAGCACATTAGTAAACACACTGATCTAAAGACAGAGGCTTGAACAGTCACACAACATTGTCCCATTCCACAGTGTTTGATTTTTCATTTTACCATGTTCATGTACAGAGACTGTTGAATGTTGAAGTCAGCAGGAATCATCAGTGGCATATCTTCCCTGTAAAAAATAAAATAAAATAAATAAACACCTTTGAACATGCTGATATCAAGAGAAACTATATGGCTGCACGACTTTGGGCATGCATTGTAGATTTGTCTGGTTAAAATTGCGATTTAATTATATATATATATATATATATATATATATATATATACACACACACACACAGTGCTCAGAATAAGTGTACACACTCATGCTAAAGTTGACTACCCATCACAATATAGACATGGTTTTATTTCAGTTAGCCAAACTGAACATTTATACATAAATAATATATTGTATTTAGACAGTATCACATATTTTACCGAAGGCTGAAATATATTTCACTAAATCATTATATAACCTAAGCAGTTATTCACAAACAAAATACATTACACATAAGGCAGTATTTTAGCATGATAATCAGTGTCATAAGCTAATCAAAACTATATTTAATATACAAATATGTTTAGAGAGTAATATCACATTTAAAAAGTTTACACGAGCGTATACACGGGATATTGTGAGGCAATCTTTTCTGTAAGATGTCAAAAGCTAGGCAAAATATAGTCTGAAAATTCATTTGAACTCTATACGACCAGAAAAGGAATTATATAACACTAAACAACTTACTCCGAGCTTGTATCCTCGGCGCACGGGATCAATTCGTTCTTCAAAAATGCAGCCGTTCGTCGTCGGAGTTACAATCTTCCCGCTGTCCAGAATCCAGAGGTGGAAAGTAACGAATTACATTTACTCGCGTTACGTAATTGAGTAGTTTTTTTGTGTACTTCTACTTTTTTAAGTAGTTTTTAAAATCTGTACTTTTACTTTTACTTAAGTACGTTTTGTTTGAAGTTTTGTACTTCGCTACATTTGAAATCATATCCGTTACTGAGTAAAAAATAATAATACAAGGGAGAAAAAAAAAATCACACTCCGGAAACTACTGCATTGGTTGAAGGGCGGGAGAACAAACGAGCAAGAAAGGTGACGCAGACCCAGCTGAGCTGAAAGCGCCCTCGAATTCTTATGAAGCGAATTATGGCCAGTATGGAAATACTTTGTAGAAAAAACGAGTGGTTGTCCTCGAGGATAGATATCCAATTAGCAAAAAATGTGGACGCAAAGTGGCTGCAAAAAGAGGATACATAGGACACCATCCCTCCTGCAGATAAAGGTATGTCCCGATGATTATAACTTAAGGCCGAATGACTTACGTGATGCAGAGGATGTCTGCCCCGGAATCCAGTCATGAAAATGGAATTCACATAACGCAGATGTCACGTAAAACACGCAAAATAATGGATGGATGAATACATGGATAGTATATCTGTGCAATAAATCCAATCGCGACATGGTCTGTGAATATTTAAGAACAAAAATACTTCTATGTAAATATATAACATATTTGTTCTGCTGAGCTGCGCCGCTTTGTCTACTAACGTTACATACTCAAGTACGCGTGACGTTCATGGTGTTTTCAGCGTCTCACAAACAATTTGAGGACATGAATACATGAACATTTCCAGAGCTGCTCTGAGAGAACGCCTAATGAGCATTTTCATAATTTTATTTGAGAAAAACCATTGTCAAATACACTTTGAAACGGGTCTTCACTACAACCTTTCAAAATAAAAGTTCGGTTTTACTAAGGAGAAATTCTGGGCATACAATAGAACGAACTTCTCAAAATAATAATAACAACAATAATACATTTTATTTAAACATTATTTAAAGGAATATATATTTTTTGTCCATGGTTTAAATTAGCAAATCTGTTTTGTAGCGCTTCCCCCAAAAATAAAAGGACACAAAGTTTAAATTTACATTTGATTACCACCGTTTTTGATAATATATTTGGATTAAATCATAAAAAGAAACATTCATTTTCTGAATAAAATACATTTCATAGGACTATATTATTCTTAAACATTTTAATAAATTATTAATGTTAAAAATAAGTTGTTAATCTAATTCATTATCAATTATTGAATTTAATTGATTAGACATGTTTTATTGAAATTTTAATAAACAAAACAAACAAATGGTTTCAAGTTTGTTATAGTAAAAGCATTTGTTCAACCAAAAAAAAAACCCTGTTTTCATTAATTTAACTGTCATTTTAACTAATGATAATAATAATAATAATAACCATAATTTAATAATACTGTTTATTTATTTAAAGGTGCTATATGTAACTTTTCTTCTAAAATGAATCCTTTTTTTATTGCCTGTGTGTGAAGGGGTTGTAATCACACATTACAATGATCCACTTGTCGGGTTTTGCTATTTCCTCTGAAGGCCAGTATTCCTATTTATATGTGAAGTCTCCGGGTCGGATTTTCTAAGAAAGCCATCGGATGTGACGTGCACGCGCGCTCCCGAGCCTCTCTCCTTTCTATATACAGTCTATGCGACCGACGGCACTGCAGCTGACGACATGAGTCTGATAACACCAAACACGACCTGCCTCCAGCACAACACACACTCCAACAAACTCCACATAAATATAAAAAACAAAACAAAACAAAAATGTATCTGCTGAAGCTCGTCAGGCCAAACGTGAATCGGATCGACTTAGGACGAAAACACGGATCAACATCGGCAGAGCGTTTGAATTATGGAGAGACCTCTGCTATTTTTATTGTGATAAATTACAAGTTTTCAGATATGCTGAAATAATGTTAAACTATTGTTACGATCTTTTAAAGTCTAGGAGATGTTACGCAACATTTGTTTTATTAGCACTGCTGATGGAGGAATACGGCGGAGAGAAAACCATGACAGACTCAACTTGAAGAGAAACAAACTGGATTTTATTGTCACAAAGCCGAAGCCACTAGTTCCAGTTTGGAAAAATGAGTGTGCTATTTACAATGTTTACAAAATATTAAATAATAGGGAAGAGAACCAAAAAGTGGCGCCAAAGAAAAGAACAGAATATAACAAAACAATCCTTATACTAAACCTAATCCTAACCAAAGAAAAAGGTGAAAAGAAAACCGAATTCTTCGGTGCATCCGGCACCTAAATAAGCTAACTACTAAAACAAAACATACACAGAGTGGCGCTCACTCCTAACCTAGTGTATCTAACAAATAAACACTACGGGCATTATGTATACCGCGGCATACTGACCTGTCGTTCTCTTTCCCAGAGAGAGAGTCGAATTACAGGACCCCACAGCGTCAAACTAGGATACACATTGAAACTATGATTTCTACAACTAAAACATACTGAATATTAAGGCACATATAAACAAAGCATACAGCACCCAACTCATTCCACTACAAAGAGTCAGTCATCACTATATGAATCTCCAGTCACAGGTTTAGTAACCTCACAACGCTACACGAGCTCATGGCCGCTTCCGAGAGATCGAATGAATGAAAACGCCATCCTTTTGAACCCAGCTGGTCAACTCTGATTGGCTCCCGGGCGCCGCCCCAACGATGAGTGACGTCCCGCTAGGCCAATCACAGCAGCCTGCCAGCCAAGAGTGAGCTAGAAACAGAAACAGATAATGAGCATATACTATCAACACGTGCGAAGTATACCAGCGTGCACAGACTAGTGAAAACAAAACAAACCCCCACGTGGAACGTAACACAGGTCAACTACAACATACATGAGACATGAAATGAATACAAAAGACTGTTCCAGGATAGCAAGTGCTTTAGGATGTAACTTTTATTTTATGTACTAGATCTACTGTCTAACGTCACTCATCCCACTATCATATTGTTTATAATACACATTTCCGACACGTTCAGTACAGTAATGTTACTTCCTACGATCTTACTGTTACACTGAAATTGTTCAGTCTAGTTCACTAACCGTTTTCGTTATCATATTATACATTCACCTATCTTGACATTGCTGATTGTGAAAGATACACGAATGGTTTGTGAAATGCCTTATGCTAGATAACACCACAAATGTAACGTTATCATGGTACGAGCATGGAGCATTAGTTCAACGTCAAGCTGATAAAAGTAGCCTATTATTGTAACGTTGCAGTGGGAGTTTACATGAGTTTCCAGCATGTTGTGTGATGCTTTCTCCGGTGTGTTGAAAGTATCAGTGTGGCCGGTACCATGAGTGATCGCTCTTGTGTTCGAGCACGAGCATGAGCACTCTTGTAAAAATTGGTTGCAATCTGAAACATCACCGATAGAGGCCGCTAAAAATACATATAGCACCTTTAATAATTGATTAATACTGTAAACCGTGATATTTTCTGAGACGTTATCATACTGTGAAAATCTCATACCATTAATACAACCCTACACGGGGGATTCCCCCACCCGCTGTTAAAAAAGTAACTCAGTAACTTTTACTCTGAGTAAATTTTAAATGAGCTACTTTTTACTTTTACTTGAGTAGATTTTTAGACCGGTACTTTTACTTGTACTTAAGTAAAATTTCATTGAAGTAGTAGTACTTTTACTTGAGTAGAATATTTTATTACTCTTTCCACCTCTGCCAGAATCATCTGAAGGAGTAGCGTGCCATCCTCAAAACGCAATGAACTATCAGTGAATCTGATGGAGAAACTTCGTGTTGTTATGGCATTGATCGCTGGGCGTGTGCTATGCATAACGTTAGATCACCTATTTACCATGTGAAAAGCGCTGGGGGCGTGGCGGCCTCGGCTAATTAAAGATAATGAACTGAGACCGAAAAAACCGAGACCTCTCCTTGGTTTCAAACGAATTACATAAACTGGAAATATATTTTTTTAAAATAAATTACTTCATTTAAAAGAAGAGAATACAAGCTTTAAAAAGCCACATTTCTCGTATCTCTGTGACAAGTATTGACTTAGTTACAGTTCATTTTTCGGACGCGTTTCAGAATGGACTTCACTGACAGAGAACGCAGAACAAAACATCATGTTTATTTTTCTTTATTTGGCGAAAAGCACAACACTTTGTTTTTATTGTGAGGTTCCACAAAAAAATTAGCCTGGGTTTCCCCATACTGCCTTACCGCAGCGCGATTCAATTCACGCTGAAAGGCAGTCTGGATACCATGGCCAGATTTTTCGCCTCATTTAGGGAACCAATCACAGAACGGGGAGGGAGCAGCAAGACGATGACGCGTCTATGCGACACACCGAAGCAGGTTGTTTATACCTATGGATCAAAGACGCGAAGTTACCTTTCGATGCAGCCTTACGGCCGTTTCACATATAGGTTTCACACGGCAAGCGTGAGCGGCATTTGAGCAGCGCGTCAGCGTAACTACATCGTCACTGCAGCTGCGCGAGAGTATTCACACTGGAAGCGTTTGTACAGTGTCACAGCAGCGGCTCCAAAGCTACATATCGTTAGCCTCATAGCATAATTGCTTAAGTCATTTTGTGTTTTTTCTTGTTTTCCAAAGGCATTGAAATATGACTTCGGCATTATATATAAGCGAGCAATTCTTTACAAAAACAACTATACATTTGTTTTTAGAAGTTGGTCATTTTATAACATTGATAGTCTTGAAAGTTTGTAATGGGGAGGTGTAGGCTACAACATTCGCATATAAGTTAAATGTAATACAACAAAACAACCCAGAAAATGGCTCCAATCTATTAGTTTCAGTCATACTTTCGATGTTTACAAGACCACAACTCCGCGTGTTTGATTTGGGTTGTGCTAGCCTGTAGCTGTCTGTGTGTTAACGTTACATGAACTAAAAGAACGTTTATATATAATATTTTCTGGCTAGTTTACTTTAGTTTTTTATTTATTTATATAATACACAACTTTCACCCAAACTGAATAATTAAAAACAAGTTTTTACCGGGTAAAGCTTCTATAGTCTTTATTTTCTTTTATTTGCCTACTCAAGTTCTTGTTAAAACTCACTAGACATGCTAATTCTGTGCATTTTGGGCAATTTTTGTGTGAAATCACATTTATTTTTGTCCATCAAAAGTGTGCTTTCACTTTAATTTAGCGTGAGCAATGCAGCAAAAAACAGATTCGAACCCCCCGCTTCACTGCTGCTCACGCGCCGCTCCTGCTCGACGCTCACGCGCTGCTCCCGGTGTGAATGCACTCATTGCTTAACATGCACGCCGAAAAGAATACACGCCGCTCACGCATGCGGTGTGAAACGGCCGTTAGATACACGCCATCGTGTAGGCTACACATAAATCTCTGACCCATCGGCCATCGTCGTCTCCCTCGTCTAATTTCTGTCGCTCTACATACGTCATCTGGTATAATCGAAACGACATTCTTAGCACCCAATAAACGGCTCTGCGCATTCGTAAACCACGCCTCAAATACGAGAAAATGAACATGTGGTTCAAAATCAGTAGAGTAATTTGAGTCTCTTTTGCACTGATAAGGAAAAAAGTCAGCCCCAGAGAGTTAACTGGGTTCCGGAGAGTTTGATCGGGAGATTATTCCATTACGCTGCATTATTAACGTCTGCAGTCGGATGCTCTCATGTTCGCTCTGTTTACGTAGCTTTGTTAGCTCGGTAATTTAGACAATAGGCTTTTGACAGAGTAACGTTAACGTTCAGTTAAAAATGTAAAAAAAATGCTTGTGTAGTTGTGTCGAATTGTATGCACTTGTGGGAGTTATATGGTACGCAGACATCCCAAGTCTCTATTGAAATTATTTCAAATCTCCCGGAATCTAATGCGCATGCGAGACAGAACATACTGTGCTCCACACTGTGTTAGCGCGCACGGAAGAGAGCTGAGAGCGAGAGACCTTGCTTGTGTGCGTTATGAAAGCTAGTCACCCCCCCCCACCACCCACCACCCACCACCCCACGAACAAACTAGATTTTTAGGCCTATTTTATATTTTACTCGAATACAAATACTTTTCCCCCCTCAACAAATACAGATACAAATACTGGCTGCTTTGCACACCCCTAATATATATGTATTGTCATTGCATTCTTGTGGCTCAGTGACACACCTGAATGAAAGGGTCATTAGTATGCAGCCCCATTATGCGCTCATTACACGGGCCATTGTCTTCTCAGGTGTGAATCACAACAGGTCACACCCCTGCGCATATTGCCTTTCCAAACAAAAAGGGTCATACTAAATTTAAACTAATCTATTGTTTTATGTGAATGATAAGGCAGGATGATTTTCAGATCATTTTGAAGAAAAAACTCTAGGCGACAACATCCATTAGTCAAAAGTCTTGTGGACACATATTTAGTATGTGGTTTGTGACCTTATTTCATAAACTTTAAGTTTTTAGTTTTTTCAATAACCACGCATAAACAGTATTCTCTCAAAAATACAAACGTGTACATACATGTTGCTCACATATTATGGTAGCCCTGTTTGTGCTAAATAGAGTGTAATTACACCTTTGCCAGTAATTTGTTTATAAGCAACTGAAAAAAGCACAAATGTCAGTGCATGTCCAAACATCTCAAGGAGCCCAAAAACACCTTAGACCCCAGAGGGTTAAATGGCAATGAAGATTACCTATTAATTGTCATTTAAGTAAAATTACTGAGTTACGAGTTTCCTTTAATTAAGTTGGTTTGGAAAAGCAAACTTACTGAAATCCTATTTAAACTTATTATTCTTTTTTTTCTGAGCCTAAATTTTCTGACTCTAACTCCTCCTAGAGCTTTAACTCTACAAACTCCAAACTCGGGTCAGACCTTCAGACTGATTTGACTTTCAGTTTTCTTTAAAATTAATATTAAAAATCATAAAAATCCCATTGACTTTCATTGCAACAGTTCAAATTGAGCCAAGACTACGGTGGCCCAGTAGTGTACAACACAAAAACTCAAATCTAAACTCTCTGAAGACCTAGACTCAATTAAACTACCATTCTATATGTACTAATGAACTTATCTATCTATCTATCTTTCAAACTATCTATCTATCTATCTATCTATCTATCTATCTCTATCTTTCTATCTATATATCTCTTTCTATATTTTTAACTAATCTTTCTGTCTTTCTAACTAATCTATCTTTCTTTCTAAATAATCTATATTTCTTTCTAACTAATCTTTCTTTCTAACTAATCTTTTTTTCTTTCTAACTAATCTATCTTTCTTTGTTTTTTTAAATAATCTTTCTTTCTATCTTTCTTCCTAACTAATCTTTTTCTTTCTTTCTAATTAATCTTTCTATCTAACTAATCTATCTTTCTAACAAATATAGGTAACGCTTTAGATTACAGCCTGGAAATTACTGTGTAATTAAGACGAATTTAAAGAGTAAATTTCTGTAATTATAGTGTACCTATGATGTACTTGCATGTAAGTATAAGGGAACAATATGTAAAGTTTGGGGAATAAAGGGGTAACAACCAGCAGAATTAAAAAAATATTTCTCCTCTGTATTTGCCACCTCCTGGATCAGGTGTTCCTTTGCAAGCAACAGGTTGGCTGACTTTGTGAAAAAGGTAGAAACAGATCAAAGTAACACACAATAAAAAACAATAAGACAAGAACAGACACCACATAGCACAGCACTTCAGTTAGGCAACTGCCTACACATGCAGCGGCGGATCTACCGGGGTGGCATACGCCACCCTAAAAGAAACCCTTGCCACCCCAGTTGGCAGCAACGAATTAAAAGTTATGGCCAATTTGACAATTTACGAGCGCAAATCTCCCATGTCCGACTGCAGTGAATTTGCTCCGTGCAAAAATGGCAACCGTTGACGTTCGAACTTGAGTGTGTGGGCCAATACTTCCGGTGAAAACTTCCAGTGATCTGACAGGCAGCGAAAGCGGGAGACACCGAGAGCAAGAGACAACAGCGACCGAGTTCCATTACCAGAGAGATGAGTTTTAATTTTTAAATGCATATAATTTTCAGTTTATTTCACCTGTGCGTTTCTATGCTTTCTATTACTGCATTTATTTTGTGCAAGTGAGATGAGTAAAGAGCATCTGTTTCATAAATCATTATCTGTCTGGTGTTTAAGCAGCACATACAGTATTTTACTACGTGTAAAATATACAAAAACATAGCTATATTAAATTGTTTGTGGTACCTACAGTTCAAAATATAAATGTAAAATAATAATATTTATCGAGCAATTGATGCAAGTAAGTGAAAATATATGCGCAGAATTAAGAAAATAGTATTTATAGAGATAAATTGTAGCCTATCACAAAGCAAACGTGTGAATGTTCACGGGGTATTTTATTTAACAACTCTAATCGTAGTTGTAACTATTACAGTAGGCATAATTGTCATTGCGTATGCAGCATGAGTCCAATACATTCTTCTGTTCATGAACAGTTGTTTCATTCATTAATCTGACTATGCATCTGTGTATTTAATTGCCATTGGCTCGTGGGATAGTAATATGGATCTTAGTTGTATTTTAAGTGATATAATTGATTCATTCTATAAACAACTATTAGAGATCATTTTCGGCTTTCTCCGGCTCCCTGCACCGGGCGTAATGCGTAACCGGAAGTGTCTATCCGCACACTCGCCTGTGTCTTACCTTAATGCCTTTCTTGTGATAATGCCCCTTACTTCTATCATACTTCTATCTCCTATTAAGTGAGATCACATTGTATGGTGTAATTGCAAAATTAGTCACTAAACAAACATCAATGCGTAAGAGACAGTCTGAGAATTAATATGATTTATTTCTTATAAGAAAGGTTCAATTGGCCCACAGAGCTAGACAGTGTACAGTTCTGCGAGGCAAGTGAGACTCGGAGGGGAGGGAGAGAGCGGTTTTTATACAACTATCTCAAGGTTTGTTCTTCTGCCCATAGATAGACTAAAGTTCAGTTCTCTACCGTCAGGATAATAATAATAACCTGAACTTTAGGGTTTGGTCATGCTCTCTTGCTTGCTCTAAAACTGGCCTGTCCTTTGACCTTTGGGGTCAAAGTCCATCCGTCTCTCCCCGTCCACCCATCTCACCTGCTTACATCAATCAGTAGCAGCAGCAGTTATTAATTTGAAGAGAAAGAATAAAAAAAATCCCACAACAATTCCCCCTTTTTATCATTCACTGATAATTAATCAACCAAACACTTCAATAATAGTAAAATAAATTAACCAAGTTTTAAGTTTACATCACACTTATACTTTCATTTCTGATTTCCGTATAACTGATCACTCTTCTTCAAACTTGTAAGAAAGAAGTAGTTAAAAATGAAATAAGCTTAGGCTGTTTTTATAGGGATAGGCCCTTAATTTTATAGCAAGCAAAGATAAAGGTTTATTCTGAGACCGGGCTAGACGAATAAACACTGTTACTGCATCCCCAACCTAGGTCGGACCCTCAGTCATCTCATCATAAACAAGAAATAGTGTACAGATTAGTAGGAAATACAATATCAATAAAACACTTGATTACTTAAAACATATCATGGAAAAACACAGAAAGAAAAAATCCTTCATTTTCATTCCCTGTCCTTGTACGCCACCTCGTGACACGGATGGCAACTGCTTTTAACCCTCTTTACTTATCATCGTTCTTTAAGAAAATTAAAACACTTCAATTAAATCAAATCATTAATGAAATAAAAAATAGAGAAAACAATCACCTGAGGAAAAATAAAGAAGAACATTCACATTCTACCACATGTTACTATAGCTCCCACTACAGTATCATAGTCATTTTTGTCATCCGAATCCATTTTCACCTTGGTCAGTTTAACCTCTCCACGATGATTAGTGTTACTGGTTTTCCTTGCACTCTGGGTACTACTCTGCAGACCGGCCTTGTTCTCCCTGCTGCTTGCCTCTGCTCTCCTGCTGATAACGGTGCTTGGTAGTTGACCTCGGCGTTTATTGACTTGCAGCTTCCTCCTGTTGTTGTTCCTCCTGTCCCCGCGATGTTGACGGGACCTTTCTGCAGTGGCTGGCGTGTACCCACATAGCTCTTTCTGCGACCTTCACAGCCGTGTGCGTTATCAGAATCACTTGGAATGGTCCCAGCCACCTTTTCGCTCTCCAGCTTTTCCTCCTTAGATCACGAATCACCACGAAATCAACAGGCTTGATCTTATGCAGGAATGTGTCTGCTACTCCCCTCTGTTCCGCCTTCACCTGGACAGAAATATTAGACAACACAGAAGACATTTCTTTGCAGTAGTTCAACATGTCATTTTCACACATATCAGTTGATGGTAATCTCTGTCTTCTCCCTTCCATTCCCATGAATGGCGGTCTTCCAAACAAAATTTCAAAAGGGCTCAAATTTGGTTTGACCCTTTTTCTCATTCTCATGTACATCAGTACTTTTACTGGAGTACGGGAGTGCTTTTACCCATGTGAGTCCAGTTTCCTCACAGCACTTTGCCAATTTGTTCTTGATCGTTTGGTTCTGTCTCTCTACTGCCCCTCCTGATGCTGCATGGTAACTTGTGTGTGTTCTCATGTCAATGCCCAAGAACTGACCCACTTGCGTTATCACCTCATTGACAAAATGTGTGCCATTGTCAGAACTGATTTTTCTTGGAATTCCCCATCTTGGGACAATTTCAGACAGCAGTGCCTTTGCTACGGCCGCTGCGTCTTGTTTTGAGGTTGGAAATGCTTCAACCCACTTTGACCACATATCCACCATCACCAAGCAGTATTTCTGTTTTCCACACGGGGTCAACTCAATGAAATCCTTCATTAAATATTCAAAGGGCCCTGCTGGTGACGGTTGAGAAACCACAGGCATTTTTACTCCCCTTGCTACATTATGTGTGGTGCAAATTACACATTTGTCACAAAAATTTTCAGCAAATGCTGTGAAGCCCTTTGTGAACCACAAATCTTTCATCTGTGTTACCTCCCTTGGAGCCATGGTCACGCCCATGGCTCCATATAGCATAATGTCTAAAGAAATGTTTAGGAAGACAGGCAAGACCATCAACACTCCTCCACACATTCTCCTTTAGGCTACATCCAGCCTTCCTCCACAGATTCTTCTCTGCTCCTGTGGCAAAAGTCGGCATGCTCTGTAAGGAAGAGGAAATGTCATGGTCATTAGTATCAGATATCAAAGTACAAGTTGCTTCTTTTGTCTCCTTTGCTGCCGCGGCCTTCGCTGCCGTGTCTGCTCTCGCGTTTCCTGCTGATACAGAAGTTTTATCGTTAGAATGCGCTGCGCACTTACATATCGCAACCTTGTCTGGTAACATAACAGCCTCCAAAAGGTCAGATACCAGCGGCGCATTCAATATCGGACGTCCGTCCGACTTCAGGAACTTTCTGTGCTCCCACAAAGCACCAAAATCGTGTGTGACCCCGAACTCATATCTGGAGTCCGTGTAAATAGTTACACACTTGTTAGCCATAATTTTACACGCTTCTGTTAAAGCAACTAACTCAGCTGCCTGCGCTGAATAGTTTGATGGCAATTTGCCACTTTTAACAACGTCGAATTCGGTAGTTACTGCATAACCCACCTTATTTTGTCCTGTTTGTGGATCTTTCGTCGCTGACCCATCCACAAAGAGGACATTTTCACAATTATCCAGCGGCATATCTGACAAATCTGGCCTAGGCGGGCACACCTGTTCCAGAGTGGCCAGACAGCAATGGTGCTCCTCACCATCTGTGGCAATGGGGAGAAGCGTTGCAGGATTTAATATGTTACAGCGTTTAACGGTTATGTTTGGCATATCCGGCAAAATCGTATGATATCGCAACCATCTCCCCGCAGACAAATGTGAAGTTTTCTGCTCTTGCAAAATCATGGATACTGCGTGTGGCACAAACAAGGTCAAATCACTGTACCCCACCAATTCCCTTGAAGCCATCACAGTTTGTTGAGCCGCAGCCACTGCCCTTAAGCAATGTGGAAGACCTGCTGCCACTGGGTCGAGTTTCGTTGAGAAATAGCCAACCGGACGCAGCCTGTCTCCATGAGTCTGCAAGAGAACAGAAGTTGAAAACCCATTTTTTCTCATCTACCATTTGTACAAAAGGCCGGTCTTGCACCGGCAAACCCAAAGCAGGTGCCAAAACCAGCTGCATTTTCATGCTAGAAAATGCTTCCTCTGCTTCCTTTGTCCAAGTCAGTTTGTCACATGATTTCAACCCTTTCCCTGCTGTGAGGGCTCGCAAGGGTAGTTCAATGATGGCATAATTGGGAATAAATGTACGACAGTAAGCACACATTCCCAAAAACGACAACAACTGTTTTACTGTGACTGGCCTTGGTACCGCTCTGATTCCCTGCACCCTCTTCTCCGACAGTGCCTTGCTGTTCGCACTCAGCACATGACCTAGAAAGGTAACTTCCTGTTTGACAAACAGCAGTTTTGACAGGCTGGCTCTGTGGCCCTCTATGCTGCAAGAGAGACACAGAGTCAGCAACACATGTTTTCTCATCACATGCACAAATCAATAAATCATCCACATACTGAAGCAGGGCTGTTCCTGCTGTCAGCTTCAAAGGCTTGAGGCTTCGTCTGAGCGCCTCGTTATATATCGTTGGGGACTCCCCGTACCCCTGACACAGCCGCGTGAATGTGAACCCCTTCCCATCAAAGTCAAACGCGAACCAAAACTGACTTTTCTGGTCTACAGGCACGCTAAAGAAGGCATTAGCCAAATCGACCACAGTGAAAAATTTTGCATTCTGCGGAATTTGTGATAAGATCGTATACGCATTAGGGACCCGCGGTGCGCGTTGTACCACCGCCGAATTTACAATCTGTAGGTCCTGTACGAACCGCCACGTGTCGGAAGCCGTACTAGATAATTTTTTACAGGAAAAATTGGGGTGCGCAATGGAGAATCTGGACAGGGAACAATAATTCCTTCCTTCAATAAGTAATCAAACACTGGCTTAATCCCCCGCAACACCTCTTGCTTTAGAGGATATTGCGGTTGACGTGGCCTGTAATCAGACCTTGCAGTAATCACGACTGATTCGCAACCCTTGATTAACCCCACATCATATTTGTGCTTTGCCCACAATTTAGACGGCACCTCTGCCAATGCACTGTGTATTGCAGCTGCAGAAGTCACCTCTCCCTTCCCATTCTCCACTGCACACTTTTCAATAGCTTTTACGGTTCTTTCCACACTCACTTTAAAATCACAAGCAGTCATAAAACCCCCCACAGTTTTGCTATGCTGCACTCCGCCACCTGTCTCTTCCCAATCGGTAGCTTTCATGCACATACCAACAAAATCACTCACGTCTGCCCATGCTTGCTCTCTGGCTTTGGACAGAGATAAGCATGGCACGGTTCCTCCAGCAATTAAATACATACTCTGCTGTTTTTCTGTTAGACGAGCTGAAAGCGCACACACATTTTCGGTCCAGAAAATTTTATCGAAGCTAATAGTCTCGTCCTCTGTATGGTCAAACCAATCGGTTTCATACTGTGGTTCTCTGTCAATAACAACGTGTGATGTGCAATGTAATTTGTCAAATGCCATACAGTCTGTTTTCTCTGATTTAACTCGGCTCTTTGCCAATTTTAAAATCATTTCTGCCCAATCAAAATCAGTCACCTGCCATTCATAGGCCCATTGTGGGTCAAATTTCAAACAGCACGCCTCAGGACTTTCTTCAATTAAAATCCCTGTTGGCCCTGCTGTGAATGTCAAATTTAATTCACACATCAGATCTCTTGCCATTAAAGGAGTCGGACAGCCGGTCGAAAAAAGGAACGCATGCCTCAAAATAGTACCCTTCTCCGTCTCACACTCTAATGGCACAGTGAAATTTTCAGCTATCACGTGACCTGACGCTGATGTGCTTTTGTACACAGAATCTGTTAACTCTGGCTCATACGGCAAATCACACGGTCTTATTGTGGAATAGCTGGCCCCTGAATCCACAAGAAAATTTACAAATGTCCCTTCAATCATCATGGAATATCTAGGCATTTTGGAAAACGCACCGCTTTTATACAGTTTCAAACATACCTCAGACAAATCATCACTCAAAACTTCATCATTTACACAAAAAGATTTGCAAGCGTTTTCTTCGTTGCAGAGAGCGGGAGAGTGACAATCAGTGTATGTGTGTGTGTCTGTGTGCTGTGTTAAAATTAAATATTCACTTCCCTTTACTTGAGATGAAAGCCGGCGGACCTCGTGCTGCCTCTCCCCCTCGCGCTCTCCGCACAGCTGTTGGCTTCAATCCGCTTTGGTCGCTTCAGGGCAGTCTCGGGCCCAGTGCCCATCCTTCTTGCACAGTCTACATTTCGTACAATGTCTCATAATGTGATCGTTTGACCCGCACAAAGCACACTTGTTGACGATGGTAGGACCTGGATTGGCTTTGTTCTGATTTGCTTTTTTCTTTGCATAAAAGTTATTTCTACCATAATATGGTACCTTCGTCAGCTGCATGTCGTTGCTGGTCTCTCTCAGCTCCGCGCTTTCTTCCGCGTGCTGCGCGTGTGACAGCGCAGTGGAAAGTCTGCCTCGTTTCCAATCGATGTAACTGAGTTTCACGGCTTTGGAAATGTCTGGCCTCAGGCCAGTCAGGAAGCAGCCCAGCAGGTGTGATTCCCATGTTGTCGGCACGTTCCCGCGATCAGCTGGTTCCACAAGACCGCTGTGTTGTCGAAACGCTTCAAACCGTCTCAGATAAAAGTCACCGACCGCTTCGTCTGGTCTCTGCTTGCAACAACTTATCTTTTCCATATCCACTCGGGAGGGAAATGCCGCCCTTATCGACCGTGCAAGGTCCAGGACAGCTCCCCTGTATTCGGCGTTGCTTCGGTCGTGCCAGTCAGGGTGCGCTCGGTGCCGGGTGTACATGTGGGAAAACACAATCACAACCATTCCGTTCATTAATAGGTGCTGGTGTTGTATTCTTTTCACATTCAGTCGCTTTTCTTTCACTCCCACATTTACTCGCACACACATTATCTCCACTCACAGCCTTTTCACATTCCTCATTCTGTTTTTCACTCTCACTCTTTTCTTGTTTTTTCAACATTTTGCGTTCTCTCCTATTCGCTTCCTCAATCCAACATTCAATCGTTTCATCACAATTTTTACAGGCATGCTTAACACAACCACAACATCCCTGTGTTTTGTTGCTGTTCTCCTCAATTGATTCTTTTACCACCCTCAATCTAGTACTACTCAGTGTCCCTTCTTTTGGAAAATCATGATATTTTATCAAATTTTTTATGTCTTTCATGCCCTTTTTTCCATAGCGCTTTCTTATTAGACAGTACACGGGTGTACACAACTTCTTGCTGTTGGATGTCCCCATAATGGCTGTCTTTTCGTTATCACCTCTGCCTGTGGCTTTACTATTTATGCGCATATACTGACTTTTCACCCAAAACCAGCCGGGACGTAGTTAATCTTGCTTACAATGTCTGTCCCCTGGACTCGAACCAGTGACTTCCAATGTCTTTCTCTGGACTCTAACCAGCGATTAAGTACTTATCACGAGTACTTCGGTTTCGGTCTGGATAATATCTTGACCCGCTTCCGTGGCCTCAATTTCCTCCCCCTTTTCCTCGTATCACAGCTCTGGTTTTAATTTCCAAGTACAGCCATCATAGTTCACCCATGAATTTTTCGAATCCCCAAAGAAAATAATTTACTGTCTCTTACCAGAGATTTTCTTTTTTGTTTTCCGCTTGAGTTTTTTTCTGAGGTTCTCCCCTGAAGTTCTCTGGGCCTGAGGAAGCGGTCGGCTCTCTCTCTTAATTCTTGCGAGGTTAGACTGGCGCCTATGCGTCAGGGCATACTCTCCCGGCGTACAGGCGTACTATAGCTGTCAGGTCCAGAATCCCTTCACGGAGAAGAACTCATCGCACTTTCTGACACTAACTGTAATTGCAAAATTAGTCACTAAACAAACATCAATGCGTAAGAGACAGTCTGAGAATTAAAATGATTTATTTCTTATAAGAAAGGCTCAATTGGCCCACAGAGGTAGACAGTGTACAGTTCTGCGAGGCAAGTGAGACCCGGAGAGGAGGGAGAGAGCGGTTTTTATACTATCTCAAGGTCTGTTCTTCTGCCCATAGATAGACTAAAGTTCAGTTCTCTACCGTCAGGATAATAATAATAACCTGAACTTTAGGGTTTGATCATGCTCTCTTGCTTGCTCTAAAACTGGCCTGTCCTTTGACCTTTGGGGTCAAAGTCCATCCGTCTCTCCCCGTCCACCCATCTCACCTGCTTACATCAATCAGTAGCAGCAGCAGTTATTAATTTGAAGAAAAAGAATAAAAAATCCCATAATAATGGCCACTTATAAAAAAATAAAATCAGATCCAAAAGCACGCACATCCACAGAAAAACACTCAAGTTGGGTGCTTAACAGAAATATATATATAAAAAAGGGAAAAAAAAGT
Source organism: Rhinichthys osculus (assembly GCA_029959095.1). NCBI lineage: Eukaryota > Metazoa > Chordata > Actinopteri > Cypriniformes > Leuciscidae > Rhinichthys > Rhinichthys osculus. The sequence continues at coordinate 2,756,652 of JARWKJ010000002.1, read as the reverse complement.
TGGCACACCTTGGCTCCAAAATTGTGAAAAATGTAATGGACTCACACACAGGTGGTAACGCTTCAAGCACGTAGGCTCTTCGTCAGACAATTAAAAGTTAAACACACCACGCCTTTATACTCACAGGTGACCCTAGGTGAGTATATAAAGGTGTGCCGACTTTTTTCCCCTTTTTTACACTTATTCCTAATATGAACTGTTTCACCTCTAATGCAAGACATTAATTGCATGAGATTAAGCTTGTCTGTATGAGTTTGTAAATGGCAGCCTGTGCCCTGTTCGTACATACTATTTCTCATCAAACTGTGTTAACTGTGATTTAAATTCAGTATATATACATCTGCCATATATTGCCACCCCTCAAAAATTCCTGCCCCCCTCTCGCCACCCCATAAATATTTTTCTAGATCCGCCCCTGTGCACATGTACTCAATTAATAATCAACAAAAAAATCTAACCTTAGAAGTTGAACTAAATTACCCAAAACTAAATAAAAAAGGAAGTAAAAAATAAATTGGCTTAACCCTTTAGGCGCCAGTGGTTTTTTCCTAAAACGTTCGATTTTGACATCTTAATTTCAAAAGGCTATATCTTAAAAGTGATAAAAGATAGAGACTTTCTGTAAATTAGAGAAATATTAAGGATGACCCAAAGTTTATGTAGGTATTACATTTTCCCTTCTAATTTGCATATTATGACGTCATATGGTGGTGGCAATCTTGGATTATAGAATTTTCATGAAAAGTCACATGTTTAAATGATAAAATGCAGCACTTCTTTCCCCCAAAAATGTCCATCACCTTCTGTATGCTATATTGCACAATACTGTCGCCGCGATTGCGGAGAGGATCTGATAAAATGGCTCACTCGCACACTAGCTCCGCTTTTGATCGCACTGATTCAATGCGCTCTAACTCGAACATTTTGTACAGAAACATGAGTTTTTTTTGATTCGGGGATGAAGTATGACATGTCTGCCATCCAGTGGAGGGGAGGTCGAACGAAATTTGACACCCAATTTGACAAAATCGGCCGTTTTATTCAGTGCCGCATCTTGTCGAGTAAACTCGACCGTGGCGCCTAGAGGGTTAATACTGGTGTCTGGCGATGACTTGACTTTATATAAACATGTACAAAAGGTGCATTTTTAATTTTGCTATACTTACCCATCTTTGTATCTGGGATCTAGAAGAGTGGCGATGTAGAAGAGTGGCTCATGTTCAACATCAGCAAAACGTTTCTCCACTGCCTCCAGCAGAGTCCTCTTCATTGTTTTTATTCCCTGTTAATCATCATCCTCCCGAGACAGAACACGTCTGAGGACTAATGAGTGAACGAATGACTTAATGAATGCATGGGGTTATAGTTTGTTTCAAACAACATCAATAAATGTTAGTATAAACTAAAGTAAATAAATAAAAATACAAATTACCTGTTATGGCAGGGATCACATCAGCTGCAGTTGCAGTCTCCCTGCTCACATCCCTGGTCAGCTCTTAAAAGGGGGATAGCACATCAGCAGTCTTATTCATCAGCTCCCACTGGTGAGCTGTCAGTGTTGCTGGTAGAGTGCGCTCAGCTGCAAATACACTAAGAGCATGTTTTTGTTGCAGCAGGCTCTGCAGCATGTAGAGGCTGCTGTTCCATCGTGTCTGCACATAAGAGAACATGATTCACTTTATTTTTGTGCAAATTAGGTGCAGAGCACGTAATGTATTAGTGGCTTACTAAATCAAGTGTATGGGAAATAATAATAAAATAGAAATACATTAAAGAATGTTACGAGAGGAATCTCACCTGTACATCTTGCTGTAGGCGCTTGATATCCATATTTAAGTCCATCTGTATGTCTTCTAGTCGAGAGTAGGCCAACGGGGAGTGTTTAAAACGGCCTACAATCTTCCTTGCGTTGGCCAGGGTCTATGTCACGCTGCGCTGAGACAGCAGGCCCTCATGCACACAGAGTTGACAGGAATGGGCGACACAGCCCACACTCTGCACCCCCATATCCCTCATAGCTTTCTTGATATTTGCCGCGTTGTCACGCAAAATTATGTGGACCCACTGCTTGTCAATTCCCCAGTTGTTTAGCATCTTTTCCATCGATTGCTGGATGCGCTCTGCGGTATGCAATCTGCGAAATTCCTGGACATGTAGGGTCGACGGCGTAAAACAAAACGTGAGTCAATCCATTGTGCGGTAAGGCTTAGTAGAGCCATGGGAGCTACGGACGAACTTTAGATGTCTGTGGTGAACGAAACATAGGGTACATCTGATAACAGGACAAGTAGTTTGTCAGAAATCTTATAAATTGCTGGCAGAGCTTTCTGGCTGAAATAGTGGCGAGACGGCATTTCAAATCGAGGTTCTACGTGCTCCATAAGCATAAGAAATCCAGGGTTCTCTACAAAGGCGAAGGACAGGTCACTCATTGCGATCATTTGTGCTATCTTGGCTGTGATGTCCTGCGCCTTCGCACAGTCACAGGGCATTTTTTCTCTCCTCTTCAAACTCTCCTGCAACGCAAGCTGACTCGTCTTCGGCTGGGTTGCCTGGGTAAACTCGCTGTATCTCACAGTTTGCTATGGCAATGTAGTCTGGATACCATGGACCAAATTTTCGCCTCATTTAGGGAACCAATCACAGAACGGGGAGGGAGCAGCAAGACGATGACGCGTCTATGCGACACACCGAAGCAGTTTGTTTATACATGGATCCAACATGGCAGCAGACCCTAAGTTACCTTTCGATGCAGCCTTGCGGCTGTTTCACACCGCAAGCGTGAGCGGCACTTGAGCAGCTCGTCAGCGTAACTACATCGTCACTGCGCGAGAGTATTCACATTGGAAGCGTTTGTACAGTGTCACAGCAGCGGCTCCAAAGATACATAAGCAAGCAATTCTTTACAAAGACAACTATACATTTGTTTTTAGAAGTTGGTCATTTATAACATTGATAGTCTTGAAAGTTTGTAATGGGGAGGTGTAGCTACAACATTCGCATATACATGTTAAACTACAAAACAACCCAGAAAATGGCTCCAATCTATTAGTTTCAGTCATACTTTCGATATGTTTACAAGACTGCAACTCCGCGGATAAAAAACAAAACACACAAATAAACCACACACTCGGGTTTGATTTGGGTTGTGCTAGCCTGTAGCTGTCTGTGTGTTACATAAACTAAAATAACGTTTAAATATAATATTTTGTGGCTAGTTTACTTTAGTTTTTTTTTATATATAATACACAACTTTCACCCAAACTGAATAATTAAAAACAAGTTTTTACCGGGTAGCCTAAATCTTCTATAAATATTGTTGAGTCTTTATTTTATTTTATTTGCTAAAACTCACTAGACATGCTTATTCTGTGCATTTTGGGCACTTTTTGTTTGAAATCATATTTATTTTTGTCCATCAAAAGTGTGCTTTCACTTTAGTTGAGCGTGAGCAATGCAAAAACAGATTCGACGCCGAAACCCCCGCTTCACTGCTGCTCGCTCGACGCTCACGCGCTGCTCCTGCTCCCGGTGTGAATCCACTCATTGATTAACATACGCGCCGGAAACAATACGCGCTGCTCACGCATGCGGTGTGAAACGGCCGTTAGATACACCCCATCGTGTACACATAAATCTCTTGACCCATTGTCTTCCTCGTCTAATTTCTGTCGCTCTACATACGTCATCTGGTATAATTGAAACGATTGGCTATGAGCTACATATAGGCGCATTTGATAGACATTCTTAGCACCCAATAAACGGCTCTGGGCATTCGTAAACCACGCCTCAAATACGAGAAAATGAACATGTGGTTCCCATACCCAAGTTACAATGAGATTTGGGTCTGACGTTAGCCAGGCTAATGGCAATGTTGTTGTCATCAACTTTATAATACCTCCAGACCGCAGACATAATCGCGCTTTCCGCTTCAAGCTGCTTCCGGCATTTAACCAATAGCGTAGAGTTGTGCGATGTCTACCAATTTGGCATCAGACGATGTGTACAGTGAAACATCGCGATGGACGATGATATCGGGAGGAGGGGCGGGGCTAACATTCTAATTTTTCAAAAAACGTGTTTTACAGTGGATTTAGAACAGCTAAGGGGCGTAGGCACAACGCAGAGATATTTTCTTCTACATCTCATCAGCAATTTTGATTTTGGCACGCTCTGCAGCAGCTGAGCACTAAGAGCGAATGTACAGTAAAGTGACAGAACTGCCAGATTCACACTGCAACATGACATCATGACTTTGCGTAAACATACACGCCACTTTCAAGTCAAGTGGCGTGTTATCTATACGCATTTGGAGCTATCCGCGTGTATGTCCACGCCGAAATGAACCGTCATCTTTTCCGTGTATGTCTACGCCGTTAAATGTCCGAGTGATTCCGCGTGTATGTACACGCTGTTAAATGTCCGAGCGAAACGAAGCAAAATGTAGATCTACATCTGGGGAGCGATATTTTTTTTTCCTAGGATGGTAGGGGAAGACTCATAAATGGTATTAACCCCAGTGACGGGTAGGTTTAGGGACGGGATTGGGGTAGGTCATATATTTATATATACAGTAATGTAATGTTAAGTCAACGGCGTTGATAAACACGCTGAAAAGCGATTATGCGTGTTGATAGCACGCCAAATATGGAAATACGAATTGGCGTGTCATACATACGCCATTTCATGAGATCAGTCTGCACACTGTGCTTTCGCGCTGTGGCTGGCGCTGAGCCAAAGATGGACGCGCTCAGCGCTTGTCATATATCACAACTATTCAGTCTCAGCGCTTGTCATATATCACAACTATTCAGTCTCAGCGCTTGTCATATATCACAACTATTCTGTGTTTTTAACCACATAATGTTTATTTTAGGTTTCAGACATTTAAATACATATAATATAGCAAAACAATACATTTATAGTTTGTAAAATACACAATGGTGTCTATGGAAGCAGCAATAACAACCCATTCACATATATTTCCCGACGGGTTTTATTCATATCAGACACACAGTGTAAAGTCAACTCTATTCTTCTCCCAGTTCACCGGCCATGTATTTCGGGAGAAACTGATGAATTCACGTGCTGTAATAAACCCAAAATCACCTGTGCCATTAATATGTTTATAAGCAATTGAAAAAAGCACAAATGTCAGGGCATGTCCAAACATCTCAAGGACCCCAAAAACACCTTAGACCCCAGAGGGTTAATAAAGAAAAATATATATTTTTGCAATAGTAAATTAATGTATGTTTTTTTAAACTAATGTGTGGTTTGTTATTTAGTGCCTGTCAAGATTTCATGAAACAATGGCAAAACTAAACGCCAGCATCAACGGATCGAGTGGAGGAGATTATATCAGCGGATCAAGTGAAGATTATCATATCAACGGATCAAGTGGAGTAAATAAGGAAGATGAATGGGACCTTCAGATGAGGGAGTTTATCTGGAATCTTCGGTCTGCAACACCAATAATTATCAGCATCATTGCAGCCATTGAGATTCTAATCATGATCTTAACTCTGTTTGCGTTGTGTGTTCTTATCAAATCTCATCGCTCCACTCCAGTTTTTGTTATTCATTTGATTCTGTCAGATCTCATTCAGATCATTTGTAAATTAACGCAGACAATCACAGGGTCAGAGGAGGTGTATAAGGCATATTATTATAGTTTGATTGCGGGTCTGTATTTTATGGCATGTGTTGCTCTTGAACGATATCTTCTGGTTTCTCATCCTATCTGGTACAGAACTCATCATTCACTGAAAGTCTGCTGTGTTATTTCTGTGATCGTCTGGTTTGTTCCTCTGATGTTTGCAGTCATAAGCTCTAATTCGCTGTATATTAACTATTGGTCTCGATTGATCGCGTGTTTAATCCCCTACCCGATAATCATTCTGTGTTTTATTGGCACTTGTCGCGGTCTTTCTTGCGCAATATCACTTACTTCTGTAAAGCGCAAAAAGATTTTGGGCAGTTTGTTCCTGGTGCTTCTGACTTACACTTTTCTCATTCTCCCCTACATAATCGTGATCGTTACACAGAAGATTTTTTCCCTTGAAGTGAACAACAGTGTATTGTTTGAGATATTTTGGTCTTTTTCTAAATATCTCCTGTTCCTGAACCCACTGGCTGACTGTGTATTGTACATGTTCATCAGGCCTGATGTTGGAGGGTTAATGAAGTCTGTTCACTGCTGTTGTAGAACTGACACACATCAGGATTCGACACACAGCCGGGACGAACACTCTCGAGACAGTAGTGCAGCGTTTGCCTGCTGTGTTTCAGTGCTAAAGCCTGCGTCTCATTCACAGACCGCCTGCACTTCAGTTTAAACATCTGCACTCAATAAATGCAGTCAATGCCATTCTTTTCACTCACACACCCTTCCTTTCTATGACATTTATGATTTCCATTACACGAGAGTAGATGTTAAAACTTCATGCTGATTTGTACTCGGCTTTCGCCAAGATAAGCAACACTAAGACGTAGCTTAACAGTAAACTATGCTTTTCCATCCATTTACGCTTCCTTCCATATGGTGGTGTGACTCCCCTTCTGTCCGGCGTTAACGGCTGCAGTGTACTTGGCGCGTCAGCACACACAACGGCTGCAACTAGAGTGTGGTCTCGCCAGTGGACCAGCACGACAACCGTCTGGATTGAGCCGAGTAGGGGACATCTCTAGGGTCTTCAAGTGGGCACCATCCGTCCTCAGTGTTTCGTCGACTAGCCCACGACACCTCAAGAGGGCTCGACAGTGACTCTGGCGTCCCAGAGTCACCCCCCTCCGTCCCCCACTCAACTCAGTCCAGCTTACTGACCTCTACATCCCTCCTGCTGCTGAGACCTAACCACAATCTCACAATCTCTCCGCAACCCGACCATACGCGCCAACCCGTTTGACTAAGGCTGTCGAGCCCCACTGGTGCGTTAATGCAGTTTCAGTGGCAACGGTTCCGTATGGCATACCACCTACCTCAAAACACAATATCTGCCCAACCACCCGTCATTCACGTAATATACACAGGAACGTAATGACTGTATATACTATACAAATAAACCAACAGACTCTTCAAGTTTTCAAGATTTCTACGAAACCGTAGCGTGGCGGCCTGTACAGAGCCAGCTAGAATCTTTACGTCTAAACCACAGCCTTTAGCTTTATTAGAGACAACACTTGATTCATAACACTCAAAATTCAATTGCTCTGTTTGTGGTCCAAAAAACTCATACGGTAAACAGAGTTTTATTAAAGATGTATTAATGTAGCGTTGATGCTTCTGCTGGCGTTCTGTATCAGCAGGACTTTATTATACGATGGAGAGGACGGGTGTATAAAGCATGGTTTATTCTCACTTCATTCCCCTGATAGACTGACAGATCAACAACATCAAGTAGTTTCAGGTCGTAGTCTTGCTTGTGTTCCTAATGCATGTACATTATACTCTTTTTACCAAATAACTACTATTCACGATACTACAAAGATAGTTCACACAAAAACTGACATAATGTACATATGCTCTCATGTCGATCAAAAGCTGAATAACGTTCTTTCTTCTGTGGAACATAAAAGACTATATTTTGAGATTTATTTGTCCATACATTAGACGTCAGTGGACAGTTTTGTGTAAATTATCCCTAAAAAGAATTGATTTAAAGTGCACAAAGTAAATTAGAAGAGTACTAAGTTTATATAAAAATATTAACCAGAGCTTGCAGGGAAATCAGAAGAGGAGTTATTTGTAATATTGTTGTGTCTTTATAGAAGTGTTTCATATGTCACATATGGAGTCAGAGACTGTCCTGTATTCTCTCTTTTCTATCATTTATCCTCGATGATCCAATAGCTAGCCTTCAAATACGTGAGCAGAATTTTTTTAAATGCCATGGATTTCAGTTTATCCTTCATTCTAACTTCTTTTGCCTCACGTTACTAACGGTAAAAATACGTTTCCATTAAACACGATACTTGATCATGAAAAACATAAGTGTTTTTATATGTAAATAACATTCAGAAACTGAATTTGAAATTAAATTAATAAGGATCAATAAATAAATATTGATACAAGAAACATAAGAAATTACGTTTATTGATTATGACTGATATTTGACATGCACAACATGGACTGATGCATACATGTTTAGGACGGGTTTGTGTTAAAGAGCCGCTAACAAAGTAATCTTTTCACATGATGTTCTCTCTCTTAACCCTCTGGGGACCAAGGTGTTTTTGGGGCCCTTGGGATGTTTTGACATGTACTGACATGACCCGTCCCTAAACATGTTAATGGCAAAGGTGTAAATTCACTCTATATAGCACAAACGGGGCTACCATAATATGTGAGCAACATATTTCTACATGTTTGTATTTTTAAGAGAATATTGTTTATGCATGGTTATTGAAAAAAATTCAAATGAAAGTTGCTGAAATAAGACCACAAAACACATACTAAATATGTGTCCACAAGACTTTTGACTAATGGATGTTGTCGCTTCGAGTTCTGGCTTCAAAATGATGTGAAAATCATCCTGCCTGATCGTTCACATAAAACATTAACATTGATTTATACTTTGTATGACAGTTTTTTTGTCAGAAGAGGTTTATGCGTGGGAGTGGTAATGGCCTATCAATATTAACTAGAAAAAGTTCGTCGAGACAAACTTTAAGTTGGCTTGTGAAAGTTTGGAACAGAAAGTTTGAAGAAGTTTAAAGTAGTTTGAAGTTTAAATTAGTTTGAAATTTAAAGTAGTTTAAAGTTTCAATTAGTCTAAAGTTTCAATTAGTTTGAATTTTAAAGTAGTTTGAAGTTTAAATTAGTTTAAAGAAAATTTCATCTACTTCAAGGGTTAGTTCACCCAAAAAGGAAAATTATTTCATTAATGACTCTCCCTCATGTGGTTCCAAGCCCGTAAGACTGCCGTTCATCTTCGGGACACAGTTTAAGATATTTTAGATTTAGTCTGAGAGTTTTCTGTCCCTCCATTGGAAATGTATGTACGGTATACTGTCCTTGTCCAGAAAGGAAATAAAGACATCATCAAAGTAGTCCATGTGCCATCAGTGGGTTAGTTACAATGTAAGCATCGAAAATACATTTTGGTCCAAAAATAACAAAAACTATGACTTTATCAAACATTGTACTGTCTATCTTAAACTGTGTTCCAGAGATGAACGGCGGTCTTACGGGCTTGGAACCACATGTGGGAGAGTCATTAATGAAATAGTTTTCACTTTTGGGTGAACTAACCCTTTCAATCAATGCATTTGCATTTCGAAATCATCATCACATAGCCTGCCCCAAAACAGAATAAATAGCTGTGATTGGGCCGGCAGGTATTTGTCAGCATAACGTGTAGAATCCAGACTGATCTGCAGAGCGAAATTGAATGAGTTCGCGAGATCAGGATGGTCTCACCAGGCTAGCCTCAGGAACCTCGTTTGTCAGCATTTTAGATCTCAAGACAATCATTGAGTTGGAAGCCTGTACTATAATGTGAATTACAAGATTAAATGTGATCTTTATAAAATACCTTTGAATGAACTCCAGTGTCGAACGATCCAGCGGCAGGATACTCAAGGTTAAAGACGTAATAGCTGCTGAAGAAAGCAGCTACTCCGTGTAAAAAGAAAGGGTGTGGGCCCATCACGACATGTCCCTCGATGGATATAAGCCATCCAGAGGGCTTCACATCATGTCACCTGAAATGAACAAAATAAACATTATGCGTTATGAGCACTTTGCGATCTGCTATATGAAGGGCTATACAAATGTAATTCTTATTATAATTGTAATTATTATTATTTATTGTGGTCATGTAGATTTCTAGAGTTAGAAATGTCGATAAAAGATCAAAGTAACATTACCTTGAATGATCAAGCAGGGGGTGCTGGGGAGTTCTGCGGTATTGAACCGTTGTGCACCTCCAAGCAAGTATGAGTGTTTTCCGTTTATGAATGAACCTGCGTTTTTAAACAAATCTAGTGAATCAATGATTCAATGACCCATTCATAAAGATAGTCACTTAATATTTTCCTGAATGAATCAGCAGTTTAAACGAGTGGATTGTATAAATGATTCAGTGAAAAAATACAGTGACTTGCCGCCCATAACTTACTGGATACATGTGAATGATATCTAAAATTATATTTTACCTTGTTGGAATCAAATTAAGGATTTTATAAGAATTGGAATCATTAAAATTCAAATGATACCCAACACTCTTTATGTCCAGATCTGTTTAGGTTCTGTTCACACAATCTCTGAAATGTAAAAAAAAAAACATAGGCTCATGTGTGCAAGCAACTACGTTAACATTAAACCACTAAGTTAAATGTAATGTTATGTAACATATGCTGTATTAAAATGGCCTCAATTGAAACGGGTCAACGAAACAGGCCATTAGGAATTTCAGAGGCAAAATTATAATAAATTTAAACTATTTTCTGCCCTTTCGCCGCCTAGGAAATACATTAAATTAATCTTAGACAAAACCAGTTGTGATAGACATCTTGAATTTTAAAAATACTTACCAAACAGCCTAAGTTTGCAGAGAAGCAAATGGCGCCTTCCCGTCTCTGGTCCAAGTTAACTTAGGCCTAAGTTACGTCGTGTAACATTAAGTTAACGTTGATTGGCAAACATGTTCAAAGCTTAACAAGTCTGAAATATTACATAAAAAGATTAATTTGAACACTTATTGCTTCAGAAACATAAGTATAACAGTTCGCCCAGCTAACAATTTATGGTTCCCAGAACGTTCTGGGAACGTTAGTTTTTGGTTGCGGGAACGTTCCCTTAAGGTTATGGTTTTGGTTAGGTTTTGGTTCCCATGGAAAGTTTTCTTAACGTTCAGGGAACGTTAGTTTTTAGTTACATTGCAACCTTTAGGCAACCTTTAGGGAACGTTCCCCTAACGTTGCAACCTTTAGGGAACGTTCTTTTTTACATTCTCCTAACCTTTAAAAAACTTTAACAACAATGGTACCAATTTTATTATTACTTTAACCCTCTGGGGACCAGAAACGTGCCGGCGTGTTTTGCTCGTTTTTTTTCACATAGCAGAAAAATAGACTTAAAGTACTACCATCATTTCTGTTCATATAGAGTTAAGAAATATGAGAAAATAATCTGTTAAATGTCTACTTTTTTATGTGCCCACATACAATCGAAATAAAATATTGTGCTTTTGTAAAATAAAGAAAATAAACAGGGTGTGCGTTCTGCCTCTCGGTCACCGTGAACTTTTTTTCTGGAGCACGTCTCTAATCTTCAACACAACTCAGTTAATACTATTCACCCAGCCATAAGCAATATATCTTTTAAATCATTTGAGTTTGTACTTTTAAATGATCCGATTCAAAACTAAAATTAATATTCTCCGTTTATGTCATCTATATAAAAAGAGAGACGTGTCAGCCCGTCTCATTATCGTTCTCTCAGCTGATTATCTCTGGTAATGTGACACGCCCACGGAGAGCACGCGCTATTCAAACGCAAATATGTGAAGCAACACATTGAGACGCGTTAACGCCCATAAACTCTGAAAACACACATTATTTTTTAGTCAGATTAATCTACTGTCGTCTTGCGCGGCTATATGAGGAACAATCCTGGGACAATTTACCACAGAACAAGTGCTGGTTTATTTTTACTTCGAGGAGGAGCAACAGATTCAACTGAGAAGTGTAAGTGTTTTATGCTTGTGCTTTGTTCTAATCGCGATATAGAATAACGTTAGTGTCTGTAAACGGAAAAATAGCATACTGTTTAAATGTGAATCATGTTTGTGTGTGTATGGGTGTGTGTGTGTGTGTGTGTGTGTGAATGAATGAATGAACGCACAGATACGTACTGTTACAGACTCTAAAATAGACATCAAATAAGCTTTTGTTAGGAGTTTCTGCTCATATGTTAAATATATAGTATGTTTTGTCAATAAACTAATCAACTAAGATGTTATAGTGTTTGTTCCAATGCAAGCTATATCAAAATAATGAATCCTCAACTTTGAAATATGTATGATCAAACTAAGACATTTATGGAAAAAGACAATTTTCTTTTCAAGATGTTTCCAACTCTAACTTTGAACTGAAATAAAACCATGTCTATATGGTGAAGGGTGTGTGATAGAAGTGTCCAGACGTATGCACCCTGTATTTTCCTTATATAAATCCAAACAATCTAAAAGCCATTCTTTTTTTAAATCTCCTCATTCTTTGTGCAAGGCTCCTGTAATGATATGGCCTGATAGCACCTAATAGGGCCATTATGGGAGGGTCTTTGTCTTTCTCAGGTGTGAAATGCCACACATATTAATGAGAGATCACGCCTCCTGCATAAAGCTTTCTCAAACAAAACACGTCATTATAAATGTAAAATACTTTATTGACTTATCTGAATGAGTAGTCAGGATGATTCTCACATAGTTTTGGAGCAAATATTCTAGACTATGTGATACAATTTTCAAAAGTCTTGTGAAGAAATAATAAATGTGTTTTGTGGTCTTATTTCAGCAACTTTCATTTTTATTTTTTTCAATAACCACGCATAAACATTATTCTCTTAAAAATACAAACATGTACATACATGTTGCTCACTTATCATGGTAGCCCCGTTTGTGCTATATAGAGTGAATTTACACCTTTGCCATTAACATGTTTATAAATAACTGAAAAAAGCACAAATGTCAGTACATGTCAAAACATCCCAAGGGCCCCAAAAACACTCTGGTCCCCAGAGGGTTAAACTGTCTGTGTATGAGCAGGAATGAATTATTATATATTAGCAGGAATGAATGAATGAACAAACAGCAAACTTGATGGGATTTAAAACTTTAATATAAAATGAAAATACAAAAAAAATAAAAGGCCTAAAAAATAATAATACAAGAATCAGAGTCAGTTTTATACAGTTTTAGTATACAACTATGGGTACCGCTTCCTTTTACAGTACAGTATTTACGTGTACTTACAGTGTACTTACCTAGAAAGTACTGGCTAATATAAGGTAAGTACATGGGTTAGGGGTAGGTTCAGGGTTACTACCTAGTTATTACCCAGTAATTATAATTACTATAATAAGTACATAGTAAGTACATGGGTAACAGGACTGTAAAAGGAAGCGTTACCCAACTATGACATAATATCAATACAAGTACAAATGGAATGGGATGAAGAGTGCAAAGTAATAGTGCAAATGTAGTGTGAAGATGCATATTTGAATGATAATGTATGTAATGTGTAGGTGAATGGCCAAAGTGGCAAAAATACAATAATAAAAAAAATAGAGCTCCATGGTTCTGAAGGCTCAGTCCTTCTCAGCTGGCCTAAAAAGAAAGAAACAAAAGTTTGATATGTCATACTAAGAATGAACACGTTGACAAAAGCAAGACAAATTGCTTTACTAACCCTGTTTTTTATGATCACAAATATTGATAGTTTTCCCATTCCTTTGATTATTATGAACATCACATAGAAGAATTTCAATTTACGGTCTGTGTGGGGCAAACTTTAGCACTTGCCCAATCAAGTCCTCCGCCTCTGCTGCAGTCAGCGCGGGGACATTTTTCTGGGAGGCCGCTAGAGTAGAAGTCAAAATGAAGCATAGTTACAAGTCAAATTAAAACCTCCAAGCTAAGAATAATACTGATGTGAACAATAAAATAACACCTGCCTGTAATAACCCTGCAGATTGTCAGGTCCTGGAAGGCCTTCTTTGCCTCTCTGCCCCGCAGACTATACTGTTTTAGCACGTCATTGGTTGCCACTTGCCGTAGCATGCGACAGATGGCAGTACCTCTGGTCGAACCTCCAAGGGTTGTCAGGAAAAGTTGCTGTAAAACATATAGAAATACAAATTATACATGTAGAACAAAGTGGAGAGCTTGTACAATCTCATTTTGTAAGAGCCGTCAGTTCAGTTATAATGATATTTGAAGTTATGCAATTATAGTGTTAATCTTAGGGCAAGACTATGGCCACTTAATTACCATGTTGTCCCTCCTCTCCTGTTGACCGAGACTCCTGTCGAACTCCTCCAGCTCTGTCACTGAGCAGGGCGACAGCAACATGTCATCGACTGGAGCAGAGGGAGGTGACTGGGAGCTCCTTAAGAGCATGAGCAGCTCATCCATCTTCTGCTCCATCTTCTCCTCAAATGCATCCATCCGCTGTGCCATGCTGGTAATGGATGTCCTCACGGCTATGGATAAATTATTGGTGTTAGTTTTAGTTATACATTATATACTTGCATATTTGAACAACTTAAGTGAGTCTTCTTACCTCTCTTTTCCATCTCCATGGCTGAGCCACCTCCCTCTGTGTGATGAGTTCTGCTGTTTACAACAACAAAAAATTAAGTCAAGTTACTCTCAAGTTCCTTGTCATGAAATTGTATTTAATTGGAAATGGAAAATTCAAAGCCACTGTACCTTCAGGCTGAGCTTGCGTCACAATAGACCCATTCAATTCTGGGTGACTGGCTGGTTTTCTGTGTGGTGTTGACTCACCTAAAAAGAAAGTAGATATGAATATAGGTCAGTTCATTTATGGCAGGTTTCTTGCACATGGCAAAAAAAACAAAACAACAACTTACATGCAGGTGGTGGAGGCATCTGCAGACCTGAAAAAAGGCAGGAAGAGACATCAGAACAGTCACATGATATGCACCAGGTTGAATGTCAGTACTCAGTAGTTCCATGTCAGGAAATATGACTCTGGTTTCTTAAATGCATGCATAAATGTTAACTTACGGACAGGGCTTCCAGACACACACTCTGTCCTGGAATGCTTTCTTGCTTGTGGAACAGTTTAATCTGAAATAAAAGACTAAACAATTTGTACAGATTACAAAAAGAAAATTTGAATGGTGTAAATAATTCCTTCTGTACTTTTTTTGAGAGCCAGTAGCAGAACAAAGCAGTATTTCCATACAGAAAAAACTATTATTTATTTATATATAGAATAGCAGCAATAGGTCACCTGTACTGAGCCAGATTTTCTTGACTGTATATTTGGCCCAGGAGTACCTGAGTGAACCTTGTGGGTGGTGTTCCTCGCTGCAGGAGTTACTGGTCTCATCCATAGGTTTGTCCATGGGCGTCGTAGCCCAGAGACTTTCTAATGGGGAGACACAACAGCCATAGAAATGCTAATTAATTAAAAAAAACGGTATTTGTAACAAGAAGGCAAGCAGGTTAACATGATGACACAAAACATACAATGCGGGAAAGCATACACGTCGTGCACAGCCGCATACAAAGACTCAAACAAAGCCCAATATATATGCATTACAGATATATATATGTAACGGAGTTTAAAATAATGTTTATAAATTCATGCTTTAAATGGGCAAACTTGCCATTGGCTGTTGCGTCACTCGCATTTGTGTGCGTGATATTGCGGGCGGAGTTACGTCACCACCAGCAGAGTTTCACATCTCTCCTGCTGGTAAGTCGCATCAAAAAGCGCTGCGTCATAAAAACTGAGTTTAGATAGTTTTCAAGTGCAATGTTGGACTTTAATACTGCACACAAGTTTACTTCATGTATCTGTCAGTCCCTAGCTCTGTCAGTCGAGTCAAATGTGTTATTTGCAATGATAAAATGAAGTGTGTGTGGCAATCTTCTGACGAACTCTGTTTATTCTCATTTAAGATGTCTTGAGCAGCGTGATGCACTGTATGTTAACCTGCCTTTGTTCGTGTTTGTCCCAGGTATGTTTTTATATTCGAATTTGTCATGTTCTGTGTAGAGTTATGTTAGCTAAATTAAGTGTTAGCCCTAACTCACGTGTCGGCACACGTGCTCGCACGTGCTGATCTGTGTAACTGCGCCATTTAGGGTCTGTACTCATTTTCAGTGTTTCATTTAACTATGTAAAGTGATGGTTATTTAAGTGTATAGTTTTCTGTGTTTGTGCAAGTGATAAGAGCAATGAAAACAGAGACATTGAGTTGTATTTTTTTAATGTATGTTTTATTTTGAGTTTTATTCCACTATTATGCTCACGATCACTTTGTAAAAATGTATATCAAGCAGAGTTTCACATTTCTCCTGCTGATGTCTTGAGCAGCGTGATGCACTGTATGTTAACCTGCCTTTGTTCGTGTTTGTCCCAGTTCTGTCTGTCCCAGGCCCAGTAAAGTAAATTCTTGAGTGACCATCCACCTGCTCTCAGTGTGATTCCATCCACACAAACACACACAGTCACATACATATATACATATATATATATATATATATATGAATTACAGCCATTAGCTGGAGCTATATCCATTATTACAGCTACAGGACCCAAACCAGTCATATGAGCATGCACTGTGCCGGAATATAACAAAGCCCTACGAGGGAAAGGGCTTAAGGTTAAACCCCAAACACTTGCGTTACAATCACAACATCATGAAACTGTAGCGTATTTCACTTACTTTTTCGTGAGAATGTGAAGCTGTGTAGGTCGTTTTTCCAAGACTTCCTGATAGTGAACGGGGTTCTACGTAGACTTATCCATTTCTCCCAGCCAATCAGGAACGTCCGTGTTGCGTCACACGCCTTGACGTCAGGCAACCTGGCCAATCAGCATTTTAGAGGGTAATTTTAAACTAAAATGGAGTGTGTTGCTCTCTCCGACACAGTGGTACTACCCACGTATAGTGTTTTTTTTTTTATCTCTTTCCTGCACTCAACCATTAGATAGGTTTTTTTTTTTTTTACTGTTTAAACGTAAAAGTGCTACAGTGTGTAACATCACACACCCTTATTTGCTCGACGGCACAGGGATGCCAACGGTACAGGAATAAATGAAACAAGTTCTGAATGTATTCTAACAGTGATAGCAGAAAACTATTATAAAAATATTTTACCGAACTATTATTATTTGTTTAATCCTACATGAAACTCACAAACAGTGTGAGTGCTACGTGTGTATTTCCAGTGGCGGATTTAGCAAATTGGGGGCCCAAAGCGAAGGTACGTATGGGCCCCCCCCATCCCATCTTTATGAGATCGGAATTTTTTTTTTTTACCAACTAAATGGTAGGAAAAGCTAATCTACGGGGAAGTAAAGGTTGGAAAGGAGAAAAAAAAAGCCTTCCCCAACAGAGAATAAGGTTTCAGATAACACCTGTCTTTGCCAAAATGCCAGGAAACCCAGCACTGTTTATTCTTTTTTTAAGATCAAATCAATATCAATATAACCAGCAAGACAAGTAGTTAGGGTAAACCCCCACAAACAGCCATATACTTAGCAAATACTGCCAAGATGAATAATGGGCTATATGCACGCATAACTTCCGCGTTTGACGCAAGGATGCTCGTGCGTTTCCGGTTGGGGAGATTTAAAGCGCAGGAAAACCGAGGAAAACGGGATTATGGCAGAGTCTTCAAAATTTACTGTCCTCTCGTCTTTGAAACGAAACTTTAATACATTTAGATGTAATTTTATATATAGTTATGTTTATTTAATATAATAAACACAGAAGCATAAACAAAATGAGGGGTGTCTGTTTTGTCTGTTTTTGTGACTAACGCTTCTTTAGTATAGCAATAGAGTATAAAAACCAATATAAATTCTCGGTATAGCATTGGACTCTACGATCGGCGGAAGTAATCCAGCATCCTTAGACCTTCACCGGAAATACCGCCGTGCATAGAGCCCATTGACTTTGTATGAGTGAGTGAGGTTGCAATTGGCATTGCAAATGAGATTGACATTTCAAACATTCTACAAACAAACATTTTTATAGGTTTGTATTAGTTTATATATTTTATAATGTAATAATTTCACAGTTAATCTACAAATGAATGTAGAGACAACATAAAGACAGTATATTTTAAATACTTGTTTAATGGCATCTTTTTTATGAATGAAGGTCAGTATCACTGATACTAATACAGCTATTGATGTCTGGATAGAAAAGATTTTTTCCCCTAATTTTAAACATTAATTATAGCCAGCCATCCAACATTACAGTGTAATTGAAAGCCAACAAATTTACATTTTGTTAGGCTTCAAAAAATATATAACAACTTTTAATTTACGTGAACTTAAAACAATCATCAGATAAACCCATAATAAATGTAATATTTACTTTTGCCCGTTCAGTCTAACAGGATGTTATCCTCAACTAGCGTCACTTCACAGCTGCTGCTGTAGTGGTGTCCCCAACAGTAGGCGTAAAAAGGTTTGTCATTTTTGGCAGTGTTGCCAAATAGGCCTATATCGGCGTCTTTTTTTCTTTTATTTGAGCCGCTTGGGTAACTTCGTTTCATTTTCGCGTTTAGACTCGATTTGCTTCGTTGTGTACTTCCCAGTCCTCCTGTCATGTTTATCTTTCGCGGTTTCGCGCCGTGCACAATTTCGGACTAGTCCATTTTATTGCGAAAGTAGGGGGTGTTATGTGTAGGGACAGATAAACATGAACGGGACATTTTAACTACTACTTCAACATTTCAACGTATTTCTTAAGCATATTAATAACATTTACTATGCTTTTGAAGCGTTCATGATGATAAGGGGCTTTTTCTTTTATATATATATTTTTTGAGGTTGGTTGGGGGGCCCCCCTACTACGACCGCTGGTAGGGGGCCCCAAGCAGCCGCCTACCTATGCCTCTATGTTAAGACCGCCACTGTGTATTTCTATAAAGAGACGGAAAAAAATGAATAAAAAAATATAACTGGTCAGTTAAGTTGGGAGCTAGCACCAACTAAAACGTGTCTATAACGTTTAGGGCTAATATACCTGTGCTCAAACACACCAATTTCTCTCGAGTTTCGATTTACCTGAAAGAAGACGGGTTCCCAGGCAAGTTCTGTGTATCGATCCAGAAGGACTACATGTAAATAGCACAACACGGAAGTCAGTACAGGACTTCATTCAAACACCTGAAAGCAGGAGTAGCCTCTCGCTATCCAAGTGTGACGTCAGAAGCCACCACGCCCATGCCCAAATTGGACACATTCTCATTAACATTTAAAAACAGGAAGAAGCATCGAGAAGAGAAGACTAGAAGACGAAGGTAACTGCGAAACAAAATGCACAAAACACACTTGCGGTTTTAGTATAAACACTGTTCAACATAATACGAATGAGTTGTATGAGAATAAGGTGTTACCTGTTGAAAGCAGCTCTTATCACTTTAATAATAGTTTGTAATGAGGTCAGTGCGGTGCGGCTGATCACTTGACTAGCATTGTCAAAATATCGATGTAATTCGAATCAATAAGGTTTGATGATGTTGTTTTAGAGCTATGAATTATCTTCAACTTACATATTTGGTCATTTAACTCCCCTGTAAGGTCTCAACTGAGTTGTGTGTTACATTTGGCTGAGTGAATTTCGTATCAGTAACTACGTTAGATTCTCAACTGAGAATTTTGTTTTGTATACTATTACTATTATACTATACTAACTGCATTATTATATCACCAATTTCATGTTGTTATTTGGATTAAGGGTAAATAGGAAAAAATATATTATTTCAGTGCTTATGTGTGACGTTACATCCTGTAAATCTTATTCTGCTTGTAAAGAATATGAGATTTGATTGTCACACTGTCCGTTGTAAATACTCCATATTGAAAAAGTTTGAAGTTGTTCAGTCATTGCTATGCAAAGAAGTTATACATGTTTAGATAATGTAATGTGATGATAAACTGTTGTAATATGAATATGTGTTATTATCCATCACATCAGCAGTCTTTCCTAACTATATTATACTTCTTTTCAGGAGTACTACAATTTTGAAAGCAAGTGATTGTTTGCCATGTCGGTAAGTAAAAATAAACTTTGGTTTGTATCCTAATCAAGTTAGCGTACTGTTAACTGTCGGGCCAAAGGTTTGTCTGAATTGGAATTAACAACTTAACGATAGCTAGGTTAAAACGTTTTGGTCTGATCACTTATCACTTACAACCCTTGCAAAGTAACTTGGTTGAGCAACCGAATCATTTCACTACATCTTACTTGATAACTCTGTGTATGTGGCAAATTCTCTATGTATCCTTCTATCTATTCTAGATTAATGGAAAGATCACATAATTATTGTCATTGTCATGTTTTACAGCATCCTACACATTTTCAGTTCAACCCTGATGCAGATCAGTTCTGCCTGGATGGGTGGTTCGAATGTCCCTGCTGCAGTTTTAGGACTAAAGAGAAATTCTCATTTTCTATTCATCCATTGCAGGTCAGAGTAGATTATTAATTATTTTTGCACAATGCCCAGTGCACCCTTTTGTTACTGATATTTCTGTTAACACAACAGTGACTGTTCTCTGAAAACTATTTCAGTGAAGTGGAATATTTTAACCGACAAATTGACAAACAATTGAGGAAAGAAGGGAGACCATTCAATTGATGGGTGTTGCTCTTACATTGACACATTTGGAGTTTGGAATTAGACGTCAGTAACATGAATATTCTATTTGACTTTCTCTCTCTACAACTCCAACATTTCATAAGTGTTAAGTGTTAATTCAGAAATAGACATTTGTTTAACATGTTCAACTGAAATATATATTTCTCTCTCTCTCTCTCTCTCTCTCTCTCTCTCTCTCTCTCTCTCTCTCTCTCTTCTTGCAGCAACTGGTGGAAAAGGGGATCTTTTTGGTGCTTTTGTTCTAGCACAAATAATTTTGTTCTTTCATATAATATAAATAAATACATGTGTATATATAAATAAATTCATGCTTGAATCATTCTCGAGTTTTGCCTTCTGATATCTGGCCATATCATTTAGTGACTGCATATGCTGATTCCATCGTTATTTTACCTGATAATGAGCAAATTAGTTAAACTTAAGGAGGTTAATCAATATACAGTATAATTCAAGAAACTAAGACTCACTCCACTTTTTCAGTTGAGTTGATATACATTTTTAATTTGTTTTGTGTAAATTTAAAATTTTCAAAATGCCTCTGATACATTTTGAATAAAAAAACAACACATTTTATAAAAATACTCCTGAGATTAAATGTCTTTCGAACTATGTATGTACAAACTAAAAAACTAGGGTCCTGTACCCGGGGTCCTAAAGCTGCAGCCTCCGATTGTGCAGGAATATACTATTGATTTTAAGTAGTATAGTGAATGTGTTGCTCTGAACAACTTTGACATTGGTTATTTTAACAAAAAGTTATCACACTTGCATAGATGGGTCATTTTAGACCCATGTGTGTAAACTTGATGTATTAACACAAAATATTAAATAAAAAATTAATTTGTGACCAAGATATTTTAAACTATGATGATATTTTGATATGTTAAACTCATAAAACCTGTACAGAAGGTGAAGCGAGAGATTAACTGTTTTTTATGTATTAGAATATTGTCCAAAAGTTCATTTATTTCAGTAATTCAACATAGCTGTAAACCATAATCATCAAATTTATAACACATAAAGGCTTGAAATATCTCACTTTGCATGTAATGAGTCTATATTATATATTAGTATCAGCTTTTAGTTGAATTACTGAAATAAATGAATTACTGAAAGATATTCTAATTTTTCGAGTTTCACCATATTGGTTCTTTAAGGTTTACATAAATTTCATTCTGCTGTTTTATTATTTGATTTCAAAGTCATTTGCTATAAGGCATTAACTAATAATAAGTGAATTCTTAATTTGGTTGTAAAAATGCAATATTTCTATAACCACATAGAAAGAAATGTAGAAAAAGTTTACATTTATTTATTTTTATTTAGAAGGGGTAACTATAAGTGCAGTTTGGATCCCATATAATTAAGAAAGTGACAAAAACTCGTTTTAGTTTAAGTATAGATGCTCCCTTATACGTTTATAATAGCAAAACCATGATTATTGATTACCATTTGTGGAACAGAAATACAAGAGAAATACAAAAATATCGTTTTAAGGTACATTGTTTACTTGTACTACCATGTCATTAACTTACAAAACCAGTGAGCAATGCTCACTGTTAAGGGAGTGATTGTGATTTAGACCATTCCAAGCCTGCCAAAGCGTCACAATTTAACTGCACCAATAATCTGTAGTGTCACACCTCTATACAAATAACCTCATCTTTATTATAAACCAATAACTATGATAACAGCCGTAAACATATTTCCGACCTTTCCGACAGGAAGCAGAGCCATTTGCGCATGCGTACAACAAATCGAGTCACGTGCCGTATTTGGACATGGGCGAGGCTTCCGACGTCACACTTGGATGGGCGTGGCTTCTGACGTCACACATGGATGTGGGCCGGGTTGGATATCCACCGCAGGATGCAGCGAGCTGTAGTTGGAAAGCAGAGGCACTTCCCCCTACTGGCGTGGGGGTGTAACGGTTGGATTTGTACACCGAACTGAGTCACTTGTTAGAAGTGAAATGTGAAATGAAAGAAGTGAATTTTCTTAGTTGTAAAAATCGTTCTATTGATAGATTCTTGTTTTAAGTATTTTTAACTAATACAGTTAAAAAAACAAAATCAAGCAAAAAAGTATTGTTTTTAGTTAAATTTATTATCAGCCTAAAAATAAATATATTCTCTTGCTATGCGGTTTATCTTACTTATATTTCATAAGACCAATCATTTTTGAGTGAATCTAAATCAAGTGACTGCAAACCTTTTATATGCTACGTCATTAAATGGAGCTGGTTTAAATAAACATTTCAAAACCGCACTCAGAACAACCAAAAACAACCAAACGGGAACGTTGTGTGGAGGTATAGTGCAACCACAGGAGAACGTTTTAGTTGGTTGGTTCCCTTAACGTTTAGGGAACGTTATAACCCTGAGGGAACGTTCCCTAAACGTTAGTTTTTGGTTTGGTTCAAACTAACCTTTAGAGAACCATAAACGAATGTTCCCGAACGTTCCCTAAACGTTCTGTGTTAGTGGGGTCAATCTCTATTAAAGCTCCAGTCGGCAAGTCTGGCAGATTGAGTGGATTTAGTAAAATTTTGAATGTTTACAACTCTCATGCCCCTCCCCCACTATCAACGGATACCCTCCCATCCAGTTCATGCTCGTCAGTGCGTGTGCACCAGATTTTCAGTGAACGCCAGGGCTCTCAAGTGTCACGCATTGAGCGTGACAGTCACTCATTTCGGTCTTTTGTCACGCTCTCCCGCCACACATTGTATTTCTCACGCTGAAAAACTATTTGTAATATATTTAATATGCCGCAGCGCCCAAAACTCTGGCCGCGCCGCTCTCACTGTGGAACCGGCGTGAATCAAGCGCATTTCCCTCTGGTGTTGTTCGTCGAGCTACACAATAGCCAATCAGAAAATAGCACTATTGTATCTGGGTAAGATTTAACGCAACAACCAATGACAAAAATGTATCCCACCCCCCGTCGGCTGGGTGTCGCTCTTACCTGTCTTCAAAACTTGAGAGCCCTGGAACGCGCCCGTCTCATCAGCATCCATCAACACCATGGAGTATTTGGAGGTATGCTGTCCTGGCTAATCTACCGATAGATTGCATTTGCTGACGTCATTTATACTCTAAATGAGCTTACTTGATTTTCCGCCATCACTCTTCGTTACTGCGCGAACTTCCGGCGTGTGCATGTGATTGTAGCGTGCGCGAGGGGTGGCGTGTGCCCGATCTGTGATTGACAGTCAGATCTCACACCCCCCTGCGCTGATTGGACATGATGAACCGGGAGCTGTGGATTTTTGCAAAACAAATAACAAGCTCCAGGTGGAGTTAGAAGCTCGGGGTTTTTTCTAAAACCACTTTATTTATGTTGTTCTGTCATATTATAGTGTCGATTTCACTGAATATGATCAAAAAAATGTTGCCGACGGCAGCTTTAATTATTGCAGTTTCCTTCTCTCAAGGAAACGTTAACTTAACCTGAATGCATTAACGTTAACCTTAGCCTATATTTTAAAACGGCCAATACGCATTCGTTCAATCACGACGAAAATGAAAAATAACCAAACCATTATTATCGGGATTATTTTAAACGCACAGTATGGAACTTTTGGCCACCAGGGGTCACTCAATCAAAATAATAACAAAAGACGTACTTTGATGACGTCGGGAAAGTGCGTGGGCTCATGGGAGTTGTTGTCATTGTCACTGTCAAGCAGCGAATCTGGCATCTCCAGCAGAAAACATGTTCACTGACGAGGTAATGTATTGTTATATTACATCTCTATTGTTATTACGTTTAGTTACGGCTTTTCACTTTATATAATGTCAATCTAATGAAATAGCCGCGAGCTACAGTTAGTTAACAAACTTATCAGTAACGTTAGCTAATGTGTGAGACAGAATGTTGTGGGTGTGGTCGCTATGTCAACATACCTATAAGTTGAGTGACTTATATGCATCTTATGTGACCATAATGGTGTGTTCACACCGAACGCGAATAGAGCGTCAAAGACGCGTCTATCGCGTCTAGTTAGACAGTTGAACATTCGCTCGAGTTCAAATTTTTCAACTTGCGCGGAAGACATTCGCGGCACACGCGACGCCCGGCGTGAATGATGCGTCTATTCACGTATTTTCATTTACTTTGTATGTAATCTACTCGCGCAAATAATTAAATTCACGTTCGGTGTGAACACAGCATAAGACTTATTGCTATGGGTTTGATAAAAGTGACGGTCACCTTACATTAATTGAACAAGAGACATGTTACCATGAAGCTAACGTTACTTTCTCCAGCTAGATATAAAACCAATCCATCTGCGTTTTACACATCATCGTGTCACCAAATATACGGATAGAAATATACTTTTAAATCAGTTTTTAAAAAATAGTTTCAGTCTCCCAAAACAAATGGATCCGCCTGTTTGAAACGGCCATACAATACAAAATGTATACGTATTCAGCTAAACGGGTCTCAATGTGGTCAAGATCGCTATGCAATATGCAAACATACAGCATGCTATGATTATACGATTATTATGTTAGCTGAATGGTTACTTAACTTACCTGTTTATTAAGGCGCAAGCGAGATCAGCATCTCTCTGCAGTGCGAGCTTGTCACGAAGCTTTCGCCATCTTTCAAAGGCTTCTCCAAGGTTTACACGTCTCTTGCTTCTTCTATGGTCCCAAAATCTTCTCGGGTCATTTTTTTTACCCGTACGTTTGCGCTTTGTTGAGCTGGCAGAACGTACAGCCAAAGAGTAGTCATGATCCATTATCACACAGACTTTTTTATACGTGTGTATCCCTTATACTGTCAGTGTTCCTCTTTGAGTTTGGCGGTTCCGCCGAGTTCCGCATGTAGGAAGACGCAAACGCGGATATGACGTGATAGACGGGCGACATAACGGAAATAAAGACACGGTCCATGTCTTCGAATTAAAATATAAATTTCTCTGGATTTAGAAGTTAATTGGAACTGTCGGGATAATGTAAATACACAACTTTAAAAAATATATAACATAGATATAGTGATTTCTTATATTTTTTAAGCAAAAAAATTACATATTGTGCCTTTAAGGTTGAATCGCGTCACTAATCGCAGTTGAATCACAGGTAAGGCTTGCCTGCCTTACTAAACTGTAAAGATGACATAAGAAACGCACTAACTTTAAAATAACCTCAACGGAAACTTCTGGAATTTCTGAGGCAAAATTATTAACTTACTTATAACGTAAACCATATTCTGATTTTTCGCTGCCTAGGAAATAAATTAAATTACCCTTAGACAAAAAACAGTCTTCAAAGACATTGAATTTTAAAATGACTTACCATAAACAGCCTTTCCATGCTGCTGATGAAGCTGAAGAGAAAATCGTGCCTTCTCTTTCAAGTGTCGTCTGTTGTTTGTTTACTCCCGGGCGTCCGGCGCATGCGCAGGGAAAATTAAGAGACTGTGAACTAGTACAATCAACTAATGTTTTTATTTTATATCAGTGCATTGCCACCAAGCCATTAGTTTAATCAACCTTTAACTAAAAATGTTTTGTTATCTGAACAACATATAAGTTGATTTGACAAAATAAAAAATGAATGGTAATGTTTGTCCCATCATTGGTTTTATAAACTTTACAAACACCAGATTTGTCTAAACGGTGATAGTGACATGAAAATTTGTATCGAGACTCTCGTCATTACTAACATTAGCCTACTACTATTAGCAAATGCTGTGAGAGAACTTTTGAAAGTAAATATTATTATTATATTAAAGCTGCAAGCAGCATTTAGCGGTGTTCAAGCAGTTAAGGCCTTTAAGGCCGTTAAGCACAAAAGCATCTAAAGACATTAAGTTTTATGTAGCAAGCATGATTTACTATGATAAATACTACATTTCAGTGTGATTTTTCATGATTTACCATGTTCCAGTATGATTTACAATGAATCTAACATGATTTTCCATAGTTTACCTTGATATACCATGATATAGCACATTCTAGAATAATTTACCAGGATTCTAGCATGATTTACCTTTTTTACTATGATATACCATGTTTCTGGCGTAATTTACCATGATTTACCACATTGATAGCAATTATGTGAAGCATTAGAACAACTGAAGAGATAAACTCTGACAAAATATGATTGTGTTATAATAGTAATTGTTATATAAGTGATTTTTTATTGTCTATATATATATATGAATGCAAAAGCACATGTGAAAAGACTATTAATAAGTAGAGTGGCCAGCAGAGGGCAGCAGAAGACCACTTATTGGCTCACTTTCATTTTGAACTACTTGGTTTCACCAGTATTCTGCACAAATGCAAACAATTTTTATCATGTTAACTCCATCACACACAGGATATTTTATTGTGAAAATCTCTTTTAATGGTCTATAAACATTTCACATATTTCTTTGTAATGTAATAAAGCAATTTTTTAAAATTAGTTTTATATTAAGCATGTTATTGAAAGCTGATAAAAACAATTCAAAATGATATACCAAGTTCTAGTATGATTGACCATGATTTACCCTGTTCTAGCATGATTTAACAGAATTGAACACATTCTAGTATGATTCAATATGATTCTAACATGATTTACCATAGTTTACCATGATTGATCTTAGTTTAACTGTACATGCATCTAATGCTGGGAAGTACATTCATGGAGTATGTTAGTTAATTCAGATGGTTCATCTAAATGAGTTGACCCTCTTAGAGTTTATTTTTCAATGTTCCTTTCTTAGATTGAGTACCTTGACATTTGACAGTAATGTTTTGTGTGGCTGAAAATGGGTTTAATAAATGCTGGTCATTAATCTTTTCTTTAGTCTGTTGTCTATTTTTTTCTGTATGTCATTAACACTTTGTACTGAGTGCAGTTTTAAAACGGTTTACATATTTGTGGTTACATGTACATTTTATGTACTGGTGTTATTGTTATATACATATTTTTTTAAAATGTAGGCTATGATGATTTTGTTCAGTTATTACAGTGTCTTGATCTTTTAATTTTTGGGTCAAATAAAAAATTGCAAAAGATTACACAACACTAAAAGTAATAAAACTTAAATTAAAACTAAGTATTTTAAAAATAAATAAACTAGCAAACCCAGTTTAAAAAGTAAACTGAATTTTAAAAAGTAAAAATGAAATAAATGCAAAACTGTAACAACTTTGGATGGCAGTAGAAGGGCAGTTATGGTTTTACTTTCATTTTAAACTTTAATTGAAAATTGAGTTTTACCAGTTTCTGCAGTAAAGCAAACTAGGGTTTGCATGTTAATGTTTATATTGCATGTTTACACTAACAGATGTTTTATTTTGTTTTTCAATAAAGAAAGAGTTGAAAGAATTTGAGGTACACAAGTTTGATATCTGTCATAGGACACTTTAATATTAAGCATTTAAGATGTGCATTTTAACAGTAGAAAACAAGTTTGTTAAATGTGCACTGTTGTTCACATGTAAAACGAACACTCTCAATAACAGTAGTTACTCTATCAATAATATTCAAAACAGTTGAACAATACTCTGTATAACTGATGCATGCATAAAAATAAAAATAAGCAAGGTTTATAAACCTTTTTTGTAGTAATCTTTGTACTGTGTAACATTAAGTAATGTTTTTATTAAACAAATGAATAATGTAAAAAAAAGTAAATTAAATAAATGTGAATTGTCATACATAGTTATGCAAGAAACAATATAAGAACTACATGAATGTTAATGGTGTAATAACTTCAGTTCTTAAAGATTAATGTAATAAATCTGAATATGCATCTGTGTTAGAAAGAAAGCGCGCGTGTGTGTGTGTGGTGGTGATTTAGGTTGCTTTTTGTTTTTTTTTGTTACGTTCTCCTGCATGTTGGCTGTTTGAGTGTTTTCTTTTGGCATGTTGGCTGTTTGAGTGCTTTCTTTTGGGATGTTGGGTGCTTGAGTGCTTTCTTTTGGGATGTCGATAATAACTGCAGTCAGTTCGTCATCACTGTTGCTGACGTCTGGTGTGCTTGGTTTGGTTTTGTACAAATCGACAATGTAATTATTGTCTGTGAATGAGAGTGTCAGTGGACTGTTGGACATCATGTATTCTTCAATGTCTTGACTGTCCATACTATTTATTTTGGTTTCTTGGTTGACAAATTTAGTTAGCAGTGAATTTGTTATGGTTAAGGATACTTCCTCGTTTTGTTGCTCAATCGTAAGAAATCCACTACATTTGGTAATGTAAGTGGTCCCTTTTCTCAATATCTTGCACGTGGTGCATCGATGGAAAGTGTCATTTTTTGTTAAAGGGGTCATATAATGGTACATGCACTTTTACAAGTTGATTGTACTGAAATGTGTGTTGGCAGTGCCTGTACACAACCATCATAAAATGATAAAAATCCATCCAGTGTTTTTGTTTTAATCTCCTTATATGTTTTCCCCTGCCTCAAATTGAGCCGTTCGTTTTTGTGACGTCAATAAAACGGACGCCCCTCCCGCGATTGTTGATTGACAGCTTGTGATTCAACACAGACCCGCCCTCGCTCGTCCTGTCAATCATAGTCTGCGCGGACCGGCGCGGTCATTGTTGATATGCTGAGCACTGTCTATGAGCAGAATGGCGTCTAAGCGATTGTGGTGTTCTGTTCTTGGGTGTAATAACGAACACAGCAGTCATTTTAATGTTCCTAAATCCGAACCGTTGAAGACGCAGTGGCTGAGTTTGTTTTCGAAGGGAATATTCCCCACGAGCAACGCTCTCATGTTTGCCGAATCATTTCTCAGTGGACTGCTTTATAAACGAGGATCAGTATAAAGCTTGTTTTGCTGAGAAGCTGCACCTGAATAAAGGATCGGAACCTATTCGTGTTCCTGCTGAACCTTCAGAAGAACTAAAGTGAGTGTAACGTTTTATTAATCTTTATATTAATATTTATATAATCTTTGCAAATAGCTAGCTGCACGCTTCACGATGAATGCGTCGGTTTACACTCAGGGTACATTACAGCATGTTTTCTATGTACAACGTTCTCAATATAATTCATAATCCCACGTTTATAATGAACAACGTGTTATGGTATTGTGTTATTGTGTTACAAACGGTGTATGCGCAGAACAGAGAGGCGGAGTCAGCAAAGCTCATGATCATTTAAAGTCATATGCACTGAAACGGCGTGCTGAAAACAGAGCTGTTTTTGACCAGGTAAAATAAGTGTTTTCTTACAATACTAATGAGAATTTTTAATTAAAGTATATTACAAACTTTTAATTTAGACCCTAAAGAATCATATTAGCTTGTACAAAAATGGCATTATATGACCCCTTTAAGGAATGTTGTGCGGTATGACACTTTGGGCATTGTTTCTTCATTGTGATTGATGCACCGGTGACATTTGTTGTCATTGTGTGTAGTGTGGGTGGAGGAATTTGGGGGTTATCAGTAGTGGTGGTAGGTGTAGCAATTTTTCTGTGGATTGGTGTAATGGTGGTTGTGCGTGTTGTGGTGAGTGTAATGTTGTCATTAAAGATCCTGGTGGATAAATTAGTGAAGCTATAAGACCTGCCAACATTGACCAGGTCTATTTGTGCATCCCACAAGGAAAGTGAGATGATGCCAGTTGCATCCGCCAGGCAGCAGGTCTTGACTTCACAGTCATTGTCACGGATGGTGAGTGTAGTGGTAGTAATGTCCATTGAATAGACCAGGGGTCGGCAACAGGCGGCCCGCGGGCCAAAACTGGCCCGCCGGCAATAATATCTGGCCCGCGCCGCAGCCTGAAAAGTTCTGAAAGACATTCAAAAGAGTCTGTGGATCGCTAGACACACCTCTAAAATAACCGTCATGAAATGTCTAATATTATATTAAATGCGTCTCTATAGCACGCGTTGTGTTTATCGTGCAATTTATACACGAAAATGTGTTTTTACGTGCATATGATACGCAGTTTTTCGTGTGCATTTGATACGCACTTTATTGCGTGTAATACACACGCATCCCACACCACTAATCCTACCCAACGTATAATACACACGCACCAGACACCACTACTAAACCTACCCATGCGTATCATATGCACGTAAAAACTCTTTTTCGCGTATAAATTGCACGATAGACACAATGCGTGCTATAGAGACGCATTTAGTGTGATCGGGTTGTCGTTGCAGATAAGACACACCGGCTTTGCATTTACAAAACTAGGTAAGATGAACGCATAGTTGTCTTTTTTTATTCTTTATATAACTATTTTCGCTGTCAACTTCCCTTTTTAGACTCTTTGATAGTGCCATTTTCTCTCACCAGCTTAAATGTTAACACGACGTAATAGCGTAAAAAAAGTAGCTATGCAGTTTAGTAGGCTATGCGAGGATGCCAAGGAATAATTCTAAGTTTAAAAGTAGTCTACGTCAAATAATTATTACAATAAGTTAGACTCCATTGTGTAACAAGCAAATTAAAATGATACACATTTATTATTCACAATATGGAAAGAGGAAATAAAACATAGTTCGTTAAGAGCATGACTCAAAAATGCCATTAATGGGCTTATTCAAGTCCTCTTTTATTTTTTTAGTTATTTTTATCCATTCCGCATCTCCCACATGTGTGTTTTAGCAAGGCAGGATGTGTTGCAAGATGCCGCAATATATAGGGAGACATGTGGGTCAGACATGATTTTGACCACTTCATTAAGTTTTGTTTTGTAGAAAGCCTATCTAAAAATTTAATTTCGTTTTGTATCATTTGTATCTTATTTTTAATCAATGTTTTATCAAGCAATTGCCTGTATTTAATAAAAGCAAATATAGCAGACAATATAATCGGACATGGAGGCGCCGGTGAGATTGCATTGCTCGTGAACTGGAGCTCGTCTCATAAATTAACCGAAACTCAGCGTTTAAGCTGCCTCACAGACACGAGAAATATATAGAAAGCTTAAAAATTTCTAATTTTAAACGAAACAATTCAAAACGAAAAGAAACTGACAACTCTCTGCTTATGTAATCCATATGAAATGTGCATTTCTCTCTATAGGCGCGTTAACTACTGCGGTCACTATTGCAGCCGACTGAGCCGACACAAGACACTTATAAACAATTAAAATGTCTCCTTGCTATATTTGAAACATTCATAATCATTACTTTTGCCGGTTCCTTGTGACAGCTTTTGCGTTATTGGCAGCGTCACCCTCTGGTTATATGAACACGGCGTCACCACCGAATCAGCACCGAAAACATCTGGATTTTTTTAGACAATAATCCCACGACCTATTCGATATTCTATAATTAAATCAACAAATCGAATATTCGAAAATCGTGACTCATCCCTACTGCTTTATTAATGTATCCAGTATAAAACCCGGACACTGCCACACTGACTGTCCTACTACAGTATTTAACACAGAGTAACAGCTCCCTAACATTCTAGTTGCATTTTTCATCAATTAATTTCTTAAATTATCCATTGACTATGTTCTGGCCCGCCATCTAGTGTAAAACATTTTTTTTGGCCCGATGTCAACCTTACTTGCCGACCCCCTAGACTGACACCTCCATTTTGGTGATCTGTAATGAATAAAATGTTAATAATTGAAGTACATCATGTTCATTGATTATTAATAACAGTTTAAGTAAGGAAAAGATTATTTGAACAAGCAAAGTTATTGGGACATTTATATTATTATTATTTTTTTATCTAAACATTCATATATTTATATAGTAATTCATTGAGATAGTGGATGTGATGGTATTTGATGATGTGATAAATTGTGGTAATGAATATGCACAAAATTGTTATTGCAAGCATCTTAAAATAATTTGAAAAATAGACCTGAAATAAGATCTCAAAATGCACATATATTTTGTTTATATATACTGCATAAAGCATGTATACAATGTTCATAGGAGAAGTGTGGCAGAAGGAGGAACATTGGTGATTATTTATGCTTTTATAATAGCAGGGTTGCTAACTGTTACTAATTTAGCTTGATTAGGGGTGGGTGGTATGACTAAAACAGTTTCACGGTATAACTTATTTTATGTCACGGTAATGATATATTTTAAAATATAGTAATTTATGTAGCAATTCTAAAAAAAAATCATAAAGGGTTTTGTTTAATAAATAAACTCAATTTCAGTCAGTTGGGGACAACTGAATTTTGATTTAAGTACAACTCATATGGTGCAGTTAAACTTTAAATAGTGTTGTTGAATAGCTTTTCAATTTATTTTATTGCTTTACTTCAATTAGTTTACAATATCTGAATATTCTATTCTATCCATAAAGTAGTTACTTTCTTTTAATTTGGTAGGATATTAGTAATATTATGTTTAAAAGTGTTCTCCAGTACATTTTTGCCATGTTTGTTTATTCTGCGTTTACAAGGGTTTGTTTTGGTCTTTTTGTGATGTGTAATTTAAAAAAGTTAATCAAGATTAGAAGTGACTAGAATAGCAATATGTAAACTGAACAGCAGCTACTTTTAATGTTGACTGAGCAGTTTAAATTATATACACCTTGTAGTAATTGCATCATTACTGTACCACAGCTGGTGACTACTCACTGTCCCTCTGAGCGTCTTTTGCATCAGTAAAATGTAATCGATTAATTTGAGTGTCAAGTTGTAATCATGTTGTAATTTACTTTTTTTAAAGTAAAACAATGATTACAATATCATAAGACAATAGGGTTGTGCGATGTCTACTAATTTGGCATTAGACAATGTGTACAGTGAAACATTGCGATGGATGATATCAGGAGGGGTGGGGCTAGTGTTATAATTATTAATTAAGCAATAAGCCCTGCAAAGCCATGTTTTACAGTGGATTTAGAACAGCTAAGGGCCGTAGGCATAACGCAGAGATATTTTCCTCTACATCACATCCACAATTTGATTTCGGTACGCTCTGTAGCAGCTGACTACTGAGGAGAGAATGTACAGTGACGTGACAGAACTGCCAGATTCACACTGTGCTTTTGCTATGGCCAACACTTAGCCACGTAATGTTTATTTTAGGTTTCAGACATTTAAATACATATAGTTTATAGCAAAACAATACATTTATAGTTTTTAAAATACACAATGGTGTTTATGGAAGCAGCAATAATAACCCATTCAAATATATTTGCTGACGGCTTTTATTGATATCAGACACAGTGGTAGTAACTATAAAGTCAACTATATTCTTCTCCCAGGTCATTGCCCATGTATTTTGGGAGAAACTGATGAATTCACGTGCTGTAATAAACCCAACAGACAGGAATTTCTGAACTGCGACTCAAACAAACATGGTGTCGCCCATCTCATGTTACAGATTAAGATCATTTATAAAGGTTTTTTAAACGACAAACTCACTTACACGTATTTGTCAATTTGAATAGAAGATAGTTGATGACATGGTAACTAGGTTTGTTAATATTTAGAAATAAAAGCGCTAACGTTTCATTTGTCATACAGTGCTATTTTGGCTGTAATGAATCACGTGCCAAGCATGATGTGTCACCATGGAAACATGGGGGGGGGGGGGGGGTTGTGATGCTGGTTTAACATTGTGATGTCTGTCAGCCATCATGATGGACGATATAGTCTATCGGCACAACCCTTTTGGATAATACAACTTGCACACCATTATGCACATAGAGAATGAAGATTTCGTTGCTAAGATGGCGGACGAGTGGCAGGACTTGCCTAAAAGGACTTTGGTATAGATTATTTTTTTTTAATCTAGATTAATCTCACTGTAATGTTGGAATTAATCTAGATTAAAATGGCTCATTTGAATTATGATGAAGGCATTCAGAATATGTGTGCTACTCAAAATGACTAAAAGTCATTCTTTGAGAACGGGTTTACCGGTGCCGCATTAGACTGCCGTTTTTAAATAAAGTAGAATTTCTATAACTCTGTGTGTTGAACTGATAATAACTCTTTTGGGTGTTAAACACAATCTACTTAATACAGACGTTATAAAGAAAAACAACAAATTAAAAAAAACATTATCATAATCTATGACAAAAAAAACATTTAGTGGACAATAATTAAGAGACAATAAGTGTAGTAATAAATTTGATAAAACGTTACATATTGCTTTTTGTGTTGTTGTAAAATACATTCATGAGAAACAAGATAAAATAACCAGAAAGGCTATTAACAAGAAAGGCTATTAATAATATTTTATTGCACAAAAAAGTATTATGAATAAAAGGCTTCAATACAGTGTGGCACAAAGCGCTGCGCATCCTGAGTGCAGAATGATGCGCTTAAAGCAACATGAGTTGTAGTGCGTCATTGAAAGTTCAATTCACTCTTTATGTGCATAACGTTACTGGTGTGTGATGTATATTGTCTATTATGCTATTATAATCATTGTTTTAACGATATACGAGGCACTGTGAGGTGACATTGCTTTTGTGTGTAGTGGTTTCACTGTGTGACATGTGCAGTTATAGACATGTCCCGAGTTGGTCTTATAGGCTGTATATCATATGTTGTTATCATATACAACCCGAATTCCGGAAAAGTTGGGACGTTTTTTAAATTTGAATAAATTGAAAACTATAAGACTTTCAAATCACATGAGCCAATATTTTATTCACAATAGAACATAGATAACATAACAAATCTTTAAACTGAGAAATTGTACACTTTTATCCAATAAATGAGCCCATTTCAAATTTGATGCCTGCTACAGGTCTCAAAATAGTTGGGACGGGGGCACGTTTACCATGGTGTAACATCTCTTCTTTTCAAAACAGTTTGAAGACGTCTGGGCATGGAGTTTATGAGTGTCTGGAGTTTTGGTGTTGGAATTTGGTCCCATTCTTGCCTTATATAGGTTTCCAGCTGCTGAAGTGTTCGTGGTCGTCTTTGACGCATTTTTCGTTTAATGATGCGCCAAATGTTCTCTATAGGTGAAAGATCTGGACTGCAGGCAGGCCAATTCAACACCCGGACTCTTCTACGACGAAGCCATGCTGTTGTAATAGCTGCAGTATGTGGTTTTGCATTGTCCTGCTGAAATACATAAGGCCTTCCCTGAAATCGACGTCGTCTGGAGGGGAGCATATGTTGCTCTAAAACCTTTATATAGCTTTCAGCATTCATAGTGCCTTCCAAAACATGCAAGCTGCTCATACCGTATGCACTTATGCACCCCCATACCATCAGAGATGCTGGCTTTTGAACTGAACGCTGATAACACGATGGAAGGTCTCCTTCTTTTGCCCGGAGGACACGGCGTCCGTGATTTCCAACAAGAATGTCAAATTTGGACTCGTCGGACCATAGAATACTTTTCCACTTTGAAATAGTCCATTTTAAATGAGCCTTGGCCCACAGGACACGACGGCGCTTCTGGACCATGTTCACACATGGCTTCCTTTTTGCATGATAGAGCTTTAGTTGGCATCTGGAGATGGCATGGCGGATTGTGTTTACCGACAGTGGTTTCTGGAAGTGTTCCTGGGCCCATTTAGTAATGTCATTCACACAGTCATGCCGATGAGTGATGCAGTGTCGTCTGAGGGCCCGAAGACCACGGGCATCCAATAAAGGTCTTCGGCCTTGTCCCTTACGCACAGAGATTTCTCCAGTTTCTCTGAATCTTTTGATGATGTTGTGCACTGTAGATGATGAGATTTGCAAAGCCTTTGCAATTGGTCGTTGAGGAACATTGTTTTTAAAGTGTTCCACAATCTTTTTATGCACTCTTTCACAGATTGGAGAGCCTCTGCCCATCTTTACTTCTGAGAGACTCTACCTCTCTAAGACATCCCTTTTATAGCTAATCATGTTACAGACCTGATATCAATTAACTTAATTAGTTGCTAGATGTTCTCCCACCTGAATCCTTTCTAAATTTCTTGCTTTTTCAACCATTTGTTGCCCCCGTCCCAACTATTTTGAGACCTGTAGCAGGCATCAAATTTGAAATGAGCTCATTTATTGGATAAAAGTGTAAAATTTCTCTGTTTAAACATTTGTTATGTTATCTATGTTCTATTGTGAATAAAATATTGGCTCATGTGATTTGAAAGTCTTATAGTTTTCATTTTATTCAAATTTAAAAAACGTCCCAACTTTTCCAGAATTCGGGTTGTACATCCAATGTAAATTGTTCTCTTCCAGAGGGTTGGGATCTCTGCCACAGATCCAGATTCCTGGTTGAACTGTTCCTTCGTCCACCTCGTCCCATCTGCATGACAGAGGGTAAACACACTCCCCTGTCTCTTTTTGTCTGACCAAAGGCTTCCCGGCCAAGTTCTAGGAGCTCATCATACCCCTCAGTACCTGTGACAATCATCCGTGGTGGGGCCTCTTCAAGGATGATTCTTTGATATCTGCCTGGTCTTTTCGCAGTTCTTGGTTTCCACTCCATGGGAGTCATTTTTATCTTGTGCACGAGAGAAAGAATAGGTTGGAAGTGATGACATACCTTTAATTTTCCCACAAATATGCTATATAAAATCACAGTGGTACAACTACATAGTAAAATTTGACAATTTGACAACTTTGTTCAAACTAATTTAAACTTTCTAAAGCCAGCATCAGAGTTAAGTTTGAAATAGTTTTAAAAGCTCGAATTTTGGATGTATGGATAGGCCAGAGTTTGGAGCTTCTAACTTGAAAGCCCAAGCTCTAAACCCAAAATTAGAGTCAGACATTTTAGTCTCAGAAGATTACTAATATATTTAAATAGCATTTTAGTAATTTGGCTTTTTCAAACCAATTTAATAATAATTCAATGCTTAACTAGTAAATTAGTAAGTTGGCTTTCTAAAGCCGACTTAATAATTGCAGCAACTTACCTTTAAAATGGGTTTTCCTTTTTGACGGAGCGGAAACTGGCATTTCTTCACCTGTGGTTCCATTGGCTGTTTTGCTTTTGTAAAAATATGTGCTGCATCTGTAATACAGACATAAGATTACCGTTAAACTATCCTTTTGAAATGAAAAAATTGGCAACCAAGCAAACAAAACAACTCTTTTATAATGACAGTTGAATTTACTTTCCTTGGCACCCTTAGTAAATATGAGCAAACCAGGGTATGGGAAAATAAAAGTAATTATTACCAAGTCCTTTCTCTTCTCTGGCTTTGTCTTAAAGGAGAACTCCGGCGCAAAATGAACCTTTGGTCTAATTACACATTGTTACCTAGTCAACCGTTATCTGAGATTTGTTTTCATGATTATCGAATGTAAATAGTTTTATCTCTAAAAACAGTTTAGCCTATAAAGCTAGTATAACGGTAGTATATTGGGCATAGATCAATGACAAATAAAAATCGCTTGTTAATACCACTAACAAGGCTCAAAATAGCCCCACACTAGCACGGTAGCATAATGAGGGTCCCTACCTTCAAACCGAAGCATTGAGAACTTTGTCAGTGTCCAGACAGTTTAATAAGAAGATATTTTTTACATACAGTCAACTTCGCGTATACAGACAGGAGCCATCTTTGAAAAAGAGTCTCTACCAGTCGATCTACGAACGCCGATCCAAGCCTGCTGTTCGCGCTCACCTTATCACAACTTATAGCTCGTTCACATCTCACCAGCGCACTTGGATCGGCGTTCGTAGATCAACTGGTAGAGACTGTTTTTCAAAGACGGCTTCTGTCTGTATACGCGAAGTTGACTGTATGTAAAAAATAT
The DNA here is from genome assembly GCA_029959095.1 of Rhinichthys osculus. NCBI lineage: Eukaryota > Metazoa > Chordata > Actinopteri > Cypriniformes > Leuciscidae > Rhinichthys > Rhinichthys osculus. The sequence goes on along the minus strand of JARWKJ010000002.1, from coordinate 2,718,652 downwards.
CTTCTTATTAAACTGTCTGGACACTGACAAAGTTCTCAATGCTTCGGTTTGAAGGTAGGGACCCTCATTATGCTACCGTGCTAGTGTGGGGCTATTTTGAGCCTTGTTAGTGGTATTAACAAGCGATTTTTATTTGTCATTGATCTATGCCCAATATACTACCGTTATACTAGCTTTATAGGCTAAACTGTTTTTAGAGATAAAACTATTTACATTCGATAATCATGAAAACAAATCTCAGGGAACGGTTGACTAGGTAACAATGCGTAATAGGACCAAAGGTTCATTTTGCGCCGGAGTTCTCCTTTAATGTCGTGGTCCAGCGCCAAAAGAGCCTCAGCATCCCTCAACGGCAGGAAACTTCCGTCCATGTGGTGTAGGTGTAGAAGAGAGATCCTGAACAATCCCCAGCAGATTCCTTTGCATATCACACATCACCTCCTGCTTGGCAATGATCTCTCGTAGTAATGCTGAAACCAGAACATTTTAAAAACTGTTCAGTCCTTGCTAGCTATAACATAGAAATGTATTGTAAATGGGAATAGAGCATAAGGTCTCACCAGAGTGCAGGTCCATCAGAAGCAGCAGGAGGGGCAAGATGGAATGGCTCAGGACGTCCAAGGGCGTGAAACGGCTGCAGAGAGGCAAGTTGACTAGCTGGCGGAGATATTTCATCTGATGAGGAAATGGCGTCACGCAACAGTGTCGGCAGAGGTGGAATGGAGGGCACCTTAGGGAGGACTGGTTTGCACTTCACAGGTTCCTCATCAGACTCCTCCTGACTCGAGGGGAAGCGCTGGTTTGGTCTTTGAAGAGAGAAAAATAACTAAAATTATTTACAACCCTACTACAGCCATGTAAGGCCCGTTTACACTGCCTACTATGAAGAGACCCATCTATGAATGAAACTCTATAAAACTGAGGTTTTAAAGTAAATTAAATCCCACAGTTACGGCTTCTCACAAACTACCCCACATACTTTTTTTTTCAGTGCTACTTCTTACAGAAATTTGGCAACTTAAAAGCTTAAGGGTGTATTCACACCAGGAAAGTCCGATAATTCACTTGCTTTGGTCCGGACCAAATAATTTTTTATTTTATTTTTTTGGTATGGTTCGCTTTCACACTGCTCTTTTTGCAAGTGAACCAAAATTTGTAAACAAAACCACACGTGTGCTAAGGTCGTCTATTCATTGGACAAGGATTCTCAAGTAGGGAAATCAGGAAGTGCAAAAAAGGCTCAGCATGGAGATATTTCGTACTGCAATATTTGTTCTTTTACTAATTTTGTGTTATTCTGTACAAACGCAATATGAAGAAACTGCGCAGAAGACGGATGAGGTATAAAGTTTTCATTCATAGAGAGGGGCTATGTTCACACATTCAAATAATTAGATTCTTATTGTATATACTGCTAACAAGTGCTGTCAATGTTAACGCTTGCAATTAAGTTTGTCCAGTTTAACGCAGCATCATCCTTGTATTGTAACTATCGTTACATTATATGAACTGCAAAAGCTTTTTTGGCATCTATGCACGATTAGACTAAGGCCATGTCCACACGGACACGGGTATTTTTATAACCGGAGTTTTTCCTACAGCGTTTTTAAAAAAAATCCCGTCCACACATGCTCGGTTTAAAAAAAATCTCTGTCTACATGAAAACGCAAAAACACGCTATCAACCGCTGTCAAGAGCATGCCACACCAGCAGGCGGTGATATAACCCTAACCGTTAAAGCCATGTTGGCCAATCAGAAGCCTAACAAAAAGTTATTACCGGTTCCGGTAGGCTAACAACATGACGCACAGAGGAAAGGGAGAGTCATATGTTTGGACTGACGATGAAGTTGAATTGTTCCTTAATGTCACACGTGAATACAAAGTTAGCAAAACTCAGGAAAACGTGGACTGGGAGTCTTGCCATTCCAAGTACGCCGACATCCTAGCGCTGTTCCTAGAGAAGTACCCTTCTGCGACGTCCCAAGAGTTTCCTCATCGTAAAGAGGATATAACCAGGACCATCATCACCAACAAGCTTAAGGCAATACGGGGCAAATACAGGCAAGCGGTGGATTCCGGTCGGAAAAGCGGCCATGGCAGAGTGGTTCTACTTTACTTTGAACTATGTGAGCAGATATGGGGTGGTTCTCCTGCAACGACTACCATTCCATCCGGTATAGAAACAACGGATGTTGATACAGCCTCTCATCGCAGTTCAGATTCTGCATCTTCATCTATACTTGATCTCTCGGCTGCGGAAATGTCTCCTGTGTCTGATCAACTTCAAGACTCTGATGGCAGCAATTTGGCCCCCTCAGTGGTGAAGGAGAGGAGAGCTCTACTTAATGTATGTATCCTTAATCGTTGACCATTAAGAAGTGCATTTGTTTATAAAAGTTGAATGTAGATTAATTTATTACATGGCTTGGTTGAATTGTAATGTAGAATGCGGTCTGTTATTTCTTGATAACAGACGCTGCTAAGTATAACACAAGTTGCCATGAAAAACAGAGCGTTGTCATGGACGCAGTTCAGAGACGAAACGGACTATTTTCTTTAGCGGCTGCAATACAATCGTTTTTAAATCAAACTCCTTTTTAAATCAATATTTTGTGTCAAATTATTGATTTATTTAGTAGGTAGCCATGTAATAAGCGGGCTAATGTAGAGCGAGGCGGTTGTTAGCGAATACCTCCGCTTCGCGTCGGGCTCCTGATCAGCCTGTCGGGGTTGTATTCGCTTACAATCACCTTGCTCTACATTATCCCTTACATACAAGTCATTTACTTGAGTAAAAGTAGCAAAAGCACAGTAGAAAGATACACTTACAAGTAAAAGTCCTGCATTCAAAATTGTAAAAGTACAAAGGTATAAGCATATACGTTTCAACAAAAGCATGAAAAGATACTAAGTACCAAAAGAAAAAATACAGAATTTCAGAAAACAGATATTTTATTACTGGATATCTTATCAATGTGTTAATGTGTTAATCATGTTAATGTTGCAACTTGTAAAGGCACGGATCATCTTAAGTACTTTCTTAAGTACTATACACTGGTGGGTATTGATGATCTGAAACTGCAGTACTAGACATTGGAAATACTCAAAACATAAGTTACACAAAACTGTATTTAAGTACAATGTAAATGTATTTAGCTTTATTCCACCAATGGTGTGTTGTGATGGTCATGTGGCTAACTTGGTTGTAACATTTTATCATTTTGGCCTATGTAGTTGAAACTTTCTTATGTAAGTTTGAAATAATTATTTTAAATCTACTCTTTTACAGGCAAAACTCAAAGGACACAAACAGGACAGACTTAAAAGAAAGCTTCCAGCAGAGACACAGTTGCTGCATGCAGCCGAGGAAGACATCCAGATGAAAAAAAGAATTCTGGACATGATGGAGACGTCAGAGAAGCAAGCATCTGAAAATTTCAGGAAATTATCTACCAGTCTTGAGAGTCTGACAAGCTCAATTGCAGATGGATTTTCACTTCTGAGACAAGTTATGATGCATCCACCACCACAACCATTCAACATGTCACCATACCAAACCAGGGGTCCTTATGGACACGTGTATGCATCTGCACCACCACCCAACACGACACCTGCCAGATTTCCACCCAACACTACACCTGCCACATTTCCACCCAACACTACACCTGCCACATTTCCACCCAACACTACACCTGCCACATTTCCACCCAACACTACACCTGCCACATTTCCACCCAACACTACACCTGCCACATTTCCACCCAACACTACACCTGCCACATTTCCACCCAACACTACCATAAGTGTGCCACCACACACACCTGCCTCTACCTCACCTGTGCAGGGATTCAGACAGTTTTCATTCACACAAGCACTTTTTCAGGATGACATTTGAAGTTATTGACAAAAAACATTAGAAAGCTGTTGTCTGGGCTGCATCTTTATATTTATTTCATGTTTTATTATACTTTCAGTTTGTGTTCACAAAGACTGTTGAAGTACACCTGTTTTTGAGGTGTTAAATGTGTAACATTTGTTGTTAGGCGGTTTCAGTATTGTATGTGGAAAATAAGGTCTGTTTCGTTTTTAATGGACTGTCAAACCCTTTAAGTTTGTTGTACGAAACATTTTCTGTAAAGGTAGCCCGCCTACCTTTAAGCTTTGCGGTCAGGTCATGCCAGTAGCTTTGTTGACACTGGTAATGCACCTGAAGTTAATTTGTTAAATTGTGCTGAAACAGTACTCAGGCAGGTTGTGACTTTTTGTGCAGTGGCTGGTTCAACCCAACAATGTGAAGAATGTATTCAATACAAAGAGTTTGAAAATTGTACATGTCTGAGTGAGTATTTATTTAACATAAGACAATGCTGTGAACTGTAAACTCACAAGGACAGGACAACCACATACAAACATTTCATATTAAATTGCCTTAATTGATTTCCTGCAACAAAACAACAACTTTTAACTTAGGCACTTAACAGTTTTTCACATGTTCAGGATTACATTTTATAGACCATAAGCAGGTTTGACTGGCATGTCAACACACTCATGTACTAGGCAGAGAAGACTGAAGCCACAGTGGCAAACAGATAGAAGTCCATTTTATGGATCTAGAAATTCAGTAAGGACTCTCCTGACCCTTTTACCTTCTGCTGTGATGCAGTCAGCTCTGAAATAAGTCTGTGTGTCTGGCTGGTTGTCCTTGTCATGCTGAATTGTCTCATTGACTCTGTTCTCATCCATCGTCTCCTTGTTGGCCTCACAGTAGTTATGGAGCACAAAACAGGCATAGATGACAAAGGGAAGGTCGTTTAGATTAATGTCCATCGCCCTTCTCAATGCTCCAAATCGTGCTTTCAGTCTGCCAAAGGCACATTCAATAACCATTCTGGCTCGACATAAGGACAGTCCAAAATACTGTTCCTGAACAGTGCTTCCCCCATTTGGATACTCCTTCATCAGGTAGGGAAGCAAAGGATATGCAGGGTCCCCAAGAAGAAAAACTGGAATGGGTTCCTCATGTTCCAGAATTTGTTTTTTTGAGGAGGGTATCGTGCCATTTTTCAAATGTGTGTTCAGCATTGAATTTGCAAACATACGAGCGTCATGGACACTACCTGGCCATTTGACTATGACATCAATAAATGAATATTTGTAGTCACATGTGGCTTGTATGTTAAGAGAAAACCTCCCCTTTCTGTTCAAGTAATCCATAGCATTTGTAGATGGCTGCTTTATTTCCACATGGGTCCCATCCACGGCACCAATGCACTGAGGAATGCCGTGGGCTTGGTGAAACCCCGCTGCAAGTTCATTTACTTTGGACTCAGTGACAGGTAACTGTATATACACAGGGCCCAAGTGGACAGTAATTGCTTCACATACATGTCTTACTATTTTCGACACCACCTGTTTTGACAATCCAAAGGCGTTTGCCGTCTTGCGTAATCTCCCCTCGTCTGCTAAATAGTACAGTGTGCAGGCAACTTTTTTGACAACACTGACAGGCGATCTCATTACAGTTGTCTGCCCTTCAATGTGCGGCCGAAGCAGCTCACTCAAAGTCAACAGCGATGTCCTCGACAAACGAAAATTTTCTCTCCATTCTTCAGCAACAACCACTTCGTTCTCAAAGCTGTCCCACCAACTAGAGGTCCGACCGGGTCTCATCCAAAACCGGCGGCGGTGGCGGCGGGGTCTGTGTCGTCGGAGTGTTGTCATTAGCAGTGCCCTGCGTAGAATTGCATTGTGACGCCTCTGTTCCTCAATATAGTAGAATAACTGAGCATGTATCTGTATACATGTTATAAGCCCAGCTATTATACTCAATATTTGGGCTACGTCCGCCATTGCACAGCAATGCACATCGTCAACAAAGCAGTCAGCGGCGCACAATCTGACGTCAAACACAGCGGATAACGGCGCACACTCTGACGTCACAAGGCAAAAACCCCGGTTTCACTGTCTACACGACAACACTGTAACCGGCGTTTTTGAAAATCCTCACCCTGGCAGGGGTTTTCAAAAATGTTCGGTTTCAGTGACCTGATACTGCGTTTCCGTGTGGACGAACGGCCGAACCGCGTAAAAAAAGTCACGGTTATAAAAATACCCGTGTCCGTGTGGACAGGGCCTTAATGTCCTGATGCACACACTCATTCATTCATTCCATTCCAATGACGCACACACACGACGCGCAGAAAGACGCGCAACAGTATCGTGTGGCCAGACAGCGCGCCGGAATGGAATTCTCTTTCGCACTTGAACAACAATAACACAAACCATTATGCCAAAGTCTCCGACTACGGAAGCCTGTTAACTCAAAGGCGCAGTGCTTTCTTGCAAGTGGGTCGGTTCATGTTCACACCGTAAACGAACCGTACCAGAGTTCGTTTGGAAGCGTACCGAGACCACCTCTTCAGCTGGGTCTCGGTTCGGTTGTTTGGTCCGCACCCGAGTTCGATTGCTGTATTCACACCTGCCCAAAAGGTCCCCACCAAAGGGGGAAACGAACTAGAGTTTGATTCAATCGAACCAAACAAGGCAGGTGTGAATACAACCCTTAGAAAAAGTCCTAAAATTAGGACTAACATGCCCATTATTATTAAGAGTTTATCCTAAATCGGCAAGTTATAAGAGCTGCTTTTAGCCATAAGATGTTTTGTGAATACAAATCATCTGTATATTTCTGTATATTAAATAGTTTTGTAATTTGGATATTCTTCTTTATCTCTTTTTTAGGTTGAAGCAATAAAGAGCAAAAAGAGGTAAGTTTCTGTTCAAGCAGAAAACCTTTGTTGTTTCTCAAACTAAATTGAATGTACTAGGAACTACTTTGGATTGAGCACAAACTAGAGCTGCTCGATTATGGAAAAAATCATAATCGCAATTATTTTGGTTAGTATTGAAATCAAAATTATGTAACACGATTATTTCACATGACTTTGGGAACGTGTTGCATTTGTTAAAAGACACCTTTCAACAAAAACAAAATCCTAATTTGAACATTTATTTAACTTTTTGAACTATTAAAATAAATAATATAACATAATACTTTAATAGGTATTTTAATAAATCCTGCAGGTCTACCACTTATAATGCGGGAAATTCCCCCGCAAACATTGATTCACTTTAGCATGTAGATTGTATGAGTAGCCTTAATTAATCCAGACATATTATAAAATCAAATCAATAATTTTAAAACTTTCTCCCAGACGCAATTTCCCAGATAAGTGTTCAGCGGTGCCGCGTCTTCTCTCTCTGTCTCTCAAAATGTGTTGGACAAGGCAAGCGTCGAAACTACACTCTCGCATTTAGGAGTCAGGACATGACGGAATTGTCACTTGCACAATCGGGCCAGCATTACTTAAAAAGAAGTAAAAATTATCAACTTTAGTTATGATGCAAATTGCATCAGATGAAGCTTTCAGTGCAGTAGAGTACAAGAACCATCAAACTGGTGCCAGCCCCTTCATTGCTGCTGGAATTTCCTGTGTTAGCTCATTTGTCTTAGACTACATGCATATGGTCAACTTGGGAGTGGTTCGACGGATGTTAATCTTCTTGACTCGGGGCCCAACACTTTGCCGCTTATCTGTAAGGCAAAAGGAGCAAATATCGCAAAAGCTAAACGGCCAAAGAGGAAAAATGCCTAGTGAATTTGCTCGTCAGCCCCGCGGTTTAGAAGAGCTGGACCGGTGGAAGGCCACAGAATTTCAGCAGTTTTTGTTGTATACTGGACCAGTTGTACTGAAGAATGTGTTATCTCCTGAAAGATACTACCTTTTCCTGTCCTTGACAGTAGCCATGTCAATTATGTTGGACTCTGATGAGAGCACTCGCAATGCATACCTTCAATATGCCCATGAACTCATCTCACACTTTGTCATCCGCTGTGCTGACCTGTACGGAAAATGTTTTTCAGTGTACAATGCACATGGACTGATTCGCCTTCATGAGGATGTCCACCACTTCAATTGCTCATTGAATGATATTTCCGGTTTCCCTTTTGAAAACCATCTCCAACAAATCAAGAAACATGTACGGAGTGGGAAAAATCCCCTCGCTCAGGTAGCCAGGCGATTATCCGAGATCGAGTATGCAAACGCCAGCAAGAGCAAAACACAGCCTGAAGCACGCCACTGAATGTTTGTTTCTACAAAGGAAAAGGACAGTTGTTTTCTCTTGCGAGGTGAAAGATTTGCTTTTATCAGAGAAAGAAGAGGAGATGGGATTGTGTTATGCGGTTCTCTGTATGGCAATACTTTAAACTGACTAATGCTGCGATTTTTGTGGTCTGCCACTGCCTTTGTCATAAAGAAAACAAATAAATCTTTACTCTTAGACTCACAACTTCAATTTGATAAACATATAAAAAAAATCTCAAAAATGGTAAGGATTAATCTAAATTGTTTCAGACTTATTAGAAATTTTATCTCAATTGAGGCAGTACATCTGTTTATGCATGCAATGATCTTGTCCCGTATTTCATACTGTATTACAGTTTGGACTCAGACAAGTGATTCCTTAATTAAAAAAATTGAAATGGTGTATAATCAAGCTCTGAAAATAATGGATAAAAAGCCAAATCGATGGCATCACTGCAACGTTTAAAAAAATGTAATATGCTCAATTTTGAAAATTTTAAGAACCTGTCATATATAAAATTGATCTTTAAATGTTTGCACAATAAGGCACCATCTGTTTTATGTAAATTGATAAAGAGACAGGATGATACAAGCAGATTCACTAGGAGTTCGGCAGGTGGGAATTGTAGGATTAACTTTCGTAAGACCACACAAGGGCAAAGAGCCTTTTCGGTTGAGGGCTCCAAACTCTGGAACCTGCTGCCAAATGAGTTTAAGGCAATACCTGAAATAAAGTCCTTCACATTAAAGGTAAAGCGGTGGTTTAAAATAAACCAGAACTGCTCGCATATTTAAATGTAACCATTTTAGTATGTAAAATTGTAATATGTTTAAGTAAAAGTTTTATTCTATCTTATTAAAATGCACTGTAAGAGTGTAATGTAATGTAAAAGTGCATGTGAAGTTTTATGCTTCAGTTGTAAGCTCATTTCTGGTATAAATTTTGGTTGTTATTTGAGTGACATCTACGTCTATAAGTGACATATTGTGATAGTTTTATTCTATGAGTAGTAATTTGTTGTTTTATTAATTTTTTATTAGAAAAGCCTTTCTAGGGACCTGAGATGCAAATTAGCTCTTGCTATACTCTCTATGTACAATACATATTTTCCAGCTTTGACTGGGATCATGTTTTTTTGTACTGTCCCTATATAAATAAACTGAAATTAAATATGATAACATAACAATGTTTGCAAATCAAAAGCATTTCGCAGTGCGGAATCCTATGTAAACGCTCACTTTTGATGAGAAAATAAGAGGAGGTGCGCAATAATCAGTGAGTAGAATCGGGAAATCAGCCGATAACTGTGGTAGGGGTTTTTGATGGGTTGTAAGGCGGCCCCAATGTTTGAAAAATGTTGTGATGTAGTAATTGCTGAATCAGACTTTATGTGGTGCAGATGCAGTGACCAACAGAAGATGGACTTTCCCATTGCCTTGGAGTGGCAAGTTATCAATGTGTGACAGTGTCAACCTAAAAGTAAACAATTGGGCAACGAGAACCACCTGTCAGTCACATGTTCCCATACAAGGGGTGATATAAGTTGTTTAACAGATTTAGATGTACTGTAAATACCAGGAATTGAAAGCTGACATTCTGATCTTTAGTATCAAATTGGTATTTTTATCTTAAACCCAACTGTCTTCAATGTACAACAAAAATAAAGAAATGTGCCTTGCTGTTCACATAACTTTGGAGATGACTGCAATGATTGTGATCTTCATTTGTGTTTATTGATTTCAGTGTACCAGAAAAAAGTCCTAGCCATACTTGCTGACATAAGAACTTGCTTAAAGCAAAGCCAACCTGCCAGTTCACCAGTAAACATCGAAAGGATGGAGACTTTGGAGGACTTTGACCGTGAAGAGGAATGTCTCCATGATGTGGAGGCCTATAATGCTTTGGTAGTTGTAAAAGATAACTAGCTTTATACAATACAATGCACTAAAGAAGTTATTCTAACAGGTGCTGCAAATATCAAAAGTTGGTGGAAAGACCACCAAGGACTGTGTCCAGAAAGCCCTTGACCGGTACGTTAGTACAAACAGTATGGATTTTGTGTAAGGTCCAGGTGCTTTGTGTTTTTCAATGTCTGAATCACAATCAGCTTCATTGGCCATCCATGCATTGGTGCATGCATGAAGGAGCACCTTATTGGCTACCGAGACAGAGGTTAGGAAATTACCTGGTTTTGACCCCGGAATTAAGCCCACAAATATCCATCATGGCGGCGGCCAATTTCAGCCCGTTTAGGCGGAGTTTGCTAGCCTAGCACAGCCCATAGAAATGCATGGGAGGGGGAGGAGCTTCTCACTGTCTCCAGTTATATTAATATCTCCATGGTGTAAACCCCCCTGACTGACATGACTGTGTGTATGCAGAATATTATTTGTGTATGTGTTTGTGGCCACAGAACATACTTTCTCCTATTGATTTCTAAATGTAAATTCTTTTCCTTTAGACTCTTCTCTAATGCCGTAATGGCATCTTTTAATATGAAGGGGAGGGGGCAAAAAGGCAAGAGGCCTTTCGGAAACACAAAAATATACAGAGCACTACAAGGTAAGGCCAGATAAAAAAAAGAATGAGGGACTTGATGTATGACTGCAGAGTGCCTTTGTATGATAGTAATTATGTGTGTTTTTGTACTTATACAGATGGAGTTGTGAAGTTCGACCAAACGGCTACGAAGGACTCCATTAAAACTTTCACCTCAGAACACCTTAAACACGCACCACAAAGAAGTGGAGGTGGAGGGTTCACTCCACATAGTCACTGATCATGTACACATGAAGAGTTCAGATGCAAAAGCCTCAAAGTGCCATTTGAAATTTTCTTCTAGAATGATAATTTTTTATCAAGCTTGTATATTTAAGTTCAGTAATTTCACTTAAATGGCAATGAAGATTACCTATTAATTGTCATTTAAGTGAAATTACTGAACTTAAATATACAAGCTTGATAAAAATTATGATTCTAGAAGAAAATTTCAAATGGCACTTTAAGGCTTTTGCATCTGAACTCTTCATACACACACACACACACACACAGTCACTCAACATTTGCGTCTTGTTTTGCACTTGTGTGATAGTTGTGTGTAGAAGTGTCAACTAGGCTCTCCCTATGGAGGATCCCTTTCCCACTCTACAGATAAAGCGTTGTTGAAAATTCGGTTTGCGTACCCCGAAGTGATAAAATAAAATTCTGTATCAAATTTATAGGCAAGACAAGTAGTTTGTTTAGGCATGGTTGGGAAATTACAAACCTGCGCACACATATTCAAACGAATATAACTATAGAATAAATTTATAATGCGCATGTGAACGCCATCCGGTCACAGGTTCGCGTTTAAAGTCTGTTTAGAGAGAACGCCATCGTCTTAGTGGCCCCTAATGTAATAACAAATGATCATTTTGCTGGAAGTGAATCAATCAAAACCAACTTTAGCCGGAAATAACATTATTCAAAATCACTATAAAAAAATCTAAATTAATATACAACTTTGTATGAAAATACCATATGAAAAGTTAATGCAGGATTTAAAATGTTTTAAAACGACATAAGGGCACTAATTTAGTAGATAAAGTGAGCGTTTCTTGGACTGCTCGTAAAAACGGCTTTTTTTTCAACAACGCGTCATTTTACGTCATGTCAGGGAGCCTCAGCTCAGTGCAGAGTAGTATTCAGAAGGGTTGGGTACCGAAACGCGGTGCCAATAGGGAACCGGTTCCGACGTAAACGGTAGTAACCAGACCGAATAAGAACGAAAATTTCGGTGCCCGAGTCTCTGTGTCATGAGGCGCACACACGCAAAGTCTCTCGCTCTCTCCCTCTCTCTCTCCGCCGTGCGCGCACTATACGGTTTGGAGCACAGTCTGTTCTGTCTCGCATGCGCGCTCGCTCTAGATTCTGGGAGATTTTAACTAATTTGGGTATCAGGGAGCCGTTATCAATATGCGGGAGACTCCCGGAACGTCTGCTGATAGCGAGGGGATTAATGAAGATGCCGAAGACAAAACGCTCCAAGGTTTGGCTGCATTTCACGTGTAAAATTACGCGTCAATACGCCCTCTAAGTGTGCCGATTGTCTGAAGCCCATATAGAATCACGCCAATCCATTGGCTGATGGCGCGGGCGCCGCCTTGACGCTCTTACGTCGTCATATTATATTAGCGCGCGCATCATCTGCTCCTCAGATTTCTCTGCCGAAAAAGGAAGCTTGTCGGCAGCGCGAGGAGTTTGGCAGCGAACGCAGCGTCTCGTTCCCTATTCAGAGAACATGGGTTACACCAGTAACCAGACACGTTCTCTTTCATAGGTTTACTCAAAGCTGCATAGCTAAGACGCAGTGGGAACGAAATACCAAACTCGCTAAGCTAAGCGCTGTGTAACTATTACAATGACCAGATAACTTACATGACTGGTTCAAGCAGATAAAACATGGGAACCTGTAGCCATGTCGAGATTAGATTACCTACTCTGGTTTAGTAATCTCTATTAATCTCCAGTATTATTACATTGTTTGATACAATATTATTTTATTTGATATTATGTAAATGTGAATTTTTATTTTATATTGGTTTATTTATTATTACTATATGTTACTTGTATTTATATTTTTTAAAGATTTAAGTTAATATTGTGTCCAGTTTGGCCCTGTAAATAAAAGGGTATTATTTTTTGACAAAGTGTGTGCGGTTTCGTTTTCTTAAGTACCCTTTTAAAGAACCGTTTAAGCACCGGAACCGTTTAAAAAATACAGAGTAGGTACTGGTATCGGATAAAACCCAACCGATACCCAACCCTAGTATTCAGTGAGAGCGGTCTTGAATCAGTGTGTTTTTTGGTAGTTTTTGTATTTCAATTTATCATCGTCATGGTAAATTATTGTGTTTGTGGAGGTTGCAAAAACTCCGGCCTGTCAGGACATCGAGTCCACAGGTTTCCATAACAAGAAAAAGGACGGTGCTGTATATCTTTCGTGCCTGGTGCGGTGTGTGCAGCTGAAGAGATGGGATTTCTCTTCCACATCGGCTTCGAGAACCGCGGTCGTGTGTAGCGTTCACTGCAGATCGGAGGATTATCATCCCGGCGATATGTTGGAGTTTAACATGGGATGCCGAAACAAGAATATTGATCGTCTTATACTGTACCAATGGCATCAAATAGTGTGATATAGGTAGTCATGCCCTAAATAGAGGCAACTTGTAATTGAAAAACAAAATTACTCAGGTTGTTTAAAGGTTGTATCAGTGATTTCAGGCCCAAAAATAAATGTCTAATCTTTCCTAACGATCCGCTAGCTGCCCGCCCCATAAGCATGCCGTCCAAAAACCGCGTCTCTGTAGGCAGCCTAGGCTCTGAGATCTGCACACAAAAACAAATGTGTACAACCACCACTCAAAACCAAAATAAAGTGTTCCAACCAATCACTGACAGGGGCGGGTGTTGTGAGGTTTTGCGCTCGTGCACGGCTGGACGCGAAATCGGAGGAACACCCGCCCCTGTCAGTGATTGGTTGGAACACTTTATTTTGGTTTTGAGTGGTGGTTGTACCCATTTGTTTTTGTGTGCAGATCTCAGAGCCTAGGCTGCCTACAGAGACGCGGTTTTTGGACGGCATGCTTATGGGGCGGGCAGCTAGCGGATCGTTAGGAAAGATTAGACATTTATTTTTGGGCCAGAAATCACTGATACAACCTTTAAATATTAAAATCTTTAATTTTCTGTTTATGTTATAACCCAGGTGAAAAATATGTATCAAATATATACTCGAGTATGTTTTTAGTACAATACAAATATACTCGAGTATAGTTTTTATACATTTAATATTATAAATCTACCCTAAACATACTCATGTCTGCTGGCCTGATATACAATGGTAATAATCTACAATATTGTGAGCACAGTGTCGTTAGTGAAGGTGTATATAATCTATAAGCTAACACTGATCTCTCTCACCAAGACACCTGTCCTGTTCTCCACTGGTTCTCCTCACACCACAACTCAATTTGTCTCTGATCGTTCTGTCTAACATTAATCCTGGGCTGTCCTGTTCTCTTGGCAGCATAGCAGGCTCATAACAGGCTCATAGCAGGCTCATAACAGGCTCATAGCAGGCTAATAGCAGGCTCATAACAGGCTCATAGCAGGCTCATAACAGGCTCATAGCAGGCTCACAGCAGGCTCACAGCAGGCTCATAACAGGCTCACAGCAGGCTCACAGCAGGCTCATAGCAGGCTCATAGCAGGCTCACAGCAGGCTCATAACAGGCTCATAGCAGGCTCATAACAGGCTCATAGCAGGCTCATAGCAGGCTCATAACAGGCTCATAGCAGGCTCACAGCAGGCTCATAACAGGCTCATAGCAGGCTCACAGCAGGCTCACAGCAGGCTCATAACAGGCTCACAGCAGGCTCACAGCAGGCTCATAGCAGGCTCATAACAGGCTCATAGCAGGCTCACAGCAGGCTCATAGCAGGCTCATAGCAGGCTCATAACAGGCTCATAGCAGGCTCATAGCAGGCTCATAACAGGCTCATAGCAGGCTCACAGCAGGCTCATAACAGGCTCATAGCAGGCTCATAACAGGCTCATAGTAGGCTCATAACAGGCTCACAGCAGGCTCATAACAGGCTCACAGCAGGCTCACAGCAGGTTCACAGCAGGCTCACAGCAGGCTCACAGCAGGCTCACAACAGGCTCACAACAGGCTCACAGCAGGCTCACAGCAGGCTCACAGCAGGCTCACAACAGGCTCACAGCAGACTCACAGCAGGTTCACAGCAGGCTCACAGCAGGCTCACAGCAGGCTCACAACAGGCTCATAACAGGCTCACAGCAGGCTCATAACAGGCTCACAGCAGGCTCATAACAGGCTCATAGCAGGCTCACAGCAGGCTCATAGCAGGCTCATAACAGGCTCACAGCAGGCTCATAACAGGCTCACAGCAGGCTCATAGCAGGCTCATAACAGGCTCATAGCAGGCTCATAACAGGCTCATAGCAGGCTCACAGCAGGCTCACAGCAGGCTCACAGCAGGCTCATAGCAGGCTCACAGCAGGCTCACAACAGGCTCATAACAGGCTCATAGCAGGCTCATAGCAGGCTCATAACAGGCTCATAGCAGTCTCATAAGTGTATGGCTGTGGTCTGTCATACGAGTAAGTATTTCATCAGCGTCTGAAATGTCATTGCGATCCATTGTTCTCCTGTTGTCTGAATCGACCGCTCTCCTGCCCGTTTCATCATGCCCGCCACGCCCATTTTCAGACGCGGAAGTAACATTTTCTCACAAAAACGACTCCTGAAGCTTCTTTAGCGTATTTATAAGTATATTTTAAAGAAAATATAGTTCCTACATAATTTTTCTATACATTGACTCGTTGGGTCCTCTAACCTGC
The DNA here is from genome assembly GCA_029959095.1 of Rhinichthys osculus. Lineage (NCBI taxonomy): Eukaryota > Metazoa > Chordata > Actinopteri > Cypriniformes > Leuciscidae > Rhinichthys > Rhinichthys osculus. Next base: position 2,703,097 of record JARWKJ010000002.1, on the reverse strand, counting down.
AATATGGCCTTTAAGGTTGAACCACTGTATTCACATGGACTATTTTAACAACTTTTTACTACCTTTCTGGGCCTTGAAAGTTGCGATGACGTTGCTGCCTATGGAGGAACAGAAACCTCTCGGATTTCGTCACAAAATAATCTTAATTTGTGTTTCAAAGATGAACGAAGGTCTAACGGGTTTGGAACGACATGAGGGTGAGTAATTAATGACAGAAGTTTCATTTTTGGGTGAACTAACCCTTTAAATTTCATGTGGAGGTCAAATTTGGTAAAAAAAAGTGGGAAGTGTCTTTTTTTTAGTGATCTGTGTTGATACGTGCTGCGTCCCAATTCGCCTACTTATACTACGCCCTAAAAGTATGTACTCTTTTTGTGAAGAAAAAGTACATACTTTTGAGTGTGTAGCAAAAGAGTAGGCAAGCTTTGGGACATACTACTTCGTCATCTTTAACGGACAGCTCTGTCGCGTGCATCCGGTCACCGTAAACTGCTCTGTCAATCATCTCATCACAGTTAAAATCCTCCATTCAATCTATTATATAACTTCTTACCATTTCGGAGAGAATTGTTGTCGCACGTTCATCTGCCAGTCGTGGGTCTTTCATGCCGAGACTCTCCTCATGTGTTTGGAATTTGAATATAATAATGCATTTAAAAGTTAATGGCTAAACGTATCTTTGCAAAAGTTCACAATGCTGCAGATGCAATATAATGTGGACAACATTGAATAAATACATTTTCGTCAGGTTAGATACTGATAATTAATCACTCAAACCTTTATCTAAACCTCTCTACATAACCGTCGGACTCGCGCGTCCTCAATGTCTGTAGTTTTTGAACACTTTTCACTCGTTTGTAGTTCTAACTGAATCCTCGTCCAGCGCGCGATGGGTTGTGGGCAATATCAGCCGTTAGAGTGCGCATCGATCTGCATTTCGGATTCTGACCGGATATAGTAGACCATCCGGGTCTCTTTGGGACACTCATTTCAGCATACTACGATTTGGGACGTACTAATTCTATTTTCGAATACTATTTAGGACGGATAGTATGTGAATTGGGACGCAGCAGGAGTTTGTGTTCCATAAGGGTGTAGTGTGTCACATCTGTTCATGCCATTTTTGCTGTGTGATCACACTGCGTGAAAAATGCAGATTTTCAGACTCATGAATATCATCCAACTTCACTAATTCCCAACAGATAAAGACTTGATATGGTTTTACAGCATATCAAGTTGTTACAGTTTGTCAAGAAGAAAACACTGTGGGGTGGGGTCCGGTAGTGTTGGGGTGTGGTGGACATTGGAAATGGCTCTAATTAAACTGCCATAAACAGCAGTGCAACCATAGATATCAGAATAGGCTTTATGCACAGCTTCACTACTTCCTCAACTTCAGCCAGCCCTTTGTTTCCTGCCTGCCATTATTGGACAAACTGATTAATCCAGGTGTGCCTGATTGTTGTTACTGAGGCCAGGCACACCTGGATTAATCAGTTTGTCCAATAATGGCAGGCAGGAAACAAAGGGCTGGCTGAAGTTCAGGAAGTAGTGAAGCTGTGCATAAAGCCTATTGAATGAAAGCACAAGCAAAATCCTTATGATTGTTTTTTTTAGGTCTGTTACCGTTGGTCACCCTAGGCCAATATAATTTAAGCATGGGTAAACCCCTCCCACTATGTGCAGCTTTAATTAGGTCCTATATCTAAAATGTTTAGTTTCTAAAGGCTTAAACATGTAAAGAAAAGAAAAGGAAAGGTTCTCCTGTGCAAATTTACTTATTCAATTTCCCAAGCAGTAATTTATGGTTAAGACCAATAACACCTAAATATTTTGTCATGTTTGGCTTGGTCCATTTTCGGCCTAGGTCTATTAAACATCTTAGATAGTGACTAAATTACCAGCTTTTTTTGTTGTCAAAATATTCCTTTTTAATACAGTACCACTGTTTATATTGTTACCAGATAACATGCTTGCAAACTTGTGCCAGAATTTACAGATTTTCAACCATGCTATCTAGATTTCAAACAAAAATGTGTATAAAACTGTAAAACAGTTATATGTTATTTATGATCAGGTCGTGCGGGATAACAATTACTTTTATCCCAATTACTATTATTTATTTTTATTTTATTCAGTATCGTCACAAAAGCCACGGAGAAAGTGGACAGAAGAGGAAATCCAGGCTGTGGAAGAAACTCTGATGGACTACATCCAGTCTGGAAAGGTTCCTGATAAAGCCCAGTGCGTGGAGTGCATTGAGAGGTCACCAGCAGCACTTCGGGGGAGACGTTGGGAGGGGGTGAAATTTTGTGTCAAAAATCGTATTGATGCCTTAAAGCGGAAAATGTAAAAGAAAAGGTCTTTTACCTAGATCTCTTGCCTATGTTTGTTGCAGGCAACAAGTTCAAAATGTGTTCAAAAGATAACACACGTTAAATAAATTTTCAAGAGCATTAAACTGTAGATTCTTGTTTTTGTTGTAATTGCCCAAATGTCCAAACTTTTCTTGGAGTAGTTTATGGGGTTGTACATCAAATGTTTTCTACTCAAAAGAATTCAGTGTGGTTCCAAAACTGTGGCACATTTGAGAAAAAAAAAAAAACTTCAATATTAGATGGATAGACAGACAGATTTAAAGACATGCAGATGACAGATTGACAGATAATACAGTTTTGTGTTGAGTTAGGGATTCAGTAAACGTCCTTGCATACTGAGTCCGAAATTCTCGCTCAAAAATACGACCTCACGTTGTGCCTATCACATTTACTCACTGCCTCTAAAATTTAAATTCTGCTTTTTCGCATCCATAGCAAGTATTTTAGAGTTTTTTTTGACAATTCATAGCCATCGTACAAGCGAACGCCAAAATCCAGACCCATTCAGGATCAAAAAACTGTTTTTTAATGTGTCTCCAGTATCAAACTGAGCCTCTGACATCCTGAAGTAAACTTTGAGTCGCTCGGGATAATCCTGCAGGGAACTCTCCTTCCTCTACGCAATCTCAGGATTGTTGGACCCAATATTTCCTCTTTCTTTTTACTCTTTTTAAGAAGAGAGAGGACAACAAAATCATCCTCACTGCTTGAAGACTATATTTTGTATTTGTTTTTTTACACATCGGACTCATTGGGCTTTATAGGTTTCTGTGCGTGACATTTTTAGGATGACTAATAAGAAAAAACACAAGTGGCAATATATTTTGCAACCCTGTTAAATGCCAGGCATGTGCAGTTTTGATTGAGAGTTGATTGCAGTATGCACACATCATTATTAAGCAAACACAATGATACCCGTGGGGTCAACGCCCCATGAACATTTCCTGCTCGTCATACAACATGACTGTCTTATTTATGAAAATGTGGACCTTTTCAGATTCTCAGAGTTGAAGAAAAATAGATTCCTGTTAAACAGGAAGTGAGGTGAGGCTGTTGTCACTGTTTACATCCATACAAATGGTCTATTCAAATACAAGAGTTTATGGGAATTAGTGAATTGTAAAATAAAGTAAAAATCCATAAAAAAATAAATATAGACAATTCTCCCTTTTAAACAACTCTTTAATGATTATCTAAGCTTAATCTTTATTGTTAATCTGGTACAGGTTTAAATTTGTATTAAAAATAGATAATCTACAGATAACTCAGAATAGTGCCACTCGTTGGTGGTTTGTGGAAAGACACAATTGGGACGTCCCCACCAGAATAGAAAAACCTGACAAATATTAAGCTTTCTAAAATTAAGAATTTCTGATAATAAAGTTGATTTTTGTGATTAAAAAAATTCCCCCAGACACCTGGGATTTAAAATTATGGATTTATTGTATTTAGAAATTGCTGTCCCCACGTGTAACCTCCTAGTCATGAGTCCCCACAACGTAGCAAAAACAAGTATGTGTGTGTGTGTGTGTCTGTGTGTGTGTGTGTGTGTGTGTGTGTGTGTGTAAATTTAATTAGGCAATATGATTTATAGGCTAATAGTAATAAATGTGTCTGAAAAAGTAATGTAGCATTTTAATTGTTTATTAATAAACTAGTATTTTCTAAATCAGCTGGAAATATATCTCCATCTCCGCTGTGAAGCGGATGGGCCTTTAGAGATAAATTCGTATGGATTAAGTTACATAATCAGACGATATTTGCTTTCGATTCTAATTTGTTGGTTTAAAAGTGTACATTTCAAGCTTTAGCCTAACGTTACATAGGCTATATTTTGTTTCAGTTCATTTTTGAGACGCGATCCAGTTCACAGAGACCATAAAGCGCGCCTGATTGTTTTATTTTATTTTACAAAAGCACAACGTTTTCTTGTTATAGTGAGTTTACACAATTAAAAGTAGTTGCGAATGATGTATTTTTTATTTTCTGTATGACCAGAAATGATAGAGTATTTTAAGTTGTTTCCACTGTTGATAGGAAAACGCAAGTGTTGGCGCCCGCGCCTCCCTGCCATGCAGTGCGCGCTCCACACTCCGCACACACACTTGGATATGCGTCAAAATCTTGTGTTTATTTGTAATAATCTTAGCCCTGCATTATTACTGTCTAACCTGTACTATTACTGACATTTGACGAACTGCTATGTTCCTTTTTTGCATAAAAGCGTCTTCTAGCCTAAATGTAGACTAATAAAAATAATGACAATTATTATTTGCGTTTATAACTGAGTTATATAAATGAGTTCACTTAAGACAGTAATATGTTTATCATAAAATAATTTATTAATGTTTTACTTTTATATAACCTAACATTTTACAGTTTAAAAAAATAAATAAATAATTTTAGGCTAGCCTATATTTCTTTCTTAAATGTGAAGTCTTTTTTGCTTATTATATTATACTGAGCTTTTTCCTCCCAAAAAAATGGGCTTTAAAGATACAAGTAAATGTATTTTTTTTAGAAAATTCAAGAAATTATCAATTTAAAAAAAAAACATGTGTGTGTGTGCGAACATTGGTTGTTCACATTAGGGACACGGGAATAAATTGTCGCTCCCGGCATTCCATATGAAATTTTTTTTTTTTTTTTTTTTTTATTTCAGCATACCAGCACCGGAAGCTGTCACAGATTTAAATTAGAGGTAAGTTGCAATGGCAGCCATCCATATACTGTCCCATGACATTTTACATATTCCTTTCCCAATGGAAGAGAAAAGTAAGTGTCTTCTAAACAAAAATAGCTGCTGCATTGAATTAATTTTTTTTTATTAAAAATGCAATAATAAAAAAATTATTGAGCATAATATGATGTAATATTGCTCTCTTTGGTCTGACATTCAGAGACAACAGACAGCTAACCAGTGAGGAAAAACGAAAACTCATGGTAGGTTACTATGAAAAAAGAAAACAAACCTTTGCTAACAGATGTAATTATTACACATACAATATCTTAGTCACATATTCTTGTACCTCATATACATTTCTGCATATTTGCTAAATTATTCCTTCAGACAGCTCAGATGTCAAATTGGTGCAGCTACCCTGCGGGAAAATGTCAACAATGTGAGGAAAAGGTCAGTCAGAAGTTGTGCTGTTAATATCTTAAAATGTATTTAATTTTCTTAAATGAGTACGCCAACATCTGCGGATTGAAGATGAAAAACGCGCTGAATCTGATTATAACAAGACTGAAGCGAACACGAATTTGTGTAGGTTACACTTAATCACAATTTTTTAGGGGGGGCGAGGCAGAAGTTTAGGGGAATTTGATTACACTATTTCAGATAGCCCGTCGGGCAGGCCGGTTATGCATTTTGGTAGCCCGACTGGAAAACACAATAGCCCCGGGACGTCAGGCTAGCGATTTTGTGAGCACTGACATTATTGCACATTTCTTGCTGTTTAGCATGTCTAACTTTGTTTATTTCCATTTTTATTTACAGAGTGCTCACAAATAGCCTCATGTCTATAATGAACATGGATGGGACTGGTGACAAGCTGCCATTCAGAAGAATGGAACTTTATAAGGTCATGATAGGTAACTATATTTTCATCACCTATAGCTCTATTCTCTACATGATTTTTATTTTGATCAGAAGCTTCCATTGGTAGCCTTATGGCCAACCATTTGTGCGCTGCACCGGACAGAAGAGGGGACACTGGGCGCCGGAAGGTAGGAGCTGCTGCAAACAATGTAGATTTAGGCCCAATCCCATTTCTCTGTTTTTACCCTTCCCCTTCATTTTACCCCTACACCTTGTCCTTTGAAACAGAGTGGCAAGACATGGGGTAAAAATATTCCTCATGGAAATGAGACACCAATAGCCTACATAGGGAAGAGCCCGGACGAATGTGATGTTTTGAAATCGCTGCTCTCTGGCTTTGAATGAATGTTCACATTCTACAATTCAGTACAAAATGTGGACTGATTACTAGCAGTGAAATGAGATCCTAACAGATATTAACAAAAGGTTTGACTTGATCCATTATCATATATTAGTACACATCTGCACCTCTGACTACTGCATGTGATTAGGCTATAATGTGGATTATCTTTTAGTTGTCTATATACTGTAGAGTAGACATGTGCCGGTTTTCGGTAATGAATATGCACGATATTGTTATCGCGGGCACTTCAAAATACCGTGAAAAATAATTGATCCGAATGTAGATTTTAGAACACGCATCAACCGCTTAAAAAAACACTGTGTATATGCTGCGCAAAACACGTGCGCACTGATGTAAACAATCCCCACATGTTAAGCACTGTGTGCATGCCTGCAGTGCGCACTCTAGTCTAATGTAAACAATCCTCACATGGAGAAGAAGCATGGCGGAAGAAGGAACGCTGCCGACGATTTATCCCCCTTCTAAAAGCAGGGCTGCCAACTCTCACGCATTCAGCTTGAGACTCACGCAATTGACACTTTCCAAACCCGCTCACGCCACGCATCCATTTTCTCACGCAGAGAAAAATCGCGGAGCAAAGAGGACACTGACACAGACAGACTAGACAGAGCAGGTTACTTTTGATATGAAAAAAATATCAGCTCTCAGGTTCTGTCCATTTTATTACGAAATTCAGACAAAAAAATGCCTCATACATAATATCGATCAATCAGTGTTTTTCAACCACGGAAAGAGGTCAATAAAACTGCAGGAGAACAGTTATGTCACAGAATGTTACCTTTACCTCAGGAAAGCCATGTAGCGAAAACGAGAATGAACCCCACACGAGTGAAGCGTTCGTACATAATCAAACACAAGGGGCTGCATATTCCAGATCACCCCAGGCACTGGAGTCAAGAGACCCTTTGTTGTTTAACTAAAGGAAGAACATTGTCAATGTTTTATAATTTGGCAAGAACAGATCTGTTCAGAAATGGTGAAACAAGAGGCCCTAACAAGAAGTCACCTGACCCCTGCGACTAGACAGACTGAACCATTCAGGGTCTCGAGCTAACTTTTTCCCCCCTCATCAATTATTATGTCTCCTTAAGGCTGAAAAAGTGGACTTGCATACAAAACTACCCTTTGTCTTGAAGACAACCATTTGCGAACTAAACCCTCACGATACACACACACACACACACACACACACACACACACACACACACACACACATAAGGACTTTCCTCCATATCAAAATCCATAAAACTCATCCCAGAACAATTCTTGACTGACCCATAATCAAAATCATGTAACATAACATAATTATATATTGTGTTTACAACCCCTGTATGTGTCTATTCTGCTTAGATCACATCTAAGTCATGTAATTGTTTTAAATATTAGAGATACTGGAATGAAAGTGTCGTGTTTCCTATCATTATGCTCGTATGTTTTTAATTCAAAAGATGGCTCGTTTGAAATCTGTGTAAAAATGTTTATGTTCTTAAAATGGAAATTATAGGTAGAAAAGACCCCCTTCTCAAATAACCATATAGTATCTTATTGTCCGAATTCCAAATTCCTCCAGGAGGCGGGACAAACATTTTGAGTTTAAAATCTTAGACCCGAACACAGAATCTGTCTCTTGTGATGCGCTCTTGTGTTCTCGTTCTCTTGTGCTCTCTCTGGTTCTCTGGGGCTCTTGCCCTCTGCTCTCTGATGCTCTTGCTCCCTCCCTCGGAAAAGGTCTCGGCAGAACAAGCCGGGTGGAGCCGACGATGGTTATAGTAACCGTGTAGACGCAGAGACAAATGACCCAAATCAAGATATGGGTTAAAAAAGATTTAATTCAAGCCATCTCGTCTCACCTTACTTTCTTTCCTTTGTTTTCTTTTCCGTTAAAAGTCTCGGTTCTAAGTTAAGTTTTGTTGCAAAGTTTCGTTTAAAACGTTTCTACTGCAACACGCTTCCAACTTCAAAGACTTTCATTCATCCGCGCCAACACACCACGTGACTGGCTGCCCAAGATCTAGCACGAGGAGACCGCCAGCCAAACCACGGACCCGGGGAACACCTTCACACCAACAAAAGGGAACCCCAAAGCAATGACAAGCAAGTACCTCCAGACTTTTAGCTGAAACTGGTGCATTTGAATATCAAATTGAATTACCCGCCTAAGAAACGATAAAAGGGTGAAATTAATTATTGATGGTTCGTTCAGGTCATGTCTTTTAAGTGCATATAGAAACTTGGGATCTCACCATCTAACTCCTAAAACTCATTCTTCCTCACTCTCTGTCTTTCTTCAACTTGTATGAATGCGTGTGTTTGTGTTATATTAGTTTTATGTGTTAGTCATAGGCTTATAATCAATAAAGTATTGTTTGTATTTGAAAAGAGAAGCATTACTTGTGTTATGTGCTTACAGATTTCTTGTCTTGAACTTCGATCTAAGTTACCTATGCTTTTACCCTTGAATTATTTCTTAATTTAGCTGTTAGCTGGGAATTAGTCTTTCTTGGCCAAGAAGATATTATATATGTCCTAGAATTAATAATTGTTTATGCTTTCCGTTCATTGGATGAACTGATAAACTGATCATACTATTGATTTTGCTACAGTAAATTCTGAAAATAATTCAATTATTAATTATTGATCATAATCCGTTATGAATAATAATTAATTATATTTATACGTGCGTATAATCGCTACAGCCATTTAATGACCAGCACGTTAGTTGACTAGAAAAAATAGCTGAGTATTTTGCTAAATATGTGGACTATATTACCTATTTATTATATTTGTACTTGTGTCATTATATAATTGTTATTATAATGAAAACCGCATTATATTTAATTTCTCTCTGTATGTTTACAGCATTATGTGAGATATATTTTTTTCTTGAGAAAAATTAAAATGCAGGCTATCTACTGTAGCCTACCTAATATTTATCCAAAGGAGTCAATATTGAATCAAGATTAAAATCAAATCCAAGAATTGAATTTAAATCGTGAAAATTGTGTTAAGCAATAATACAAACAGTAGCCTACCAGTCATTGTACATGATGTAAACATTGTAACATGTTGTCACTAAACTTAATAAAATTCTGTTTAGTTACCAAATGTTTTGACAATCACAATTACACGTTCTGATGCAATTTTTTATTTTTATTTTTTTTAGATACCCCCAATCCATCCGTTTCTCTTGTGCAATTAAAATATGATAATACCGTATACCGTGTAATGAAAAATTTACATTTAGATTTGTTTCTACTTTTTGATGTGTTCTTTGATGTGTGCAACTTTTGTTAACATTGAGCATTTATGTACTCATAAGCATTTAAAAGAAGGTGTTCATATAAGCTAAAGGACATTATTAAAGATATAACCAAGCTGTTAGAAGTGCATAAGTTAAGATAAGCTTTCTGGAACAAATTGTATGTGTGACAGAGAACCCAGTAACAAAGGAACTATGTGTACTCCAAGTGACCTATTGTATACTTCAAGTGTGAAATGTATGTGTGCAGCTTTTGATTAAACCAGATAGGCAAAAGGTGTGAATTCGAACAGTAGCTGAAAACAGGAAACTTTAACGAAGATGTCATTGTTCTGTCTAGACGAATTTATGTCCAACGAGAGATCTTGAACAAACACGTTTCCTTTTAAGGTAACAAAGGCAATCTTCTGAAACAGATGCAGCCTACTCAGGATGTGTTAGGGTATATAACCTGGCGAAAGGGATCAGCCCTTCGCCTTCTCATATAGATGCTGTCTATGTGTGAATGCCAATTAAATTTTACTTCTTGCAAGAAATAAAAACATTTGATACTTTGACTTTTCAAAGGTTTCCACTTGTCTCCTTCCTCCTAACTTTTCGAATAGAATTATTTCCACAACAACCGTGATAAAAGCTCAATCAATTAATCGCAGCATGAAAATTTGATACCGGCACATGCCTACTGAAGAGTAGCCTACTACTGAGGGGTACTAACAGTTAGTTATGTTAATGGACAGGGCCCATTTTAATGTTTGCTTTCTTAATCTCTTGTTCCCTTTTACAGGCACTTGAGAGCCCTGGAAGTGTGAATCCATAGCGCCCCCACTGTATTACACTGCTCAAAAAATAAAATAAAAACATATCAGATCTCAAAGTATGTGTATGTTGTCAGTCATTGTACATTTAGGTTGAAATTGAGTGATGCTTGGCATTGAAATTATATCAAAATATGTCAATAAATTGATGTAATTTTGACATCAATGTTTGATGTCACATTTATGTTGAATTGATATCGAAGCTTGATATTGAATGATATCAAAATAGCATTAAAATGACATCAACATCATGACATCTTGACGTCAAATAAATGTTGAATTGACATCAAATGCCAACAAAGCATGACATCAAAATTACATCAGCAGAGGTTGAAAATCTTGACATCAAATTGACATTGTCACTTTGACGTCAATTTGACTTTAATTTTTGACCTATTTTGTGACGTAATCAATGTTTGATGTCATATTGATGTTAAATTGACATTGTAGAGATTCTGGAGTCTCCCAGGTGGAAACCTTCAACCTCACAGTTGAAAAGTTGAATCATTCTCTCGGATTAGTGATTCCCTAGTAATTTTTTTGTTTGTTATTGGTGTTCTAATCAGGCTACTTGTCCGTTCTGGCAAGCAAAATTCTCTTTTACTTGTCCTTCAAAAATCCATCTGTCCCTGACAAGCGGACAAGTTAGACGGGCTCTGGAGATACGAAGCGCGGCAGGTTAGAGTGTTTTGGGTTGCATAAAATAATAAAAGAAACGAATAAATACATGGCGAAAGAAGTGGTAGACAGCAGAAGAGGGTATTGAGATTTGGGAGGATTTTTAATGAAACTTGGGAGGCGGATAAAGGTTACTATTTAACGCATCATGTGGTGTGTGCGTGCCTATGAATGCATGCATTTGTATGTGTGCGTAAATGAATAAAAGTGTCCTAAATAAAAAAAAAGAAAGAAAAAAAGACTTGTATATGTTAGGGGTGACCCCGAATAGTCGAAGATTCGATGCTTCGATAGGAGGAGCCTGATTCGACTACCAATCTCACGGTCGAATCTTCGCAGATGTGTTATTAAATGAGGATTATGTCATTTTGGCTATATGAGTGTGCTCAATGTCTGATTTCACATAGAACTACTGGTTTTCTGTCAATACGTTAATATACAGCCTATTATGATAATGCTGTCAATAAAAATGTGCAAAGAAAGAAGCTTTTAATAAATATTTTTTAACGTGCGTGCAGCGTGAATAAATCCAAACACCCCGTGACAGATTTAAGTTTCACTTTCGATCCGTGACCGACAGAGGAGCGCCTTGCCGGCAGGGATTTAAATCTTTAAAAATGTCTGGGATAAGACAATCTAAAGATGCACACCATCAGAAAGGATATTCTCCAAGGCTGGATTTAGCATCAGGAAAACCATGATCGCACTTCTGCTGGCTAACGTTAACAGGTCGGTTTTCTATGGGAGGAAAATGCTTAACGTAGCCTATAATAAAACGCGTTGCGTTCATATTCTGGGCTCATCTGCTTTTCTGTAGGCTATATAGTAGGCTATGCTTTATTAATAAGGTGTGTACAGAATTTGATCTTTTAATATAACAGTTTTAGGACAAAGCCGTTAAGCGTTTTTCACGTTAAGCGTTTTAGAATGTATTTTATCCGCGCACACAATGTGAAAAGACTCAAAAGGACACAGGCGAGTGAAAGACTGGATTTAGTTTTTTCGATCAGGTATGGGTACAAGTGATTTCAAAACATTTCAGCCGGTTCTAATTTGATTTTTGAATACTGTGACTGTGAACACGTTTAGCTAAAAAGACTCCCGCTCCAGTTTAGCGTTTATTGTTGTTTCTGCAGTTAAAAAGACAAAGTTGACAATCCTGGCCATACTTTCGTTATTTTAATCATTTCTTTATTTTAATTTTATTAATTGATCACTCAGGGTGATCTAATTTAACTATTTGTGACTTGTGTTTTGAATATTTGTTCTCCTGCACTTTAGGCATTTTGGACACATTTGTTCTGCTTCCTGTGACTTGATTCTGACTTATTTCGTTTTGTATTTTTTTTATTATAAATGTAGGCCTATATTGTGTTCTTAATTGTTGATTATTTTTCAGTGCATGTGGCAATTCAGCCGATTTAATTTGATTTGCATGTGAAATGCAAATCTTATCTGCAGTGCGGCCTTTCTGAGGTTATTTATGTTATTTCTTAGTTTTATTGATCCAAAATGTTTTTATACATTTTATTCTATATCTTTGTGTGATGTTCTGTACATCGCGGCTTTAAAATGTTAAAGCCCCGCCCCCTCCCAAACACCACACACATGATTCGACTATTAGTCGACTATAGGCAGGACCTGACGAATCTGATTCGACTATGAAAATCCTTAGTCGGGGACACCCCTAGTATATGTATTATAGTTCAGTTTGACGAACGATGTGTGAACGACCATGTAGCTGCCTCATTTGTTTTGCTGGAGGACAACATGCATCTTGCATCCCATGCTATAAAAATACGGTGCTGTACAAAAATGTAAATAACCGTATAGTTCACCTCAAAGTTTTTTATTTGTGTATTTATTTAATTTTTATTATTTCTTCCCCAAGCTCATAAAATAAATTTGGGTCGCACATTAATTGACAGGGTCGGACAACCGGAACCAAACAAAAACATTTTTTATGCCTTAGGCTACATTTGGAATGTGTTTCCAGTCGAGTTAGAGTGGTGGTGGAAAGGAAAGCAATCAAATGAAGCAACAGAAAAATGAACAGGAACAGTTGAAATGAGACAAAGGTTATGAACAATGCAGAATCAAAGCACTGTATCTGTACGTTAATACAGGACGTTTGTTGGACGACTAAATAAGACGTCGTTTGGCGTCAGTCTGCACCTTTAAAGTATCAACATGGGACGTCCACAATGACCACATTTGGAGTATAATTAGCCCTTACACAGAGGTCCTCTGGTCGTTAATACAGGATGATCATTAGACGACAAAAAAAAGACGTCGTCTGGCGTTACAGTCTGCACCCATAGGGGACCAAAATGAGACGTCCACAACGACCACATTTGGACTAGATTTAGCCCTTATACAGAAATTCTACGGACGTTAATACAGGACGTTTGTTGGACGACTAAATAAGATGTCGTTTGGCGTCAGTCTGCACCTTTAAAGTATCGACATGGGACGTCCACAATGACCACATTTGGAGTATAATTAGCCCTTACACAGAGGTCCTCTGGTCGTTAATACAGGATGATCATTAGACGACAAAAAAAAGACGTCGTCTGGCGTTACAGTCTGCACCCATAGGGGACCAAAATGAGACGTCCACAACGACCACATTTGGACTAGATTTAGCCCTTATACAGAAATTCTGCGGACGTTAATACAGGACGTTTGTTAGACGACTAAATAAGATGTCGTTTGGCGTCAGTCTGCACCTTTAAAGTATCGACATGGGACGTCCACAATGACCACATTTGGAGTATAATTAGCCCTTACACAGAGGTCCTCTGGTCGTTAATACAGGATGATCATTAGACGACAAAAAAAAGACGTCGTCTGGCGTTACAGTCTGCACCCATAGGGGACCAAAATGAGACGTCCACAACGACCACATTTGGACTAGATTTAGCCCTTATACAGAAATTCTGCGGACGTTAATACAGGACGTTTGTTAGACGACTAAATAAGACGTCGTTTGGCGTCAGTCTGCACCTTTAAGGTATAAAAATGTGACGTCCACAATGACCACATTTGGAGTATAATTAGCCCTTACACAGAGGTCCTCTGGTCGTTAATACAGGACGATCATTAGACGACAAAAAAGACGTCGTCTGGCGTTACAGTCTGCACCCATAGGGGACCAAAATGAGACGTCCACAACGACCACATTTGGACTAGATTTAGCCCTTAAACAGAAGTCCTGTGGAAGTCATACAGAAAGTTCGGTAGACATTGGAACAATACGTTGATTGGCGTCACAGTCTGCACCCTCCTGATACAGACATAGGACGGACAAGCACACCGTTGAAACTACGTCATCTGGAGGTAACTTTGCGCAGTGGGCTGTGTTAAAACCATAACACTGATAACCGCAGCTGAAGTTTGCTGTTGCGATTACATATAATTTTTTAAAACTTTATACACGTTTGCCTTATACACACAAAATAGCATCGAACTAACTGGCTACTAAACAAACAGCGTTGGCATTACGTTCTTGATCAAATCGAAAAATTACGTCATAATGTATACATGGAAAATACATTTACAAAATTAGTACATAATTACAAGTTCAGGTCCAAAATGTTTGTACGCGTTTGACACACGAAATAGCATAACTAATGCCGGGCGTACACCAAAGGATTTTCACAGTCCCAGACTAAAGACCGGCCGTATTTAGGAATCTTACTGGAATCTCGGCGCGCTCCCGTCATCTCGATCGTTAAATGTGAGGTGATAATCTGCAGTCGGCGACCCGATTTATGCCAGTCTTTCTCTAGTCTTTCATATCAAACATGTTTGATATTATCGCAAGTCCTAGCGTAGTCCTACTGACGTAAAACAATCAACAACCAATAAAATCGTTCTCAGAAAACAGGAAACAGGAAGCCATCAGTCACAACAAAGAAACATGTCGACGGACGTGGAAACACAACGAGCGCCAAGTAGGCGAAAATGTACCGTGGATAAAGAGGAGCGCCTTGTCGAGCATATCATCCCATTAAATAGTCAACTCTTTATTAAGAAATGTTCACATAACAACGTCTAATTTGATTTTTTTTTCATTCCTGGAAAAGAAAGTGATTTATTGTAATTAAACAATATAAATTAACATTTTTTTACTCATCAAACAAAAAATATGCATAAAAATGCCTATTTTAATGGAGGAAAAAATTAGGACCCCTAATAACTAGTGATACCCCCCTTTGTTGAAATTAATTCAGTGAGATAAAATGGTGGAATGGCTGATGTCAATGTCCTTTGAAATATGCATCTTTTTAAATCCTTTTCCACACTCATAAGCAGTGTGGGGGAAATATATGGGGGGTGTCCTAATTTATTCCTCCTCAAAAATTGCATTCTTTTAAAATTACATTTCACAGAGAGTCTTAAAAAGACCTTCCTTATTTTTAAATAGTTTAGTTAAATTACTGGGTCCTTCAGTATTGTTAAAATTGTTATTATGTCCGTATGTTGAAAAATAGACAGGCTTTCATGGTGTCCTATTTTTTTCACATGACTGTATGGTTGCCTTTATATAATTTAATAATAATGATAATTTATTATTATTATTATTTAATGATGATAATCACAAAATTGTGACAGTGACTCCCACCCCCTGCAGAACACCATCACTGCACTGAGCAGCCATCACTGCACTGTTTATTTATTGTATACATTGTTTACATTATTATTATTATATATATATTTTTTTTTGAGGTTTGTCTTTTTAAAAAAACTTGTCTTTTTTTTGTGAAAAATGATTTAAAGGCTGAAAGTGAACATATTTACTATATGTGTCTAGGGGTGTATATCCACTGTGCTGCTGCAACACTGAGAAATTCCCCATTGTGGGAATGTCAGGTCTATCTTATCTTATATACCACCACCACTGTAGGCCTACCTTCAGACATATATTGGATCATACAACATAATGTGATATAGTAGCTAACTGTAGCTGCTTCTCCTCCATTTTTGTTAAATCACTGCTGAGCATGATGGGAGAAATTTGGTGGGAATAAAAAGCTAAAATAATCTAGTTGTAGTCCTGTAAATAGTGTCACTACAAGATTCAGTGTTGGTAAAATCTTTAGTCTGAGACTAAAAACTGTGAACCCAAAGTCTTTAGATGTGAGCTGATAATCTTATAAAGTCTTTTCTAAATCTTTTCAAAGTCTTTTGGTGTACGCCCGGCATAAGTGGCGACTAAAGCCAGCGCTGGCATTTGTTTACGTCCTTGATAAAACTAAAACATTACGTCTGAAATTATACATGCAAATACGTTTAAAATGATTAAGTCTTACTTACAGGTTGTGGCCCAACAACTGCTGCCTCTGGTTTTAAAAGTTGGAACTGCTTCATGTTTTAATAACAGTTTCTTGTTGAATCCGGCATTGAATTCGTGGAGATTCTGGAAGCTGTCTTCCGTAAATGCACAGCACAGAGAGCTAAATTACGATTGTACTTTTCAGGAACATAATCAAACATAAATTTTAGCCATTGTTGACGAACTACAGCGTCCGTGGGAAGCCCGAACACAGAAGACCCGACAGCTGGGTGAAAATAACACACTTTCGACGGCATGGCTACAGCTCTCCACTAGAACTCTTCCTCTTCGACAAAGCCGCAGTTGTTTTAGTTGCTTAGTCTAGTTGTTTTTGCACATATTTGCCTTTTTTTTTAGGTTGTGGATTTTAATATGTAATAAGAGATTCTCAAAGACTATTTTTGTTAAGTTTTTGTTTGTTTGTTTGGTTTAAATGGTAATTTGAAGTGTCAGTTTTACTTTATAATACAGTCAAACCTGAACATTGCATTAGAAAGAGAACAAATGGAAAGCATTGGGTTACCCATTGTTTTAATTCTAACTTAATAAAAATGCAATTCTTTCAGTCATCAAATTTTTGTATTAACCTTTTATAATAAACATTTTCATTCAAATTATTGTTTGTGCAATTCAATGAACAGAAACTCTAATTCAAAATTGGCAACAGCAATTATGAACAAAAAACTAAAATTACAGCAAACGTATAATAATTATCAAACAGTAAATGGAAAAAGAAATAAAAAAAGTATTTTAAATATCATCCTAACTATATTTACATATTATTTACATACTAACTGTAATTACAGATCACAGTTGTCACACATCACAACAGAGTGTCTCTTACAAATTGGTATATTTCACCTTGAGCAAATGATGCTTGTTTTGAAATCTTTTGGCAAACACCTTTTGCATCTTTTTCTTTTGGCGGGACCAGCCCGTGAGGGACCAGCCCGTGAGGGACCAGCCCGGGAGGGACCAGCCCGGGAGGGACCAGCCCGTGAGGGACCAGCCCGTGAGGGACCAGCCAGGGAGGGAGCAGCCCGTGAGGAACCAGCCCGTGAGGAACCAGCCCGTGAGGGACCAGCCAGTGAGGAACCAGCCCGTGAGGAACCAGCCCGTGAGGAACCAGCCCGTGAGGGACCAGCCCGTGAGGAACCAGCCCGTGAGGGACCAGCCCGTGAGGAACCAGCCCGTGAGGGACCAGCCCGTGAGGAACCAGCCCGTGAGGGACCAGCCCGTGAGGAACCAGCCCGTGAGGGACCAGCCCGTGAGGAACCAGCCCGTGAGGGACCAGCCCGTGAGGGACCAGCCCGTGAGGGACCAGCCCGTGAGGGACCAGCCCGTGAGGAACCAGCCCGTGAGGGACCAGCCCGTGAGGAACCAGCCCGTGAGGGACCAGCCCGTGAGGAACCAGCCCGTGAGGGACCAGCCAGTGAGGAACCAGCCCGTGAGGGACCAGCCAGGGAGGGACCAGCCCGTGAGGGACCAGCCAGGGAGGGACCAGCCCGTGAGGGACCAGCCAGGGAGGGACCAGCCCGTGAGGAACCAGCCCGTGAGGGACCAGCCCGTGAGGGACCAGCCAGGGAGGGACCAGCCCGTGAGGGACCAGCCCGTGAGGAACCAGCCCGTGAGGGACCAGCCCGTGAGGAACCAGCCCGTGAGGGACCAGCCCGTGGGGAACCAGCCCGTGAGGGACCAGCCCGTGAGGGACCAGCCCGTGAGGAACCAGCCCGTGAGGGACTTTAGAATTAAAAAAATATATATTTTATGCAATTATTTATGTATGTGTATATATATATATATATATATATATATATATATACACACATTTATAAAAAAAAATGTATACATAGAGCTCGGAAAAAATAGCTCAAAAGTGGATTTTATATCTTCAGCTCTGACACAGGCATACCTTGTGGGTCCAGGGGTATTTCTTCTGACCTCCTCTGCCTGTGCTCTCCCTTGTGTCTGTGGAGGAGGAATTGAACTCCACAGTAGTTCCCCGTTCTCGGAGAGGAACGTTTCAGGGCCTTCTCTCTCAGGTGCAGGATCTTCCTCCTCTGAATCCTCATCCTCTGTGTCAGCCTCCGTGAAGTTTGGGTCACCCTCCGTAAAATCTTCCTCTTCAGAGGTTTCAACTGGGTCATCTGGCTCAGTTCCCTCTTCTTCTTCATCACTGCAGTGTAGTAAATACTCCAGGGTCTCCTGAGTAGTATATTTATTTGCCATTGTGGAGAATGAACTGTGAGTTTTTGTTTTCATAAACAGGTGCTGTGATTGGCCTGGAGGTTACTAGGGAAGAATTCCTTCCTTTGATCTTACTCTGTGCGTGTGTGTGTGTGTGTGTGTGCGTGTGTTCAAGAGAGAGACATAGTGTGTGACTTTTGCATTTTGGATCCAATGTCTCCCCTTTATTTGATTCATTGATTTTATTTCACATATTCTCACATTTCTCGGTTACAGTTTCACCAGTCTCATATTTCCCTATGTGTGTGTGAGTGTGTCTATTTTGCAACCTTGATGGCTTACAGTCTCATGCTTTCATTGCTGTGCGCTTTATTTCTTACATTGATGAATAATTGCTTTTATTTCACACATTTCCCAAAATTAGCTTTTGCAATAACACACGTTCATTTGTGTGTGTGTGAGTGTTTTTGTGTATAAGTGTGTGTGAGTGTATTTGTCTGTTTTGCACTCTTGACGTTTTAGAGATTCACCCCTTCACTGTTGTGTGCTTTTTTTCTGCATTCGGGGCTGATTTGTAGATTGTACGCACAAAAAAAACTCTGTATTTTCATATTTTTGCCAATTTTCCAATCATTTCCTATGGCCCGAAGGTCCTGAGTGTGATTATATATTTTTTTACGACCACTTAGACTTTTCAAATCCAAACAATTAAGCATGAGCTCGAACAAGATCAATTAAGATTTTCAAAGTATTTTGGAACTCTTCTTGGTGGATATTGACAGCATGTTCAAAAAGAGATGAAATGTTAGAAATAGGGTTGCCACCTTTGATTTGTATGTGTGTGGGGTGGGGTGGGGTGGGGTGGGGTGGGGTGTGGTGTGGGGGTGAACTTAGTAAATTTGGGCAACCTAAGACTGACATTTCTCACCTCTTTTTCCATGTGTATTTCTCATCCCTTTTTGCTGCCTGCAGAAGTCCCGACTGTCCCTCAATGAATGCTTTAAACTCCAAGCATGATCATTTAAAGTTTAATCTAATTTTTACTTAGCAACTTTTCACTTTTCGCCCAGTCTGAGTTGTAGGTTGCATCATGACCTTTTCAATGGCAGCACACACCATATGCACAGAGTTAATCACTGTTGTGTGGCCAAGGCTGATCAATGAGTCACCAGAAGCCAAGTATCTGTCAAGTGAATAAACGAAAAAAGATTAGTTAAATGTGTGATCATTATTTTAATCTGTTTCTCTTCTTTTTTTCAGTTGATCTTTGCAAGGCAAAATGGCGGTCACTGAGGGACAGTTTTGTAAAGAACAGAAAAAAAGTGTTTGCCAGCAGTTCAGCAGGAGGATCACAAAAGACAGTTACAGACACGAGGAGGAGCCACAGACCACAGACATCTGATGTGGAAGAACGGCTTCTGTCCATATGACAGGAGCCACTGCCCTGACGGAATCTGAGCTTGATGAAAGCTACCACTTCGCCATGAGCCTGGTTCCACTCCTCCATAGACGTGACGTTTTGAACATGCTGCATAACATCGAGAGCAGCACATTCAAGTGTATTTCATACACACCCTCCCCCTATTCCCACAGAGGAACGAGTATATACCCGCACAACCAGCACTTAAAACCACCATCAAATCATTTTACAATATCATCAGATTAGTGCATCATTTGAGAAAAGTGACCGACAACCAACCAATCACTTTCCGGAGACTCACGCGGCTGCTCACAAAAACAGTCAGGCCAGCGTTCCCTGGAGAGCAGGTTGGCTTGATGCTTGAAAGCAATGCCAAAAACTGGTCGTTCACTACTCAACTGATTTTAGAACAGCACTATGAAACCCTGATATAAGAGGCTTTGCAAAACATCCGCAAACAAAACAATCACACAGAATGGCCTAAGGCCTTTGAGATAGCTGCTGGTTGGGCGGGTAGAAATTTTCAGAGCCGAATTAGTAAGGAGACAATCGAGCAGGCAGAAGCTTTAATCACGGAAGAAATGCCGAGCACCTTGACAGCACAGGTGGCTGAAGTCACACGTGCGGAAATAGTAACATTGGGCAGACTCACATCCACCACCAATGTTGCCCCTACCACACAGGTGGAGCGCACAACATCAACACACACCACCTGTACTGGCCCTTCAGTTCAGCCCGGGGGAACCGCACATTGAGATACAGACTTCACAGGGATAATTGGGTAGAGGGCAGGAGGCCACCACCTCCTCCCCAAATAGGAGGGATTGGTCATTCGAGGAGGAAGCTCCTCCAGTAGGCCTCCTGCAAGCACTCCAGCCTACACAGGTGGAAGAGCCCCTCCCACTCAAACAGCCCCCCCGCACCCCACCCCCCCAACCCCACCAACCCCGCCAACCCCGCCACCCCCGCCGGAGGAGCCAGTGCAGACTCAAACCTCTGCTGCTATGGACCTGAAATCAGAGTCCAGAGGAGTCTCTACTGGGTCTTTTGGCACCAGTTAGTGAGGCAGACTCGTATCCATGCCCTTATCAGGAGGTTTTTGGGCAGACCAGTGAACACACTTTCACCTATGACTGTCAGGAGGTCAGGTCATTGAAATGTTTAGGAGTGTTGGGAGGGTGCGCACCTGTGGAATTGTTCTGGTTCAGGTTTGTTTGAAGTGGTCAGTGGATGGATGGACTGTGCACCACCAGGTCTGGACTTTTGATAGTTTATTCCCCCCACCAATAAAGCCAATAGGACCATTAACACAGATGCTGGCCTCTGATCAGGATACACTGTGGGGCTCGGGCAGTACCCCCTACACAAACTTTTAATCTTATCACCTAATGCTGTAAATAGTTGTTTTGCTGTGGTTTTATATTTATATTTATATATTTGTTGTAAATATTATTCGTAACTTTTTTTACATTCTGTTTGTAAATGTTCCTATGGGTTTTAACTTTGAATGTCTTTAATTTCGAAAATAAAAGGTCAAACCTATTGTGATCAGTGTTCATTGTGTATGTAATGTTAAGCTCACCTCAGTCCAACAGCCAGTCTCTGCTTTGGTTCTATGGCAGACCTGTAGTTGGTGTTTTGTCTGGTGAGTTCAGGGCCAATGATTGAAAGAAGCTCATCCATTTTCTCTGCACTCATCCTAAAGTACTGGTGATGGCGTTGACTGTCTAAATGCAGTTCAGCCAAAAGATGGTAAAAATCTCCTTGTTGAGGCCTGCGCTGGTTCCGTGGATGGACCCAGTACTGGCTCCTTCTCCTTCTACCCCTCCTTCGCAGTCTTGCAAGCAGAAGTAAAAAAGCAATTGTTCTCATCCTAGCAATGGGCACTGAAATGCACAGAATTATTTAGTGGATTACTATTGTACAGTAGGTACTCAACCAGAATGCCTATTACCGCCGCACCAGCTGCCGCGTTTAAACCAGTCGCATTTCAAAGTCGTGCGCAAAATGACCGCCAGGTGGCACAATGGTATTTAGCAAAACAGCAGCAATTGCCGCATTTTGAAACTTAAGTGGGACTAATGTCAATAAACAGTAAGGATGAAATACTACAACTATGGTAATTTCCAAATATGCCTACAACAAACATGAAAAATCAAAACAAGAGCTATTGACATTTGCTGTACAATAATGAAACAAAGATTTTGTGGAGTTGAAAGTGCATGTTAAAGTAATAATTGTTTTAATTAATTAAAGAAAGACTATTTGGTTAATGTTATTTAAACAAACGATCATACAATTTGTAGTATAGACTTTTATTTGTACGAACAGTGAACTATTATATATCTCTGTTTGTAGGCTATCTGTTTATTAAAAAACACAGCACAAGGTCTTGTAAAAAAACAAGAATGAGACTGATTGAATATGTAAAAAAAAATAATAACAAACAAATGAAACAGAATAGAACAAACTTTTAGAACAAAAAAATAATAAAACTTTTTAAAAATAGCCTATAGGCTACAACAGATTCGGTTAAATTTAACGTAAGCAAAACGTAATTATGTAAAAGTACATTTTAAACAGAATGTAACAGCAGGGCTGAGTTTCCCGGTAACGTTGTCTCTTAGCACGCTACGAAGACTCTTAAGGTATAACTTAACTGAAGGTATACCATTTCTCGGTGTGTTCCTGGAACCATGCCTTAGGAAGCCGCTTAAGATATACCTTCTTAAGTGCGACGTTACCCGGTGCTGTCCGTGGCAATGGTGCTGAATTTGTTGATATCGATGGCTCGAGAATCAATTATTCTCTCGTGCAGGGGCTGCTTCACTGCGTTATGTGAGAAAGCGGTGTTCTTTTTAAAAGAAGCACTTCAGAAATAGTGGAAATTGCATTTATTTGGACTCATGGGATATTATAAAAAATAAAACATTACAAATTGCAAACTAAATTAAACCCTGGATATTTTATATAATTTCGGAAAGAGTGCGTGAACGCACAACCTCGTGCTCAAACGTGTCATGCGTCTAACCCACTACAGTAACTGTCTGTATGCTTTCATTGCATTAGAAAGGGCCACTTATATTATCATAATATATTTGCTATAATTTCTTTATTTACTCCACAACCAGGGTTGATTGCCCAGCAGCTCCATCACATTATTGGTGTAAATAAAAATGTTCTGTGATTGGATGACCTACTCAATAAAAGCGCAACACGCGAAACATTTAATCAATAGCTATGGTGGAGAAAAAAGAAAGAAAGAGGAGAGCCCCCAGCTTTAATCCAACTGAAATGGACATCCTTTTAGACGAGGTGGCACTCCACAAAGATGTGATTTTTTCGAGTTTTCGGACAACTGTGTCCAACAAAACGAAAAAAGATACCTGGGAACGCATTGGCATGAAAATGGCAGGATCAAGTTCAAGCCCACAGAGAGAGTGGGAAGTTGTTCGTAAAAAGTGACACGATTTTGCCAGTGCTGCCAAGGCAAGAGGTGCTGCAATCCGGAGAGACCGGGCAGGAACAGGTGGTGGGGCCAGCTCTGTGCCTATACTCAGCCCCGACGATGAAAATGCCCTGGCAATCATTGGAGAAGCTGCCTCAGAGGGTATCTCAGGGGGTATAGATCTGAGAGCAGGTGTGGATACCACTCCATGCTCTCAAAGCAGGCCATCCTTGCCAACTCGCACCCTCACTCCCTCTCCCCGCAGCAGCGACAGGGCATCTCCGCGACCGGCGTCACCACGCCGGTCTGCACCTTCATGTGCCTCCACTGAGGTCGCCGAACACCAGCAATCTGCGAGTGGCTCTAGAAGGCGTCGTTCTATCCGATGCAACTGCAGTGAAGAGCTGTTGAAGCTCGAAAAGGAGAAGCTGGAAGTGCTCCGAGGGATCGAGCAGGGGTTTTGGAGAAGCAATATGATTTGTCCGAAGCTAAATTTTAAAGGCCAACCATTTCTGTTCCAATTATAATGCCAGGTCAAGGTAAGCTTGATTATGATGCTCGGAACTACTAGAGTGTTGTCTGTTATCTTTTTGTTCAAACTATTTGATTACATTACAGATGAACTATCAACAACCCAGTGACTGCGGGCTTCAGGAAAGCAGACTTTATATATGTTTATTTTCAAATATATATTTTCAGTGCTTTTGTTTGAATAAACACCAATTTGATTAAACAAACTTGCTGTCATCGATGTTGGGTCTGCAGAGCATCTTTATTGTAAAGAGTTCACTGTGTAATGATCAATGGCACATAATAGTGAATGATACGTTACTTTAACCATCCTCTACTGTGGAGGAGAAATAAACTCGGCTGTACACAACAGAAAAAAAAAGAAAAAAAATGACAGGGAGAAGCTGTGTATATCCACAAAAAGGGGAAAGTTTTATGTTGATGATGAAAAACAGGGTGCAAAAATACATTAACCAAAAACGTTGTGAATGATTTTCTGCTTTGTTTGTACACCAGCTGCGTGTAGGGCATCTCTAAGTTGGGGTGGGTTATGGACACCTTCCTCCTCCTCCTCCTCTTCTTCTTCCTCCTTCTCTTCTGGCAAAGCTGCACCTCCACTGACTGCAATGTTGTGTAGCATTGCTGTAACTACTGCAACTGCACAACATCTTTCTGGCTTCAGACGCAACCCTCCAGCTGATTTATGCAGGCACCGGAAGCGCATCTTCCAGTGCCCAATCGAGTGCTCCACCTAGTGCTACCAGGCCACTTTGCCACCACGTCTGCAAACATCCCCCTGTGGTCCACCACCACCTGGACATTGATGGCCGCGAAGCCCTAACGACAGATGAAGGCCTGGTTGAGCGCTGATGGGTTGGCTATGGGGATAAGTGTCCCGTCGACAAGCCCTATTATTTGTGGTATACCGGCAATGGCATGGAAGCTTTGATGCGCCTCCATCACTTCGTGCCTGGCGGAAGGCATGCGGATATAATCTGTGGCATGACGGAGCAGGATGTTTGTGACTGAACGAACACACCGCCACATCGAGGTCTTATTCAGTCCATATCCATCCCCAACCACCTCCAGAAAACTCCACACTGCATAAAAACGGAGAGCCCCAAGCAGCTGAATTTCGGGGCTGAGGGGGTGGTTCCGCCGAGTTTGTCTTGACACATCCGGACTAAAAAAGATCTAAAAGCTGCTGAATTTGCTGTCGTGGCAGGCGAAATTTCTTTTGAATTGTATCTTCTGACATGGTAGCCAGGGGACTAAAGTTTTCGCAAATATAATAGTGCACATAAACTAAATGGCTTCACGGACGGCGCCGTCTTTGATTTAGCACAACTATTCGCTGTATCGCTGCCATAGTTTGACCAAATTCCCCACCACAGTCATTCTCTTTAAATAGACGAATAAGCCTTTACTTTCGATTGGGTTGCCAGCTGATGTACCTTTGGATAATATAATTAAAAAGCTAACAACAATCAGTGTGATGACAATTTTATTATTTGCATGAAATCACTTGAATTAGCCTAATTGAACACTGGGTGTATTAAATTTAAAATAATATTCGTAAAGACTAAGATGTAAAGAAGCTTTTTGCAGTGGTGCCCACTAGCGGAGTGAACTGCCAACAGTGATAAGGTATAGCTAAGAGTGCTCCAGACCAACCTTCCAAACTTCTGACTTACAGAAGGTATACTTAAAGGGATACTTCAGGATTTAGCTTTGTATTAGTAGAAAACCTGTAGTATTTTCAAATTACCATGCTTTCCACCCTCATATCCCCCTGAGACGAGAGATTTATGTATTTAAAAAAAAATAAAAAAATACATAAAAAAATCGTCATTTTGCGTCATCAGAGGATTTTTTGGCCAGAGGCTAAAGACTACAGCCAGTAGTAGGGGCTCTCCCGCATGTTTTCAACCCGCCCATAGAGGGTGGGATCTCACTCACAGAATGTACACATAGTGTCAGCCATCTTTTTTGGAAGCTAAGCTAGCAGGCTCTTGTTCTGTGGAGAAAGCTGAGTAACTTAGCAGGAGAAAGCTGAGTAGTAGGGGTTACCATTCATCCTCTTTTTCCCGGACATGTCTGGCCGTCAAGATCGTACAAAATGTCCGGGATTCAGCTTTTGCTTTGTGCAGTCGCCACTCATTGTTTACATGCACACCTTTTGTTTCAATCTAACTGAATTCATTCCGATTGGTCAATCTGAATGTAGTGTTTACATGAACGCTAAACAAGTGATCGGTTGATGTGCGTTTTAACATTGCTAAGAAAATTCCCGCTCCTCCGTGAGAGATACGAGAGTGGTGCGTCTCACAGGTGTCTCTCATCAGTAATCACCCCCTCGGCCTCGTCCTGCTCGCCACAGTAAACACAATGAACGGCGACTGTAGAACGCAAAAGCCGAATCCCGGACATTTTGGGCGATCTCGAAATCCCGGGCAGACTCATCACGGAGACTCACTAGTAGCCTAGACTTGTTGTTTAACTACTGCGCTCGGTTACCGGTAGGCGTGGCCTCCTAGGGCAGCGAAGCAAGTGCATTCTGGGAGTTGTCGTCTTTCATCCACATAAGCCAAAAGTAAATTTTCTGGCTTTTCTCAGTCTAGAAAGCTCCAAATTCAAAAATAATTTCACATTTCTTCTACATAAATTACCCATTTTAAATACACATTCATCTTTCCAGAGGTGGAGTATCCCTTTAACTAAGAACGTTTCGGGAAACACGTATTAACGATAAGGTACAGCTTAAGGTGTAACTTAAGAACGACGTAGCGTTAAGAAGGTTTCGGGAAACTCAGCCCAGAACATTTTATGAATCAAAAGTTCAAATAGGCCTATCTCGCAGTCAGTGAAAATAAATTAGGTGCAATGACGCTAAACTATTGAGGAATGAGACGTTTGAAGAGCGCGGTAACGCTTAAGATTACAGCCTGGAAAGTACTGCGTAATTAAATCGATTTTACAGTTTAACTTTTGGTAATTATAGTGTACCTATAAAGTACTTACATGTAAGTATAAGGGAACAATATGTAAAGTTTGGGGAATAAAGGGGTAACAGCCAGGAGAATAAAAAAAATATTTATACTGTAAGTATTATAGAACTAAGGGGAACTTATTCTACTATTATGATACAACAATCTTACATTTGAGAGCAATTTAGCAAGAACATACCTTTTTGAAATAATGGTGAACCAATAGGCCTACATACTGTATAGAGTTTTTAAAAATTACAGGGTTCATATCTATGCATTTATACAGTAATCTTTTAAACAAAAGTGCACTGAAACCTAAACCTATTGCAACTTTTGCTTAAATATTGGGGAAAGATACTCTTGTTACATGTAGTGGTGCTTGTTACCCCCTTGTTCCATGTAGTTACAGGGTAAGTGTGACACTGCGGGCCGTAAATTAAAGTGGTGTTTGTTACCCTCTTCTTCCATGTAGTTACTGGGTAAGTACAATAAAAATACATACACACAATCTTATATTACTGACTCGAAAACCTTTATTTGAAAAACAACTTAATTCCAAACAGATTTAAAAAAAATTCTTTAAAACTGCTTTTTTTAATCAACAATTAATTTCGAATGCTTAAGTCTTGAGAGAAAGTAGAACGTTTTGTCCCCCCTTTTTTCTCTTGCTTGGCTTCTTCCTTTTGTTTCTCTTCTTCTTTTTATTTCTGGTTACACTTTATTTTAAGGTGTCCTTGTTACAGTGTAATTACATATTTAAGTACAGAGTAATATTAAGTAACTACATGTACTTACTATAGGAATAGGGTAGGATTAGGATTTGGTTGAGGGTTAGTTACATGTAATTATGCATAATTTACTGTTATTACTACAGTAAGTACATGTAACATGTGTAACAAGGACACCGTAAAATAAAGTGTTACCTTATTTCTTTCCACTGATGAATCTGAAGATGAAATCGTGTCCCTTGCTATTCTGTATTATTTATTAAAAGAAAATGCAATACACCCGGAAATACGTCCTCACCATTTACTCATCTTTTACCCTCATGCCATCCAAGATGTATACGACTTTCCATCTTCAGATTAACACAAATTAAGGTTTTTAGAAAAATAAAAAATAAATCTCTGGGGATACATATAATGAAAGTTTCAACTTGTTTCTAAAAGTTAGAGCATCATACAGCATATACTGCAATAACTGTAGTAATCCATACGACCCCAATGGATGGATCAATGTCTTCTGAAGGCAAACGATAAGTGTTTGTAAGAAAAATTACAATATTTTAAACTTTTTAAACTGTAGACTATCGCTTCAGACCAACTGTAATAAGTTGTTTTTCAAATAAAGGTTTCCAATTCAATGATATTAGATTGTGATTGTGTGTATATCAAGTCAAGTCATCTTCATTTATATAGCGCTTTTAACAATGTAGATTGTTTCAAAGCAGCTTTACAGAGATAAACATACAATTTACGGTAACAGAGATTGTTTTGGCTTTATAGCGATTTTTGAATAATGCTATTTCCAGCTAAAGTTAGTTTTGACCCTCTGTGGACCAAGGGGTTTTTGGGGCCCTTGGGATGTTTTGACATGCACTGACATTTGTGCTTTTTTCAGTTATTTATAAACATGTTAATGGCAAAGATGTAAATTCATTCTATATAGTTTGTATAGGACAAACGGGGCTACCATAATGTACGTTTGTATTTTTGAGAGAATATTATTTATGCATGGTTATTGAAAAACTTAAAAATAAAAGTTTCTGAAATAAGGCCACTAAACACATATTGATTATTTCTTCACAAGACTTTTGGAAATTGTATCACATAGCCTAGAATATTGGCTCCAAAACTATGTGAGAATCATCCTGACTACTCATTCAGATAAGTCAATAAAATCTTTTAGCATGTGTATGACGTGTTTTGTTTGAGAAAGCTTTATGCGAGGAGGCGTGATTCTCATTAATCCAGTGGTCAATTGATGTTGAAAAGACATCAAATTGATGTCAAAATCAACGTCAAGGAACAGGTCAAATATGCAAATCAAATTGACGTCAAAACCAATCCTTGACATTGATTTGATGTAAACTGAATGTCAAACATATTGACCTGCATATACATAAACCAATTTCAGTGTGGGTATTAACTTTCTCTTTTCATCTAATTACCACTGGAATACATTTTCTTTTCAAACTGACCTTAAAATGATATACAATATCTTGATCAAGTCTTGACCAACTTTTGACGTCAAATTGATATCATGGTGCCCGCTGTATGGCATTTCACACCTGAGAAAGACAAAGACCCTCCCATAATGGCCCTATTAGGTGCTATCAGGCCCTATCATTAGGAGCCTTGCACAAAGAATGAGGAGATTTAAAAAAGAATGGCTTTTAGATTGTTTGGATTTATTTACAACACAACATAATCCAAAGATACACAACAAAGAAGAACATTAGTAAACACACTGATCTAAATACAGAGGGTGATATCAAGAGAAACTATATGGCTGCACGACTTTGGCCATGCGTTGTAGATTTTTCTGGTTAAAATTGCTTTTTAATTATATATATATATAGATATAGATAGATATACACACATACACACACACACACACACACACACACACACACACACACACTGCTTAGAATTAGAAGTGAACACACCCATGCTAAAGTTGACTAAAAAGAGGAATAAAAAATTTTAATGCCTTAATTAAAAAAATTAGGAAAACTCCAACCTTTAGGGACATGAATAATCGTGCATACGTGCATATACGGTGCATACGTCTGGACACTTCTATCCCCAGAAACTCCTAACAAAAGCTGATGTCTTTATTTTGAAGCTTATTTGAAGCTTATTTGATTTGAAAAACTTTATCCAAAACTATTCAACAAAATGTTGTCTTTTATTTCGTCTGTAACAGTGCGTATCTGTGCGTTCATTCATTCATTCATTCACACACACACATAAACATGATTCACATTTAAACAGTATGCTATTTTTCCGTTTACAGACACTAATGTTATTCTATATCGCGATTAGAACAAAGCACAAGCATAAAACACTTACAGTTCTCAGCTGAATCTGTTGCTCCTCCTCGAAGTGAAAATAAACCAGCACTTCTGTGGTAAATGTCCCAGGATTATTCCTCATAGCCGCGCAAGACGAATCTTAATCTGACTCAAAAATATAGTGTGTTTACAGCATTTGCCTGGGGGCGTTTATCTATTTTGCAAATGGCCTCAACACATTATCTTATGAATAGCGCGCTCTGCGAGTGGGTGTGAACAAATTAACGATAATGAGCTGAGACAGGAGAAACTGTACTTCTCTTTAGTTTCAGACAGATTACATTGCAGGAGAATATTTGTTTTAAATGTGAATTGTTTTATTTAAAAGTAGAAATTTAAAGCGTTCTTTAGACGTATGTTTCATGTTTGTGTGATAAGTATTAGCGGAGTTTCCGTTCATTTTCCAGACATGTTTCAGAAAGATTTTTGCGGAGACAGAGTGAGCTGAAAGCGCACCCTGTTTATTTTATTTATTTTTAAAAAAAAACAAGGTTTTGATGTTAATGTGAGTGTACAAAAAAAAGAAGACCCTCTATAGTTTATAATCATGTATTGATTTTATTTATATGACCATAAATGACGGAGTATTTTTAAGTCTATGTTGCTGCTATGTGAAAAAAAAACAGCAAAACGCGCGGGCGTGTTCTTGGTCCCCAGAGGGTTAAACGCGAACCTGTGACCGGATGGCGTTCACATGCGAATTAAGAATTGATTCTATAGTTATATTCGTTTGAATATATGTGCGCAGGTTTGTAATTTCCCTACAAACCATGCCTAAACAAACTACTTGTCTTGCCTATACATTAGATAAAGAATTTTGTTTTATTTTATCACTTCGAGGTACGCGAACCGAATTCACAACGCTTTATCTGTAGAGTGGGAAAGGGATCCTCCATAGGGAGAGGATAGTTGACACTTCAGCACTGCATTGTCATCGGGTCCAGGCGAAGGTCCTTCGTCAGATCTGGACACGGCCTGGATCCGGCAGGCTGCGGGAAAACCTCAGGATAAACAAAGACCCTAAAGTTAACGTAGATGCCATTCTTCTTATGATGTAAAGAGTACATCTGGATTTAAGGGAAGTGTTCCCAGTTCCGGCTGACCTAATCTATGCAGCCAAACATTGAATTATAGAAGTCTATAATGTATTATGTGTATGCTAGGCCAAAGAGATGTTTTTAGTCTAGCTTTGAACTGACAGAGTGTGTCTGCTTCCCGGACAATGGTAGGAAGACTGTTCCAAAGTTTTGCTGCTAAATAGGAAAAGGATCTACCGCCAGCAGTCGATTTAGATATTCTAGGTATTATCAACTGGCCGGAATTTTGAGATCGCAATAGACGTGAACAGGGCTCCAGACTAACTTTTCCACTGGTTGCACTGGTGCTACCAACTTTCTCAGTTGGTCGCACCAGCATATGATTTGGTCGCACCTTTTTTTTTTTTTGCTACATGCCATGGGATTAATCAATGGATGCTGATGAATAGTGGTTTTAATGGACCACGGCTAGCAAAGGCTTTCTGGGTTGCAGCAGAAATACCTGTAATATATTAATTATCATTGCCAAATTTCAGGATTTTCATGGATTTTGGACAGTAATTTTAATCTGTAATTTTAAGCATTTTACATTTGAATTATATAAAATCTATCTTTTTTCATTTGAATCATATTCTATCTATCTATCTATCTATCTATCTATCTATCTACTTATCTATCTATCTGTCTATTATCATCTTTCTATCTTTTAAAAAACATTAAACATTCAAATGTATGCATTACATTTTAAAAGATTAGAGTATTATAATAAACTGATACAGATTTTTAGTTATCAAAGTTTATAGTTGTAACAAAAAGCAGAAATCTCACACTCCTTACCTTCTGCATTTTATAATAATTTCCTTTTCCTCTGTCGAGCGATCATGAGAGTAATCGCTCGACAGAGGAAAATATAACCGCTGAAAAGACGTAGGAGGAAGGGGCTCTGTGTTTCGTGAGACCATTTTTATATGCCTTAATTCGTGATTTCGTAATTGGCGCGTTTCACCATCAGTGTGCAATGCGTGTGACGTCTACGTTCGTCAATAAATAAACTGCACGTGTCTTGCGGAAGAACATTGTAGACGGAACTTCTCTCCGTTAATGTCTATGGCAGGCACTGGGCTACTCCGCAGCCGAGACGACCCCGGGATAAAATAGTCCGAATATAAACACTTATTATAGGCGTACCGTAGTGATTCAGAATAAGTCAAAAACACGGATTGGAAAATGGATTCATGATGTAGCCTACTTGTTCATTTTGAACATAAGTTACGGACTGCAGCAGGTGCTGATACAACGGCGTTCTGTTGCTCAAGCGTCCACTCGCACAAATGCGACCACATAACATTTTAACTCGCACATTCTCCAAAAATGGTCGCAGTCTGGAACCCTGGTGAAGGACTATAATGCTTTAAAAGCTCACTCAAGTACTGCGGAGCTAAACCATTTAGTGCTTTATAAGTAATCAACAATATTTTAAAATTTATACGATGTTTAATAGGGAGCCAATGCAGTGTTGACAGAACCGGGCTACTATGGTCATATTTCCTGGTTCTGGTAAGAACTCGAGCTGCTGCGTTTTGAACTAGCTGTAGTTTGTTTATTAAGCATGCAGGGCAACCCCCCAGTAGAGCATTACAATAATCTAGTCTTGATGTCATGAACTAATTGTTCTGCATTTGTTAATGATAGCATATGGCGTATTTAGATATATTTTTAAGATGGAAAAATGCAGTTTTACAGATACTAGACACGTGACTTTCAAATGAAAGATTGGTATCAAAGAGCACACCCAGGTTCCTAACTGACGACGAAGACTTGACAGAGCAGCCATCAAGTGTTAGACAGTATTCTAGGTTATTACGTGTGGAAGTTTTTTGTCCAATAATTAGAATCTCTGTTTTTTTTCAGAATTTAGTAGTAGGAAATTACTAGTCATCCAATTTTTTATATCAGCTATGCATTCCGTTAATTTTGTGAATTGGTAAGTTTCGTTAGGTTTTGAAGAAATATACAGCTGAGTATCATCGGCATAACAGTGAAAACTAATTCCATGTTTCCTAATGGTAGCATGTACAGAGTGAACAGCAGCGGTCCTAGTACTGAGCCTTGTGGTACGCCATACTGAACTTGTGATCGATAAGACATCTCTTCATTTATTGCTACAAACTGATCACGGTCAGATAAGTATGATTTAAACCATGCTAGTGCAATTCCACTAATGCCAACATAATTTTCTAGTCTATTTAAAAGAATGTTGTGGTCAATAGTATCAAATGCAGCACTAAGATCAAGTAACACTAATAGAGAGATACAACCGCGATCGGATGATAAGAGCAAATCATTTGTAACTCTAACGAGAGCTGTCTCGGTACTATGGTACGGTCTGAATCCTGACTGAAAATCCTCGCAGATATCATTTATTTCAAGAAAGGAAGACAATTGTGAGGATACTGCCTTTTCTAATATCTTTGATAGAAAAGGCAGATTCGAGATCGGCCTGTAATTGACTAATTTTGTATGATCAAGTTGTGGTTTTTTAACAAGTGGTTTTATCATAGCCAGCTTAAAGGTTTTTGCTACATATCCTAGAGACAAAGACGAACTAATGATAGTAAGAAGAGGATCTATAACATCTGGAAGCATCTCTTTCAGTAGCTTAGTCGGTATAGGGTCTAACATACAAGTTGTCGATTTAGATGAATTAACGAGTTTAGAAAATTCTTCCTCTCCTATGGCAACAAATGAATCAAATCTTTCCTCATGGAGACTACAATGCACTGTCTGATACGATACTGTGGTAGACGGTTGCATAGTTATAATTTTGTCCCTGATATTATCGATCTTATAAGTGAAGAAGTTCATAAAGTCATTACTGCTGTGTTGCTTGGACACTTCTGGGCTTGAAGCTTTCTTTTTCGTTAGTTTAGCCACTGTTTCAAATAAATACCTAGGATTATGTTTATTTTCTTCTAATAGGGTTGAAAAATAAGTAGATCTAGCAGCTTTTAAGGCCAAAAGAGCTACCAAATTAAGCAATCAAGCTCTCATTCCATGAAATCCGAAATACCTCTAGTTCAGTTTTCTTCCAGTTGCGCTCCATTTTTTCCATTGTATGTATTTTTATTGTACTTACCCAGTAACTACATGGAAGAAGAGGGTAACAAGCACCACTTACGTGGAACAAGAGTATCTTTCCCAGTATTAAAAAAAATTGCAATCGTTTTAGCTTTACTTGGCTTGAAACATGAAAAAAGTAAGATTGTTGTATCATAATAGTAGAATAAGTACCTCCTAGTTCTATTATACTTACAGTATAAATAATTCTCCTGGTTGTTTTCCCTTTATTCCCCAAACTTAACATATTGTTCCCTTATACTTACTTGTAAGTACTTTATAGGTACACTATAATAACCGAAAGTTACGTTGTAAATTCATCTTAATTATGCAGTACTTTCCGGGCTGTAATCTAAAGCGTTACCAAGAGCTGTTCTCTCGTGCGAGCACACACTGACTGCTGGACAACAGAACTTCTGGGCTCTGTTACACCATTTTTAAAAAAAAATTTGGCTTATTATTATAAAATAAAATTACCATGCATTTCCATTTTACAATAAGGAACAAATCTTATCCGACTGAATTTACATCTGTATAATAATTCCAATCGTAATTTAAATTTTTTATTAAAAAAATTAAATAAAGCGCCCCCCCGGAACAGCACGACAAAAAATGTCTCAAGATTTAAATGTGAATAAATACGATCTGATTATGTAATCCATATGAAAACATCGAGAGGCACCGATGATCTACTCAAACATGTGTATGAGCGCTTCCCAATGAAGAAAGGACAAGAGCGAAAATCTCCTCTATTAAATGTAGCTTAATCGCCCTGAATTAAAATGTATAAAAAACAGATCAAATCATTTCAAACATAATTGTCGAAATGTTGTGATATTGTTTCATTTAAGTTAATAATTATTAGGGGTGACCCCGAATAGTCGAAGATTCGATGCTTCGATAGGAGGAGCCTGATTCGACTACCAATCTCATCGTCGAATCTTCGCAGATGTGTTATTAAACGAGGATTATGCCATTTTGGCTATATGAGTGTGCTCAATGTCTGATTTCACATAGAACTACTGGTTTTCTGTCAATACGTTAATATACAGCCTATTATGATAATGCTGTCAATAAAAATGTGCAAAGAAAGAAGCTTTTAAAAAATATTTTTTAACGTGCGTGCAGCGTGAATAAATCCAAACACCCCGGGCCGTGACAGATTTAAGTTTCACTTTCGATCCGTGACCGACAGAGGCGGGGATTTAAATCTTTAAAAATGTCTGGGATAAGAAAATCTAAAGATGCACACCATCAGAAAGGATATTCTCCAAGGCTGGATTAAGCAACAGGAAAACCATGATCGCACTTCTGCCGGCCAACGTTTACAGGTTGGTTTTCCTCGGGACGTTCCAAAACGCTTAACGTGAAAAAAGCTTTTAAAACGCTTAAATGGCACTTTAACGTGCTTAATGTATGTACACAGTAGGCTACACACCTTAAAGGTTCTCTAAGCGATCCTGGGTGACGTCACCTCTTGTTGATGTTCGAACTATTGTCAAACAAAACGGAGGCTAGCTAGA
Organism: Rhinichthys osculus; assembly: GCA_029959095.1. NCBI lineage: Eukaryota > Metazoa > Chordata > Actinopteri > Cypriniformes > Leuciscidae > Rhinichthys > Rhinichthys osculus. The sequence goes on along the minus strand of JARWKJ010000002.1, from coordinate 2,667,356 downwards.
CCCTCCCTCCTCCTCATCCGCACACTAACCCCCCAAACCACACCCCCAAACCCTTCTTGTCGGTCATTGGCTGGAACAGTTTGTTATGTTTCGGGGAGCGGGTCGCTGCAGTTTGTTTTTGTTGCTGTTTGTGGAGCCTGGGCTGTCTACAGAGAACGCGTTTCTTTACAGTGTGTTCAGGGGACAGGCAGCCAGCGGTTAGTGAGGAGATGTTTGCTGTATGTGACAAAAACTGTTTTGGCCTAAAAAACGCGTGACATCGCTTAGAGCACCTTTAAGAAACCATTCCATGTGCAGATAAGCAGATGAACCCAGAATATGAACGCAACGCGTTTCTCCTATAGAAAGTCGTAAAGCTTTTTCTTTAACGCGTTTCTATGGGAGGAAAATGCTTAACGTAATAAAACGCGTTGCGTTCATATTCTGGGCTCATCTGCTTTTCTGTAGGCTATATAGTAGGCTATGCTTTATTAATAAGGTGTGTACAGAATAGAATTTGATCTTTTAATATAACAGTTTTAGGACAAAGCCGTTAAGCGTTTTTCACGTTAAGCGTTTTATAATGTATTTTATCCGCGCACACAATTTGAAAAGACTCAAACGGACACAGGCCGAGTGAAAGACTGGATTTTGTTTTCTCGATCAGGTATGGGTAGGGTACAAGTGATTTCTAATTTGATTTTTGGATACTGTGAACATGTTTAGCTAAAAAGACTGCTGCTCCAGTTTAGCGTTTATTGTTGTTTCTGCAGTTAAAAAGACAAAGTTGACAATCCTGGCCATACTTTCGTTATTTTAATAATTTCTTTATTTTTATTTTATTAATTGATCACTCAGGGTGATCTAATTTAACTATTTGTGACTTGTGTTTTGAATATTTGTTCCCCTGCACGTTAGGCATTTTGCACACATTTGTTCTGCTTCTTGTGACTTGATTCTGACTTATTTCGTTTTGTATTTTTATTTATTATAAATGTAGGCCTATATTGTGTTCTTAATTGTTGATTATTTTTCAGTGCATCGATGTTGCGCTGTAGGCCTACTTAACATGCTCGTACAGGCAATTCAGCCGATTTAATTTGATTTGCATGTGAAATGCAAATCCTATCTGCAGTGTGGCCTTTCTGCAGTTATTTATGTTATTTCTTAGTTTTATTGATCCAAAATGTTTTTATACATTTTCTTCTATATCTTTATGTGATGTTCTGTACATCGCGGCTTTAAAATGTTAAAGCCCCGCCCCCTCCCTAACAACACACACATGATTCGACTATTAGTCGACTATAGGCAGGACTTGACGAATCTGATTCGACTATGAAAATCCTTAGTCGGGGACACCCCTAATAATTATTCTATAAATGCTATTTTGTTTAACATAAGCACGAATGGTTCAAGATATAGGCCTATTTGAATACAAAATAATAGCATTGTAATTCTTCAATCATTGAAATTATTAAATATTTTGATTAACTTTTATTTCAGAAATATTACTACATGTAGCTTAAATGATTAAATTCCTTCATTATCAACACTTTAATAATCAACTTTAATATCAACTCTTTGTCCTCAGAGAGCCCGTGGGGGGTTGGAGGGGCAGTTCAGTGCTTTATCGTGGGGGTGCAGGACAAGCTGTTAATCGCTTCTCTTTCATATGGAGAGTGTCGGATATCCAGCCTGATGATACGCTTTTATCTTAAAGTGCAGACAAAGTTCGTTTCAGGATAAATCTGTCAATGTGTCCAAATGTAGACCTTATATCTTATTAAATTAGTTGTATTTAAAGGGTTTCATATTTTATTTTATTTTTTAAGTGTTACATTTTTAGCTTTTTAACATTTTCAACATTTAGAGTTTTAAAATGTTTGATCAGTGTGTGTGTGTGATTGTCAACAATCTGGCATTATCTAAACATGAACTGTTGACGAAACGTGCTCATGCCAAGAAACGAATGCGAGTGATCAGCAGATACAGAGCGCTTTAATTCGAGATCAACCTCGTTTTATTCCAAGGTGAATTCTACAAGGCACTCTTTTCTTTTAAGCAACAAAGGCTAAATCATTTGTTACAGTTGTTTTTTGTCATCGGTGACACGCAGCGACATACAGTTTTATTAGCTGTATGATGTGTTTCCATCCTGAAATATTTAATATCGAGACCCGGCGCGGCGCGCGCAGTGCGGGAGACAAAAGAAACTTGAGATCCAGCGCGTCTGTGAAAGAGGAAAAAAAAAACCCCGCCTGTTCTTAATTTATGTTTTTTTTTTATTGGTTTCAGGTAAACTGGTTGGGGCTTATTGGTGGGGCGGATGTGCGTGACTGCACCTGGCGCATAATGAAGTGGGCGATTGCCAACTCCCTGGCGAAGAACATCAATTGGAGGGGAGTGAATGAAAAAACATCACTGGCCACTCTCCAACTCGGAGAGGTAGTGATTTGTAAGTATATCTGTTTATATGCTGAATTAGCTGTTTCCCTTACCAGCTTGGCACAGCAATTTCAGATTCAAAACGCACTTATAACTACCAAATGACTTTATACATGTCCCTAATCAACTCACTCTTCCATAACACTAGCAAAGATTGTCACCTAAACACAGTCACTCAGTCACATAAAACAATGACCTAAAAACACATACAACAGGAAGTATTTCATAATGATTTTGTAAAAATTTCTACACACAAAACAAGAATGACACTTTCAGTTGATTAGGAGAACTGTGTGAAGAGTTAAAAAAAATTAAAATCAACTATTGAGAAATGTGACCTAGCGATTATTTAAAAAAAAAAACTGTAACAGGTTTGAAACGAGTGGAAATTGACCTGTAGTAGTGTTTGTGTCTGTTTGTGTTGAGAAAGGAGTTCATGTAATTTGAACGATGTAGTCACTGAATTGTTTTGTGCACATAGACTGCTGTAAAAAGTTACATGTGTATTTAATAATTGGTCCTAGGGATTATAAAAAAACCTGTAATGCTTAAGCTTTAATAGTACAATAGGTGTGGAGGCACCTATTGTATCTGTTCCGGTTCTTATTATTCTTCCGTTTCCGTTTCTTCTTCTTCCTCCGACTGGGCGTCTATGGCAGCAAAACCAATAAAGACTCCCTGTCCACCCTTTTTACTAGGTGAAATGGGATAAATGATAACCCCCTATCTAATAAACTAATCTGCGCCGGTGTGAGTTGAAAAAATTGAGACAAGTTTACAACAGAACTCTTTCTTTCTTTCTTTTTATTTTCTTACTTTTTTTCATTCCCATTTTCTGCTTTTTCAAGATAGGGGCCCCTTTTGTGGGAAGACCCCCCTACGGGTTTAAATGTTGCAGTCAATGCTGAAACATGGCCACAGCTGTCCCTGGGGTCCAATGGATCCTATCCCCCACCACCGCAAACTTCTTATCCGGCAGCAGTGGGATACCGTGTTGTGACCGGAAGATTACATCGTTTAATATCTCCAGGTTTTCCACCTCCTGCCTTGGCAAACATCTATCGTAGTTCACCAAGGGGATATGTATCACCGCATCCGGAAAGGCCACCTTGGCCGCCTCCAGCAGCTTTTCTATATTTTTTTTAGCCACTTCCTTATTTAGTTGGGTCCGGTCATTCAGACCGAAGGCCAGGATCACCTGCCTAGCCCTTGGAAACACCGGGGTCTTGTGCTTTAATAGGTGGCTGGCGTGCACCATATTAGCCCCCGGATAACTATGGAGCTCCACCTTCCCGTTCCTCACCCGGGTAAACCTACCCAGGTTTGAAGACCCCAGCAGTAATATGGACCTTTCGGGGGTTAGATCCCACGCCCCACACTTGTCTCTAGTTCCCCGGGTGTTGGATGTGGAGACTCCACTCTGGTGGCGGAACCTTGGGGACCGCCTGCCCTCCCTGGGTCTCCTCCTCCAACAGCCAATCCATATCTTCTTCCTCCGCTTCCGGCCCCTTCTCTCTTGCCTTCCCGGCTTCCGCTGCCGGGTTTGGGACTGGCAGGGTTGCCACCGCCTTCCTGCCAGATCCCAATCCCTTCCTGGCCGTCCCTCTCTTGGGCAATACCGCCCTGCGGCTAACCTCCTCCAGCTCCCTAATCTCCTCCAGGGAATACTCCGGACTCGACCCCAGTTCCAGACCCCCGGCTAGGGCCGCTTCTGTCCTGACTGTTCTGGCCGGGGACCCTCCGCTCGGCTGCCCCACCACTGTATGAGTATGCTGTGTAGGCTTTTTACGGCGCTCCTCCTGCCTACCACCGCTGCCATGCGCCTCCTCCTCTTCCTCCCCCGGTCCCCTGTCTCCTCTTTCTTCTCCTGTCTCTTCTTCACCCTCTTCCGCAATCCTGACCTTCCCCCCAACCAGGGCGGAGGATTGACCCTCTCCTTCCTTCCTTTTTATATGGACCACTTCCGCTCTTCGGGGCCTGCCTGCTACTGCTTCCATCCTCTGGGACACCTTCCCAGTCATAAAGCGGGCCACTAGCTCTCCGGCCCGCCGTATCGTGTCCTCCCTGATGCTCCTGATGCCCCGGCGGGTCCATCTAATGGCGATCTCCCATGCCTCCCTCCACCGTACTCTGGGGGCATGGGCCACCCCTCGACTAGCCTCTCGGAGGGCGTCATCATAGTGTTTAGTCAAGATGTCGGTCCCGTTATCCAATCACTGTTTGGCATTCCCAAATAAAAGATATTTGGTATTTATATTCGGGAATGCCGGCTGGATGCCTGAAGACATTTGAACTGCCATCCCTTCCAACCTCGAGGTGGAAGATTCACCACTCCTATCCCCCTCCATTTCCGCCACATGGTGGAACGCCTTCAAGAACTTGTGCAAAATTCTGATCAGGGCCTTGAATTCCCGATCCTCCACTTCTCTCCTTTCCATTCTCTTTCTCTCCTTCACTTTCCACTAATCTGCCTGCAAGAAAGTAACATAAAATCAACCAACCCATCCCTCTACCCTTTCCTTTAACAAACGTGTAACTCAGAGACGAACCAGGAGAAATCCGACCTGTCTGGAACTGACGACTCCCTAAGGGCCGGTCTGAGCCCGTATTCGTCCCCCCACCCCGACTCCAGGAGCCGAGGGAGGGGCCGGAGGGGGTTCCTTGTCACATTCACCCCAAAACACTCTAAGACCCTCCCCCTCCCCCCAAAAAAACTCAGGCACGTAAACCAAACCGTAATCTGGAGAGTCCTGGCAAAAAATCCAAGCTTACCATCCCATCCCTACACATTCCTAAGAATGATATGTGTCTATCCAACCCAAGGATGCGAGGCCCCCACTGAGACCTTTTCCAGACTAAACCTAGCCAAAAACAATCCTCCTGGCCTGATATCGCATCACTACACCAACCCTTGCGTAGTAAGGGCGGACTTACCATTATATTCCCACATCCCCAGTCAGGTCTACTTAACCCAAAGATGCAAGGTCTTTCCTGAGCCAGTCCATTAGTCCAGAAAAGTGAGGAGACTGAGGAAAGCACGGCCGACGCATGTCAGACTATACCTTTTCTCCCTGCTTGGAGAACGTTCTACCTTAGAACCTGGGGCCAAAACCAGAAGATTTGAATATCCTCTACTGCGTGAAGACCACAGAACCACTGCGGATAACATTTTAGGATGAGAATAGACCTAGATCTACTTTGATTAAGCCAACACCTGTCCCAAAGGGGTTAATGCAATAAACTGGAAAAACAACCACAGGTCTATTCTGGGTAGGGTTAGAACGAGAGCAGGTATAGGCCTAAATCTAAATTGATTCAGCGAAAACCGAACTCTCCTCAAAGTACAAGGCTTAATCAAAACACGACAACCGCACGCTACTCGGTGTACAAGCCACAAGTCCACTGTGGGTAGGATTAGGAACAAAAGTAGTACAGGCGAAACTGGACACTTTCATACAAAGATGGACACCTATTAATATATACATTGAGGCATTGAGTGTGAACTGATTGGGGAGAAACTAAATTAATACCTTTTTTTTTTTTTTTTTTTTTTTTTACCATATAGTGTTTTATGTATTTTGTATTTTTTGTATTTTCTTTTAATTTCATTAGGGCCACTGTGGTTGTCAGGGAATGTTTAGTTCATTGTTGTAATGTGTTAAAATGTGTAAAAAAAAAAAAAAAAAAAAAGAAGTAGTACAGGCTTTGAACAAAAAGCGAAAAAACACTACTCTGTGTACAGGAAAACCTGATCCGCATCTTTTTAGCGGCACATTTCCTACTCCCCCAAGCAGTGCATGAGGGAAATATTCAAGACACTCTCGTCAGTAGTGTACCACAGATTCACCGGATGTTTCGGCCCTTTACACACCAGACACCCTCCTCTGAGGCGGCCCATCCTGGATGATCAGTCCAGGACGAGTGTCTCATGGCCAAATTGCTAGTCAAACTAGACCAGATCCTCAATAACCATCGTTGTTGGGCTCTGGTTTCGGGATTTTTATCGATATTGATATTCCTTCCGAAATCGAATACATCTCCCAATACCAAACCTCTAACTTAGAAGATAACCCAAAAAGGAAACTCACAATGGGACGGGCGTCGAGACTGGCGGATGAGAAGCAACGAGCTCCTGACACCAAGCTTCTACCAGTTCTTCCCCCTCGAAGCCAAGGCAAACCAGACCTACATCATCCCATTACAGGACAACCGCTGGATGCTTTGACTTCTAAATTGGAGTTCCAAGATAGCATTACCCATGTTCGTACAACCCTCGGAGACGAAAAACAGGTCAGTGTGTAAGTATGTGGTTTGCAGGATGTGCTGTTGTATGAGAGGCGCTAATCACCCATAGAACATTGGGCTCCATTTGAGGTCTGTTAGCCCCAGACCACCTTCCCTGCGTGCTGTCCTAGTGGACCCAGGGGGGCTGGATACTTACCGCCCTCCCAAGTAACCCTTCGTTAACACCGCAAGGTATCCAGGTTACTCGAGAAAAGGCCTGCGAGGAATGGTCTACTCCCTCTGGGCCCTATGTCAGCCCTGCTGACTTCACCCAGGAAGCCTTGTCCAGGAAGTCCCCAAATAGCAACAAATTGTTGCCAGGTCCTTCTAATTCCAAAGACAAGACCCCCTGCATCTACTCTATATCGAGGGTCTAGATTGGCGGATGCACATATCTGTACACCAAGCTTCTACCAACCTCTCTCCTCGAGAGCAGAAAGGACTGAACAGAAATAATCCTTACCAAAAGGATGTAATCGTCAGCCGCAGATACCACCAGATGGCACCACTCCCATGTATGCTTTTTTGACGCGACTACCTCAATCGTGTTAAAAAATTCTCAAAAAATTTGATTTCCAACTCCTGCTCAGACTGACTTATATCGACCCATTTTCGAAAGAAAAGAAGAACCCATTTCTCTACTCTCAAAACGTTTATTTCTTAAGGAACCAATATCCCCAATTTCGAGACTTCTTTAGAAAAATCAATTTTTTAAACAAAGCTGCATTTGTCTCGAAAGGAGACTCAGCTAAAGAAACGTTTTAAGACGACTGTTCTTTCCCCTCTTTATTAAAAAAAATAAATTCCTCCAACTTCAGAAAATTCAATTTTTTCCGAAACCGTTTCCCTTGTTCCAAAAGGGGCCCTCAGCATTTAGCCATGTTTCTGTTAAACAAATACAATCAGCATTCATTAGAGCTTTATGCTCAAGAACATCCTGAAATGGAGCATTCAGACTTTGTACGTTAAGCAGCGCTATTCTGAATGAACCGAATGATTCAGTGTAACTGTACTCTTCCAAAGGGAATTTGGGCATATCTTTCAAGGCCAACTCAATTTTGTTATTACAAAATATAGCCGACTCTTTTAAGTCCTCAATTATTAACCCACTGAGAGATCTTACACGGCTCAATGCAACATATGTTTGCCCTGCTGTAAAGATTTTCTTCAGTGATACAACAGCTTTATCTACTGTGAGTCCTTGCACTTTGTGAACAGTACATGCCCATGCTAATCTGAGAGGAAACTGACGCCTTATACCACCATTATTTGTGACTTGGTCTTCTTGTACTCCAATTACTGTTGAATTTTGGGAGAATCTCCGATGCGTTTTAGATCTCTGAATTTTACCTACATTTGGATTATCAAAGTCCACATGAATAGCTGACTGGAAATCATCATCATCGTTTCGACTTTCACTTATGTGGAGCTCCATTGACAAGCCCATCTGCAACATCAATATTTTTCTTTAACATAACCCTTGCTCCAATACCCAGGGAAACGCATGCAGACAAAGAGGAGTTGAAAATGTTCCTATGAAACCCAACTTTACGTTCCATTCGTCCAGTTTTTGAATTTTTCACATAATCTTGAGCATGTATACTGATTGCCTCTGAAAGATCCAATGTTGTATTTATCAACTTCAGCATTTATAGCAAATATGTGAAGATCATTACAATTCTCCCCTGTTTCACAGTTTTTCAACATAGCAATATCAGTAGTGGTAAGACATTCATCTTTCTTGCGTACTCTGAGCCGATTTAACATTTCAGCAAAACCTGGGTCTTGTTGTCGAACAACTTTAGTTAATTCAGCAAGTTCAAAAATTATTCTCCCATAGGTTTACTCCTTTTGTATCAGCAAAGAGAGCAGTTCTTTTAACAGCCGGAAGCTGAAAATAATCTCCCACTGCAAGAATGTTCACTTTTCCAAAGAGAGAGTAGTCACCAGTTTGTTTTATTTGTCGCAACCTTCCGTGAATATATGACAAAAGACGATGGTCAACCATAGACACTTCATCAATAATCAAAATTTGCAAAGTACCCAATTTTGTCCGTAAATAATTTATTTTGTCATCACTTAGAGGCTGATATGGCAGTCTGATGTTTGCACCAATTACAAGTTTTTTATAGACTGTTGAAGCTCCAATGTTGAAGGAAGCCACTCCGGTGGATGCAGTCAAAAGTACAGTAATGTCCTCAGGATTCTCAGACAGCTGAGATAACAGTCTGGAAGATTCATACTGTATTGCCTTAATTAGATGACTTTTTCCTGTGCCTGCTCCACCAGTAAGAAATAATCTAAATGGTTCAGGGTTTTGTCCAAGTATTTTCTGTAGACACCACTTTTGCACTTTATAGAACACGGCTGATTGTTCCTCATTTAGTGACCTCAGTCGTGTGCATCCTCTCTTGGCATTGCTGTGCATCCTCTCTTGGCATTGTAGTGTGGTTTGTCTCAATAGTACACATAGTTTGAGGATTTCCTGTAAGATCTGGAATAAGTTCTTGAGTGTCATCTTCATCAGGCAAATGTTTATCCTTCATCAGTTCTAGGCATTCATCGCGCTGTTTTTCTGTTTCAGGACATATCTGAGCCCAGGCATCTTCTAAATCCATATCCTGCTCTAAAAGCTGTTTAGCTTGGTCTATTTTGTCACTTTCCTTTTCAAACAATTCTCTGTTGCTATCAACAATGGATTTCACTTGTTTCACTTCACAACCACTTTTTATGACACCACAGTTGTAGAACTCCTCATATGTGTTATAGTTGCTCGGTGGTAAGAAAAGCTGCAGCAATGAATGATAATATTTTTCTGGATCTTTAGTGAGTGAAAACCTTGGATACCTCACTATTGCAGGTTCAGTTCGTGTCCTTCGTTTGACACGTCCATTGTTATTTTTGAGTTTAATTATTTTATTTTCTGATGTTTTATTATGTGAGGAAACCTCTGATTTTGCCAGAACTCTGTACTCAGAACAAAAACTGGCAAGACATACATTTTCTAGTGGTTCTTTCTCTGGTCTGTTTTTGAACCTGTCAATGAAACTTGTCATCCAAAAACTGCTTTCATCATCAGACTGGTCATTTTCCACTTGGTTTCGGAGCATATTCAAAGGCAAACTCATCTTTACAGGATTTAGTCCTATCGGAATAAATTGTACTTTACGCGAACATTCCTTTAAATGCATGCCTGTCAGTCTGTACACTGCCTCTTCAGCAGAAACTTCTCTGTTGTGCAGATAGACACTTCCTAACTGTTTTAATGACGCTTTAGCATCAAGATTTCCATTCATTGCTTCATTTTGTGCACGTTGAATCAGCAGTCCCATTTCTTGTTCTGCTTTTGTGATGTAACTAATTATATAGACCGCTACAGAAAAAGCATCTGTGACATACTGAATATCCATATTCCCTTGCCAAGCACGCAGTAAATCTCTGTTATACTGGTTTACCCAAACATATTTTGGATTTCTTTTCAAGACAATACTTTTCTTTTTGGAACACCTGTTGTATGCTTTTTCGAACATAGTTTGATTACCGTATTTTCCGCACTATAAGGCGCACTTAAAAGCCTTTATTTTTCTCAAAAAACGACAGTGCGCCTTATAGGGGTGGAACGGTACATGTATTCGTACCGAACCGAAACGGTACGGGCGTCACGGTTCGGTGCACGAATTTACACGGAGAATACACGGTATAATAATAAATAAAACTCGCGTGAAAATTAATTAATGTAATGCGGAACTACTGTTAGATACGCGGGTTCTTTAGGGACACATAATCTGTACCATCGGCTTAGCTCTGAACGCGCGTTCACTTCAAACGTTGGCTTTATACGCGCGTCCTATTCGCTTTGGACTAGCGTCGGACTAGGCGCGATAGACGCGAATTTAATGCTCTATTCGTGTTTGGTGTGACCGCATAATGAACAGGCTGCGATGTCAAGATTGCAATGCTGGAGTGTGTGTGTTTGTGTGTGAGAGAGAGGCGCGGCCGCGAAACATACTCCGTCATTTTGTTCATACAGATCATTAAACCTGCAAAGTGTTTACTTATATTTGTGTACACTCGCAATAAAACACAACATTGTGCTTTTGTCACACTGTAAACTCTTGTCAAACTGTAACCTACAACTGTCACCCAACCAAAATCTCTCTCTCTCTCGCACACCCACCCACACACACACACACACACTGTTTTAAAAGCAAAACATATTTATCCAACTCCATTTCAAAACAGTCTGTGGGTCCCATCTTTTGGACATTCATCATATTGCATTGGTTTTCATTTCTCGTCCTCGGAGCACTCTTACACATTCTACATTGATTAAAAAAGAAAATCGAATGCGTTTTTAATGGTAGTATTATTTTATACAGAAATAAATTATTTATAATTCAGATGAGAATAATGTTACATTGTTAATTAATAATGTTAATTAAAATTAAGGAAAACAAATATATTTATCTGAAATATAGCAAATTAATTTTAAATTAATTCAGGTACAATTACCAAACATATCGCAAGGTCTTTTTATTAATTTAATTAATAAACGAATTATATAAAACTATTGTCAGTGCACTACAAATAAACTGGTTCTATGCCTTTATTAATAAAACTTATTTAAAAAATACAATGCCTTCTGCATTTTTGGTTTGCTTTTCCCTCCATTGTACCGAAATCGTACCGAACCGTGATGTCTGAACCGAGGTATGAACCGAACCGTGACTTCTGTGTACCGTTCCACCCCTAGCGCCTTATAATCCGGAGCGCTTTATATATGGATGGTGTCATTAAGTCGCCCGGCGCTGTCTCCCCGTCTTGGTGAACGTGTGTGTTCACCAAGACGGGGAGACAGCGGCGGGCGACTTACGCCACTATCTGCCAATGGATCGTGGATGCCTGGGCTGATATATCACTCAACTGTGATCCGAGCTTTCACGAAGGCAGGAATAATCTCTTTATTCAGCCAGCTCACATACCCGTATTTACTTCCTGTTTTCGGCCGAAGTCCACAGTAGTTGATTGTCGAGTTCGTGCGCCCAATCAAACCTCCTCCGTGTGTTCAACATCTGATTCGGATGAACTATCCATTTGAGCTGATATTCTCAGAACACCACACAGCACCGTCATCGGCTGACAGTCTGAGTCTCCACTGTTGCTTAGTTACCAATGATCGCGCGCGCGCACTCGACAATCGCCTACTGTGGACTTCGACCGAAAACAGGAAGAAAATACAGGTACGTGAGCTGGCTGAATAAACATCATTTTTATTCATATCTTTCACATTTACTGCAGTCAGATTCACCGTGTTCACTCACATGGCTGTGCACTTGTAATGACACATTAAGGTTGTTAAGAGGGTAAAAGCAGGTTTAAAACTTGTCCCGTTTAAGTCAACAGGGTGCAAATTTTAAAAAGAGGATAACACGGTGTAGGCAACACCGGTTAATAAAGCTTGACTTTATCTGACTGTTTTGTTGACATTCCCTTTTAGCACATCTAGTGGATGCATAACGCAAACCCAGTCAAACGTTTGACTGCAGTATCTTATGCGCCTTATAATCCGGTGCGCCCTATATATGAAAAATGTTCTAAAATTGGTCATTCATTGAAGGTGCGCCTTATAATCCGGTGCGCCTTATAGTGCGGAAAATACGGTAATCCCAATAGCTGAAAAAAAGGCATCAACCGAATCAAAATTGACATCAGAATTTAAAGCAGTTTTGACTTTCTTTATAACAGGACAGTAGTCACTTGGTGAGAACGTCAAGAGCGCGTAAGTTGTTTTTTCTTAATATCCAGTTCTCCTGTTGCTCTGTTTACCATTTGTCAAGTAAGTAGGGCTATTTTCGATTCTTTGCTTCTTTGTAATTTTTATCTTCACTAAATATCTTTATTTTAATTAGTCGCGTTCCTTTTTTGAATATCTGCCGTCTTAAGGGTTGGAGTCTGTTTGTTATTGTAGCACTTAAGTATTGCTGTTCATTACAGCTAGTTTCGATTTGGGCCATTGTCGGGATACTTGCTTTCGCTGTGCTAATTGCAAGGACTACCACAGCTGTCCTCACTCAGACGATTGATAGCATTATTTCTATGTAGTGTGCGCGCTGTCGCGGAAGCGTCAGCGGAAGCATTCAGCTCTCGTGTTCAGCCTCCTCGTGTTAAGACCGACTCGGGTAAAGACCTGCGACTCTACCTGCGCGACTCCACCGAGCAAGGACACCTGCAAGGCACTTAAAGTATCTTCTTCACCCTTTCCTTTCCTACCTTTATCTTATTTCCCATTATCATTATGTGCTTTCAATACATTCCTGTTGTCTCTCGACAACGCTCTCTCACCACGCACAGAAGGCAGCGCAATACTGCTTATCTGCGCCCTTTTCTCTCATCCTCACACTCACCTCTCACTCTTTCTATGGGTCTATGGAATTGTCAATCAGCAGTCAATAAAGCTGACTTAATTCCAGCCTTTGCATCTCATTCTACTCTTAATATCTTGGGCTTGACTGAGACCTGGATCCGTCCAGAAGACTCAGCAACCCCTGCTGCTCTCTCTAACAACTTCTCTTTCTCTCACACACCTCGCCAGTCCGGGAGGGGTGGGGGCACTGGTCTTCTCACTTCTAACAATTGGAAATATTCACCTCTCTCTTCTCTATGCAATAACAACTCATTTGAATATCATGCTATTACACTTACAACTCCCATGAAGATCCATATTGTAGTTATTTATCGCCCCCCTAGGTCAACTAGGAAGCTTTGTAGAAGAGCTGGATGTGTTGCTGTCCTCTTTCCCTCAGGATGGCATCCCACTTGTAGTCTTTGGCGATTTCAACATTCACCTAGCGAAGCCGTATGCAACAGACTTCATCTCTCTCCTAGCCTCTTTCGATCTCAAACGGCTCATCACCACCGGTACTCACAAGTCAGGCAACCAACTGGACCTGGTTTACACACGCAACTGTATCACAGACAACATTTTGGTGAAACCTCTCCAAGTTTCAGATCATTTCCTCATTACTTTCAATCTACAACTCACTACCCATGCTCCACCAACCTCCCCACCATTTACTTTCAGACGAAACCTGCGCTCACTTTCTCCATCCCATCTTTCCTCTGCTGTGTCATCTTCTCTTCCCTCACCCTCACATTTCTCATCTCTGGATGTGAATACTGCAACGGATACTTTATGCTCCATCCTAACCTCTTCTTTAGACAATATCTGCCCTCTCTCCTCTAGGCCAGCACGCACCACTCCCTCTAACCCCTGGTTATCTGAGGTTCTTCGTGAACACCGGACCAAGCTCAGGGCAGCGGAGAGGAAATGGCGCAAATCAAAAGACACATCTGACCTCAGTAGGTATCAATCTCTGCTCTCTGCCTTCTCTGTTGACGTTCACGCCGCAAAATCTTCATATTTCCACAACAAGATCAACAGCGCCTCTAACACACGTTCACTGTTCAAGACATTCAATTCTCTCCTCTGTCCACCTCCACCACCACCCACCTCCTCTTTAACTGCTGATGATTTTGCTACCTTCTTCACTAACAAAACTACCACTATCAGCAGTCAGTTCTCAGCACAGGAACCCAGACCTACCTCTCCCACAGCCAATAACCTTCTCTCCTCCTACACTCCACTAACCGAGGAAGAAGTATCTAAACTTCTCCTCTCCAGTCATCCTACCACCTGCCCTCTAGACCCCATCCCCTCACACCTTCTACAAGCCATCTCTCCCACACTTCTACCAGCTCTCACACACATTATCAACTCATCCCTCCACACTGGCATTTTCCCTACAGCATTTAAGCAGGCTCGGGTAACCCCTCTGCTTAAAAAATCAACATTAAACACATCACTTCTAGAGAACTACAGACCTGTCTCTCTCCTACCATTCATTGCAAAAACACTTGAACGAGTTGCTTTTAACCAAGTATCATCCTTCCTGTCTCTTAACAACCAGCTGGATGTCAACCAATCTGGCTTCAAGAAAGGACATTCAACTGAGACTGCATTGCTGTCAGTCACGGAAGCCCTGCGGATCGCAAAAGCTGCTTCCAAATCATCAGTTCTCATTCTACTGGACCTGTCTGCTGCCTTCGACACTGTGAATCATCAGATCCTCTTGTCCGCCCTCTCATCACTGGGCATCACTGGAACCTCCCTCAACTGGTTTGAGTCCTATCTCACAGGTAGGTCTTTCAAGGTCACATGGAGAGGTGAGGTATCCAAAGCACATCAACTGACCACAGGCGTTCCTCAGGGTTCAGTTCTCTGACCGCTCCTCTTCTCCATTTACACCACATCACTAGGACCCATCATACAGGCACATGGTTTCTCTTACCATTGCTATGCTGATGACACCCAGCTCTACCTCTCATTTCAACCAGATGATCCCACAGTAGCTGTACGGATCTCAAGCTGTCTGGCGGACATCTTGGCATGGATGAAGGAACATCACCTGCAGCTCAACCTGGCAAAGACTGAGCTTCTCGTCCTCCCTGCCAATCTGTCTCTACAGCACGACCTCACTATCCAGGTAGATTCATCCTCAATCACCCCATCAAGGTCGGTCAGAAATCTTGGAGTAATCTTTGATGATCAGCTGACCTTCACAGACCACATTACAAAGACAGCTCGATCATGCAGGTTTGCTATGCACAACATCAGGAAGATCAGGCCTTTCCTAACTGAGCATGCAACACAACTTCTCGTCCAGGCCCTGGTCATTTCTAGGCTTGATTACTGCAATGCTCTTCTGGCTGGACTTCCATCATGTGCAACTAAACCTCTACAAATGATCCAGAATGCTGCAGCTCGTCTGGTCTTCAACGAGCCCAAAAGGGCCCACGTCACTCCTCTGCTCATCTCTCTGCACTGGCTACCACTCGCTGCTCGCATCAAGTTCAAGGCTTTGACGCTTGCTTACAGATTGACCACAGGTTCAGCTCCCTCCTACTTCCACTCACTACTACAAGTCTACATCCCTACCAGAAGCATACGATCGGTCAATGAGCGACGGCTCGTGGTACCATCACAGCGGGGCACAAAATCACTCTCCAGAACATTCTCATTCACGGTTCCATGCTGGTGGAATGATCTCCCCACCCTCATCCGGAATGCAGAATCCCTGACAACATTCAAAAGACAACTGAAAACTCATTTCTTCCGGGAGCACTTAACTTAAAAAAAAAAAAAAAAATACTTTCCTCTAAATCCTCGCTTGCCTGCCTTATGCTACTCCGAGCTATGTCTGAACTTTGTATTTTGAGCACTTCTTGCATTGCTTTTGCCTCTTCACGATGACTCGCTTGGTTTAGTCCTCAGTTGTAAGTCGCTTTGGATAAAAGCGTCTGCTAAATGACTAAATGTAAATGTAAATGTAAATAATTGCACTTGCTGTGTCATCTCCATCTTTTCCTTTCAACTCATCTGCATGACTTGGTCTTGTAATAAAGGTACGACTGGATGGTGGTCATGGAAAATTAAATCTACAAATTGTATTTTTCTTACGACATATTTTTTAACGTCTTGTACTGTGCTGCTGAACGCTGTTCACTGTTTCGTAAAGTACAGCATCATTTTCTGGTGGTGTCTCACAAGTTATGTAAGTGTCAATGAACTCAGCAACTACCGGATCATTTTCTGCATCATGATCATTGAGCTTCGGAGCATATTCCACCCAAAACAGACAGTGGACATGAGGAGAACCACGCTGTTGAAATTCAACACAATAAAAGTAGTCTTTTATCTTGCCTATAGGCTTTGCTGGTGACATTATTACATTTTTTAGAAAGCAATGCCATCTGTGATCTAACATTCTTGCTGCAGTGACAGGATTTCGTCTTATGAGTCCACATTTTTCAGACCAGTCAAGCTCAGTCAAGTTTATTTGTTTCCCCTCTTGTTTATTAAGGGGGCTTTCACACTGGCAGTTTAGTTCGGAACGGGGCACGGTTCGCATGAAAAATCGCTAATGTGAACGCTGTCATGGGACCCGGGTGCGCACTGGGGTACCGAACCCGAGACTAACTGGAGGAGGTGGTCTGAGTTCGGTTGCTCCCGAACCGTGCCGTGGTTCGCGTGAATGTGAAAGCATCACAGACTCTGGTGCGCACTTGTTCAGGAAGTAAAGTGACCTGCGCATGCGTTTTAGCTTATTGTGATGTATTCAGTTAAATAAAACACTTGTAAGGGATGATAGTGTTGATGATTTACCTTGGATACGAGCGAGAGTGAGCCTGCAGTGTATTCGTGCATTGCGAGTGAAATCAGGGCACCAAATTTGGAAATCCACTGTCTCCTCAAAAGAGTCCGTTTGCAAGCAGCAGAAGGCCACCTTATGTGACACACGCAGAGTAAACCTGTATTGTTCACTCAACGGTTCGGATTTAGGAACATTAAAATGACTGCTGTGTTCGTTATTGCATCCAAGAACAGAACACCACAATCGCTTAGACGTCATTCTGCTCATAGACAGTGCTCCGGCACATCAACAATGACCGCGCCGGTCCGCGCAGACTATGATTGACAGGACGAGCGAGAGCGGGTCTGTGTTGAATCACAAGCTGTCAATCAACAATCGCGGGAGGGGCGTCCGTTTTATTGACGTCACTAAAACGAACGGCTCAATTTGAGGCAGGGGAAAACATATAAGGAGATTAAAACAAAAACACTGGATGGATTTTTATCATTATATGATGGTTGTGTACAGGCACTGCCAACACACATTTCAGTACAATCAACTTGTAAAAGTGCATGTACCATTATATGACCCCTTTAAACTCCACATCATTATACCACTTGACACGATCAGTGCTGACATTTATATTCATAATGGCCTTTATATGTTAGTTTCCGTTTCCGTTTTATTCTTATCATGGGGAATCATCACATTCATTACGTGGGAAAATATTTGAGACATCTGTGGTATTAACAGGAACGCACACTACAGGTTCATGACAGCCATTCTGTTTTCCACGGGGAAGAAAAAGCAACTTAATAAAAGGAATATTGCGTGCAATAAGATGTTCTTCCAAAGAGTTCAGACCTTTTAGTTCTTCTGGAACGTCCACCAAATGCATGTTGTTGGCAACACTCTCTTCTGGCAATTTTCCCCCAAGGATTTTACGATGGCATGTATAGCAAATCCACAATTTACAAGCCGGATTACCCGATAAATGGCATCTGTTCTCACATTCATTGCTGTATACGTGTAAATACTTTTGTGTGGTGCATCTTTTAGCCAAATCATTAATTTGTTGACCTCTGATTTTATAGCAATCTCTTCTACACTCAATTACCTGTTTTTTGAACAATAAACGATGACAAACACTGCAAACAAATTCTGGACCTGAACTGACTTCTTGATGAAACCGATTAATTGTGAAATCAATGTCTTTCTGTCTGTTCCTCTTTTTTCCAGAAATTTTAGATCTGTTTTGTTTTTTACTCATACGAAAGTTTTCATCATTGTGGTATTTCCTTTTAGAGTATTCACAAACACTTGTTTTAAATGCGAGGTTTCTGCGATATTTTCTCTTGGAGTATTCACAAACACTTTTTTTAAATGTGAGGTTTCTGCGACATTTTCTCTTGGAGTATTCACAAACACTTGTTTTAAATGCGAGGTTTCTGCGATATTTATTCTTTGAATATTCAGATACACTTGCTCTAAAAGCTGTATTGCTCTTATACTTAGTGATTATAAGGAGAACAAACTTGAACAGTATTTCGTTTTAGAGTTCTCAATCTTTTTCTGCCTGAAATCGGTGTTGCTGTGGTATAAATCACGTTCTCTTTTGCATTTAGAGATCTCAGCTGTGTCATTCAATTTCCTTTTTCGCAAACAGCGATTTATGCTCTGATCTTCCACTTCAATGTGACATGCTTGTGCACAAACATTTTCTTGATTTCTATGTTTAACACATGTAACAACTTCATAGTGATTTCCATTGCAGTGCTTCAAATAGATTGCATTATCTGTAAATGACGGTTCGGTAGGGGTGTGTGCATTCCATCTGTCATCATTAAAGGTCATTACATTTATTTTCAAAAAGTCAGCCAAACGCGTGATTTTTTTTTCCCAAACCACTTCTGCGGAAATCCCGCCCTGCAGCAGATTTTATTGGTTTAGGTTACAGTGACGGGTAGGTTTAGGGATCAGTGTTTGGTGTAGGCAATCAGTACAGTGATTGACATGACCAATGAAAACGTCTCAGGTTACGTATGTAACCCTGGTTCCCTGAGAGGGAACGAGACGCTGCGTTTGAGACGCGGTGGGAACGCTCTGCGTGATTGCGTCATGAAGCACGTGTAAAATCAGTCCAATGGAAGCCCGATACGTCATGGGTGACGTCATAGACCAGGAAACTATAAAGCACCCTTGAAAACAGACCGCGACAGCTTCTGAAAAAGTCTGAAGCAAGTCGATCAGGGCATGCAGGAAGTATGGCAGGCAAACGCAGCGTCTCGTTCCCTCTCAGGGAACCAGGGTTA
Source organism: Rhinichthys osculus (assembly GCA_029959095.1). Lineage (NCBI taxonomy): Eukaryota > Metazoa > Chordata > Actinopteri > Cypriniformes > Leuciscidae > Rhinichthys > Rhinichthys osculus. The sequence continues at coordinate 2,648,146 of JARWKJ010000002.1, read as the reverse complement.
CATACGTAACCTGAGACGTTCCCTTTCAAGGGAACTTCGAGCTGCGTTTGAGACGCGGTGGGAACCCCATACCCACTACGCCATAGTGATAAATGCCCGTTCTGTGTGAAGTCCTTGCACACTAAGAAGCAAGCAACCTCGCCCCTGGAGTGGAGAGGTCAAGGTCATAAAACTTGACAAATGTATGTGGAGAGGACCAACCTGCCGCATTACAAATGTCAAGAAGGGAAACACCCGAAATTAAGGCCGTAGAGGCCGCCATACTCCTTGCAGAATGGGCCCGTACAGCCATAGGTGAAGGCTGACCGGCCGCTTGATAAGCCAATGATATAGCCTCGACTATCCATTTGCTCATAACCTGTTTAGATGCAGGGCACCCTCTTCTGAGTGACCCAAAACATACAAATAACTGCTCTGACTTACGCCACAGGGCAGCTCTGTGAACGTAGGCATCCAATGCCCGAACTGGACATAACAGGTTCAGTTGTTCCTGATCTGGGGTATTAAAAGGTGGAGGATAAAAGGCCTGCAACACTATTGGGCCCCCAACATTAACTGGGACCTTAGGAATATAACCCGGTCTAGGGTATAGAAATGCTTTCACCATACCAGGTGCAAATTCCAGACATGACGGAGCAACCGACAGGGCATGCAAATCTCCAATTCTCTTGATAGATGAAATAGCAAGGAGAAATAAAGCTTTCAAAGTGAGGAATTTTTCTGAAACCTCTTCAATAGGCTCGAAGGGAGCCAGAGCCAGACCATCAAGTACAATGGCTAAATCCCAAGCCGGTGCTCTAGAGTGCAGTGCAGGTCTCAACCTCAATGTACCACGGAGAAAACGAGTAATCAGAGGATCTCTCCCAAAAGAAGTACCCCCCAGAGGGGTATGATAGGCCGAAATAGCCGCCACATAAACTTTTAAGGTGGAAGGAGATAATCCAGCAGAGAAACGGTCTTGCAGAAAATCGAGAACTGAACCAACAGGGCAGTTAACAGGATCTAACTGACGCTCACCACACCAGGTGGAGAAAATTTCCATTTCAGTGCATACAGTCTTCTCGTGGAAGGAGCTCTGGAATGGAGAATGTCTCAACGACCTCAGTCGAGAGACTGGATTCTATGAGCCTGGCCCCCTCAGAGGCCAGGCCCACAGTTTCCACAACTCCGGTCGAGGGTGAAATATCGTGCCCCCTGCCTGGGACAGCAGGTCCCTCCTGAACGGAATCTCCATGGGAGAGCCGTCCAGAAGAGACAAAGTCCGAGAACCAAACTCGAGTCGGCCAGTATGGGGCTACTAGTAGCAGATGAGCCCCTTCCCGGCGAACCCTCTCCAGAACCTCCGGGAGCATAGATATCGGGGGAAATGCGTACAGGTGCAGCCTCGGCCACACCTGCACCATCGCATCCAGTCCGAGAAGAGCTGGCTGCGTGAGGGGGAACCATATAGAGCAATGCGTTGTACAAACGATGTGAAAGGTCGACTTGACTTTAGTTAGACCAAAGTTCTCCCTAAGAAGCTCCACCACCTCGGGGTGAAGTCTCCAATCCCCTGGGCCTCAGCCCCTGCCTCAACAGGATATCTGCTCTGATATACGAGACCATCAGTGTGTTGTCCGCCATTCGCCGAGCAACCACTCATGATCGCCCCCACTTGTGAGGGAAGCATCCGTCGATAGCAATATGCGTCGACAAGAAGCCCCCAACACTGGGCCTGGGCGAGGAACCAAGGTTCTTCCACATGACCGAAGCACGAAGGCATAGCCGCGTGACCTTGATCATCCGAAAATGTATTTCCCCTCGGAGAAAACCCCTTGGTCCTGAGCCACCACTGCAGGGGTCTCATGAACAGAAGGCCAAAAGTAATACGTTGGACGCAACTGCCATGAGACCCACCCGTCTGAAACTGTTTCACAGTGAGTGACTGGCCTAGATATACCCCATTACGGCTGAAAGAATTGCTACACCTAGAAAAGTGGTCCTCAGAGCACACTCTTCTTGGCGTTGAGAGGCAACCCCAACATCCTTAATGAGACAGAACGACATCTCGATGCCGAACTGCCATAAACTCAGATTGAGCTAGGAGCAACCAATCATTGATGTAGTATAATACGCGAATGCGCTGGAGTCTCAGAAGAGCCAGAGCTGCATCCATGCATACTGTAAAGGTGTGGGGTAATAAACCTAGGCCGAATGGAAGAACCCGATAATGGTATGCTTCGCCCCCGAAAGCAAACCTCGGGAACCTCCCTCATCCTCTTTCGGAAACAATGAAGTAATGGCTGTCTGCTGGGAGGAGGAACCCCTTCTACAGCTCCTTTTGCAGAAGTGACAGTACTTCCTGCTCCATAACCAAAGCCTGCTCGGGGTCCACCAATGAGAGGAGGACCCCTAGAAATCTGGGCGAACGAGAACCGAACTGAATTCTGAAACCCTTTTCTATAGTGTGCAGGACCCACTGAGAAATATGTGGCAGTAGTTTCCACGCTGCCAGAAATTTACTAGGGGAACCAGTCTCTCAAGACTGGCCTCTGGATTTGTTTGAACAGTCACTACGGCGCCCTGAAGCGGCGAACCGGCAGGGAACAACCGAACTGACCATTCTACGACCCTCCTCGGAGGATCGTATGGGGATGCTGACACCTCGGTGCCCTGAACGGCGAACCGGCAGGGAACAACCGAACTGGCAGCGCTGCAACCCTCCTCAAAGAGTTGCACCCCAGAGGAAAAACGATTTCTCAAAACCGTCCCTTGGTTGAACAGTCACTACGGTGCCCTGAAGCGGCGAACCGGCAGGGAACAACCGAACTGACCGCTCTACGATCCTCCTCGGAGGATCGTATGGGGACGCTGACACCTCGGTGCCCTGAACGGCGAACCGGCAGGGAACAACCGAACTGGCAGCGCTGCGACCCTCCTCAGAGAGTCGCACCCCAGAGGTCGCCGAGGAGAAACGATTTCTCAAAACCGTCCCTGCCCCGGAGGAGCCCTCAGAAGCCTGATAGCCTCGTTTTCTTGCGACAGGACTTCTTGTCTAAGCTTTATTAGAGATGATGACAGTCCTCAGATCTTGCCTACCTCTAACTAGCTTAGTTCCTACGACCCTCCTCAGAGGATCGTTGAAAAAAGCAGGCACTTCGGCGCCCTGAAACGGCGAACCGGCAGGGAAACCGAACTGACTGCTCTTCTTTTTTCTTATTTGAAGGCTTGTTTGGGGACACTGACACCTTGGTGCCCTGAAACGGCGAACCGGCAGGGAAACCGAACTGGCAGTACTGCGACCCTCCTCAGAGAGTCGCACCCCAAAGGGCGCTGAGGAGAAACGATTTCTCAAAACCGTCCCTACCCCAGAGGGGACCACCCTTAGAAGCCTGATCGCCTCGGCGTCAGGGCTTCTTCTTTGTCAAAGCTATTTTAGAGATAAAACAGATCTTGCATGTCTCTAACTGGCTAGACTGCGACCGCCACCCAGGTACCCCTCAATTGCGGAGGAGCCCGAATGGCGACGCTCTGTTTTGCACTTTGTGCTGAGAGGAGCATAATATTTTTTGGCCGTCTCAGGAACATTAGATTGGTGAGGAAGAAACCTCTGGAACGCCGCTGAATGGTTTATTTCTTAGTTTTCTTGAAAGCGGAGCGTCCAGAAGAACAGACATAATTATATCTTTATTTTCCTTTATCTTTATATCAGAAAAAACTTATATATATATACATATACATCACTCTGCGGCCACCAGCAGGAAACAACCGAACTGGCAGCGCTGCGACCCTCCTCAGAGAGTCGCCCCTCACATTCATCCATGTCCTTATATACTCTACCCACCAGCGCTGCCTAATAAAAATGTATTCATTATTAAGATGGCTGGTGGGTAACGTCGGGGTTAATAACGATAACGCCGACTCGGGAGAGAGAAAGCTCACAAGCGTCTCTTTAACCCGAGGCAATGTCATACTATGATACTTAATACCCAAACATTACTATAGCCAGACATCTGGGGATTAAACAGATAAAATACAAACCGGTTTATTCCACGATCTCGACACCTCAGTGTGGAGATAAGGAAAAACCACAGTCCCCGACGAGGAGGCTGAGATACAGAGTTTTCCTGTTTTAAGATACAGTTCATCTAACAAACTCTTCTTTATTTTCAATCTCATATGTTCAACTGGCCAGTAAATATTAAACTGGCAACAGCACTAGATAAAACCTCCTTTTTTTCTCTTTAAAAAAGCTCCTCTTTATTCAACAGAGTTATGAGCTGGAAAATGTATTCATTGAAAACTCAAACATCTGCCTTTTTATAAAGATTTGTATTTGTTTTGTTCTCTTTCTTTTTAAACAAAACACTAACGATACCAATTCCTCGGAACTGGAAATCGCAGCACACTAGATCTGGCATGTGAAAGCTGAGAAAGGGCGGAGCCCGTCCCAACCCCCGCTGTCAGATCCGTTTTCGAACCCCGAAATACGAGCCGTCTCCGAGCCTCGGCAACAGAGAGACACGCTCGGGGAACGCGAACCGAAACGTCCTCCTCGAAGAACGCCCGGCGGGAGCGGAGCGTCCTCACGGACAGCTTCTCGCAATGCACAGTCAGATCCCTCGAGAAATGACTGTTGCATGCTCCACTCCCAAACAGCAACAAAAAGCTGATGTGTGTCCCCACCCGTGATGTAACGAGGGCAGGGAACAACACAACGTCTATAATATTGCTTTGCTCGCCATAATGATAGATAGTGATATATATATTGGGCTTGACAAACAACAATAAATAGACAAGGACAGAATCACAGAGAGCGCTTGCTGAAGACAACAGAAGCTGTCGCGGTCTGTTTTCAAGGGTGCTTTATAGTTTCCTGGTCTATGACGTCACCCATGACGTATCGGGCTTCCATTGGACTGATTTTACACGTGCTTCATGACGCAATCACGCAGAGCGTTCCCACCGCGTCTCAAACGCAGCTCGAAGTTCCCTTGAAAGGGAACTTTAGAATCGGCTGCAGGGCGGGATTTCCGCTGAAGTGGTTTGGGAAAAAAAATCACGCCAGCCAGACCAAATAATTCCACATGACTTCCCCACCTTCCTGAATAATACATTTTAGTCTGTGTCAAATAATCTTTCACTGATCTGTACTCTTCTCTTAAGTATCTCACAAATTTAGAACTGTTAGCTTCAAGATGTTTCACAACTGCACGTCTGATTTTCAGGTGTTTCTCTTGATTGCCGCATACTGCATGTGCTATTGATCTAAACAAGCAGTTACCATCTCCGTTAATGCTTTTCGTTTTGCACGGTATTCCTAAAGAACACACATTTGTGAGTTGAACAGCAACACTTTCATTAGTCAGTTGTAAACTTGCACACAAAGCATCCTGATCTGCAGATGTTAAAGGTTTGAAACCGAACTCAGTATTTACTGTACGTCCAATAATGACATCATCATCCATTAATAAATTATCATGTAACTTGCTCATATGTGGAAGTTTTGACTTGGTATGCACACGTCTATTTTTCTTACTTGAATCCACACAGGTTTCAAACGATTTGCTAGAGCAGAAAATTTCCCAAAGAGTGCTCGTAAATTGAAGTCGGCAAATAGTGAGAGACGGGAATGTTTTTATTGTCTAAGCCCTGAACATTTGATTGCAGACTGTCATCAGTGGAAGCAGAAGGGATTGAAAACTAAGAATGTAGCACTTGCACAGTCCTTACCAAAATTAAGCCCAGCTGATGTAGAAAGTTACCAGCCATTTCTTCTAGAGGGCATGGTTTCTATATTCCCTGATGCTGAGTTTAAGCCAGTAGTCATGCTTAGAGATACTGGAGCTGCGCAGTCTTTCATTCTTGAGCGTAGCCTAGCATTTTCTGCTGACACGTATACAGGATATGATGTGTTAGTTCGTGGTAATTTATTGAAAATGTTTGATTACCATTAGGGCTGTCACTTTTGTGAAAAAATCCTGATCGATTTTTGAGATATAAATGTTCATTGAATCGATTGTAAAATCGATTTTCCATGTCTAAAGACGTTTACATTTTCAGCGCCAAATATAGGCAAATCCACGGACAACTAACAGGCATTAGGACGAACGTAAAGAGTGCGCTTGAGACGCGCACAAGTCAGCAATATTTCTGATGATTTATTGGCATGAAGTTTCGTGCACAATGACAAACAGAAGTGCAAGATTCTCGAAAAACAATAAGCAGAGTGGACTGCCATAACATCAATGAAAAACATTACTGCAGGCATCGCTGTGTTTACGATTAGAAATGTCAAACAAATTTCGCCCACGTAGGCGATTGTAGGCTGAATCTGTATCTGTATGCATGAGACTGTCTGAATACTGGCAGAACTCACATTTTTGTTGTAAAAAGAGACACATTATGCAGAAGTGAAGTATAATATAGTTTGTATGTGTGTTTGTCACAGCCTGCAGATGCTGTGTGACGCGCGTTCGCTGCGGGCGTGTCGTGACGAGCTGGACGCGCTCCGAGAGAAGGCCGTTAAAATCGATTCCCTATTTTCGTTTTCGATACTTGTGTTGGTTGGTCCGATCGATTGTGCAATCGCTTTTCGAACGTAAAGTGACGATGGAGTGAAAAATGTGTAATTTGTCCTGTGACAGAATCTAGCTGGGGATGTACATGCAGATGAGGGTCCATCTACCTCTACACATAATCTTAGCAGTGCAAGAACTTGTCCCTGGTTGTCCTTATTTACATAATGTTACTATGTGGCAGATTTTCTTATTTAAAGAGGCTATATGCGTTTTTCTGAAATTTAAACTCACGACTGACACCTGTGGCCAAAAAACAGAACTGCTCTTCCTTTCTGCTCACTCTCGCAGCGCGCGCTCGTACGTGCACACTTCACTAACAGCATTTAGAAGTGAACTGAAAACAACACAGTGCTATTTCAATGAACAGTTTTATCACGTATTACCTTTTCAGAAGAAAAAAAGCCATTTCTGGGTCACTTCGTATTCCCAACACAGATCTGAGCTCCCTCCAAGGCTCAAATGCGAAGCGGATGTTCACTCTAGTCCTTGCTTGGCGCCGGTCGCTCTCAATCTTCGATCTTTTTCGGCCACTTGTCAGGGGTTTAACTTTTTTAGTCTTCTGTGGAGTTACTGTTGGTGTCCGAGTTGTCCTGGGTCTCTTCTGTGTATTCGCAAAATCCATTGCACTGCTTGCGAGTGTAGGCTACTTGCTGACTAGCGATGGTGGCAGAGTAATCTGAAACGTTTAACATGAACTTGCTTGACGTCACATCCGCAGACAGCGCGGGAAAAATCCGACCCGACAGAAAATAGGAAAAATAGGATACAGGCTTATAGGTGCACCCAATGTGAGCGGACAAGGTGTCAGTATGCTCATCAGGAGATGTTTAAGTCATAAATGGTCAAATAAAAAGGCTATTGTTACGTTTATTTTGGGGAAAAAGTTCCATATAGCCCCTTTAACCATCTTATTTACTTTGCCTTCCTAGTTGTTTGCAAAGGAGCTGTATAAGGTAATAATAGATATTAAGGCAAATTAAAAAAACTGACATGGACCTTATACCGCTTCAGCTAGAGGAGAAAAGGCTGGCCATTAAAAAGGCCAAACTTGAAATAGAACTACTGGAGCATCGCCTTAAGGTGAGAATCATATGTGAACATGAATCTGTTATTTTTTTGGAAAAAAAAAATTTTTTGTGTATAAAGCAATAAATACAAATCTGTCATGTCTCTTTTATTTCAGGATATGAAGAAATAGAACGCATTAAATAAAGTAATTTTGACAAATCATGTCTCTAAGCATTCTGCCATCTCTGTGGTCTGCTAGATTCAATGGGTGTTCTAGGTCATCTTCATCAGGACAGGGGGGATGCCTCTCTCCTCTTATTGTGGCAATGTTGTGAAGTACCACACAAGCAACTGTGATGTCACATGCCCTATTTGGAGTGACCCTGAGCCCACGCAGACACTGAAACCTCGCCTTCAGAATGCCTATTGTCATCTCCACCTTGGCCCATGTTCTGCTGTGAGACCGGTTGAAGCGTGTCTGTGGTCCGGGCTCAGGATCAGAGTAGGGTGTCAACATATAGGGGAGCCAAGGGTATCCTCTGTCCCCCAGCAAGTAACCATAGAAGTGTATTGTAATGTTTGAGGTGTTTTGTAAATGTAATAAAGACTACAAGCATTTGTCTAACAAAACGTATCCTGTTGAAATTTGTTGCACAGAGATGACTCTCTAAATATTCTGGCATCATGTACAGACCCAGGCCATTTTGCCTCAACATTACTGATAAGGTGGGTTGCATCACATATTACCTGTGGAGAACAATAAGTTTATTATTTGTAACACCAATATTAAGGAGCCAAAATATAGCTATTACCTGCACATTGATGCCATGCACAGACTTCCTATTAACATAGTCTCCCTCATTGATAGATGGAGCTTTAATAGGAATGTGGGTGCCATCAATGCACCCAATCACGTTTGGGAACCCTGAAATTAAGATTAATTACAAGTTTAAGAAGTCTGTGTAGCCTTTACGTGTGTGTGCAGTCAAAATAAACATATTAAGAAATGTAATTTAATTGAAGTAGATGACAGAATTTCTGAGATCAAACCTGCCACCCTGTGGAATTCTTCTTTAATAAAGCGCACAGGTTTATGGCCAGGGAACTGTACAAAAGTGTGTAGAAACCGTTTCAGTGCCATGCATACTGTACGAACGGCTCTACACACTGTTGCCTTTCCCACATGCTCTGCAAAAGCGCAGAGCAATACAAAGAATTTGTTCAATACAAACTTTGTCACGGTTTGTCACATTTGAGATGTGTGATTTTAGTAGGTTTGTTAAATAAATTAACGACTCCCTTGAAAAACGATAGCACTCCTGCAAATATTTGTTAGGATAAGAAAAGACATCGATACGTGGTCTTATCACCCTCTCACGCCGAAAACCCCCCCGTATAATCTGTGCCTCTACGTCCACAAGATCCTCATCAAAAGGGCACGCCATGCTCAGAAACCTCTCTGAAACAAACTAACTCTGCAACATAACCTGCTCTGGAGCAGGTTATCCTCAGTGAGTCAGTTGCTATGGTTACTTACATAACCCGAAAGTTACCTCCGTTTTTGGAACCGAAAGCAGGGGTTATCCGCTTACTTACTCCTAAACTTACCCGGGTAAGTCACATAACCTGCTTTCTGGAATACACCCCAGGAGTGTAAAGAGATGACCTTAAGGCCTAAGCAACTGAATATTTGATTTTAACACTAGGTGACACTGCCCAGAATGAGCATGAGAAGTTTATTACCACAGTCGTGATGACCCATACTAATAACTTTGGATTAAATTAGCCTGTTATATTCAATCTGATCTTAATAGATGCCTTAGATTATGCCAAGAACATAGATATCAACTTTGCCGTATTTGACATAACTTCCTGTGCTTCCTGTGGTTTTCATTTAAAACCAACTTTTTCCAAATTCCTCCTTAGAACATTTGTCCAATTTTCACCAACATCAAATCAGATAATCTCCAGACATGCCAACAAAAAGGACTTCATGTCAATAAACAAAACCATTTTCGTATGTCATAACAACAAAGTTGAGACATGATGCAAAAATGACTCTTGACGCTGTATCTGTGCAAAGTTTTGGCATATTGACACCAAACTTTGTAAGTCATTGTCACCTCACTCTGAACACACCACATCAATTTCATAACTTGATCAAAAGTGATAAACCATTAAATCATCTTATAAGTAAGATTTTTTAGCTATTTGCCCAAAATTTTCTTAAAATGTCTTTAATTGCTCCTTGCTGCAGTTGGTCTGACAATCGCAGCCATGATGGCATCTATTGCCGCTTCTTCCACTTGTTGCTCCTTGCTGCTGTTGGTCTGAAACTCCCAATAAATAAACTGTCCGCACACTCAAATCCTTAAAGCAAATTTAATAGACCAAGCTTTCGGTCAAAAGACCATCCTCAGGGCAACTCCCTCCAAACTCCCAGCCATGTTGGAATGTCTTGTCGTCTTCTTTTGCGCTTGGCCCCGGTAATGGCTGCTTGCAGCTATATTTTATATATTTTATTATACCAGGTACTTTACAAATGCAGAAACTTTGAGACTTGAAAAGGAAGCATTACTGGTGGAGGTAGGAAAGATGGAGGAAGTGTTGAAGACTACATCTGAAATTACAGCCTCTGAGCCAGCAGACAAAACTCCACGGATGGAGGCGTTGGGCACAAGTACCAGCAGCCTTGGCAGCATCTTTAATGAAATCCTGGAGGAGAGTCAAGTATTACCTGTTCCTAAGAAAACCACAAGTGCACAAATTCAAGTGGAGACCTACCTAAGTGAGGCAAATATTCCACGGTCGGACAATCCCTTACTTTACTGGAAAGTAAACCAACCTCGACTGGCAGCCACGGCAGTTAAGTTTATCTGTGCTCCCTGCACAAGTGTAGAGAGTGAGAGGCTCTTTAGCACAGCCTCAAATGTGATTGATGAGAGAAGGAGCAGGCTGACGTCGGAGACCGCTGAAAAACTAATCTTCCTAAAAAAGAATCTGCCCCTCATGGTTATGTGAGCAAACGTAAAACATGTTCAAGACCTTTGTTACAGAGAAACTTTTTTATAATTGTTAAAAATAAAGCAGCTAGGTCAGTAAGGTTGTCAAGGTTTAAACTGTTTAACCCTCTGGGGTCTGAGGTGTTTTTGGGGTCCTTGAGATGTTTTGACATGCCCTGACATTTGTGCTTATTTCAGCTACTTAAAACATACCATTTGCCAACATATACATTTGCTGTATTCAGCACAAACTCTGCTACAATAATATGTGAGCAAAATGGATGTACATGTTTGCATTTTATAGAAAAAAAAATATTATGCGTGGTTAGTACGTTTTGGGGAAAAAATGTCACCGCAATAAGGCAATTTAACACATACTGAATAATTGTCCACAAGACTTTTGAGTTACTATTCTTGTAGGCTAGAATTTTTACTTCAAAATGAAGTGAAAATCATTCTGACCATTCTTACAAACAACAATATAAAGATTTAAATTTCTTACGTCAGTTTTTGGGTCAGCACTGCTGTATGCGTGGGAGTGTGAATGGCCATGAATATTAATGTGATTCCCACCAGGGGAGACTAAAGACACTCCCCCAATGGCTAATGGCCCATCTCAAGGTGCTGTGAGGCAGCCTGAACTAAGAATGATTCACTGATGAAAAAAAAGTTAAAAAGAACAGCATTTATTCAAAATAGAAATCTTTCCTAAGAACGTAAAGACTTAAAGTCATTACTATCACTTAACACATCCTTTAAAAAAAAAAAAACATAAAAAGACCAAACTTTTTTTATAAAAAAAATTTTATTCAAAGAATCCTAAAAAATACTATCACAGGTTAAAAAAAATTAAGAGGCACAACTGTTTCCAACATTGATTTAAAAAAAATCATATCAGAATGATTTCTGAAGGCTGATGGTTAGTTAGGTAGCGGTACATCTCACTGATGCTGACATCTGTCCATTTATATTTGCAGCCTTTTGCAGTTGCCTTGGCAGCCTGGGCATTGGTGTTGTGGCACAGATTTGACACAGCACTATCTGAAAAAAATAGTTTGAATAGACTCATGGACGAATGCGAGTCTACAGAGCTCAGTTGCGGTCCAGTTTCCCGTGCAGGAAGGAATCGCAGTGTCTGTGGAACCATGTCAACATCGGTCTCTGTTTTCCATGACAGAGTGACTGCCTGTTGCTCGTCTGCTTGTTTGCCTTGGCTCTCTTCGGAACTGGTGCTTGGACATGTTCATTGTCACATCTGTTATAAAAAGAATAAAGAAAAAGTGTGAGCATGCTGATAACACAATCAAAGAAACTGTATTATTATCATTACAATCACTAATTGCCATGGATAAAATAATATAATTTTTTTGTAATTTCACACAAGAATAGGAACTTTTACATTATGACGATGTAACCACAACTAGGCTACATTACATATGTAAAATATTACATCTATGCACTTACTCAGTATGATTCTCGATCGCACTGAGAACTGAACGACACCTGCTGGAGAAGGAGAGCATGATGCAGCCACATTCCTAAAAAACAAAACAAAAAAACTGTTAGCACATTATCCAAAGTAAACTGATGGACAATTAATGGGTATGGATGCACAATGTATGTATATCTGTTGATGGACGGAGAAACAACTATTGATAGGCCGTATAGACCGCGTCACCGCGAGTATCTGTTTATGGCCCATATACAGGTCCTTCTCAAAAAATTAGCATATTGTGATAAAGTTCATTATTTTCCATAATGTAATGATAAAAATTTAACTTTCATATATTTTAGATTCATTGCACACCAACTGAAATATTTCAGGTATTTTATTGTTTTAATACTGATGATTTTGGCATACAGCTCATGAAAACCCAAAATTCCTGTCTCAAAAAATTAGCATATCATGAAAAGGGTCTCTAAACGAGCTATTAACCTAATCATCTGAATCAACTAATTAACTCTAAACACCTGCAAAAGATTCCTGAGGCTTTTAAAAACTCCCAGCCTGTTTCATTACTCAAAACCGCAATCATGGGTAAGACTGCCGACCTGACTGCTGTCCAGAAGGCCATCATTGACACCCTCAAGCAAGAGGGTAAGACAGAAAAAAATTTCTGAACAAATAGGCTGTTCCCAGAGTGCTGTATCAAGGCACCTCAGTGGGAAGGAAAAAGTGTGGCAAAAAACACTGCACAACGAGAAGAGGTGACCGGACCCTGAGGAAGATTGTGGAGAAGGACCGATTCCAGACCTTGGGGGACCTGCGGAAGCAGTGGACTGAGTCTGGAGTAGAAACATCCAGAGCCACCGTGCACAGGCGTGTGCAGGAAATGGGCTACAGGTGCCACATTCCCCAGGTCAAGCCACTTTTGAACCAGAAACAGCGGCAGAAGCGCCTGACCTGGGCTACAGAGAAGCAGCACTGGACTGTTGCTCAGTTTTGCATGTCATTTGGAAATCAAGGTGCCAGAATCTGGAGGAAGACTGGGGAGAAGGAAATGCCAAAATGCCTGAAGTCCCGTGTCAAGTACCCACAGTCAGTGATGGTCTGGGGTGCCATGTCAGCTGCTGGTGTTGGTGCACTGTGTTTTATCAAGGGCAGGGTCAATGCAGCTAGCTATCAGGAGATTTTGGAGCACTTCATGCTTCCATCTGCTGAAAAGCTTTATGGAGATGACGATTTCATTTTTCAGCACGACCTGGCACCTGCTCACAGTGCCAAAACCACTGGTAAATGGTTTACTGACTATGGTATTACTGTGCTCAATTGGCCTGCCAACTCTCCTGACCTGAACCCCATAGAGAATCTGTGGGATATTGTGAAGAGAAAGTTGAGAGACGCAAGACCCAACACTCTGGATGAGCTTAAGGCCGCTATCGAAGCATCCTGGGCCTCCATAACACCTCAGCAGTGCCACAGGCTGATTGCCTCCATGCCACGCCGCATTGAAGCAGTCATTTCTGCAAAAGGATTCCCGACCAAGTATTGACTATTGAGTGCATAACTGAACATAATTATTTGAAGGTTGACTTTTTTTTTGTATTAAAAACACTTATTTTATTGGTCGGATGAAATATGCTAATTTTTTTAGAAGGACCTGTATATATAAAAAAATATATTGTATTTAGACAGTATCACATATTTTACCGGAGGCTGAAACATATTTCTCTCAATCACATTATATAACCTATATGTAGTAGGCTAATATCACATTTAAAAAGTTTACACGAGCGTATAGGCCTACACGAATGTTAAAGATATTGTGAGGTAATCTTTCCTATGTCAAAAGCTAGCCAAAACTAGGCAAAATATAGTCTGAAAATTCATTTGAGCTCTATGATCAGAAAAGGAATTATATAACACTAAACAACTTACTCCGAGCTTGTATCATCGGCGAGGTCAATTCGTTCTTCAAAATGCAGCCGTTTGTCGTCCGAGTTTCAAATTCCTGTGAGGAAAAGGTGAATTCGTCCCCGCTGTCCAGAATCATCTGAAGGAGTAGCGTGCTGCCATCCTCAAAACGCGATGAACTATCAGTGAATCTGATGAAGAAACTTCGTGTTGTAATGGCATTGATCAGGGGGCGTGCCGAGTGTGCGATGCATAGATCACCTATTTCTTTCTTTAGTCTTTATTGTCCTATAAGGATATTCTTTTTCACACATGTCATTGTTACATTCCATGCAGGATGTACACAGCCTCATACATATAACGTATAACATATAACATATAACACCCCCCAATGGGTAGTGTCACGGGAGTTTGTTAAGTGCAGTGATTGCTGAGGGTATAAAACTTTTCTTAAAGTGCGCTTTTTTCCAGTCCAGGGCTCTGTATCTGCGGCCAGATGGGAGTAGGGTGAAGAACCGGTTCAGGGGATGGTCAGGGCAGCTTACTATGGTGCGTGCAAGGCGTGTGATGGCTGTGTCATTTGCATCAGTGAGGCTGGGGGTGGGAAGCTGTATTATCTTAGATGCTAAGTGTGAGATTTTAATGAGTTTGTTCTTGCTGATGACATTTAGTATGGTGAAGAAACAGGGGGAGCAGTAGAGTAGCAGGGGTTGGATGATGCTTTTGTAGAGTAGCAGAAGAAGATGGGGGGCAACATACAGTGATCTTAGTTTGCGTATTGCATACAGTCTCTGTTGTGCACGTTTCTGTGTAATGGTGACATGTTCATTGAAGTTAAGCTTATTGTCAATGGTGAGACCAAGATATTTAAAAGTGCTGACCTGTGCCACTGGTTGGCCATGTATAGTGATGTGAGTGAGTCCAGGGGGTGATTTTGATGCATGAATAACAAGTTCTTTTGTCTTGTCAATGTTGAGTTGGAGGTAGTTATCAGAGCACCACAGTGCAAAATCTGTGATGGACTGGTGGTAGGCTGTGATGGAACTGTTGTCTGTAAGTAGTCCTACTATGGCTGTGTCATCTGCATATTTGTAGTAAGTGGTGTTGGGTAGTGAACTCTGGCAGTCATTTGTGTAAAGTGTGTACAGGAAGGGACTGAGTACGCAACCTTGGGGGGTTCCAGTGTTGGTGATAATGGTTGATGATGTTGTAGTCCCTATTTTCACTGTCTGTGGCCTGTTGCTGAGAAAGTTGTATATCCAGTGGATGAGGAGAGGGGTGACATTCAGGTGCTGTAGTTTCTTGATGAGTTGATGGCGCTGGATTGTATTGAATGCGGAGCTGAAGTCAACAAACAGAACTGAGGCAAAGTTATGGGAAGTCTGAAGATGGTGAAGGAGGGAGTGGAGAAGGCATGCCACTGCGTCCTCTGTCCCCCTTTTCAGCCGGTATGCAAATTGGTATGGGTCCAATTGTGTGCTAACAGCAGGTAAGATGAGTTGTAGTATGATTTTCTCCATGCATTTCATGATGATTGGGGTGAGTGCGACCGGACGGAAGTGGTTGGGCTCTGAGGGGCGTGGTTCCTTGGGTACAGGTATAATAGTTTATGTTTTCCAGAGGGTGGGTATTGTTGCTGTCCTGTAGGATTCCCAGAAGATGGAGTGGAAGATGGGAGAGAGCTCCATTGCGCAGCACTTCAGCACCTTCGCCGGGATGCCGTCTGGCCCAGGTGCCTTAGCAACTTTGCACCTGGCCAGCTGCTGCTGCACATCCTCCTCTGTGAAGGGCGGGTGGTGAGGTTCATGGGAGGAAAGGGTTCTTAGAAGTTCCTCACAGGTGGAGGTGTGGTCATGGATGTCAAACCTGTTGAAGAAACTGTTCAGGGTATTTGCAAGATGAAGAGGGTCCGAGCTTGGTTGGTGATGGTGGTTATGTTCTTGACCTGTAAGTTTCTTGATTCTCTGGAATGCTTGTTTTGTGTTCATGTTGCTAAACTCCTGCTCCAGTTTGTTTTTATATTGCATTTTAGCTCTGATGATGTCATTCTTTATTTGTCTGTTGAGTATTTTGAGAGTGGCCCAGTCTTTATTCCTGAATGCTGTCCGTTTTTCTTTAAATGCATGTTTTATGTGGGGGGTAATCCAGGGTTTGGAGTTGGGGTATCTTTTTACAGTTCTGGTGGGGATGGTGGTGTGGATACAGAACTTGATGTAGTCAGTGATGGTGGATACCCTCTCGTCCAGTGTGCCCTGAAAAATACCCCAGTCCGTGCAGGCTAGAGAGCCCTGTAATTGCTCAATAGCGTCCTCCGACCAGAGGGTGACGCTGTGGGTTGTTGGTTTGATCCGTTTCAGTTCCGGTTTGTACTGTGGGAGAAGGAAGATGACGTTGTGGTCAGAGCAACCGAGTGGCGGGAAGGCACGTACGGTAAAGGCATCAGCCACATTGCCATAGCACAAGTCCAGAGTGTTCTCCTTCCTCGTTGGAACATCCACGAACTGGTGGAAGGATGGCAGAACATCGTTAAGTCTGCAGTTGTTAAAATCACCCAGGATAAACGCTGGAGCCTCCGGGTAGGCGGCTAGCATGTTGTTAGCGTTGTCGGCTACTAGTTCTGCTGCTACCCTAGCGTTGGCGCTCGGGCAGATGTAAACACATGTAACAACCACCGTCTGGAATTCTCTCGGGAGGTGGAAGGGACGCAGGCTCAACATCATCATCTCCACATCTGGTGTGCAGATCTTGTTGTGGATCTTGATGTTATCACACCATCTGTTGTTGACATAGATGCAGATCCCACCACCTCTCACTTTGCCTGACTGATGGGTCCTGTCAGCTCTTAGGATGGTAAAATGATCAAGGTTGACCTCGGACTCCGGGACCTCTTCATCCAGCCAGGTTTCGGTGAGCGCGATGATGCAGGCATCCCTGTAGCCTCTCTCCATGGAGCACTTGGCGTGCAGCAGGTCCATTTTGTTCCTGAGCGAACGAACGTTCGCTAGTATGATGGAAGGGAGGGGGGGCCTGAAGGGACGCTTTCGGAGTCTAGTTCTTACGCCTCCTCGTCTGCCTCTTCGCCTTGGTTTGATCTCCGGTGGGAGTACAACTGGTGGTTTTTGCTGGCATAATGCAGAGGATCGGAGCTGAAGGAGATCCGCCCAGCTGTAGGTGAGTGGTCTCTGGTCGCTGGTTAGTATTGCCAGCGCCAGGTTGTTGTTGTGTATAATCCATGATGTTATGAGCGCGATCGCGATGAGTGTGTGTAAGTCCCTCATTCTTGACAATCAGTAAAAAACGATGGGTGGATAAAGACGCAGACACTAGTGAGAACTTCTCAAGATAAACGCTAGACACACTGGTACAAAACAAACAAACCGACAGTAGACAGAGACGTGACGCCGCCATGAAACATTGACTGACTGTGTGTCGTCGCAGCAGAGCATGCGCCGTAGATCCAAAACGGGAGCAAGGCCCCCGTGAAACGCTTTTTTTACCATGTGAAACGCTCAGGGACGTACAGTTTTTTCGTTCTCCCTTCATTATCTTTAATGAGGTGAGACCGCCGGCGTGGCGGTCTCACCTCATTAAAGATAATGAAGGGAGAACGAAAAAACTGTACGTCTCCTTGGTTTCAAACGGATTACATAAACTGGAAATATATATATAAAAAAAAAAAAATGATTTCATTTAAAAGAGAATTTCAGCTTCATAAAGAGAAATCTCTCGTATCTCTGTGACAAGTACTGACTGAGTTACAGTTAATTTTTCGAACGCATTTCAGAATGGACCTCACTGACAGAGAGAAGGCAAAACGCGCATCAGGTTATTTTTCTTTATTTGACGAAAAGCACTACACTTTGTTTTTATTGTGAGTATCCACAAAAAAATAGACAGTTAACAGGATCTAATGATGTACAACACTTATATGTAAGATCAAAATCAACAGAGTAATTTGATTCTCTTTTGCACTGATAAGGAAAAAATCGAGCTCGTCGCGCCGGCGCAATAGCCGACCCCAGAGGGTTAAGGTTGGGGTAAGGTTTAAAGTTTAAACTATTTGTCAATGTTATGTTATATTTATGTTATACATTTTTATTTATGTCTTTCAGTGCCTTTTTGTTATTACTGTGATTTGCACATAGCTGCACTGTGAGGGATAGTTTTGCATTTATTTGGTTATTTACAATGTTGAATGCTGCTGTTTAAATTGTTTTAACTTTAAACCTGTTGGTAGCTAGCTTTAAGTACTGAAGTACCTGTATTTATATATATATATATATTGTGTGTGTGTTTGAATAAAGGGTGGCAATCTTTCATAATCAACTGTTGTTGTGGACTACATACTGGAGGTATAGGTTGATAAAGACCGTACGCAGGCCCCTCCCACAAAACGGCCATTGTCCAATCACACATCATAGCAACCGTTACTATGTGACCAGGTCCGTCAAACATTTACTCCAAGCAAGATGGTGAAGCGGTGCGCCCACGGCGTTTGTAAATCGGACACTAGGTACCCCGAGACATTGTCTGGAGGAGTTGTGTTCTTTCCGTTTCCAAAGCCGAAAACACATAGTGAGCGGTGCCTACAATGGATAAAACAGTCTGGACGGCCCCACTCCCAGTTAAATGTGTCGAACATGTTTAACTCACGTGCAGCGTGCGTGAGACTGAGGCACTGAGATTAGTCAAAGAAACACGGAGAAAGCAGATCAAGAGGATCCACAAAGGAATTACGTTTTCTAAAGGATTGTTGTTAACATGATATTCTCGGGAGAAAATGAGCAGCAATCAACTAGCAGTGCAACACCTGTAGACTACAGTTTAGAGGAGTGCACGCTCGCAACGGGGAAAGCATGAAGCTTAACGTTATTTGACAACATCAGTTCATATATCAATATCGTAACGAATAGAAATAACCTTAAATAATGTATGGTTATCTGCATCTTTCCGTCTCTTATGTATAGTTACTTTTTAAACACGAAAATCGCATTCAGCATGACACCAAGCGGTTGCCGTGGTAATGAACAACCTGCTTGTTAAAGCGAACGTGTTAATCCTGTATCTGAGGCAAAATTACTAAATATGCAGCGCGAGTTATATATTTCTAACTCCAAACATTAGCCACTGAACCAGCTTATAAAATCTTCTTCAAGGCTGTGCTGGTTGCATTTGAGGTACAGGTCATGGGGTTTCTCATTCCAGCTTACTGGTGGAGAGGAGACAGTGATGAAGCCAATCAGTATATGGGGATGATTAGGGGGCCATGATGGACAGAGGCCAAGGGGCAAATTTGGCCAGGATGCCAGGGTTAAACCCCTACTCTTTTTCAAAGGACATCCTGGGATTTTTAATGACCACAGAGAGTCAGGACCTCGGTTTAGAGTCTCATCCGAAGGACGGAGAGGATGAACAAAGACTTTGCCCAGGTCACCTTAGATTGGTCACCTCACCAAATGGGTGTGAACTGATAGGACCCTTAAAAGTATCTGATTAGGTCAGATCCTTGGCTCCACCTCTTTGAGACACCATTTTCCTGTCTTCTTCCGGCAACATCATCTTCAAGTTAACTTCTTTGGATTCAACGTGTATATGGAGTTTATATTGTGCCATAAATAAACAAACAAATCCAACATTTTGCAAATAAAACTCGATCTGCTTTGCAAAGGAAAATTTGGCTCACAATCAAACTCGATCTGCTTTGCAAAGGAAATCTCAACTCACAATAAAACAGAAAGCAATGTGCAAGTACAAAGGTCAATTTGAGTGAAAATGCAGTGGAGTAACACATATGCATTGTGTTTTGCAAATATAAATAAATGAGCCTAGATAATATTTCACAAATGAATACAAACCATCCTACAAATTTCATGTAACGTTTGAACAAATACCAAATCTAGTGCATACAAATGCATATCTGTCTGTTATGATTGTGAGACACTTGGCTTTTTATGAGATCTCTCGGCTCGATTTTCTCACAAATGTGTCCAGGCAGATTTTCTCACAAATGCAAAAAAAAAAGCAACTTCCTCTTTTAAAACAGTAGATGGCGCCAAGAAAGGCGATTAATTTAGCGCTAGTCTCCTGGGAGAAGCACTGATTTGAAACGCGTACTTGCCTTTGCCTACAGCTGTGGAAAATAACAGGTGAGTTTCTCTCTTACTTTATCTGTAATTAACCTTTTTGAGGTTTTTTTTGCAAAATGTTTATTACATATCTAGACAGAAATCCGCATTAGCATTTAGTAGCACTTCATTCTCTCTAGGATAGGGGAATCTATAAGCTGAAAGCTCTGCCATCATATGTTGCTTTTTTAGGTTGTTTCTGGAAAAATCATCAAGAATCTACAGCATCTGGACTTGTTCAGCAACCAAAACCAATGCAAGTACCCATTTGCAGCCTTTAGATGCGTTTATAAGTTATTGTGCCCCTTTAAGGTGACCCTGATTCTCTGATGTTTCTCATAGGTTGTGGTTAACTGGTTGTAATCTTGCCATTCTCTTTTCTTCTCTCTTTCTTCACTTTTCTTTACTTTCTTGATTCTGTATACAATCTTTGCTTAGTTTAGTTGTGTGTGCAGCCTACAGTAGTTTCATTTATTAAACCCTTATATTCACACGTTATTGTCTCTGTGTTTGCCACTCACAAAATTATCAAAGTCACTTAAACATCTTGATCTAGCTACCTATGCTATTACCCTGCTAGTACTTGATTTACTTTAGCTGGAAAAGGTTATTTTTTCTTGGCCAGGAAGATACTATATTTCCTAGAATTAATAATTTATTATGCTTTCTGTTTATTGGATGAACTGATTAAATAATTGTACTATTAATAATTAATTTTATATACAAACATATATTTTATACTGTATTTCTTTACATTGCTAATGACTCGGATAAGGCATACGTTTGATACTTGCTTGGGCTTTAAATGACTAGAACCTCTTTTATAAGTTGAGGGCTCTTATTTTTATTTGATTTTAACCATTTCCCCTCCTTCTTTCTGTTGTCCTTCCAGAATCACACAGCTGTAGGTAGGGTTGTGCAGACAATAGGGGGTGCTTCTCAAGATCCCTCCTCGTCTCCTCGCTCCTCCGTCCTCCATCCTATGACCCGGAAACCAATCGAGCTCAGCCATCTTGAAGGACATCTCAATTCTCTAATTGCACCGCGAGGAGGCGAGGATCGAGGAGTGAGGAGGCTTCCAGAGGAGCTATGAGCGAGGATACACAGGTGTACCCTTTGCGGAAGAGTTTTATCGACTAAACATGACGCACGTTAGCCTGGCATGCCAGACCTCAAGATGTTAGGTCTGGGAACTCTCCATTGACATGCCTCAATCCAAGGGGCGGGATAAACGGTTACCTTTCAAAATCCCTCTGCAGGCAATAGGATAACGCTACAACCAACCAGAGCAACGAACGGTTGTGGATGAGTGAGTCCCATGCGTTTTTCCACCAGCGGAGCTAATTGATATATTAAACTTTTGCCGTATCAGGTCGGCAAATCTCCGAACACATCTTCCTTTTTTAAGAATGACTTAAGTGACGTTCTCTTAACTCCAAGTCCTCCAGAGTCGCGGCCAAAGCCGATTCGAAAGACCGCTGCATCTTCATTGTTTTCAAGTAGCAGGGAAATCACCTATGGAAATCACGCGGAACGTCATGAACTGTGCCGTCATTGTGTTAAGCCCGCCCGCCGACTCTATACACGATGTGATTGGCCCGACCAGTTTTTGGTTTTTCCAGCTCAAAAGCCTATGGAGAGTTGCTAGACCACACTGGCTGCGAAATAATTTTCGCTGCCGCTAGGGTGCGTCTAGATTTCTAGGCTAGACGCACGTATCAATTCTCCTCCCCCTTCACATCTGTCACAATCATTTGAATTTATACTTTACTTTTGTAGTTTACATAAACCACACAACTCACATATTTCAACAAGGTATCTTGCTTTATTATTATTTATTATGAATTTCTTAACCCCTTGATAGGCAGGGATCACTGGTGATCCCGGATTAGTGTTGTTCAAAATTCATTACTTGTCAAAACATCACACTCTTACTTGATCTGGACAAACTCAGCATCATAAGAAAGGTGGAAGTCTACAGCTTCGATGTTTGACCACTGTTTATGATTTAACTGGTTTGCAGTGATATTAATTTCTTAATTTATGCCAGGAGTGCAACATAATTAATCTGTATTGTTCGTTATTTTGAATAGAAATCATCACTCATAAAACATTAATTCTCGTGTTCTCCGGTTTATTTGTGTTCAAATACATACAATATACAGCATCCGCCAGGGCTATTAGTCCAATGGTGTGCATATTTGGAGAAATGATTAATAATTATCACATGCTAGTAAAATATTTCTTCATAAAGAATAACATTTCTATTCATTTACCACTGAAATGTGCGATCTAAAGAGCTCAGACAGCGAACGGAGCGAGATGTGTGTCTTCTCTTCCTGAATCGCGTCACATTTGACCTCAAAGCTATATCATTCGCTGTACAGCTGTCAATCATCTCACGTGGTCCAGCGTGACCTCTTCTGCATGACGCGTCATGTGTACACTTCCTCATACTGGACATCCGTGATAACAAAGCGAAACTGACATCTCTTCACCCGAAACAAGGAACTAATAAATGCACGATTGAAATATTATGTGTTTTGTGTTTGATTTTCGTGCGATTTGGGGTTTTCATATCAATACAGAATGTTTACAGAATGCATATGCTAGGAAAGGCTAGCCCATAGCTTCATCTGAAATGCTAAATATAACATATTTCAAAATCTTTTCATGACTTGAAACCATTTTAATCCGCGACCGGCATATGATACAAATACTCGATGTTGTTTTAAAGTGAACTTTGAATAAAAGTGTAATATTAATACATTAAATTGTGTCATGTAGCTCGAGGCTACTTGTGCTAATGCACCTGCTTGCAGAAGCTATTCCATTTCATACAATCATTTAAAAAAAATAATAATTCGCATTTAAAGTTCCAAGAATTGTTTGTTTTCTAACAAGACTTAATATAATAGATGGATTGATCATGTAGGGTGGGATCAGAGAGGTTTAGATGGCCAATACAGGCTATAATGGCTGAATTCAAACAAAAGAATAAGAATAAAAGAATAATGAAGATTAAGTCTCATACCGGCATAGGTGTGAAAGGTTGGTCGATTAAATGAAAAGAACATGAATGGGCCAGTTCTCCTCGCCAGACATTAGTCAGAGACTGTAAATGGGTGTTTACAGGGCAATAAAATATTTGATGAGAATCTTATATTAGCATCCTATAAAACTTCTCTAAACTCTCTCCTGACATGGTTTCACAATAGGCTTAATAAAATGCATAATTTTAGAAATATCATCCTCAGATTTTAAATGAAGCATGACCACAATTGTGGCTACACTTTAGTTGTGGTTTCAAGTTGCTATCCTAAATTCCCATAATATTTGTATACATTTAATAAATATGTTCTTAATATTTGTTGTTTTTGTTTTTATGTTTGAGCTTATATATCTCAATATTAATAACAGTCTGATTAATTTTGAGTCTTGAAATGTAAACTCTCAAGGGTTGGCTTTCTAAATATATGTTGGTTATGTGTCTATTCAGAATGACTTAAGAGCAGCAACCTTTTTATTTTGGGTATGTCATGAATGCTTCACTTGCCAAAATTGGGGCCGACTTTAAATAAACAAACCTTAACAACATAAGGGCAGATCCTTTGAGCACTGCCGATGACGCAGTGAAGTGACGCTCGAGTGATCAAGTATTCCAATGTATCAAAAAGCTTTCATTCAATTCCTCCGTCCTCGTTTTTTTTTCCTTGCAGCCTTCCCTCGCGTCCTACAGGGGGTGGAGCTGAGACGCGAGGAAAGGAAGCGAGGAAAGGAAACGAGGATGCACAAATAAGAAATGAGAAGCACCCAGGCTTTATGCACAGCTTCACTACTTCCTGACCTTCAGCCAGCCCTTTGTTTCCTGTCTTTCATTATTGGACAAACTGATTAATCCAGGTGTGCCTGATTATTGTTACTGAGGCCAGGCACACCTGGATTAATCAGTTTGTCCAATAATGACAGACAGGAAACAAAGGGCTGGCTGAAGTTCAGGAAGTAGTGAAGCTGTGCATAAAGCCAATTGAAGCCACAGAGGGAGAGTCCTTGCCCAAAGGTGACCTAATCATGCAGGTGTATCTTCACTTTGAAGCCGTATGTGATCTGGACTACATTTACTCCTGTGTGTCCTGTGGATACAATACATCTACTGTGATTATGGACCTTCATAAAAAAGGAGTGTTCAGCATCCCAGGTAAGTAAAGTTATTGTAGTTGCATTGGTTTCTATTATAGTGTTATGTTTTGTTTAAATTAATAATTCAGATATTTGGCTTTGAATTAAGTTTCTTTATGTGAGTGAAATTCAGTCTCCACCTGCGACCTATGATGGTCATGTTGACACAGAAGAATTTTGGGATGCAGTGGCAATGGACATGATAAGCAGAGGTTTTTACCCAAGTAAGTTTTGTATGAAGGTAAAATGATTTATATGATTTACACGCTTACAAATCTTCTCTTGCACACGCAAATTTAATTTACGCTTGCAATCTTATGTACACTTTCACAAATCTTACCCTGCGCACGTGATTCTTTTAGGCATCATTTTACCTTCATAGTTTTGTTTCTTATTTGTCTCTCACATAGGGCTACATGATATTGTGATATGGCTTAGTGTAATTAATTAATTAAATCATTTAAATGATTAATTTATTATTTCCATATTGACAATGCAATATTTGCAACAATTTTCCAAATTTCCAAAAGTCCCAAACATACAAAAAATTTCACTTGAGGATGCATTTACTGGAGAAGCAAAATGACTTGTTCCCTTTCGAGGGAACTCTACACTGCGTCGAGAATCGACTCTTTGGGGACGCTCCCTTAGCGTGCGCCTCTGAAGTAAAAATGAAACTAATCCAATCCTGATTGGCGTTGCGTCCTGACGTAACATGTGACGGCATAACCGGAAGTATAAAAGTGACACTGACGCACACACATACCAGCTATCGCTCTTCAGCAAGCGCTCTATGTTGAAACTGTCTGTCCTATTTATTGTTGTTTGTCCTGAGTGAAAGTGTTATTATGGCGAGTGAACAATTTACAAGATGTTTAGTTTAGTTTAGTTTATTTTTTTATATAGCACATTTCTACTGCCTCAAGGGCAGCCCAAAGTGCTGTACAATTCCAACAATAAAACCAAACAGAAAAGATACAAAACACAACAACATAAGATTAATATATTTCGGTCTCTCTTGGGTCGGAGTTAAATGCCAAGCTATGAAAGTGTTTTTTCAAAGCCGTTTTGAAAGAATGCAGCGTGGGGATGGAGCGGATGGCGAGAGGTAAAGTATTCCATACCCTGGGACCAGCTATCGAAAAGGCTCGGTCACCTTTCCGCTTGAGTCTGGACCGGGGTACCTGGAGCAGTAATTTATCTGCCGATCTCAGGTTCTTTACTGGCTGGTGCAGAGAAATAACGTCGGACAGATAGGATGGTGCCAGGTCATTTAAAATTTTAAAAATGAATATTAAGGTCTTAAAATCGATCCGAAATCTAATTGGTAGCCAATGAAGGGATTTTAGAATTGGGGTGATTCTATCACTCTTTCTCGTGCTGGTCAATAATCTAGCAGCAGCATTTTGAACCAGCTGCAATCGATTCAGCAAAGACTGAGAGAGTCCCAAATATACCACGTTACAATAGTCCAGTCTTGATGATATAAATGCATGGATGATCGTCTCCAAATCCCTAGGTGAGAGCATAGGTTTCATTTTCGCTATTAATCTTAGGTAGTAGAAACTACTTTTCACCACAGCACTCACTTGTTTTGTAAACTTTAATTCAGAGTCAAAAAGTACACCCAGATTTTTTGCACATTGGTGGATATTACTGGATAGTGGCCCCAAATAGGAAGAGATGAGTGGTGAAGAGCTAAGAGGGCCAAAAACGATAACATCAGTTTTGTTCTCATTTAAGTGGAGAAAATTCTTAGCCATCCAGCACTTTACCTCATCAAGACACTTTGCAAGGTTGGAACAAGACTTATCAAGAGGATGTAGTGGAACATAAATTTGAGTGTCGTCAGCGTAACAGTGATATGTAATCTCATATTTCCTGAAAATAGAGCCCAGAGGTAACATATACAAGGAAAATAGTATAGGACTTAGTATAGACCCTTGTGGGAGCCCGCATGTTAGTGGTACTGAAGGTGATGAATAGTTACCAATTTTAACTGAAACAGATCTATTTGAGAGATATGAATGAAACCAGCGTAAGACCATACCGCTAAGCCTAACCTCCTGCTTTAAACGATCTAAAAGAATACTGTGATGGATTGTATCAAAGGCGGCGGTCAGGTCGAGTAAAATTAGAATAGCGGAATTACCCAAGTCCAATGTGCGCAAAAGGTCGTTTGTCACTTTAACGAGGGCAGTTTCCGTACTATGACGGGTCCTAAATCCCGATTGAAATTTATCAAGAAGATCTTGGTCTGTTAAGAATGCAGAGAGTTGGAGAAAGACGATCTTCTCCAACACTTTAGACAGAAAAGGTATCGTGGAGATAGGTCGAAAGTTATTAAACTCAGAAGAATCAAGACTTGGCTTCTTCAAAACTGGCCTAATCACGGTATGCTTAAGACAAGACGGAATAATGCCAGTGCATAATGAGCTATTCATTATAGTCAAAACGGATGGGCCAGTCACACCTAACACCTCTCTAAAAAGACGTGTCGGCATAATATCCGCTGGTGAGATAGTCGGTTTCAGTTTTAAAATTATCTCTGTCATTTTAATAAGATCAATTGGAGTAAAATTTGTTAGCTGGACATTATCGAGACTAGAATTGGAAGAATTAGAGACATGATAGGTGGAATAATTGAGAAAATTGGAGGCGTGATAGGTGGGGATACTCGAGTATAGAACCTTAATCTTATTCCTAAAAAAATCAAGAAATTTTATACACAACTCAGGAGTAGCATCTGGATGTGAGGGAGGCTTCGTGTTAACCACATTATCAAAAGTATTAAACAGTACTTTAGGATTATGTGAATTTTTCTTTATAAAATCTGAGAAGTACTCGATTTTAGCTGCTTTAACCGCGCACTGATAGGTGGACAGATGGTTCTTGAAAATCTCAGATGAGACATGTAGCCTATCCTTTTTCCATTTACGTTCTGCTTTACGGCACTCCTGCCTGAGAGCCCGGGTATGATTATTAAACCAAGGGCGAGAGCTGCGTTTAGAGCGCTTTGATTTTAGTGGTGCAACCAAATCTAAGATGTTTGTACATGTCTCGTTAAACAACATCATAATTTCCTCAGTAGTGAGGTTAAGCGATGGAGTTTCTAAAACAGACCTTGTTAAAGACTCTGTGTAGGCATTAGAAAACTCAGTTACAGTTGAGGGAGTAATCACACGAGAGAAGTGTTCATCCCTCTCGTCCTTGGGGGGTAGATATGGCACTATTATGTTAAATATGACAGACATATGATCCGACAGGCAGCTTTGCTCAATATCAATGTTACATACTAAAAGACCATAAGTTAAGACAAGATCAATGGTATGTCCATGTTCGTGTGTAGGGCCATTGATATGTTGGATAAGGTCGAATGAGTCTATGAGTGTTAGAAATTCGTTTACCAGGTGGTGGGAAGGACAGCAGACATGAATATTAAAATCACCCAGAATTAGCAATTTATCCACAGTGGGGACTATATTAGAAAGAAATGTCCCGAATTCCTGCATAAAGTTCTTATTATATTTTGGTGGTCTATAAATAAGGGCACAAGTCACCGGGATGGGTGACTGAATTGTGAATAGTTGCAATTCAAAAGTATAGAATTGGGTGGCAGGCAACAGTCTACATCTAAAACGTTTATTAAAAACTGTAGCAACTCCTCCACCACGGCCTACTAGCCTGGGAGAGCTGAAATAGACACAATCAACTGGTGATAGATCAGTCAAAGAATCCAGCTCACCAGCATTGAGCCAGGTTTCAGTCAGAAATAGGAAATCCAAGTCATGAGATGTAAAAAAATTGTTTAAAATAAATGATTTGTTACAGATGGATCTTGCGTTTACCAGCGCCAGTTTCACCTGTTGCGGTCCGGTATCCATGTGCACAGCCGGTAGTTTAACGTATTCCAGAGTGCGAAGGTTCCGAATGTCGACACCTCTGTTGCCGCGACGTTGTCTTAACGGTTGGCGAAGGGGGGTCCATGAGTCTGAACGGACTGGAACAGGACCGGTAGGCTGTAACGCCGAAGTGCTGTTGTATTTAGTCAACCAATAGCTTCGAGGCCAGGCGCGGATAATCCGTGGCGATGAAGCCCCGCGTCTCTTTAGCCTAACAAGAAGTCCACTGCGTTTTCCTCGTTTTCTGGCACGCTTTTTACGATGCAAGCAGCAGTCCGTCGAGTGACAACTGATCGCGGGAAAGATAGAGGAAGCCCGTGAGTTGAAGAAGTAATCCTCACCAGGGATGCGTCCGCAGCAGTCCGCCGAAGAGAGACGTAAATAAAGAAGGGTATGACGATCGTAGGTGAGTACAGACGTGGTTTCAATCAAAGACCAACAGATCGACCATATCAATACATATAAAACAAATGACATTGACATCCGACGGCAAGCCAGCAAACAGACCGGCGCCATCTTGGAGTGCATCTCAGTCAGCGGTGACATTACCCTAGATGTGTGCACCCTTGCCCCAGATATATTACGGGTGGGGACACACATTCATTGTGTGTGAATTGTTTGAGAGCACAGCACGCACAGGCAGCTCTTGAGGGAGTTGCCTGTGAACATTGTGAAGCACTCCCATTAAGAGTGCTGCGCTCCCGCTTGGCTATTTTCTCTAAAGATGGTCGAGCTCGCGATCCTTGCGGTTCAGGTCCCGCGTCCGTTGAGGCGGCGCGGAGGCTTAGATCGTGGGGATCACAAAAGGATCTCGCAGATGAGAACGAGACTGCCGAGGCACTTTCTCGTTCATCATCTGCAGATTCTTTGACACTCGCTCACGGTGCAGAAGCCCGCGCTGCGGCTTCTTCTGCCTGTGACGAGTGCCCGGTGCTTGAGCTATCCGCTTCTGAGGAAGTGGATGTGCTCAGCATCGGGAGCGCGGATCATGAGTCAGTGACATCAGTTGGCCACAGAATAAGCAGGATGAGACTCGTCAGAGTAAATTAGACGAGAGATTTCTACAGCACCGCTCACAACCTCAGCGCCGGGGTTTGCCTTTTTTCCCAGATCTCCATAGAGAAATCACGAGATCCTGGGAAAAGCCTCACTCGTCTCGTATATCGCACAGCACTTCGTGTGATTATAGTAACGGTGATTATAGTAACGTTGTGGGTGCGAGTGAGGCGGGCTATGGCAGGATGCCGCGGGTGGAGGAAGCTTTAGCGAGCTATCTTTCTCCCGAAGCGGCATCCTCGCTTAAAACCCCGGCGCTGCCCAGCAAACCATGTAGGGACACTTCTGCATTGGTGGGCAGGGCTTATATGGCGGCTGGTCGGGCTGGTGCGTCCCTGCATTCAATGGCTATTTTGCAGGCGTACCATGCCGACATCCTAAAAGATTTAGATGAGGGGGAGGGGCCAACACCTGAGGATGTTGCTGAATTGAGAAAAGCAGCAGATTTGTCTCTCCGTGCCACTAAGGAGGCGGCCCTTGCAATTGGCCGCTCCATGTCAGCTTTGGTGGCCACGGAGAGGCATTTATGGTTGAATTTGTCGGGTATGAAGGATAAAGACCGTTCCTTTTTATTAGATGCCCCAGTTTCGTCTTCTGGCCTGTTCGGCGACGCAGTATCTACTGTCGTCGACAGGTTTCAGGAGACGAAAAAACAATCAGCAGCTTTTCAACAATATCTCCCCCGACGTTCTAAATCTGGGAAGGCTGGTCCAAGTGGCCAGTCTCAGCCGTCCACCAGCTCCGCATATCGCCTGGAGCAGAAGGAGAGCATTTCCTCTCGAGCCCCTCCTGCGGGAGCTTGGCAACAGAGGAAACGTTCCCATTCTAAATCCTCTGGCCAGAAGGGCGACCTGAGGGCCGTCATTCAGGCTAAGAGGGCTTCAGGGAAGAGGTCCTAGCCGAGTTAATAGGACCTCCGAGGGCTGGATGCAGCTCTGGCTCCTCTCAGACTCCAGGGCATTCGTATACTGAATTACATCGACGACTGGCTTATACTAGCTCAGTCTCGAGAAATGGCGGTTCGGCATCGAGATGTCATCCTTGGCCACATTCAGAATTTGGGGTTGAGACTCAACACGAGAAAGAGCGTGTTGGAACCAGCTCAGGAAATAACGTTCCTGGGTGTGGTATGGAATTCGGTTACGATGCGGGCACACATGTCTCCCGCACGTGTCCAGTCCATCCTATCTATGGTTTCAAGAGTAAAGCTAGGTCAGGCCATCACTGTAAAGCAATTTCAAAGAATGCTGGGCCTCATGGCAGCAGCATCCAACATCATTCCTTTGGGCCTTCTACATATGAGGCCTCTTCAGTGGTGGCTAAAAGCCAAGGGGTTTTCTCCCAAGGGGAATCCATTTCGTATGATCAGAGTAACGCGCAGATGCCTTCGTTCTCTTCAAATATGGAAGAAACCTTGGTTCCTGTCCCAAGGGCCAGTGTTGGGAGCGTCATGTCGCCGAAAAATCATTTCGACAGACGCATCCCTTACTGGCTGGGGCGCGGTCATGGACGGCCGCTTTGCCAGGGGTCTGTGGCTGGACCATCATCTATCTTGGCACATAAACTGTCTAGAAATGATGGTTGTGTTCAGGGCTTTGAGGAGCTTCCTCCCAGACATCAAAGGTTACCATGTCTTAGTACGATCAGACAATACGTCAGTGGTAGCCTATCTGAACCGACAAGGGGGACTCAGATCGCGCCCTCTGTGCAGACTGGCGCATCAGATTATTCTTTGCTCGAATGGACAGTATTTTCCCTTGGGACCAATGTATATTCCGGGGGTTCAGAATCAGGGAGCAGACATCCTGTCGAGGCAGGGGCTGAGGCCCGGGGAATGGAGATTTCATCCAGATGTGGTGTAGTTGATATGGGAGAGGTTCGGACCAATGGAAGTGGATCTATTCGCGTCTCGAGAGACGTCCCACTGCCCACTTTGGTTCTCCCTCTCACATCCAGCCCCACTGGGGTTGGATGCCATGGTACAGGCCTGGCCGAGGCTTCGCCTGTACGCATTTCCCCCGATCGCTCTGCTCCCGGGAGTCCTGGAGAGGGTTAGTCAAGAGGGCATCAGTCTACTTCTGGTTGCCCCAATGTGGCCGACCCGAGTATGGTTTTCAGACATAATATCACTCCTGATAGCTCCGCCATGGCAGATTCCTCTGAGGAGGGATCTGTTGTCTCAGGCGGAGGGCACAATCTTCCACCCTCGCCCAGAGCTGTGGAAGCTGTGGGTCTGGCCTCTGAGGGGGTTCAGTACCTAAATGCTGGTCTATCAGCCGGGGTGGTTGAAAGCATACTTAGCTCTAGGGCTCCATCTACTAGGAGATTATATGGCCTCAAGTGGAATGTGTTCGTCACTTGGTTTAGAGAACATGAGTTAGATCCAGTCAACTGCCCGGTGGCTTCAGTTCTGGAATTTCTTCAAGATCATTTCTCTGCGGGTCTCTCCCCTTCCACGCTTAAGGTGTACGTGGCTGCCATTGCGGCTTTCCACGCACCTGTAAGTGATGGGCCTTTGGGGAGGCACCAATTGGTCATTCGTTTTCTCCGTGGTACTTGGAGGATGAGACCGGCAACCAGGTCCAGGGTTCCTGCCTGGGACCTGGCTATAGTTCTTGAAGGGTTATCCCTGGCCCCCTTCGAACCTTTAGAGTCGGCTTCGCCTAAGGATTTAACGCTAAAATGGTATTTCTCTTAGCTATTACCTCACTTAAGAGGGTGGGAGATCTCCAAGCCCTGGCAGTGACACCAGCTTGCTTGGAGTTTGCCCCTGGCAGAGTGAAGGCCTTTTTGCACCCGAGTCCCGGCTACGTGCCTAAAGTACCAACTCATACGGCTCGATCTACAGTCCTTCAGGCATTTCATCCTCCACCTCATGTGTCGGCAGAAGAAGAGAAGCTCCATTTGCTCTGCCCTGTCAGAGCCTTGAGCGTGTACCTCGAGAGGTCCTCTTCTTGGAGAAGGTCGGACCAATTATTGGTGTGTTTTGGGTCACCTAAGAAGGGGCTTCCGGCATCAAAGCAAACGATTAGTAATTGGATCGTTCAGGTGATTACTTCAGCTTACAGGGTGCGCGATATGCCTTCACCTTTAGCTGTTAGGGCTCATTCAACTAGAGGTATGGCTTCCTCTAGGGCCCTCCTTTCGGGAGTGCCCCTGCAGGAGATCTGTGAGGCAGCAGGCTGGGCTACTCCACACACTTTTATTCGGTTCTACAGTCTTCACCTTCCCAGTACGCCTGGCGCACATGTACTTAGTCCTTGCTGAGTGCCTGAAACAGTTTCACTCCGGGACAGGCCTATTCGGTGCGTGGCCTAGTGGGCACTCGTTCCCCAAAGAGTCGATTCTCGGCGCAGTGTAGAGTTCCCTCGAAAGGGAACGTCTCGGGTTATGACTATAACCCTTGTTCCCTGAGAAGGGAATGAGACACTGCGTCGTTCTGCCACGCCCCTTGAGGTCTTAGAGCGTCTTGCTTCATCGTGAGGCTGGTATGTGTGTGCGTCAGTGTCACTTTTATACTTCCAGTTATGCCGTCACATGTTACGTCAGGACGCAACGCCAATCAGGATTGGATTAGTTTCATTTTTACTTCAGAGGCGCACGCTAAGGGAGCGTCCCCAAAAAGTCGATTCTCGACGCAGTGTAGAGTTCCCTCGAAAGGGAACAAGGGTTATAGTCATAACCCGAGACGTTTTCTCTTTGAAATAAGTAAATTTTTCTTATCCCACTGACAAATATTTAGCTTGTTTTAAGCATAAACACACTTAATTTTGGAATTAGTTTTAGAAAACAAGACTTGCTGTTTTGCTTTTCTACCAAATGCGTCCGAACAGCCCGTTCTCATCCCAAAGCGTAATATATTGACTCTTTTGACAAAGCGTCTATATCCAACCCACATGGCACCCTTTAGCGTCATATGAGATGCAGATATATGGCGCCTCCTAGTGGTCTAACCCTAACACTACCCCAGACCTAAACCAACCCAAAACCGAAGCGTGTTATATTGACGCTAAAGGGTGCCATGTGCGTTGGATATAGACGCTTTGTCAAAAGAGTCAATATATTACGCTTTGGGATGAGAATGCGTTGGTCCGAATGTAAGAATTTTTTTTATATATTTAAACTGGAAAACAAGATAATAAATAATATATATTACATATACAGAAAAACTAAATATTGCAATTTCGTTTTTTTCCATTATTTTACATTCCAACATTGCTAGTCTCATTTTGTATGGTTAGTGTGTTGCAATAAATAGCTGTATTTTTCTGCTCAAGGTGGCAAAGAAAACCCATTTACAGTTTCACCTAGTTACCACAACTGGTCCCCATGGATAGGTCAAAAACAAGGGAATTGGCCATGGTATTAAACACAGAGAGTGCAAAGGTTAAGGAGTGACACTGATGTGCCTTTTACTGAGGAAAGACTTAGTGATGAGCTGCTACCTGGTTCCTCAGAGACGTCGGATTCAGTGGCCAAGAGTTGCGTCGCACAGTAAAGAACTTATCTGAAGCAGCAGAAAGGAGCAGCAACTGGCTGTGGTTTAGACGGAAAGATTCTAGCTGGCTGTGTACAGGCCGCCACGCTACGGTTTCGTAGAAAACTTGAAAACTTGAAGAGTCTGTTGGTTTATTTGCATAGGTTGTATAGTATTTACAGTCATTACGTTCCTGTGTATATTGCGTGAATGACGGGTGGTTGGGCAGATATTGTGTTTTTGCGGTAGGTGGTATGCCATACGGAACCGTTGCCACTGAAACTGCATATTAACGCACCAGTGAGGCTCGACAGCCTTAGTCAAACGGGTTGACACGTATGGTTGGGTTGCGGAGAGATTGTGAGATTGTGGTTAGGTCTCAGCAGCAGGAGGGATGTAGAGGTCAGTAAGCTGGGCTGAGTTGAGTGGGGGACGGAGGGGGGTGACTCTGGGACGCCAGAGTCACTGTCGAGCCCTCTAGAGGTGTCATGGGCTAGTCGACGAAACACTGAGGATGGAAGATGCCCACTTGAAGACCCTAGAAATGTCCCCTACTCGGCTCAATCCAGACGGTTGTCGTGCTGGTCCACTAAGGACACCACACTGTAGTTGCACCCGTCGTGTGTGCTGACGCGCCAAGTACACTGCAGCCGTTAACGCCGGACAGAAGGGGAGTCACACCACCATATGGAAAGAAGTGTAAATGGATGGAGAAGCATAGTTTACTGTAAAGCTACGTCTTAAGTGTTGCTTATCTTGGCGAAAGCCAAGTACAAATCAGAATTAAGTTTTAACATCTACTCTCGTGCAATGGAAATCTCCACCTCAAGGTAAATAGTTGTTTAAATTGTTCAGAAGGGTTTTGGTTTACCACATTAAGCTATTATTACACTGTTGGCTGCATAACACAGTGGTATGTATAGGGTCTCTTCATAAATATTATAATTTTATAGTAATTTATTTTTGCTGAACCTATTTGCATATTTGATCAGATTTTCGATTTGAAAAAGCTATGTCGACAGTGTGGGGTCGATGATGTTGGATCCAAAAATGGATCTCATTCTCAGGCTTCGTAATAAAATGTCAAACAGAGTGACTTACAAAAAGGTGTTTGTACAGGTGTGGGGTGCTTCTGGTGAGTGATGTTTCTTTGTTACTCAAATTAACAATACAGTACTACAAAATAAACATTAATGAAATATGATATGACAAACTGCCTAATACAGCAATTACTCATAATTTCATATGTGTTATTGGAATGGTTTCACTGATCTTTTAGAAAATGTAGTTTTCATTCAATTGTTTTGTATGCTTTAGGTGGCCTGCGTGTAGTAATGTGTCCTTGTGGTGTTGTGTACTCTATTAAATTTAACTTGAGAGTAGAGAGTCCCCGTGACTTTGCAGACCTTCTCTTGTCTTGGAAACACTTTCCAAATATCACAATTTATGATTACTAGAGGATTAGTGGCACACACAAATAATCGAAAACCACTTCACCCAACTTTCATCCCTTTGAGGGCAGAGTACAAGACCCCTGCTCTGAAAACATACAAAAAGCAAAAGAAGGAAAGCTAAAGGTTCATCTTCCCTGGCTGGCTCATGGGAAAAACCCTATGGATCTTGACTGCCACCCATTGACAGGGTCCTCAGAGCACTATTGCCTGCGTGACGTTTTCCACCAGAGCAACAGTAAAGACAAGAGAGATGTGCTCGTTCTATTGGTCTTGTACCAGAGCTGGCTGAAAAGATCAATAGTCAGTGTCCAGAGCATCTGTTTTCTGAAGTAAAGAGAAACAACTACTTCATGAATATGCTAAGACCTTCTGCACACATTTTTCTTGCGGGAAACATCCTTCACCACCGGAATATCACACGGAACAGGAAGAAGTTGGAACAATTCTGGAAATTGTTCAGTGGCAGTCCTAATTTGCAATTCGACTCCAATGGAAAGGTCACACTTGGTAATGTATAAAAATTATATTAATGTGCTGCATGTGAATAGTTAGTACAATTGATAGAATAGAATAACCTATCTCTTTATAACACATGAGTAGGTGCAGAACCAAATGTGGTACCAATTTATCTAAAGACAACCAAAACTTTGAATACAACTCTGAATGAGAAGGAAATGCATACAGGTTGAGGTTTTAAGTGAAATTTATGTGTTTTTTTTTAACTTTTACATATGATCAGCTGTCTAGTCGCAGTGTGACCCTAAACTTTGTCCTGTGGTAACAAGCCTGAACATTGTTAAATCAAGCAAAACATTTTGGGGGACCGTGCCAAATGAGGGGCAACGGCAGTTGGTAAGTGAATTTCAGGGATTGTATCTTTACAAAATACTGTTCATCAGCCTGAGCATTTAGTATTTCTATCTGAATGTTAGCTAAACAATGCTTTGGATGTCAGAAAGTGCTAAGATTAGCTATTGGCCACTGTATACAACACAACGCTAAACCGATCTGACCTGTGCTGCCTGTGACTGGAAAGAGACGTTGAGGGAACGGTACACAGTTCAAAGACATTATATTTGAATATAGCAATTAATGGTGAAAGTTGTTTATATTGAGTTTCTATATTTTATTCACACGCAGATTCTCAACTGTTGCCTGAAAGTGGTAGAGACCATAGCAAAATCACTGGTGAAAGAGTCATATAAATAGTCAAAATAATATTTTGTAAGGAACTCAGCTTTTTGGAAATATTAATAATCAAGAATAATTTGTTATTATTAATTATGAATATTTGGGTCAGTTAATTGGATTAACTCGATGTGGCTGAATTAATATTACAATCAAGTAATCAGTTCGTCCAACGAACTCTTTTGATTATTAATTTATTCTAAGAAAAGGGTATCTTCTATGGCCACAGAAGAATAATTATTTCTTAGCATGTACAGCACTTTGAGCAAGTAGCAAAAACCGCGATCGTAAAAGTGACTTTGTATTGCAAACAAAACAGAACCAAATACATATGTACAAGTTTTATTAACTAAATATAGATATTTATATCAGTGTTTCCACTACATTCATTCTGCCTTGGCGGGCCGCCACACCTAAAATCATCCCGCCACGGCTGCAGCTTCTCGGTCCGATATTGTATGTGTTATTGTTAAGCCCCACTAAAGGCATACAAAACATTGTAAAGCACCATAAAGTTTTCGCACTATATTCCAAGACTTCTAAAGTCATTCAATAGCATAATGTGAGGTAAAAATGTATATTTAAGTCGTTAAGTTAAAGTTAATGGAAACTCATCTCTCCTCAGTCATTCAGTATTCAAACAGCACGTCACGTTTGGTTACGACAGTAACACGACGACACTCTCTTCAAGATCAATGTTCCCATTATTACACTTTATTTGTAGATAAAGGTCTATAGTTTGCATACAATTACTTTATCTTGCTGGAGTTTATAGCGCTTTCTAAATTATATTCCTTTCTCCCGGGTGTCTGTTAGATTACAGCACTAGAGTAGAGAGCACTATGAATTGTTCTTCATGCGCACTGTAAGTTAACTGAAATTTAAAACTGTTAAAAGAACAGAATCCAGTCCCCCGTATCACTCGAAACAGTGTTTGCGGAAGGATGAAAACTACCAAGAGAGAGCGGTCACTGTCGCCTGCCTCTGATATAGCCTTAGAAAAGAACCAACCCCTAATGTTTGAATGGATCAATGAGTAAGGTGACATGTCCGAGAGGGGAAGCGGCTCTTAGTTGATTTATGGTCTTTGTCCCCAGCGTGCTTAGACTGTTCATTCAAGCTCAAATAGACATAACAAATTCACATTGCATTCTAACAGAAGGTGATGTACATCAAAGTGTGTGTCATTAAATGAGGATTAATTGGGTAGGAAGCATGATACAGGTGAGGTTATATTGACCGTTGGGTGGTTGTGCAACCACATACACCCCAATCAAACATACCATGTTGTTATACATAATAGTATACGAGACAGTAAATCATCACTGATCTATGAAGGAACATGCCTCACAGAAACTGAGTAATACCGCAAAGTTTATTTAATTAAAGATTGTCTCTCTCTCTTAAGCATGTGGCGCATGTGGCCACATTCCTTTGAGGTCGTAAAAGTCTGTTATCAGTCTTAAAGTGTTCTGTAACCGGACACCCGGCTGACAAAGTAACTTCATTTGTGAGGTTAGTTTTGGGGGAGAGTTTAATAGACCTTTAAATTAATTAAATATAATGAATATGACTAATTAGTGTGTGTCTGATTGGTCCAGACTAGGGCTGTCACTTTTGTGGAAAAATCCTGATTGATTTTTGCGACATAAGTGTTCATTGAATCGATTGTAAAATCGATTTTCCATGTCTAAAGACGTTTTCATTTTCAACACCAAATACAGGCAAATCCACGGACACCTAACAGGCATTAGGACGAGCGTAAAGAGGGCGCTTGAGACGCACAAGTCGCAATATTTCTGATTATTTATTGGCGTGAAGTTGCGTGCACAATGATAAACAGGAGTGCAAACTTCAGGGATTGAGATTAACACCCTCCGACCCGCCAAACGCGGGTAAAAATTAACTTTGGTGGGAAACGCTGTCAAATCACGAGCCAATCTGGCGTGTTTCTATGTTTACTCACTTTGCTGGGGAAGTTCGTGTAAAACAAATCTGCGCGGATTTAGTGCAAACACGCAACTCGTGAGTCCTCATGATATATTAAATACAGCGTATTGCACTGAATCTGCGCATTTCTGGCTTACTTGAACACACACACACACACGTCACTAAGCAACAAATAATGGCGCGCCTGTTCACTTGCATTGAAGTAATAGCGAATTTGGTTAACAGAAAAGACATTGTTATTTTCCAGCATTCTAGATGTTCTGATACTGTATTGATCTGTCCACCTAAAACACATTTTTGGTGTAAAAAAAAAAAAAGAAAAAAAAAAAGGCTGTTAAAATCGATTCCCTATTTCGTTTTCGAAACTTGTGTTGGTTGGTCCGAATCGATTGTGCAATCGATTTTCGAACGTAAAGTGACAGCCCTAGTCCAAACCCTACAATTTTGTGCTCAATTTACTTTAGCTGCTTAAAGGTACAATATGTAGGATTTTTTTCAGTAAAATATCCCACAACCACTAGGCCAATGTTATATATTTTGTTTAGTTGATTACTTACAATATCCCCAATGTTTCCAACTATTTGTAAATCGTGAGAAAATTGCGATTTTAACCAAGGAAACGGGACGTGTGAGCAGGGGTGAGGAGTTGCCAGTCAATGGCGTCATATCCGTCTTACCCTCGGTTACGCTCGTACTGCCATAGTAACCATGGCGACAGACGTGGACAACTGGGTTATGCCTAGCAGGACGCTCACGCTGTTGTTGTTTTGTTCAAACATTATGGACCATGGCAAGCAGACTTTGAGACAAAAAGAGGAATAGAACGAAGATCAACATCTTTCGAGATGCTGAGAGCTCCACGTCCGCGACTAACTTCGACTTGACAGAGACGCCAGTGTTGCATGTATTTTATTAGACAGTTGAGCAAATGTACATAAAACTAATGAAATTTTCAACATGATGAAATGTTAGAATTCAATTCAATTCAATTCAAATTTATTTGTATAGCGCTTTTCACAATACATATTGTTTCAAAGCAGCTTTACAGAAAGTGCATTTCAGAAATGTACATAGAAGAATATAGTTAGTTAATTAATCATCATGTATTAATTTAGGGCATAACATATCGCCGGCGTCGAGTCGTCTCTTCGCAGGCGTCGAGTCGTCTCTTCGCAGGCGTCGAGTCGTCTCTTCGCAGGCGTCGAGTCGTCTCTTCGCAGGCGTCGAGTCGTCTCTTCGCAGGCGTCGAGTCGTCTCTTCGCAGGCGTCGAGTCGTCTCTTCGCAGGCGTCGAGTCGTCTCTTCGCAGGTGTTGGAGCGTCTGAAGTCTCCGTGAGAGGCTGGATACAAACTGGAGCTGACGAACGCTATTTACCTCGACTAGCGTCCCGAGATAACAGCAGAAAAGCAGATGGGAAATAATTAGCGTAGCTGCTGTTCATAATATTAATGCAGTCGATCTGATTCAACAGTGGTATAAAAGGTAAGCATTATGTGAATGCTTGGCTGAAGAGATGCGTCTTTAATCTAGTTTTGAACTGGGAGAGCGAGTCTGAGCCACGAACAGTATCGGGAAGGCTATTCCAGAGTTTAGGAGCTAAATGTGAGAACGCCCTCCCTCCTTTAGAGGACTTAGATATCCTAGGAATGACCAGAAGCCTTGAATTTCGGGATCTTAAAGAACGCGATGGATTGTAGGGCGATAGAAGGTCCATTAAATACACAGGAGCTAAACCATTTAGGGCTTTATAGGTCAGTAGTAGTACTTTGTAATTGATACGGGACTTAATAGGTAACCAGTGCAGAGATGATAGAATCGGTGTTATATGATCATATTTTCTCGACCTAGTAAGAACTCTAGCGGCTGCATTTTGCACTAACTGTAGCTTGTTTATTGAGGATGCAGGACAACCGGCTAATAAAGCATTACAGTAATCTAGTCTCGAGGTCATGAATGCATGAACTAACTTTTCTGCATCAGAAACAGATAGCATGTTACGTAATTTAGCAATGTTTCTAAGGTGGAAAAAGGCTGTTCTTGTAACATACGAAATATGATTTTCGAAAGACAAGTTGCGGTCTAGTATAACACCCAGGTCTTTTACTGTAGAGGATAAGGTAACAGGACATCCTTCTATATTAAAGTTGTATTGTAAGAGATTTTGTGGGTAGTTTTTTGGACCAATAAGTAATACCTCAGTTTTATCTGGATTTAGTAGCAGGAAATTACACGTCATCCAGCATTTTATATCTTTAAGACATTCTGTCAATTTAGATAAGTTAGTGTATTCATCTGGTCGTGATGAAATATATAATTGAGTGTCATCAGCATAGCAGTGGAAATTAATTCCATGTTTTCTTATAATATTACCAAGTGGCAGCATATATATTGAGAATAGCAGAGGGCCTGACACCGATCCTTGCGGCACTCCATAGTCTACTGACGTTATCTTCGATTTTTCCCCATTTAAACAGACAAAATGGTAACGGTCCGATAAGTACGATCTGAACCAGCTTAATGCCTGTCCCTGAACACCAGTGTAGTTTTGTAGTCGATCCAGGAGTATTTTATGATCTATAGTGTCGAACGCAGCGCTAAGATCGAGTAGAACTAGTATTGAGATACAGCCTTGGTCAGAAGCTAAAAGTAAATCATTTGTAATTTTAACTAGCGCAGTTTCTGTGCTATGATGCGGTCTGAATCCTGACTGAAATTTTTCATATATCTCATTTTCTTGCAAGAAAGAGCACAATTGAGCGGACACAATTTTTTCTAGTATTTTAGACATAAATGGAAGATTTGAAATGGGTCTGTAATTTGCTAAATTATTTTGATCTAATTGCGGTTTCTTAATAAGAGGTTTTATTACTGCCAGCTTGAATATTTTTGGAACATGACCTAAAAATAAAGATGAGTTAATAATATTAAGAAGAGGCTCTTCCACTACAGGTAACACTTCTTTCAGTAGTTTAGTGGGTATTGGATCTAATAAACATGTTGTTGGTTTAGATGCAATGATAAGTTTATTTAGCTCTTCCTGTCCTACAGTTGTAAAGCGGTGTAGTTGTTCTTGAGGGACGATAATTGAGGCTGAATCACAAGACACCATAGAGGATTGTACATTTACAATTGTATTTCGGATGCTTTCTATTTTCTCATTGAAGTAATTCATAAAATCATTACAACTATACTGTAACGGAATATTTTGCTCTGGTGATGTCTGTTTATTTGTTAGTCTAGCCACGGTGTTAAATAAAAACCTTGGATTATTTTGGTTATTTTCTATTAGTTTGCGGAGATGCTCTGCCCTGGCTGCTTTTAGAGCCTTTTTATAACGTGACACACTGTCTTTCCACGCGATTCTAAAGACCTCTAAATTAGTTTGTTTCCATTTACGCTCTAAGTTACGAGTTTCTCTCTTGATAGCATGTGTAGTACTATTGTACCATGGTGCTTTAGTTTTCTCTCTAACCTTTTTCAATCTAATTGGTGCAACAATATCTAATGTACTAGAGAAAATGGTGCTCAAACTGCTGGTCATTTCCTCTAGTTCATCTGTTTGTTTGGGTTCTCTGAGCAGCTGAGATAGATCAGGTAAGCTATTTGAGAATCTATCTATAGTGATTGGAAGGATTGTTCTGCCTGGTCGGTAACGCGGCGCAACATGACAAATTTCAGCAGTACGTATTATACAAGTTACCATGTGATGATCGGTGAGGTCGTCACTTTGCGGTATAATATCTATATCGGTTGGATCGGTTCCATATGATATAATTAAGTCTAGTGTATGATTTAGACGATGAGTGGGACCACTGACGTTTTGCTTGACCCCAAAGGAGTTTAATAAATCTGTGAACGCAGTCCCTAACGCATCATTTGTGTTATCTACGTGTATGTTAAAATCTCCAACAATTATTGCTTTATCGACATTGACCAATAGATCTGAGAGAAAGTCTGCAAACTCTTTTAGGAAATCAGCATATGGTCCTGGAGGTCTATATACAGTAGCCAAGGCTAGAGATAATAGGGATTTCTTTCTTACATCTAAGAGCGTAACATTTAGCACAAGTACTTCAAACGAATTAAACCTGTGACCTGTTTTCTGAGTAACATTAAGAATATCTCTATAGATTGTTGCAACACCGCCGCCACGACCGATCAGACGGGGCTCATGCTTATAACAATATCCTGACGGAGTAGACTCATTTAGACCGAAATACTCATTTGGTTTAAGCCAGGTTTCAGTAAGGCAAAGTACATTGAAGCTATTATCTGTGACCATTTCATTTACAATAACCGCCTTAGGTGTGAGCGATCTAATGTTTAGAAGACCTAGTTTTAGAAATTGTTTTTGTTCACTGATATTTAGATTTTCTGGTTTAATTACAATAAGATTTTTCCTAGATCCTACACTAGATTTATTGTTTGGCCTCACTACACGAGGAATAGACACAGTTTCTATATAATGTTCTACACTACTTATATCAATTAAGTTGGGACAGCAAAGACTGTGAATTGGACTTTGACTTACTAGTCAGATGGTGTGCAACGTCTTGGAGATGTTGTCCGACAGCACAGCCGCTCCGATTCTGCTGGGGTGCAGGCCATCAGCACGGTAGAGCCTAGGTCGCTCCCAGAACAGATTCCAATTATTTACAAAGAGCAGTTTCTGTTCATTACACCATGACATTAACCATTCATTTAGAGCAAATAGTCTACTGAACCTTTCTTGTCCTAGTCGGTACGTGGGAAGCGGTCCAGACACGATGATCGTTGCCTCAGGCGCTGTGCTGCGTACCGCCTCGATCAGGCTCCTATAGTCCTTCTTTAGAACCTCCGTCTGCCGCAGCCTGATGTCGTTCGTTCCCGCATGGAGGACAACGGCTCCGACGTGCTCGTCACCGTTCAGAATCTCGGGAACCTGTGCGGCGACATCAAGAACACGAGCACCAGGAAAGCAGTGAGTGCGCACCTTACCCTTACCTGAGGTAGCGCGGACATGACGGACCATGGAAGTGCCGATGATCACGGCGTCGTCGCGTTCCGACTCGTGGAGAGGGGAGAAGCGGTTCCGGGTGGAGATCTCGAAGACCGGGAGGGGCGGAGAGGTTCTTGCTCTGGTCCTGGCTCGTGTCTTCCGCTGTGGGATCACCCAGGGTCCATGGTGTTGTGTAGGTGCCTGAGTGAATGAAGCCAGAGATGATCGCGTCCTCCTGGGCAGAGAAACGCACGGAGTAGAGGAAGTCGGAGTCAAAAAGTTACTAACCACTGACTTGTGAGCATCGGCGCGTGACGTTTCAAGCGCTGATCGCCGATCCCGCAGCTCGGCTTGCCTCTCCAGCAGACCACGGATCTGTTTCTCCACCGATTCCAGTTCCAATCGCACCGACATCAGCTCGAATGTGTCCTCACCTGCACTCAGAGGTAACGTTAGACACACATCTGATATGTTCGCCATTATAACAGATGAACAGTAAATTAGCAGTGATACTACCAATATCACTACTAATTTAGGACTGGAATGCTGGATATAACCTGTATCCTTTCAGTGAAACGGGTGTAAAATCAGACGGTCAATAAGCGCGAGCCCACGCGTGAAATGCTAGCGGGCTAAAGGCTAGTAGCCGAGATTCGCAAAGTTGGATCTAAGTAGCGATATCAAAGCAATCCGATTGTTTTTTTTTTTATAGGGAATAGTATCGAGGATAGGTTCACACGATATAAAAATAGAAAGTGCTTGTTAATAAATGAGTGGTAAAGAAGAAAATCAAGGATTAATGAATCAATTCGACGGAGCTCTAAACACAAACAAACAACGCCCGCCCAATATGATCTGTATGTTATTCTAATGTTGATCTAGCTTACTGCTAGTCTCATACAGCCAACAAACAACTGAACTAACAACATTCAACACACTCAAAACAACATTCAACACACTCAAATGCCGTGTAGTGTGATATTGTAACTGATAGAGAAAATGAAGCAGCGCTGCGTTACCTCAAGTTTAATTCGTCTAATAAACTGACCTGTGTGTAACTTATTATTTCAGCACTTGCGTGTAGTTCGACTGTGGTCTTTGCACCGGGTAGAGTTTGGTTTCGCTTAATCAATTTAAACTTAAGCCTGCTCCTGCCCTAAACCTACCCCATAATGACCCTATGGTTTTCACACAGAGTTTACGGATTGATTTGTCCAGGATAGAGTTTGGTGTCTCTTAATCAAGTAGACTTAAGCCTATATCTGCTCCTGCCCTAAACCTAACCTCAGTAGTCCTGTGGTTTATACACCCAGTTGGAGATACTCAAATGTTCAGATTTTAGCCCCAAGTTCTAAGTTAGAACATTCTCCAAGATGGAGCAATGGTATCGTCTGACATGCGTCGGCCCGTGCCTTCCTCAGTCTCCTTCCTTCCCTGGACAAGTGCCAGAGGGAGGGGGAGCTGTTGTAATGTTTACAAAAAACCTAACCCTGCCAGAGCCATCGGACCATGACATACCAGGGGTTTCCAAGTTCTGGA
Source organism: Rhinichthys osculus (assembly GCA_029959095.1). Lineage (NCBI taxonomy): Eukaryota > Metazoa > Chordata > Actinopteri > Cypriniformes > Leuciscidae > Rhinichthys > Rhinichthys osculus. The sequence continues at coordinate 2,603,373 of JARWKJ010000002.1, read as the reverse complement.
TATTGGAGGCTAGGTTTTGTCTTGGAAATCAATGCTGGTTCATGAAGAAGGAACCAAACAAATTAGGACGCTTCAGGTTTGAAAATGGAGGACGATTGCCTCGGGTGGGATTTGTGTGGGGGTGGGGGGGATGGTGGTTCAGGGGTGGAAATGTGCTTTATAGTTGTTTGGGGATTATAGGTTGGCATTATGGGGACGCTCCCTCCGGCGCCTTCCTCGGCTTTTTGAAGTCGGAGAGGGGGCGGGAAGGGAGTACGAATACGGGCCCGGGAGGCCCTTAGGGAGTTGTTCAGCCCAGACAGGTTTAACATCTCCTGGTTCGTTTTTTGGATAATGTTGGGGAGGGATTATGAGGGGGTAAGGAATAGGGAGTAATGGATTATTTCTCTCGTTATAGGCGGATATATAAAAAAAGCAATGGAGAGCAGGGAGGAGAGAGAAGACAGGGAGGTTCAAAGGTTGGCGGTCCAAATGTCCTCGGGCATTCAGCCGGCGTTCCCTAGTGTCAGCACAGATTGGCTGATATTTGGTAACGCTAAGAACTGGCTCGAAACCGGGACAGATATCCTGGAAGACCACTATAAAAGGGCCTTGCAGGAGGCAAGCCGGGTGGTTTCCCATGCCTCCAGGGTGCGTTGGAGGGAGGCGTGGGAGATCGCCATTAAATGGACTCGTCGGGGGATCAAGAGCCTCAGGGAGGTGACGATCCGGCGGGCTTCAATGAATGTGGCCCGTCTCATGGCCCAAGAGGAGGGAGGAGTGGGGTCAGACAAGCCCCGAGGAGTAAGGCCGTGAGGTTTCAGGGGAAGCCGCCATTTTCGGGGGCCATGGCTGTGGAGTCCGAGGGGGAGGAGGCCCCTCGGAGGGCCTCGGGCTTGGGTACACCTCCGCTTCACCACCCTCCTGAACTCTTGTTTTTGTTTTGTTTTTGAGCGTCTGGAAGCTGCTCTTTAAGGGGGGGCTCTGTCACGATTAGCCACGCACTTCCTGGGTTAACTTGGACCACATTTCTCATCATATACTTCCCTGGACTGATTACACACACACACACCTGCACTTCATTTACACACACATAAAAGCCACATCACTTCTCTGCGAAGTCTTGACTTTCCTGGCTGTTACTCTGAGCGTTTATCACTGTGAATTGTTTGTTGCCTTGACCTTGGACTGTATACCCCGTTTCTGATTGTCTCCGTCTCTGCCTACCTTGACTTGGATTGTTACTGGACCTTGTTTCTCGCTGCCTGCCCCGACCATTGCTTGTTATCTGGTTTGTCTCTGCCTTTTCTCCATTGCCCTGTTTGCTGGTGCTGATCCCTGCCTTTTTGATTACTCTAATAAAAGCTGCATATGGATACCCTTGTGTCTGCTGAATTATTACATTAGTGACCAAAATTATTATTATTTTATGTGTAATAGCGTTTTTTGAACAACATAGTTGTTAATTAATATTGTAAGTCATTTTTATAGACTAAAATTACTTTTTCTTTTTATAAATGCTTTATAATTACCTGAATTTACTACATTTACTTAGCCTGGCAAGCCAGACCTACATCAAGATGTTAGGTCTGGGAACTCACAATTGGCATACCTCAATCCGAGGGGCGGGATAAACGGTTGTCTTTCAATATCCCTCGGCACGCAATAGGATAGCGCTACAACCAACCAGAGCAACGAACGGCTGTGGCTGAGTGAGTCCCATGCGTTTTTTCACCAGTGAACCAGCTAGTTGGTATATTAAACTTTTTGCCGTATCCGGTCGTCAAAACTCTGAACACATCTTCCTTTATTAGGAATGACTTAAGTGACGTTCTCTTAACTCCAAGTCCTCCAGAGTCGCGGGCAAAGCCGATTCGAAAGACCGCTGTTCGCCAGCAGCATCTTCTTTGTTTTCAAGCAGAGGGAAATCACCTATGGAAATCACGCGGAGCCGTCATAACTCTGCCGTCATTATGTTAAGCCCGCCCACCAACTCTACACGATCTGATTGGCCGGACCAGTTTTTGGTTTTTCCAGCTCAAAAGTCTATGGAGAGTTGCTAGACCACACTTTGCTGCAAAATAATTTTTGCTGCCGCTAGGGTGCGTCTAGATTTCTAGGCTAACATTTACTTACACTTTAAGTAATCTTATGAACCACTGACAACTCCTAAATAACTGGTTTGTAAATAATGCTATACTTCATTTATAAATGATAAACTGATCATAATAATTATGCAAATACAATTATGAAACACATATGTTTATAAATCAAGAATAAAGCATGTATAACTATTTAAAAACTGTTTATAAATTGTGACGAACTGGAAGTTGTCAGCAAAAATGGTGGTGATGTCCACAGGAGGGCGATGTTGTCATAGAGAGTTGTGAGTATAAAAGCAAAGAAACAAAATGGAAAGGAAGTAGTTAGAGAATGTACTTTCTACACCAACCTGAACGCTATTTTCGTCTGATCTTGGAGGTTAGAGAGGTGAAAATAGATTAACACTGGGGGTCTAAACACAATGATTGAGCCTGATTCAGGTCGCTACGGATGTCAGTTCGCTACAGATCAACGCTGGCAGCGAGACGAGAGATGACAACTAAACGGCTGATTTGAATCAAAATTCTGGTTTACCATTACCGCTGAACTCTGGTGCAGACGGAACGTCCATCAAGTATTTCACTGTTTATTTTTATTTTTGAGAATCTTTGCTTGTTCCGTTGCTGAGGAACGTTGGAATTGGGTCACTGAATTGTTGAACAGTGAGATATCCTGAGTGTTTGAATTGAGTCACTAATCGCCGAACAGTGAGATGTCCTGAGCGTTTGAACGTGCTGCACAAGCCTTAAAGTGAAGCCAAAACGTCTCGATCGCCCCCCGGTGGCCGGTCCTAGTATAGGTCATAAACACCACCTCCCCATGTTATTGAACGACACGTGAGACCAACTAAACAATTAAAATACACTTAAAATGTTGTTTTTCCAAAGATGATTTCTATAATTAACGGTAGTTTTTATCACGCTGATGTAATTTCAAGAGTTTTTTTTTTAAATAAGTTTGTTTTTAGTTAGTTAATTGATGCGGTGGTGTGACATCATGATTGACAGCTGTGATTGACAGGTTCTCTGAGTGAAGTAGTCACTGAAGCACCAACAGACTTTTTTTCGGTATCTTCGGAGGACTAAGGAGATTGGAGCTTTAAATTGAATATATACATTTCTATAATAATTTTTTTTAAAGTGCCGGAGCGTGTGCTTGCGATTGATTCCGCGAGAGTGAGGGTGGGGCCTTGATTTCGCGGCTTTACTTCCTGCTCACTACTGCGCATGTCTGGTCCCGAAATCGCTACTGCGCAGACTCAAGTTTTAAGATGTCAGCGCCATATCGGGACACTGACGGCTTCAGTTCTGACCAATAGAAGAGAGCGAAGGGGCGTCGTCCATCTTTTTTACAGTCTATGGTTTGAACTGAGACATTGAATCTTTGAACTGAGACTTTGAATCATAGACATAATAAATACATGGAGGCCCCATTGGCCGCTGGAGTGTACGTCAACGGCGCCGCCATATTGCAGAGGGCAACTTTCTCATACTTCTCATAACGAGAATTGAGAAAAATGCCTGTTTCGTGTGCTGCTTGGGGCTGTACAAATCGCCACACAGGAATTATCTTTCACAACCAAGACTGAACATTTGTTTCTGGTTGTATTTGGTCATGATATAATTAGTAATAGTAACGTTCAGAGGAGAAAAGCCGCGAAATTTAAAAAAACTACTGTTATTGTGTCACGAAATGTAGTTTTAATATTTTTTCAGTTGACAATGTAGTTGTTTAAAGCTCAAATATGTGGTTTATAAGATAGCACCTATTTAAAAATTTAATCTGAAGTTTTCGGAGTTGTGAGATCCAGGCGTTCACCGGGTGTTCAGCGCTCATGTACACCGCCTGGAACAGCCGTACCTCGGCTAGTGCTTCTGACGTGTGCCGCTGGCTCTAATGTCTCTAGACTAGTGGTTAAACATGAGATATAATTCGTATTGTGTATATCTAACGGGCAATCTTTGGTCTCACAAAAAGAGATATAAAGCTATATAAAATAAATGGTCACAACCCTATGTAGGAATATTTTTAAATATATAAATTATTTTATACATTCTCTTCACTGTATGTAGGCCTATATAAAATAAAATTACACAAATCTTTTTGTTAAATGTCAGTTTAATGATCAATATTATAATGTTTCATATTTTTTCATATTGTCTATATTATTCTGCAATTGATATTACATTGTATTTGCTGTTCTTATTATTATTGTAATATTATACCACTTGCAATTATCAATCTTTTACAGCTATGCTGTTAAATGATTGTACTATTCATAGTCACCATTTAACTTATTATTTTTTATTTTCTATATACTGTAATTGATATTTCTTATCCCATTGCTATTATTATAGTATTATACATAAGCTATATGCTGTTATCAATATTTGTATTATTATATTATGTACTTATGATATTATATAATTATACTATTCATTACTATTTTATTTGTTGTATAATGTTTGTTTATTTTATTGACTACACTATTTACTATTACTTCTCACTTTATCTTATATTTACTATTTGCATTGCACTGTAGTTGTACCATATCTTATGTATTACCATAAAGGATCCATCAGTTATCTTTGTTATTGCTAAAATTGGGTCAATCACAGAAAATGCTTTTTTCACAATAAGAAAACTCTATTTAAGTTAATGTAAAAATGTAATTATATCTTCACAATTCTTAGCCTGACCTTTGATAATTCCTTGAAATGTTTTATAAGTCTAGCTATTGAGATTTTAAATAACTAGAGATGGAACTTTTTGTACACCACGTACAAACCACTGAAATCAGTTGATAAATGTAATTTTTTTTGTTTTTATCCAGAAAAACTGCAGCTCACTGTTTACTTGCATTTGATTACAGTGCAGTCTTGCCTTCCGCAAAATGGCGGACGCATTGACGTATCGCAGCAACGTTCCAAAGCGGCCAATAGGGCATCTATGTATTTATTATATCTATGCTTTGAATCGTTGGACAGTGAGAGATCCTGAGTATTTGAACTGTTGAATGAATCATGAAGAATCTGAAGTGAATCATTGAATGTTCGAATTGTGTAGATTGAATCAATGCGTGTTGAACCTCTGTTATAAATCTGGGATGGCCTAATATTCAGGGATGTAGTGGAGGCTAAACGCACGTAAACGCCGTTTACGCACCTCCCAATATTCGGAAATAGCCGTTTACCCACCTCTAAATTGCGTTTATCCACCTCTAAATAGTCCGTAGTTCCTAAGACATTTTAAATTAAGCTTATGTCGTTTTCGTTTCATATTGTTCATTATTAGTTTCATAGGTTGTTAAAACTAAGACGAACTCTTTCATATTGCGCTGCATTACTGTCAGTGTTGTTGACTATTACTGACGCTCGCGCAGCTGCGATAGAAAATCTAAATGTGGAGTTTTTATATTTTTAACATATGTTAAGCAACCTCAATTATTTTTCCTGAACACCTTCACAATTGAAAATGTGACATTGATTTCCTACAACAGTTCAATAAACAGTTAAAATTAAGTCACTTACATTTTAGATTGGCTGTTTTTGTTCTGTTTCAGCAGCGAAAATAGTTCCAAACAAAAATAACAGCAGAACCACGGCGCATCTCACAGGAACACTCGACCTGTTTTATTTACTGAATGATTCAGCGTTTTGAACGAATCGATTGAGTCAAAGATTCAGTGACCCATTCATAAACATCTGTCTCATTCTTGAATGAATCAGCCGTTTGAACGAATCGTTTGTTTGTTTGAATGAATAATCAGAATAAATGAGAATATTGTTTCAGAATAAATTAACACACACACACTAAAAAGAGAATTTTTTTTACTCTGACAAGTGAATGACAGATTTATTTACCACTACACCTCTGCTAATATTGTAGTGTTTGCAACAAGTGTGTTATTCCAGTTGTATTGTTAATGTTTAAAGCTCAACGGTAAATTGACTGAATTAATCAGGTGTAGGAGAGGTACCTCTATAAACTGTATTAGAGAAATTGAACTGACGTGATGAGGAATTTATATATATATATACACTCACCGGCCACTTTATTAGGTACCCCATGCTTGTAACGGGTTGGACCCCCTTTTTGCCTTCAGAACTGCCTCAATTCTTCGTGGCATAGATTCAACAAGGTGCTGGAAGCATTCCTCAGGGAGTTTGGTCCATATTGACATGATGGCATCACACAGTTGCCGCAGATTTGTCGGCTGCACATCCATGATGCGAATCTCCCGTTCCACCACATCCCAAAGATGCTCTATTGGGTTGAGATCTGGTGACTGTGGAGGCCATTTTAGTACAGTGAACTCATTGTCATGTTCAAGAAACCAATTTGAAATGATTAGAGCTTTGTGACATGGTGGAAGTAGCCATCAGAGGATGGGTACATGGTGGCCATAAAGGGATGGACATGGTCAGAAACAATGCTCAGGTAGGCCGTGGCATTTAAACGATGCCCAATTGGCACTAAGGGGCCTAAAGTGTGCCAGGAAAACATCCCCCACACCATTACACCACCACCACCAGCCTGCACAGTGGTAACAAGGCATGATGGATCCATGTTCTCATTCTGTTTACGCCAAATTCTGACTCTAACATCTGAATGTCTCAACAGAAATCGAGACTCATCAGACCAGGCAACATTTTTCCAGTCTTCAACTGTTCAATTTTGGTGAGCTCTTGCAAATTGTAGCCTCTTTTTCCTATTTGTAGTGGAGATGAGTGGTACCCGGTGGAGTCTTCTGCTGTTGTAGCCCATCCGCCTCAAGGTTGTGCGTGTTGTGGCTTCACAAATGCTTTGCTGCATACCTCGGTTGTAACGAGTGGTTATTTCAGTCACTGTTGCCCTTCTATCAGCTCGAACCAGTCTGGCCATTCTCCTCTGACCTCTGGCATCAACAAGGCATTTCCGCCCAAAGAACTGCCGCTCACTGGATGTTTTTTCTTTTTCGGACCATTCTCTGTAAACCCTAGAGATGGTTGTGCGTGAAAATCCCAGTAGATTAGCAGTTTCTGAAATACTCAGACCAGCCCTTCTGGCACCAACAATCATGCCACGTTCAAAGTCACTCAAATCAACTTTCTTCCCCATACTGATGCTCGGTTTGAACTGCAGGAGATTGTCTTGACCATGTCTACATGCCTAAATGCACTGAGTTGCCGCCATGTGATTGGCTGCTTAGAGATTAAGTGTTAACGAGCAGTTGGACAGGTGTACCTAATAAAGTGGCCGGTGAGTGTATATATATATTTTTTTTGAATAATTTTCTTATCAAATGGTTATTTAAAAAAAAAAAAAATTTAGGGGGGGGGGGTGTAAAGTAGGAGAGTGAAATTAATATAAAAAAAATCAATGCGATGCAAATTGGGTTATTGTTATCTGTAATATTATTTCCTTATGTTCAACAGGGTTCATCTGTTAAAAAACAACAAGTTGAAATCTTTGTATGATTGACTTTAAGATTGAAAATTTACTTATAAGTTGGCACCCCAGAAAAAAAAAAAAGTCAATCCGCTACAAAAAGTCTATTAATGTTTTAGAAATAATAAATTACCTGTTTAATTTAATCTATTTAATATGTAATGTTTTTTTGTCTTGAAGATCTGATGAAAGAATGATAGTGCACTGCCTGCTGTGCCACAAGCCGCAGGAGAACATCACTCCTCATCTGGCCACTGTGTGCTTGAGAGACAGCACACAGGCTGAAAGAGAGGCTTTTTTCCTGTTTAATCCAAACAGAAAGTCTATTGTGTCTTCTGCTTCTGACATTTCAAAATGGGCAGGAAATTATCAAATGCAGACAAGACCCTTCACAGGTATTATATTTGTGTATGCACACATGCAGCTCCCAGGAGCTGTCGAAGACATGACGGTAAGTTCATCTATTTTAACTAGTTTATTTGTACACGTATGGGGTTAGTAAATTCATTCTCTCAAACACACACACACACACTCACTACTTTTTAATGACACCTTTTCAATGTTTTTCAGGATGCGGAGTGGGTGGGCGTATTAGCCACGGCGGCAGAGTGGTGGTATGGACTCACCGTCTAAACTCAGGTGGTATGAACATTGCCTTGAGCCAGGCTGAGGAAGCTGTAAGTTTCAGACACAAGACACAAACAGTAGATTACTTGCCATTAGTGTTTTACATTTAATTACTTTTTTTACTTTTTTTTTTATAGATTTTGCAGCAGTACTTCACTCAGATCTGCCCTGATAGTCTTCAGGTTGATCAAGCGTCAAACAGGTTTTTTGTGTCCTGTGGTGGTTCTGCGGTCTACAGCGTGTCCCAGGACATGAACCACCTACATTCAATGTACATACTGTAATGGAAATTTTCTTTTGAATGTATCTTTTGAAACATATATCTGCTTGTGTTTTATAAAACATAGATGTGTTCTTTAAAAATAGATGTGTTAAGGAAGTTGCAAGATGCATTATCTTCTTTGCAAATGGTTCAATAGTGTCTTCTTTGCAAAGAGGTCAATAGGTCAGTGCAAAAGGACAGAATTATCTGTTTTTCTTAGCAATAGAAAACTTAGAGTGCATTAAGAGCGAAACATGTTTGGTTAGGTGTTTCTTGAAGTGACATATGTGCTGACTGTGGAGATGCATAGATAAGGGGTTTTAGAATAAGGGGAACTGAGAACTGTGTACGTGCAGGGGCCTTAGTCCAAAGATAAGAAGAGGAGAGGGTACATCTCGGAGGGTGATCTTTTGGGTATATAAGCTCTGTAAAGGGAGAAGACTTTGGCCCTTCTCATGTCAGACTCTGTCTGTGTGTGAACTGCCTTTCTTGCAAGAAATAAATACTTATACTTGTGACTTTCGAGTAGGGCTGCAACTAACGATTATTTTGATAATCGATTAATCGGACGATTATTTTTTCGATTAATCGGATACCAAATTTCAATTTGATTTTTTTGTTTATTGACTAAATAAAACCCGGTTACACTTTGTTTTAAGGTGTCCTTGTTACAGTGTAATTATATATTTAAGTACAGAGTAATATTAAGTAACTACATGTACTTACTGTAGGAATAGGGTATGATTTAGGATTTCGTTGAGGGTTAGTTGCATGTAATTATGCATAATTTACTGTTATTACTACAGTGAGTACATGTTACATATGTAACAAGGACACCGTAAAATAAAGTGATACCTAAAACCCTAAGTTAGGATATTTATGTGTAAAAATGTATTTTAAAAAGTGCAAAAGCCACACATTTGAGTTTTAGTAATATCAATATTTGCATTGTTTTTAATGATAATTGGTGATGGCAAGTTGACAACCATGATTAATGTAAAAAAATAAATAAATAAACATTTATATCCAACATATTGTTTTAACACAATTTTTGTTAAAACAAATTTACACAGACATGTTGTTCAGATGTGAAGATATAAACTAAAAACATCTAAAATATATAATTCATTTCATTTTTATTTAAAATTAATTGAATTAAAAGGATACATTGATAAAATAAATATAGAAAGACTGAAAACAAGCGTGTGAACGTAGAGCCGCAGTAGATCGCGTTTGAAAAACAATTAAAACTTAATAGACAAATGCTGTAAATAGAGAAAGGAATGGAGTTACGCAGCAAGCTAACAGGCTTGATTAAAAAGACAGGAAAAATGATGCATTAGTGCACAAGAATTTGCTGAAAACCACTGAGTACAGTGACTAAAAAACAATCTTTTACTGCTGCTGTTATTACCTGCCTTTATATTTAGTGCTTCGCTTTGTAAAGACCGTTTTAATTTAATATTTCTGCGGTAGCGCTATTTTAATCCCTCACTTATGTTGCGAGCGAACTGATTGCGCAACATGATGCTCGAGACAAAATACAGACATCCCAAGTCTCCCGGAAGTTCTGGGAGTCACCCGCATATTGATAGCGACTAATGCGGCTCCCTGATGCCCGCAAATTAGTTCAAACTCCCGGGATTTGAGCGCGCATGCGAGACAGAAGAGACTGTGCTCCAGACCGTGTAGCGCGCGCGTGCGGCAGAGCAGCGGAGGGCGAAAGGCCTTGCGTGTGTGCGTATGTGCCTCATGAAGCGCGTGTAAGACAGAGAGCATCCTGATTGGCCTGTTTCAACCAATTACCAGTAAACGCTCCCCGTGACGTAAGCAGACCAACTAATCGATAATGACATTCGTTGACAACGATTTTCATAATCGATTATTATCGATTTTATCGATTAGTTGTTGCAGCCCTACTTTCGAGATCTTCATTTGTTTTTCAATTGTTATTTAAGGTGTAGAAAAATAATTTCCTCGACAATACCTACACAGATCAATGTGGAAGTGTGTGAATGTATACACTTAGTTACATCTGGTCAGTCACAGTCATTCCACGATTAACATTTCCTTTTATATTTTGTTTCTACAGGTATGGTTGGACATGTGTAGTAGCCAGAATGAGGAGGACAGTTATGGTGGCTCCAAACAATCTCACAACACAACAACAGGAGTGCATCAGTCATCATCTACTTGGCCCGTAACGCTGGCGCGGGACCAAGTGACAAGCTGGTAGTGGCAGCTGAGCTTTTGGACTCCTTGGCCGGGTATGTCTCATCATTTATCAAAGACATAACACAAACTATTTGAATAGCAGATTAGCAAGTTGTCTAAATTTTTTCATATATTACTATAAACTTTAAATTCCTCACTTATACAGGACATGTTCAGACGAAGAGCAAACAGTTGTTGAAACAAGCACGCGGCGTTCTTTTGCTCATTTCCTGGAAACATTTCCAGTTTCCCTGGAGGACCAGCCTCCAACTAAGGCCGGAGACACACTGGCTGCGTGGCGTGAGCGTGGCGTTTCTGTTGCGTGTCAGCACCAGAAGCGTGTCTGACGCGACGCGGCGCTGCGTGGCGTACACGAATACATATTCGCTATATGTGACATAGAGGGAGGGCGCCGACAGACCAGTCTACATTTGGAGTACTGTTGCTCTTGCCTTTACGACAACAATTTCAACTTGTATCACGCATCTTCCAAAATCCGAAAAATAGGGAAACATGCGGCTGTCTGTTTATTTCAATAACATTTACAAATTTTGTGTAGCGCCTATATTTAGCCTACCTGATGTTGGACCGTCACTCAGAAGACACAATACGATGTTATTGTAGCCTATCCTAACTTTATATCCTCCTGAGGCCCAGAAAGTTTTTTTCAAAGATTTTTTTTGATTTATTTTCATGTAATCACATTATTAAGATAATTAGAAACAAATGAAAATATATATAGGCTATATTTTATTCATATGCTATGACCTCTGTAGTGGACACCAGGACTCGACTGTTTAAAAAATAAAATGACATGAAATTATATAGGCAAAAATAATGGGATAAAAAAAAAGACATTTATATCTGAATTTATGTCAAAACCTAGATTTTAAAACATCAAAATGTAATTTATTAATATGTATTCGTGTACAAAATTACATATAAACATCTTTTCCTATACTATTTTGCCTGCAAACGCTTCCAACACACTTGCGTGTCGCGTGAAAAATAGGCGTCGGTTCTATTTCTAGCATGCACGCGTTTTGTGTCACGCAGGCAGTGTGCAAGCTCTAACCTGTTAACATGGGAGCCGAAATAAAAACGGACACGCCACGCAGCTGAGACGCTCACGCCACGCAGCCAGTGTGTCTCCGGCCTAAGAGGCAGCGGATGGACCGTGGGTTTCCAGGAGACAGGCTGTACTATGTACTAAGTGGCGCCTGTCTCAGTATGGCCAAAGAAAAGAATATCTACTTGGTAAGTCCTTAAATCCATCAATACAGCATTGGCACCCATTAATTTGACATTAATTCACAGTGACAAATGACTTGCATGAGTAAAGTCTTGTCATTCTGTCTTTCGGGTTATTTCAGTCTCCGCAAGCCTACGGCAGCTACAGTGGCAAGGGTGATTGGTCAGGAGCGGTGGACGACCAATTGCCCAAAACCAGACGAGATAGCCAAGCTGTGGAGGCCGTCCTCTAAACAGAGGATTGAAACAGACCCTTTTATCCAGCGCTGTGTGGCTGAACAGACCTGGACAGGCCTTGTAATCAAGGACTTTGGTTCACCAAAAGGTTTCGGTAAGAAAACCTTTTAGTAATTTTTAAGGGCAGAATTTTTTTTAACCTTTTAACAGCCATTTACTACACCAAGAAGTAGAATTAAACCCTGATTTTTTTTGTCTGCATTTAAAGTGTGTTCAATAACTCAAAATGTAATGTTTTCCTAATTACAGGAGTGGTGGCAACCCAAAATCTTTCAAAAAATGATATAGTCTGTGATTATCAGCATCAGAAGGGAGGGCCTTAGAGATGAGGCAGGCAACTTGTTTTTTTTGTGTGTTTTTTTCAAATCAGGAAATAAAAGCCTCTGTCTGGATGCACAGACCATTCCGTGCCGCTGAGACCCCCCTGGCTGACACATTTGGGCGACGTATAAATTACTCTAGCAAGTTTCCCAAAGTCAAACCAATGTGCTGCACAATCAGATTTGATGGGGAAGAGCGGGAAGTTGTCTTTTTCAAGGTGTTGAAGGACATCCCCGTAAAAAGTCATTCTGCGATGAAGGCTTAGACCTCGATTGGCTGGATGAGTAGGCCCCAGTCCACATGGCGCGCACGCTCACTCACACTTCACTTCGGAGAACGTGCTGACACGAAAAAATCACTCTGCTGTTTTGCAAACTTAAAAATCCATTAATTCATTATAAATTACATGTATAAATATTTCTATTAGGATATATACATATTATAGTATATTATTGAAGATATTTGTATTACTATAAAAATAATTATTTCTTTTATATACAAGCCTGCCTGAGGAAGGTATAGTTTATACAGAAACGTCGCGATAGGCTTGTTTTTTTATTTTTCACATATATTTCTCTGATTTCATTTATTTAGTATTTATTAAAATACTGTTAGGATGGATGTCTTCAGATGTCGTGCGAGAGTTCTAGGAGTTCTATGTACAATTTTCCCTCCACGCTTCCCAACGCACGGCACCACCACAGGCCACCCACACAATTGCCCCCTTGATTCGTGCAACACATTGACATACAAACTTCACCGGGGTTATTTATTAGAGGGCAGGAGGCCATCACCTCCTCTCCAAACAGGAGGGATTGGTCATTTAAAGAGGAAGTTCCTTCAATAGGCCTTCAGCAAGCACTCTAGCCTACACAGGCACAAGAGCCCTCTCCACTTGAACAGCGTACCCACAAGAGGACTTGTAAAGTGTTGCATTGCACCCCCTCTCCAGTGAGACCCGTGCAGACCTAATCGAGATAAGATTATTCCTATGGTGTCGCATTTCTCAAGTCTCAGCAAACAGCTCAATCAGGCCATTAAGTCTAATTTTCTACACTTCCTCACACCCACAAAGTATTTGCAACACCACAAACTAATTGCAGCCTATAGAAGGAACGACAACATCCTAGATATGTTTGTGAAGAGCAAACTCTCTGCACCTACACCCAAGGGCCGTAGGCAAGTGCAAATACTATCCTTTGAGATGGGTGAAGAACAGATTTAATGGCCAGATCTTTAAGTTGTCCCGTCCTCTATCCCATGGATGTACTAATTGTGTGTGCCTCTTCTACTGTCTCAAGTCCCGGAAACAATATGTGTAAAATAATATATTATATCTGGGTACTAGATGGTCCTTGGTTTGGTTTAGGTTGTTAGTAAGTTGGGCCTTGGAAAAAGTTTTGAGTATGTGAGGGTGTGCGTCCATGGCCTTGGTCTTTGCCTTGGTCTGCTCGGAGTGGTCAGTGGTTGATGGACTGTGCACAGCCAGGTATGGACCTCAGGTCCGGACTTTGGATTTTTTATTCCCTAACTCTAACCGAACCAGGTGATCCGGGTGGGAATCGAGTGAGGGAGCGAACACTGGAGGCCAACTCTGGCACTGGGGAGACCTGCGAAGTCTCGTGACCCTCCCCAGGGTGTGGTTTGGTTCGCTGGTCAGGAGAAAACTAAGTGTGAAGGTTCCGTACTCTTGGGCAGATATGGGTGGGATGGTTTGTAGAGACCTAAGGGTGGGTGGAGAAAATGTTTTTTTTTTTTGTAATTAAAAGAGAACAGGCTTTTGGGAGTGCGATACCCGGCCAGGATTACTGAATCATTACTCTCCAGGGTGTGGTGAGGTTTGCTGGTCGGGAACAAATCCATTTGAATATTTCGTACTCTTGGAAAGCAGTTTGAATCTACTATTGAGATACCGACTAGGACTGTAGTGGATGGGTTTTTAGGACTTATTATATATTAAAAGTTTTTTCTGTTTTTTCATAGATGGATGCACACGATTGCTTTGGGACGCATTCATAAGTAAATTAAAATAACTCACCATCCGTTTAACTTGAGGGAGTTGGAGGAAGAACCAGGGCCAAGGTCCCTACGAAGGGTAGCCAAGTGGCTAGGGGCAGTGGTAGCACCGGCAGGCCAGACACCCAAGGTCAGCGGACAACTTCAGGAGAATGCTAAGAAACGGCTTAAGGAAGGTTTGGAGATCCTAAAACAGCATTACACCTCAGCGCTGGAGGAGGTTTGGACCCAGTTGAGGGGGATGGATCTGCAAGATGGGGAGAGAGCTTTAGAGGTGGGGGTTAGGTGGGATCGCAAGAACCTGAAGAATATTCGACCGACTACTCTAACTGCTTCGAAGGATTAGATTAGACGGCTGTGGGAGTATAAGACCTTGATTTTGATGGGACGCCCTGAGCCTCTAATGGGGGGACTGGTAACACTAAAGAATAATGCCACACTGGTGAGACAGGAGGGGGAAGGACAAATGGAGGAAGCTCTACAACAACAAGACCCAAGTTCAGGGACGTTGGACGTTAAATCGATCCCCGCAACACAGGCCACGGACAGGTCTGAAGGGGATGGGATATAGGTCACAGTAGATGAAGTGGTGGGTAGCAGTGGCTCCCAAAGGATTCAGGAAGAGGGTGTGGGAAAGAAGAGGATGGAGGAGGAAGATGGAGAGGAGGAAAAGGATGAAGAAGATGAGTCACTGGAAAAAAGGAGAGAAACGCAAGGGAACTGGGATGTATTCCAAAGACAGGAGCATGGGGGTCACAAGCTTTGAAACTGGTTTCTGAAACCGGTAAGACCCATCTTGAGGACAGGAGATAAGAGGATCCAGGTGATGTGTTACCCGGGGGCACTGTGGCGCCACGTGCATGAGATTTTAAGAAATAAGACCCCAACGACGGACTGGGTGACCAAAGTCATACTGTCGTTCGGAATTAATGATAGGATCTGTGACTCCGCTGCATGGGTAGGAAGATGGATTAAGAAGACCTTGATGGCAGCGGAGGATACCTTTCCCAATGCACAGATTTTCGTTCCAATCATAAAATTCCATAGGTATCTACCCAAAAATCAAATCAGTACGCTTAACCAAATCAATGCTCATATCATCAGCACCAAGAAGACTATTGACATCCTTCCAACCCAACAATTCCGAACAGAGTTGGACTTAACACATTGGACTGGGACTACGGGTCAGGCAATGCTAAAACATTGGATGACTCATTTAAACTGATAGGGGAGGGGCACCCAGTCACCCAGAGGTCGGGGACCTTGGTGAACCTCTCCTACACAAGAATTCTAAATAAACTGGAAATGTTGGTAATACAAAAAGGGTTTGTCTTTTGTTTCTAAAGGTGTGTGGAGGGGAGGGAAAACCTGGAACAGGTTGGAGGTGGAGGCTGGGTTCACGGAATATCACAGATGGTTGAAATTGGCTGGGGTTTTTTTTAGAAAAGGGTGAAGGAGATTGCAGAAACTGGGAACCTTTCCAAAGGGGAATGGGGGGCCTTGAAAGGATTGAGAGGGGATAGCAGCATAGTTATTAAACCGGTGGATAAGGGCAATATTGTGTTCCTGATGGACAGAGGGCAGTATTGTGGTCCTGATGGACAGGGAGCAGTATATAAGGGAGGCCACAAGACAATTGGAAGATCATGAGTTCTACAAAGAGTTGGAGAAACCCATCTATCTGGAATCAGTGGATATGATAAAAGGGGAAATGTAGATTTTACAGGAGAGGGGGATCTTAAGAGGCAGGTCCAGTACATCAGGGGACAAGACACACCCAGGGAGAGGACATTCTACCTGCTGCCAAAAATACACAAGGACAGGACGGCCTGGCCATTCCCGGATGTCCCTCCTAGGATAGTGTCGGATTGTGGAAGTGAAAGCTACTGAGTGGCTAAATTCATCACGCCATATCTGAATTCACTTTCCACCAGGCACACCAGTTATATCAGATGGGCTCACTTATGGTGCACTTTGTCACGGTCACCACCTCCTCACTACATGAACGACTTGTCTTCATTCACCTGCTTCCTTCCAACACTATATTCATCAGTTACTCATGTGCTTCCATCGTTGCGATCACATACTTCTACAAATAAACCTGTTGATTACTTTACCTGTGTGAATTATTTTCCCTTTGTGAATAAATAAAGTATTTATAACATTTATTATAAATGTTGTAACATTTAATAATCCATAAGCATTTCACATATTCTATGTACACTAATTGTATAACACAATACTGTCAGTACACCAGTTATACAAATAAACTAGATCAATGCATTTGTTTCCATCCTTACCCTGTGGCTCCCTCTAGTGGTCAAGCAAAATACATGTATTTATTATAAATGTTATAAATATAACATTCATGTGTAATTTTTAGAAATGTGTACTTTTAGGTTATAATATTACAGTTTATCCATTGATTACTGTTATTAATTCATAACTAGTTTACTTTATTGAAAGTAAACAAACATAAAATAAAAAATAAATAAATGTTATAAATACTTAAATATTTAAGTTTTGTATTTTTCACTGAATAAGGTCCCAGCACAATTGTTGGCGGTTTACAATTAAATCTTTTATATCTTAGTTTAAACCTAAAGTAATATTGACAAACTATATATCATTTGAAAGATTACATTATCTAGTTTTGATATTTGGTGTCTGATTTTCAATAGAAAAAGACAAACGAACAGAAACTTATGGTTGCCACGGCAACACAAGCTCTCAACTGTCACCCAGAACTTAAATGCAGCTTAATTGACCGTTCGCAGGCCCCTCCCACAAAACGGCCATTGTCCAATCACACATCATAGCAACCGTTACTATGTGAGCAGGTCCGTCAAACATTGACTCCAAGCAAGATGGTGAAGCGGTGCGCCCACGGCGTTTGTAAATCGGACA
The DNA here is from genome assembly GCA_029959095.1 of Rhinichthys osculus. Classification (NCBI taxonomy): domain Eukaryota; kingdom Metazoa; phylum Chordata; class Actinopteri; order Cypriniformes; family Leuciscidae; genus Rhinichthys; species Rhinichthys osculus. The sequence continues at coordinate 2,586,026 of JARWKJ010000002.1, read as the reverse complement.
CTAGGTACCCCGAGATATTGTCTGGAGGAGTTGTGTTCTTTCCGTTTCCAAAGCCGAAAACACAACGTGAGCGGTGCCTACAATGGATAAAACAATGTGGACGGCCCCACTCCCAGTTTAATGTGTCGAACATGTTTAACTCACGTGCAGCGTGCGTGAGACCGAGACACTGAGATTAGTCAAAGACACATGGAGAAAGCAGATCAAGAGGATCCACAAAGGAATTACTCTTTCTAAAGGGTTGTTGTTAACATGATATTCTCTGGGGAAAATGAGCAACAGTGAAGCACCCATAGACTAACGTTACAGTTTAGAGGAGTGCACACTCGCAACGGGGAAAGCATAAAGCTTAACGTTACTTGACAACATCAGTTCATATATCAATATCGTGACAAATAGAAATAACCTTAAATAATGTATGGTTATCTGCATCTTTCCGTCTCTTATGTATAGTTACTTTTTAAACACGAAAATCGCATTCAGCATGACACGCAAACGGTTGCCGTGGTAATGAACAACCTGCTTGTTAAAGCGAACGTGTTAATCCTGTATCTGAGGCAAAATTACTAAATATGCAGCGCGAGTTATATATTTCTAACTCCAAACATTAGCCACTGAACCAGCTTATAAAATCTTCTTCAAGGCTGTGCTGGTTGCATTTGAGGTACAGGTCATGGGGTTTCTCATATTTAGCTTGAGACCGGTATAAGCATTCGCCTCGATAGTAGTCGTGTCTCCTTCATTGCGTATTTTTATATTTTGAATATATCCCTCCACTGCATACTGTAACACCTTTTGCCTCGATCTGGAGGATATCGCTGAGGTATTGCTCCAAAAAAGGTCACTGACACGCACGCGTATACCTCTTCCCGTCATGGCAATCTGTCGCGCTGGTCGTGTTTGACCATTTGTTTGACGGGCGTAGCAGCAATAACTAGGGGGCGTGGCTTTTGCGAACGGTCAATTCATTTAAATTCTGGTTGACAGTTGAGAGCTTGAGTTGGGAGATTTTTTTTAAATAGATAATCTTTATAACAAGTATTCTGAAGTATTTTGTGTACTTTTTCTCTTTTACCCTCGAGATGGCAACAGAGTCCATACACGCGCCCAGGCGCACCAATACACTGTAAATGTATTGCAAATATAACAACATTAAGAGCAGTCAAATTTTCGAATGAAGGAAAAAACTTTAAAATTGCATTGCTTAAGGCCAGATCAATCAGTTTTTGGTGATCAATCATCAACGTTTTTTTTTTTATGCAGCAACAGCAACAAGACTCCATATTTTGAGGAGGGAGCAACATACTATTTTAAAAAAAAAGTTACAATCAGTAGCAAATATGGGCGACAAAATTTATATTTTGGCCGAACATTCACAAAATTCAGGGCAGCACCACTAATAGTTGGTGAAGAGCAGGAGAAGGCTGCCAGAGACGGCCTGTGTCCTCCATCCCAGACGATCACAGGAGAGGAAGAGGACCTCTTTTCACAGGGGATGAATGAGGGTTATTTAACCTGAATTACTTACCCCTAACACAACGTAACCACTGGGCTATTATTCTGCAGATACAAGTGCTGAGGATGGCAGAGGTCCAGGGAAGCCCGGTGCCCGTTCTGGACCTGTCGCTTAGGTGTGGCCATAAGCTCCTGGACATCACCTTATGGAGGGACGAAGCCTTGTGTGAGCTCTACCTCGGAGATGAGGTAGAGCTCACACACCTCAAGGTTTTCGTCTGGGAAACGGGAAACTGAACTCATCAAACTACACCACTGTGAAGGTACACAATGCAAAACACATGCTTCTCTAGAACTGGCGATGCACAATATTAGATTTTTGCCAATATCCAACATTTTTCAACAAATTTTGGCCAACAGTCTATGCTGTTATACATCTATCTTTTTTTATGTATATTAATTTACAAGTGTTATGTTTGAGTCGGACCATTAAGTCAAATCAGACTATAGACTATGGGAAACCAACCTGAATGTAAATTGTATTTTTGTTAAAATCCAGACTGCTGAGAGGAAGGAGGAGACTGTGGAGGTGCAGGTGGTTGGGGTCTCAGAAGAGGATGGCAGCCTCACTCTCCTCTGTGATGACTTCACGGAGTTCAGTGTCCCGAGTGATTTCTACCAGGGCAGTGTTGATGACCTCAGAATTACACATGGCAGAAAACGCGTGTTATCAATTGATTTCCACTGTTAAAAAATAAATTCATTGTGTAGTATTAGTTTGTTTAATTTATTCATTTTTTGTTCAGTTTATTAGTTAAATCAGTTTTCATTTAGTTGTAGTAGTTAAGTTAGTTTATAGTAATAAGTTAGTTTAGTGGTAATAAGTTAGTTTGGTGGTTATTTTAAAGTGTTTTTATTTTGATTGTGTTTGTTTCATTTTTAATTTTTGTAACTGTTTGTTTCGTAATGTTTTAAATTTTATAAAACATTTTGTTTTCAAAAAGTTGTTCGTGTGATATTTTCTTAAACATGCTTTTAAAAATCACCTCAATAATTAGTGGAGCACATGCTAGCTTTAGCACCAACATCCTCAGCCTTTCACAAAAGAGGAAACAAAAGCCCTTGTTTATGTTCTGTATATTTTTCATAATCAACACTCATAAATATCCCCTGTATCTTGTTTTTCTCTTACCCTCAGGATGGCAACAAAACATTAACACTGTGTTAACGTACTGTAATGTCCTCCGGCTGCGACTCATTTTCCAGATACAGCGTAGAGATTATATAAACATTCATGCATTCAATGGCACATAATGTTGCTTGCCAATTTTTGGTTAAAACCGGCATTTCTTAAAATATAAATAATGACTTAATTTCCTGACATGGGTGTTACATTTTTAATTAATTGGTTGATGAATGAATCAATGACTCGCTGCTTTGTTCGTGAATAATTAAGCAGTTTGAATGAATCTATTGAATCTCAATGACTCACTCAATAAACGTGACTTGCTGCCAACTAGTGGAAGTTTTTATTTCACGTTTAAAGTATAGCTTTAATTATTTCAACACTAAATATTCAATGTTTTGTTTAAAACATAGCATTATTAATTATTATTATTAATAGCAATTAAGTAATTATTAACTCCATGTGAGCTGCATTAAACAATGCTATTCCAGATGCTGTATTTCCTCAGCATTGTACAGATTACTTTTGATACTGAATTCATTCTCTATTGCATCTTATTACTCTAATTTAAATTGATTAAATGTAAGAATTGGAAACAAAAGATGATGACATCTAACATTCCCAGAAAGGTTGAAGCCGTTATGATAGCATTTTTTGTTTTTACTAATAACTGAAAAAACATCATTAGAGTCGATTATTACTCGTAAGTAAACCTAGTTACTTTTTAGACCTTTCTACTTTGTCAATGTGTGATTTTATACAACAGTTCTATAAACAATTATTTATTATTAACTAGCTTACCTTTAAGACAAGGTTATCTGTTTTTTTATATTTCGTAAACGAAAATAATTCCAAACAAGCGACAGCCCTGTTTAACATTTGGGCTGCACATGGTTTCATTATTGAATGAATCATTCAGATTTTTGGACGAATTGGTTGAAGAATGAATCAATGACTCGACTCGCTGCTTCGTTCATGAATAAATAAGCAGTTTGAATGAATCTGTTGAATCTTAGTGACTCACTCAATAAAAGTGAATTGCTGCCACCTAGTGGCAGTTTTAATTTCACATTTGAAATATAGTTTTAATTATTTCAAAAATAAATATTAAACGTTATGTTTAAAACAAAGCATTGTTAAAGGAGCTGTATGTAAGATTGTGGTCAAAACTGGTACTGCAATCACTTTCAAATTACTGTAGAGTGGTGTATCCCCTCCCCCTCCCCCCCTGACTCGAGGTTGCCAGATCGGCTGCAGGATCCAGCAGGAACGTGACGAGCTGCAGCTGTGGTAACTAGAGCAGAGCTGGCAACCCGGATGCCGCAACACTACTGACTTCGTGATTGGTAGATGGTGGAGGGTGGAGCATCAGACCAAAACACAACATGACAACATTAACATCAGTTGAGGGCTGCAACTTCACTTTTTAAAGGACAATATCCTGGCCGGACTACTGTTGTTAGTGATATAAGTATTTGAAATGAACATGATTTCTCAATGTCTAGTGACATATTAGGGCCATTTTATGATTAATTGAAATAAATTTCTTACATACAGCTCCTTTAATGAATTATTAATAGGTATTACGTCATTATTAACTCCAAGTGAGCATTGCAAAGATTAATTTTGATACTTAATTCATGAGCTCTATTGTGTCTTGTTACTCTAATTTAAATTTCTGATTAAATTGTAAGAATGTTACACAAAAGATGATGCATACATATAGCACAGCATTCTCAGAAAGGTTGAATATGTTATGATAGCATTTTTTTTTACTAATAACTGAAAAAACATTATTTCTGATTATTGCTCTTGATATTGTAATAATGAATAAGGTTGATTTATTAAAATGGAAAGAACAATTTAGGAATCAGTTAATTAATGCTTAATTAATGTTATGCTTTTAATGCATTAGAAAAACAAGACATAGTTATTTTAGTAGCATTAAAAAACAAAAGGATTATGAATTAATATCTTACTTACATCGTATCTACACTTTTCCTCGAGCGAATTGGATTCAGTCAGAGTGTCTGTCTGACTGACTGAGGTGAGCAGCACATGAACCCGCACTAAACTAAACTAATCTGATTGGTTATTGCATATGAGTTCAACAGAGACTTGTGTGATTGGTGGTAATGTCAACGCTGGGGAAAAAAAAAAGTATAAAAAGTAATCTTGCATGCCACGAGAGGATCTTAAATGCCTCAACTTTGTCTACGCACTTGTGAATCATGTTTCTTGCGTGAATTATATTTGAGACTATTCTGCTTCCATACTTATGTGCCGTTCTCAGTATAAGGGTCTTTCCCTGCCATTAATGCTTGGATAACACACCACGTCTCCTTCCATTAATAATAATAATGTCTAGTGCGGTGGCTGTGATATAGGCTATAAACCTACCAACATCCGTTACCATGATTTTTGAATGACTTATCGCGAGAGGAAAAAAAAAACATTTTAGTCGCATAACATCGGTTAATGGAAACGCCGTCATTTCGCAATAGTTTTTTATCGACATTTAGAAAAAAATCGCAAAAGTTTTGCGCAAATCTGTAAACGCGGCTAATGAACTAACCTATACATCAGTAAACACATAGCGTTCGTATCTCACTACTGTACCCTGCCGGTGCATACAAAAATAGATCAAAGTGACATTACGTTAACCAACCATTCAGAAACGTCCTGTTCGAGCCTTAATTGTCGAACTTCTTTGCGGCCGTCATCTTGTTCCGGGTCCGACTCCAGTTCAAACTGATACGGTTGCACAGATGTGTCCTCAGAGACTCCCACTGCCATTCTCTCTCCAAAATATACCCTCAACTGTTGTCAAGGCAACACTCCACGTGCGTTGTGTCAACACGCCCGCAGAACAGAGGGGCGGAGTCAGCGAAGCTCATTATCATTTAAAGGCATATGCACTGAAACGGCATGCTGAAAACAGAGCTGTTTTTGAACAGGTAAAATGAGTGTTTTCTTAAAATACTAATGAGAATTTTTAATAAAAGTATATTACAAAGTTTTCATTTAGACATTGACGATTTCTTTAAGACTGCAAGATCAGCTTCCCCTATAATGTCAAAAAATTTAATGGTCAAATGTGTACTATTGTTTTAACATTTTATTGACTAAAAATGCGTTAGAACATGTTCATCTCGAAGACGAGTTTGTTCAGAATCAGGTACTTATAGCAGGGCGGCGGACTCGATCTCCTTCTCATACATTCCCGTAGCGCGTCACAGTGCATTTCCCCGTTGAAGCTCAGCGTCCATTGACTTCAATGGGGCTGCTTTGAACAGTTTTTTTCAGTGCCTCGAAACTAGACGGTCATTGGATAAATGCTGTGATTATGTCCCGCCCCTGGACGCCCGGCGTCTCTGGGGTGAATAGGGAAGTGGGCTGGAGTCCGGGCGTCTACGTGATGATTCTCATGAATAACGTTCTGTCTTGTGTTCGCGTGCGGTTTCGTGTTCGCTGTGTGTGTTCAGTGTGTTGTGTTTTGTGTAGCACGCGTTTCGTGTTTACATTGGCTGTGCTTTCATTTCATGTTTTGTCTTGTGATGTGTAGCACACAGTTTGTGTTTTACACTAGCTGTGTGCTTTCATGTTGTCATGTTCTGTGGGAACACGTGGCTTATGAGGGTTCTCATTGTTCTTCATGTCTCATTTTGCGTGAGCACATTGCTTGTTATTTGTTTTACTGGTCATGTGTTTGTGTTTTTGTCATGTTTGGTGTGAGCACATGGCTTGTCATGTGTTTCCTTGTACCATGTGCTCTCCTGTCGATTGTGTCGACTCCCATCTTATTTTCTGATTAGTTAATTTGCCCCACCTGTCCTCCCTCATTACCTGCCCTCCCTCTTTACCTGCCTTTTTTGCTCCCTATTTATTCTCCTTGTCCTGTGCTGGGGCCCGTTCTTCGTACGTCGCTAACTCAGTTAGCTGGATTTGATTGTTGACGATTTGGCATGATCTTGGATTGTTTGGTTCCTCGAAGCTCATCCTGGACTTGCTGTCATAGCAACATGTGCGCAAGCTGGAACCTGCTCGCGAGCAGGCTTATTTCATGTAAACAGGATTAGATTGAGGCTTTATAAGCGGAGGTGATACGGGAAGTCTGTCGTAGCCATGTCTTGTCCATTTTTACGACAGCAACCTGTTGCGGAAGGTGCAAGAATAATTCGCAGAGCTTTTCGAATTAATCGCGTATTGCAGGATAGACAGGATCCTTTAGCGCAGCGCGGCAGTGTAATTGTTGAGAGATATCGTTTTTCTCGTGAGGTTGTTATTTACATTATTAATTTGTTGGAACCACACATTAAATGTTTAACACGGAGGAGTCTGGCTTTGACAATTGCACAGACTGTGTGCATTGCCCTGAGAGTGGCCCGTTCCTTTACACTATTGGATATGCAGAGAACTTAGTGAAAAGATCTGTCTGTCGTGCCATTCGCAAAGTTTACCTGGCACTCAAGCAGTTGTGGTGGTATTTCCAAGCCACTTAAGACCCCAGGTTGTAAAGCAGAATTTTTTTTGCTATTGCAGGTAAATTTATAATTGTTAATGGCATGCAATCATGACCATGCCAAAAAGTATGACTAACAGTATGTGTCCTTCAGGCTTCCCTAACGTGATTGGTGCCATAGACTGCACACACGTCCCCATCAAGGCCCGGCCAGGGCCCAATGAAGGGGATTTTGTGAACCGAAAGGGGGTTCACAGTGTAAATGTGCAGGTAAGTTACTATTACAATTTATAATATTCCAGATTAGTAATATATTACATTAAAAAAAAGGAATGTAATCAATCAAAGTATGCAGTTGACTGACTAAAATCTCTTAGATGGTGTGTGACTATGTTCCATATAACAAATGTGGAAGCAAAATGGCCAGGATCTGTGCATGACTCAAGAATTTTCAGAGTCACATTTATGCATATTATTTGAACGTGGTAAGGGAACATATAAATGTCAAGCTCACAGTATTACACACACTTATGCTGAGCCTAACAAAACTGCATTTTTCCATTATACAGGGGATTTTGACGGGATCCTGCTTGGTGACCAGGGCTATGCCAGCAGGCAGTATTTTCTGACGCCATTCCCTGACCCAAACCCCGGACCACAAACCCGTTACAATGCAGCTCTAGCCAGGACAAGGGCACGCATTGAAATGACCTTTGGGCAACTAAAGGAAAGATTTCAGTGTCTGAAGGGTCTGAGGGTTGCACCTGACAGGGCCCCTGTGGTGGAGGTGCAGCCTGTTGATGACCTCCAGCCAGTGGCAGAGCTGCACGGGACAGAATTGTGGAACACCATTTTTGAATGTGTAATAAAAGACAAGACAAATATGCTTAGTTCCTGGAGTTTTATTAAACAATTCTTTATAAAGAAAAGCCAGCAAGTCATCTTTTGCCTGCAATAAGAGAGTTATGTAAAGTCAGCAATACCACTGTGTCAAATGGTGTATTAGCACTTACTCTGAAGGTCCTTTTCAAGCAACTCTATCTTTAGTGCAATTTTTCTCTTTTTCAAGTTGTCAAGTTCAATTTCTCCTCTTAATTTGAGTTTTTTCAGGTCAAAATACTCGACTTTTTGTTGAAGATGCCGTTTATATAGAGAACGGATGTCACCCTGTGTCATTTTGTGAAAGAAAAAAGAAAGGGTCGAAACATGCCTCATGCAACAAAAGTAAAAGTACAACACTGTCCACCTCTGTATCAGTTCTTTGTGCAGACTCTTCTGCAAGCCTTTATCTAGGTGTGGACTCTTGCAACTCATATTGCAGACAGAAAGAATAGGTACACAAGTATACAAATTAGTGTAAAGTTATTTATGCACTTACAGGTTCTTCCTCCAAAGGACAGTTTTGCTGCTACTGGTCCCTGGCTTTGGGTCTGAGGAAGATGCCCCCAGGGATGCCCTCCACAATGGGTCGGTTTTCATTCAACCCAAGGGCCAGCTCCTGTTCTGGGGTATATTGTGGTGGTGCAGGACCACCACCTGTTGTTTTTTTTTCTGTCTTTTTCTTGGTGGCTGTTATAAACAGACAAACACATTATTTAACAGTGGCTTTTAAAAAGAGGAAAAAAGTGGCTTTTTAAAATAAAGACAGTATAAGAATTAAAGGCTACCATTTTGTAGAATATTCTTGAATATACTTCACTTTTACTTGTCCCCATGTTCTAGTGGGTCCCGCGGAGGCTCTGACATAAAAGAACAAAGTAAATATGAAATTATTAAAATGCAAAAATACATACTGTAGAAAGCGATAGAAAGGTTGCCTGTCCATTTTAGGATTAATTTTAAGATTTTGATGTTTGTTTTCAAATCTCTTAATGATCTTGCACCGAAGTATCTGTCTGAACTGATCAAGCAGTATGCGCCGCCAAGAGCGCTTAGGTCTGCTGACCATTTGCTTTTAGTTGTCCCTCGGGTTAAGCTGAAGAGCAGGGGCGAAAGAGCATTTGCAGTAGCTGGACCAAAGCTTTGGAACAATTTGCCCTTGTACATCGGATAGGCTCAGACACTTGCTGCTTTTAAATCTAGTCTTAAAACCTATTATTACAGTTTGGCATTTGACGCTATGTGAGAGTTGTTTTATTTTTTTTTTTTCATTTTTTTTTTTTCATTGATTGTTTGTAGCAGTAATATAGGATATAAGTGTACAGCCCTTTGTCAAACACTTGCTGTTTTTAAAAGTGCTTTATAAATAAACTTTGACTTTGATAGAAATATCTACCATGGACACCACTTACGCATTTAATTTGTCTGCCACTTTCTGCCAACCCTCTCTCCTGGCTTTTGCAGACTTCGATGTGTTCCCTGTCGTTTTAATTAAAAAGATTCAAATTCGGCATAACCTTCCATTAAAAGCTCTTGTTCTGCTTGGGAGAAAAACTGGGCGCGTTCTTTGGCCATGCTGAACAGCCAATGGGCTCTATGCATGGCGGTATTTCCGGTGAAGGTCTAAGGATGCTGGATTACTTCCGCCGATCGTAGAGTCCAATGCTATACCGAGAATTTATATTGGTTTTTATACTCTATTGCTATACTAAAGAAACGTTAGTCACAAAAACAGACTAAACAGACACCCCTCATTTTGTTTATGCTTCTTTGTTTATTATATTAAATAAACATAACTATATATAAAATTACATCTAAAGGTATTAAAGTTTCATTTCAAAGACGAGAGGACAGTAAATTTTGAAGACTCTGCCATAATCCCGTTTTCCTCGGTTTTCCTCCGCTTTAAATCTCCCCAACCAGAAACGCAAGAGCATCCTTGCATCAAACGCGGAGGTTATGCGTGCATATAGCCCATAGCAGCGTTGCTGATCATTGTTTCTACTATCGATACATTTCCCCTTTTAAACCAACGCATGAACGCGTAATTATCTCAGATAACTAAATCCAGCGATTAGTGATGTAGTACTCGAGTCCGGTCTCGAGACCGATTTCTGCTTTCTCGGACTCGTCTCGGACTCGTTCCTTCAAAGACTCGGTCTTGACTCGGACTCGACCCTTCAAAGACTCGGTCTTGACTCGGACTCGACCCTTCAAAGACTCGGTCTTGACTCGGACCACAGTGGGAGGAGGACTCGTAATTTTAGACCGAGTCCTCAAGATTTTTTTTCCAACGCATTTTTTTTAATGTTCATATAAAAAAAAACACACAACACATAACAACAATAATAATAAAATGCAATGTTGACGGGCATTATTTGAAAATGAAATCCCATGGTGCAATGCAAAGATACTGCCGTCAGAGCCGTCACCGTCTTCAGTTGCTGCCTGGTGTGAGCGGCGGCAAGATGAGCAACGAGTCTGCCATCATCAAATTCGAAAGACTCCAAAGACTCCTTATCCAAAGACTCGGTCTTGACTCGGACTTGACTGTATTTGAAAAACAACGGACTCGGTCTCGACTCGGACTCGGCATAGGCGGTCTCGTCCCCATCACTACCAGCGATACTAATCATAAACAACAGGTGTGTTCGAAGAACCTAATTAGCCGGATCATGATCAACACGATGATATCCTCTTGGATGTCTCATTTGATCTCGGATGTTTTAAGCAACGTACGAAGAACGGGCCCCTGGTTCGTAGTTTTTGTTTGTATTTTTTATTTTATTATTAAAATAAAGCCCATCAACTCTGCACCTGAGTCCTTGCTCTTTTCACCACCCCCACACCTGACAGTCGAGTTTTAAAAAAAGAGCTTCCCCTCTTTGAAAGACCAGCAGCCACCACTGCATTTAGACCCTAAACATTCATATTAACTTGTACAAAAATTACATTCTATGACCCCTTTAAAATTCAAACTACTTTTATCTAACCTACTTTAAACGTCAAAATAATTGAAAATTCAAACTAATTTAAACTTTAAACTAATTTAAACTTCTTTAAACTTATTGGTCTAAACTTTCACAAGCCAACTTAAAGTTTGTCTCGACAAACTTTTTAATCTAGCATCACTGCTTTTTAATGGTAGCCATCGCTACTCCACTAATTCCCATCCCCCTCCTGACCTGTGACGTCTGACTGTCAATCAAACCTGTCATTTTCCACCGTGTGATCTTCTGCTGATCAAGGTGAGAATATTTTGTTTATTTTATGTATTTCCATGATATTTTAAGTTAAGCCTGTAATGTATAAATACATCTCGTAGATGATCTCAGAGTGAAGAATACTCTTGGCTCCAAAGCAAAAAACATAATGCGAGATTGCCGCTCAGCTCCTTTTATACCCACGCGGTGGGGTGGAGTTGCACTATGCAAATTCTGCAGACCCATGGCATTGATTTGCCATAGGCTCGTTTTGTAGAACTCGAAGGTGATAAGCTTCTAAGCGAAACACATGACTGAACGAAAGGGAACTGTGGTTCCTAATCATAAAAACATTTGCAGGGCTCTCAAGTGTCACGCATTGAGCGTGACAGTCACTCATTTCGGTCTTTTGTCACGCTCTCCCGCCACACATTGTATTTTTCACGCTGAAAAACGATTTGTAATATATTTAATATGCCGCAGCGCCCAAAACTCTGGCCGCGCCGCTCTCACTGTGGAACCGGCATGAAACAAGCGCATTTCCCTCTGATGTTGTTCGTCGAGCTACACAATAGCCAATCAGAAAATAGCACTATTGTATCTGGGTAAGATTTAACGCAACAACCAATGACAAAAATGTATCCCACCCCACCGACTGGGTGTGCGTCCGTCCGTCATTCAAAACTTGAGAGCCCTGCATTTGCCTCGCATTTCAGGATGAAAAAAAGCGCTTTTGACTTTATTCTATTTTAAACCACCAGATGGCACAAAAATTCAGCTGATCCACTTGGAAATTTGTCTTATTCTTGACGTGATCGCGGACAGCAACGCAAAGTTGATTCTGCGCTAATTTGATGTCATATTTTAATGTTGTAGATTTCTGTAGCAAATGAGAATCGCTAAAATTATATTAATAGGCCTATGTATTGAGACAAAGGTCTTGTTAATGATTTATAGGTGTTTTTTTCTGTATTTGTAAAATGTTTTTTTTTTTTTTTTTTTCAGTGAAAGGAGCCAATCTGTGGAACTGGCTTCCTACAAATATAAAGATTTTAACTAAACTGTCCACCATTAAAAAACTAACAAAAGCCTGGTTCATACAGCAGCAGCAGTGTGATCATGCCATCTGAAATGTATATCCGTGTGTATGTGAGGTGTGCATCTGTACGTGTGAGTTCGAGTGAATGTGTTTATTTACTAATTTTTATTGGTGCTAACTGGTTTCTGGACATTTTATTGTATTCACTGTCATTTCTTTTTTTTTTTTTACTCCTTTATTATCTTAACTGTTAAAAGCCCTTCTAGGGACAGGTGTTGCGAATTAGCCTTGGCTATAAACACTGTGATACAGGCATCGGATTGTTCTTTATGTAATAATCTATGTTCTTTTGTATCTGTCCCTATTCAAATAAACAATAAATAAATAAATATTTTTATATGAACAAATTTTAATGACAGTATATTTATTGAACAATTCTTTAAATTATCAAAATAAACAAAAAAATTGTCTTCTTTAAATTATCAAAATAAACAAAAAAAAGTACAAACTTTGCCAAAGTGATTGTTTTGAACAAACATGTTATAAATATAAACTCTGGCCTGTAAATCATTTTTGTTGTTATTGTTGCTTTTCTGCTACAGATGAATAAAAATGTATTAGTTTTTTTGTGTTTTATTCATAAATATTTCTAGTTTGCGGGAGTCCCGCGAATCGTTTTATTCTCAAACACACAGAGTGAGTGCATTACCGCCTGCGCTCGCACTCGGCCATCAAATCTAGTCCCGCGCCGCACTCTATTTCGGGTTAAGCTTTCCGCGACTGCGCAACTGGGTTATAGGTTGCCAGGTTGAGATGACAAACAGGTTGAAATTGTATATGGTGTGTGGATTGTGTGAATATAATGCATTTAATACAAGATCTGGCAACTGGTCAACATTAGACAAACATATTGTTCCGATTATTCATAAAGGAGTTTGGGCCATGCAAATTACGGGAGTTTCCCGGTAGAAATAACAAACCGGGAGGGGTCCGGGAGATAGGGCTAAAAAACGGGAGAAACCCGGGAAAAACGGGACTGTTGACAGGTATGCCACTGACATGGCCAATTACAGACCAATCTCAAATCTGCTTGAAAAAGTGGTCGCTAGTCAACTTCAAACACATTTGTCATCTAACCACTATGAATGTTCTCAATCTGCTTTCTGCACCCTCCACAGGACTGAGACAGCACTTCTTAGAGTTGTCAATGATCTCCTTATGGCCACTGACTCCGGCTCCACCAGTATTCTAATTCTTCTAGATATTTCCTCTGCATTCGACACAATCTCTCACAGTATTCTCATCTCACGACTCTCTGCTCTTGGTGTTTCTGGAACTGGCCTATCTTGGTTCACTTCCTACCTGTCTGATCTATCCGCCAGGCTAAGTCCACTACTGCCTCTGTCCCACACGGTGTTCCCCAGGGTTCTGTTCTTGGGCCTCTTCTTTTCATCATCTACATGCTCCCATTAGATCACATCATCCGTAATCATTGCTACACAGATGACACCCAACTATACATCCATTCTCAACGCAATGCTCCTTTCCCCACATATTCCATTTCAGCCTGTATTGATGATGTAAATGCTTGGATGACCAGTAATTTTCTCAAACTCAACACTGATAAAACAGATCTACTTCTTATTGGTTCACCTCAAATTACATCCCGTTTCTGTTGACAATGTTAATATTGCTGCAGTTTCGGTTCAACCTCCCACCACTGTCAAAAACCTTGGTATAATCTTTGATTCATCTCTTTCCTTCCTTCCACACATTTTCCTCTCTCACTAAATCTGCCTTCTTTCACTTTCGTAATATCGCGCACTTACGTCCATTTCTGAATATCAGCGATGCTGAAACCCTGGTTCACGCTTTCATCACATCTTGACTACTGCAATTCTCTTTACTATGGCTTACCAACTCATCTATAAATTAAATCCAATATATTCAGAACTCCGCAGCTAGGGTCCTTACATACACAAAGAAATCTTCCCACATTACTCCGATTTTATGCAGACTTCATTGGCTACCGGCACGTTTTCGTATTAAATACAAGATACTCATCACATTCAAAGCACTCCATGGTTTGCCCTAGGGGTGTAACGATATTTAAACCGAACGAAAAACCGCGATACAACAGCCACGGTTCGAACCGCGATACTCTCATGTCGAACCGAACGCGCCCCGCCCCCTCCTGCCCCGGCCCAACTCTCACTTCAATTTGTCACAAAACTATTTTTTTCTTCCTTGACATTTGATTAAATAGTATTTAATGAGTACACTTTTAACAACTAATAAGAGCTGTAGTTTTACTAAATATTATTATAGTATTATTTACTAAATAAAATGCATGTCACGTGATTTGTGTGATCGATCACTCTCGGGAGTTTACGTTTACATATACGCACTTCAGGATGGCAACTCCGCGGCAAATTGAGATTGAAGACCCTCCGGTCACATTTATGTCTCCTGTGTGGGCAAATTTTGGTTTCCCAGTGGACTACAATAATGGAAATCGTGTCATAGACAAAACGCGCGTCGTCTGTCGTAAGTGTTTCACAAAAGTTGCTCATACGACGGGAAACACTTCTAACATGCAAGTGCATCTCCGGAGACATCATCCAGACATTGACATGAGCAGCACACGTAAGAGACCTCAAAAACAGGAAACTCTTTCTACTGCTTTTAAAATTAAGCTACAGGCCGACTCAGACCGTGCTCAAGCAATTACCAAGGCAATTGGTGTTTTCATGGTGCTGGATATGCGCCCATTTTCAGTTGTTGAGAACGACGGATTCACGCATTTGCTACGTGTGTTAGAGCCCAGATATCAACTACCGAGCCGACCGCATTTTAGTCAGAATGTTTTGCCTCAACTTTACAACAAAGTGAAAGCCAAACTGGTGGAGGACCTGAGCAATGCAAAATTCATTGCTTTAACTACAGACGGGTGGACTTCCCGTGCAACTCAGTCCTTAACCACGATCACAGCGCACTATATTACCGACAACTGGGTAATTGCTAATCCCGTTCTCCAGACACGCGCTGTCTATGAAAGCCATACAAGTGATCATCTGTCGGAAATATTACAGGGAGCTGTAGCTGAGTGGAAAATTGACAGAGAAAACGAGACTGTTCCCGTCACAACAGACAACGCCAAAAACATAGTGAATGCAGTTAAAGCAGCCGGATTTTCACCAAACATTCTGTTTTGCACACACTGTTAACCTGGCTTCACAACGGGGGATGGGCGTTAACCAGATGTCACGGCTTTTAGGCAGAGTGAGAAAAGTTGTCACTTTTTTCCATCGAAGCACTACTGCTGCAGCAGTGCTCAAGGACAAACAAGAGATGCTCCAACTGCCCACACACAAGCTGATCCAGGATGTCCCCACCAGGTGGAACTCAAGCTATGACATGCTTGAGCGTTACCTTGAACAGCAGGCTGCTGTTTTCTCAGCACTTACAGACAAGAATGTTAAGAGGAACATTAAGGACATTGTTACTCTATCTGATGAAGATGTAAAAGTAGCTGAGGACATTGTTCAGGTTCTCAAACCACTGAAAACGGTAACAGCTCTGTTGAGCACTGACCAGCTGCCAACCGTTTCAATGATAATGCCACTGAAACACACCATCCTGGAATCTATGAACGTGAGTTGCACAGATACAGCAGTTGTGAAAGATGTCAAATCTGCCATTGTGTCCGACTTCACCAACAGATACCCAGACTCTGACTCAACACTTGTGCAGTTTCTTCATATGAGTACTGCACTTGACCCACGTTTTAAATCTCTGCCATTTCTGGATGAGACCACGCGCAGAATCGTCTTCAACAGCCTGATAGAGAAGATTCTGGAATACCATCCCTCACAGGTATTTTTGTTTAATTGTTTTAATTCCAAAATGAGTTAATTTAATAAATTTGATTAATTAATTTCAATTAATACGTTTAAATATTTTTTTTTATATTCAAATTCAATCATTGTTTATAAATACCACAGACCTGCAACATATCTTACTAGTAGTGAATATATATCCTTTGAAAAGCACTTTACATATATAATTTTTTAAACTCTAAAATCTAAACAGAAACTTAGATCATCAGAAATTACGAGCATCACTATGTTTTTGGTAGTTTTATTTGTCAGATAAGAATTGCAATTAGCAATAGTAGCTTAAAAATATTTTGTGGCTTTGTCCTTCCTTAATGTTAGGCCCAAGCCTCAGAGGAGCAGTCAGAAGTGGCATCCAGCAGTGAATGTGATCCTCCAGCCAAAAGAGCACCAATCGCGGAACTGTTTGGAAAGTTATTTCCAGGGGAGACAAGCACACCTGCATCCAAGTCTCTGTCTCAAATGGTGAAAGAGGAGGTGCAGCGTTACAAGGAAGTGCCGACTCTTCAAGTGGAGTCAAATCCACTTGCATGGTGGAAGGACAAAGAGAGCCAGTTTTCCCCATTTCGCCAGGTTGGCTAAATGCTTCCTTGGAGTCCCTACAACATCAGTCCCCAGCGAGCGGGTGTTCTCTACAGCAGGGGACATTGTTACAGCACAGAGAGCAAGCCTCTCACCTGAGAATGTGGACATGATGGTATTTTTGAAGAAGAATTTAAAATTTTAATTTAACATTTTAGATGTATTATACATTTTATTTTATTAGTCAGTGGAGGCATTTATTTAATTTTATTAAAGTGCTGAAAACCTATTGTAATTGCTATTTGAAAAAAAAAAAAAACTAAAACGCATCGTGCAGCCCAAACCGTAAGGCCTAGAGACTTGAAACCTGGCCAGGTGCTAGGGCCTCAGTTTGGGGAGAACCTATCAGAGTATGACCCTGATTGGCCCATAGGTGGCGCTACAGCAACCAAAAGTACTAAATTGATCATAACTCATCGACCGTTTGACCTAGATTTGATCAAGATTTGTACACCACTGTGTTCCTTGGCTCAAGACGGACAAGATGTATATCTCGGATTCTCGATTTGAGCAAAAAAAAATTTGTTATGGCCAATTTTGTCCAAAACCTACTTTTGCGAACTAGTCCCTGGTTTTTTCCCTGATCGGAACCAGACCAGTCTAGGACAATTCTATGGACTCTCTAGATCAATAATTATCAGAAAAAAGTTGAACTTTGCCCTTTGGTTCACTGTAACAGGGTCATTTAGAAAAGGGGGCGTGTCAAAATACACTCAAAAGCCTATAAATCATAAATAAAAACTCAGAACTTCACAAAAATTGATGAGCACATGTGTCCTAACATGGTGAAGAAGCATGCATAGTTTCATGGAGATCGGACCATAGGTGGCGCTATAACTGTCAAAAAGCTTTAAAACCATATATTTCCTATAGTAAATTGCCTGTATTGGCTGTAAATATACTTTTCATATCATAATGTTTAAAACCAGTGCAGTACAATTCTCTGGACTCTCTAGATCAATAATGATCAGAAAAGGTATAACTTCTTAATTTGGATGGCTATAATAGGGTCACTTCAATATGTAGCCTTGACCAAATGTCCCCAAAAACCTATATCTCTTCAATGAATGCTCAGATCTTCTTAAAAAAAGGTCAGGACATATCACTCTAAACAAGCTTGACAAATTTTAGACAGATCGGACAAAATTTGCCTCTATAACAGTTAAAAAGGTGAAAATGATATGAATATAGTGGCATATTAAGCCAATAAGTGGTGTTTTACTGCCCCCTGCTGTTTAAAATAGTAATTTTGTCATAATGCTGACTATCATTGTTCTATAATTCATTTTTAGAATTAACATAATCACTATTTTAACATTTACAATCACATTTAGTCAAAATTCATTGTCACATTGACAAATGTGAACCCTGAATGAGACAGTTTAATCTACAATAGAATGTGTGTGTGTGTAGTCCCATGTTTCTGAATAAATTCTGAATAATCTGATTAATAGCTTGCAAAGACATTAAATGCTTATAGACCATTAAAATATATTTTCATGACTTTGTGTGTGTGTGAGCAAATGTCTACATATGAGTGCAAAAGCACCTGTGAAAACACTTTATTAATAAGTAGAATGGCCAGCAGAGGGCAGTAGAAGACCACTTATTGGCTCACTCTCATTTTGACACACTTGATTTTCAACAGTAAATCAAAGCACTAAAGCAAACCAGTTTTTCCATGTTAACTATTATAACACAATCATTTTTTGTCAGAGTTTATCACTTCATTTTTATTGGCACTTCACATCAATGCAGCAATGTGGTAAATCATGGTAAATCACGATAGAAACATGGTAAATCATAGTAAAAAATACTATTACATGGTGTATCATGGCAAATCATGCTAGCAATGTGATGAATCATGGTAAATCATGCTACGATCCTGGTAAATCATTCTACAATGTGGTATATCATGGTAAATCATCCTATAACATGGTAAAACCTGGTAAACTGTGGTAAATCATGCTAGATTCATGGTAAATCATACTGGAACATGGTAGATCATGAAAAATCACACTAAATTTGGTATATCATGGTAAATCATGCTAAAACATGGTCTATTCCATCTATGATGTCAATGGTTAAATGCTTGCTACATAAAACTTAATGTCTTTTGATGCTTTTGTGCTTAACGGCCTTAAAGGCCTTAACTGCTTGAACACCGCTAAATGCTGCTTGCAGCTTTAATTGTTGTTGTTTTTATTAAGTTAAAAGTGAATCTAGTGTTATTATTATTGCTGGTGCCCTGCCATGAACCCTGCTCCCACAGCAAACAGAACCGAACCGAACCGAACCGTGGCTCCAAAACCGTGATATGAACCGAACCGTGGCATTGGTGAATCGTTACACCCCTAGTTTGCCCTATATTTCTGATCTCATCCATGCCTACTCCCCAGTTCACTCCGGTATTTCACTCGATGGTTTCGTTTTCGCATACATGTGTTTACCGTGGAAGTTCGATGCGGCTGAGCTAGCGAATAACACACGTCATAACTAAACGTTATGTGATTGGCTTACGGGTAACCAATGATTTTATTTCAGACAAGCGCCTCCCGTGATGACATGCCAGACTCTGTCTATGAAGCAAAGCGAAGTAGCAGAGTTTGGTATTACCAGGCTACTGTTAATGATCCCACAGCACAAACTATCATCGTTTGGTGGAACCATGTTTATTTGTACTTTATTGTAAAGCGACCTTGAGTATTCTGAAAGGCGCTATATAAATTAAACATATTATTATTATTATTATCATCATCAAAAACATTTTATATTAGCTCAAGTATTTGTATAAATAATGTGTGCCTTTTGCCCTGTGTAAAATGGGGGCTAAAAGAACCACCTTGCCACCTCGTACATGTATAAGATTTTTAAACAAACAAAACACTCTGGTGATTTATTTTCAAAGAAAATCTGTTGCTCCAGCAATGTTTAATACAAAAAAAATGTATGCATACTATTAATATGGTCTCAATAAAACATTGTAATGTAATGCAAGATACTAGTATTGACAAAGACAATTGATTATTATGGGAAATATACTTTACAGAGTTAAAGTGTGAAAAACTGCTTTAACACACCATAAACTAATAAAAGCTTTAGCCTCCCTTGCTCTTTATCACGGTCTTCTGTTTTGTGAAGGCATTATTTTCTGTCTAGTGGACATGGTGTTATTTATATTAGATCAGATCAGGTACAATCATTAGACAAGAATTCTATTATCTTCCAAGAACGTGGATATTTTGCTCAAGTTTTCAGCACAATTAGAAGACCAGGGGCCTCATTTATAACCGTTGCGCAAGCACAAAACAGGCCCAGAAATAGGCGTACACCACTTCCAACGCATAAGTTGTGATTTATAAAAACAAACTTGACGGGAAAATTTACGCACCTGCACACAAACTCTGAGCCATGCATACGAACGTTATGGAGACAGAGCAGTTTGGCGACACCGATGGTGAGCTGAGGGATTGATGGCAGATTAATGAAATTAAACATATTGAACTTAAAAAGTTGCACATATAACCTGTCCATATTACCATAAACATACAAATCACTTTCAATCCTCATTATGCGTTATAATCATAAATGCATGCATGTTCACAATACCAATTTAAATAAATAAATGGCAATAAATGATCAAATAAAAGAGCATCAATTGAATTTCCTTAACTTTCATTTTGTAATGATCTAAGTGTGGGCGTATGGGTTTACCACTCATTAACTGATTGGTATGACGAGGTGTAAAGGATTGAATGTGATTGCTGTTTACATAAATACTATGGTGACACTTCTTCATGTAGTAGCCTATTGCATGATGGATGCGCTGGCATTGCTGGAAGACTATGCCAATGGCAGAGTTTGGAGGGAAAGAGTGTTTAGAGACCATGAAGATGTCCTGGTCCACGATGATGACTGGCTAATAAGCCGATTTAGGTTCCCTAAAGCCATGCTCTTGGATCTGTGTGCTGAATTAGGGCCAACATTACTAAGGTCAACTACACGAAACCACACCAACCCAAGTCCTTTCGGTTTTAGGATTTTTGAGAAGCATCCAGCTGCAGCCCCGCAGACTCACTTCTTGCTAGACACCAGTGGATGGACAGCAGACGTCATTTCCGTATCGTCATTCACTTTTCAAATTGACGTCATTTCCGTATCGTCATTCACTTTTCAAATTTGATGTGCCATGCAGATGTCAGCGGTAAGAAAAAATGTAAAGAGATATGATAAAGATCATATTTCAATTTGCACACAGCTTTTATATTATATATTTTAAGTCATAAAAGTAAAATGACAATACGGAAAAGACGTGCGCAATTAAAGCAACACCATGTGATTTTTCCTCAGCGGTCGCCCTACAGGTTGGAAGCAGAATTGTCCATTACTGCTGTCGTAAATAATTTAGCCTTCCGCAGCCGACTGTAGCACGCGCACGCTCGCTGTTTATCCAGCACCGGCTTTGGAATCAACAATGGCAGACATCCCAACCTGCAAGAAGTCATTTCGGGTTGACTAGCTTTCGTGAGGCAAACTTGCAAGGTCTCTCGTCTCGCTCTCTCTCTCTCTCTCCCGTGCTCGCGCTATGTATGTTATGCGCGCAGTATGTTCTGTCTCGCATGCGCGCTCTAGATTCCGGCAGATCTGAACTAATTTGCGGGCATCAGGGAGACGCAGGAGACTCCCGGGAGACTTGGGATGTCTGCAATGGCCACAGACAATTTGAGGAAGTGGTGGGGGAAGTGACGTATGCCGTAAAGCAGTCGAATTTTGTAGTTCTTTTTGTGCACGGGTTCCTACCCGAAACCCGAAGTTACATAGTGCCAGTAAAAGCGATACAGACGTGTCATTTAACTTATTTTAAGTCGATGTACCATCACAAGGGTCTTGGAAATATATTATGAAGGTTGAAAAACTACATAGTGTTACTTTAAGCCTGCAAAGAATGCTGTCTATCCACTGGTGAAAACAGAAAATAAATATGCTGTCAATCCAGAGGTGAAACTATAAAATAAATATACTGTCCATCCAGAGGTGAGAACTAAATATGCTGTCTATCCAGAGGTGAAAATATAAAATAAATATTCTGTCCATCCAGAGGTGAGAACTATATGCTGTCTATCCAGAGGTGAAAATATAAAAATATGTCAATCCAGAGGTGAAAATATAAAATATATATACTGTCCATCCAGAGGTGAGAACTAAATATGCTGTTTATCCAGAGGTGAAAATATAAAATAAATATTCTGTCCATCCAGAGGTGAGAACTAAATATGCTGTCTATCCAGAGGTGAAAATATAAAATAAATATGTTTATCCAGAGGTGAAAATACAAAAATATGTCAATCCAGAGGTGAAAATATAAAATACATATACTGTCCATCCAGAGGTGAGAACTATGCTGTCTATCCAGAGGTGAAAATATAAAATAAATATGTTTATCCAGAGGTGAAAATATAAAATACATATACTGTCCATCCAGAGGTGAGAACTATGCTGTCTATCCAGAGGTGAAAATATAAAATATATATACTGTCCATCCAGAGGTGAGAACTAAATATGCTGTCTATCCAGAGGTGAAAATATAAAATACATATACTGTCCATCCAGAGGTGAGAACTAAATGTGCTGTCTATCCACGGAGAAAAGGGAAATGACGTAGGCTGTCTATCCACTGGTGTCTAGCCGGAGGTGAGTCTGCAGCTGGATGCTATTGGGATTTTTGGCAACCGGGAGTTACCAGCCGTTGGGCAAGTTTACAAATATGATGATGCGATTTTTATTTCTGCGTAAAGCTTCTCGTGGAAACTTATAATTCTGTTCATTTGACAGGTCTGGGATTTCACAGCCATTCCTGAGCTCCTTAATGCCTGCAGTTTTGAAGTGGATTATTACAATGACAAACCGATACATACAGTTTCCTTACACTATTTGGGAACACACCAATATCAAAGGCAATGGGAGGCCTGTTTGAGCCTGCAACCATCATACCGCTCGGAGTTACTACGAGATCTGTGCAGGGATTAAAGTTCTCCGTCGCTACGACGGATTTCCGTTAATTGCAGCGAGTCTATGACGGATTTCCGTCAATTGCAGGGTTCCCGTCTGTCCTTATGTCTTAAATTAACTTTTCATAATTTTAAGGCCGTAAATAGGCTTTCGTTTCTCAAATAGTGTGATAAATGTCTTAATTTTAGTTTGAACAGTTTGAATAGGTCTTAAATTAAGGAGAGACGAGGTGTATTCACCTTGCTGAGGGGGATGTGATCAAAGCCTGGAGTGGAGCGAAAGCACGTTCCTCTCTCCACTCTAAGCATTCTGTTATCACTTCGCTTACGGTCCACTCCGGGTTTTCAATTCCCGCTCACGGAAAAAACTGCTCCGTGTTCACTCAATTAATCTTTGGAGAAGTGCATGTCAGGCTACAGCTCGTTTGCTGCGGTCCGAGCCCGAGCGCGCAAACGTGCACGGCGCATGATAGAAAACAGAACGCGGGTCAATATTGGCCGTTTCTCAATAGCCTACCAAGTAGCCTACGCAGACTTCGGACTTGCGTCCTGGTAGTTCGGACTTGCCAAGTTCGACTCAGGAGAACGAACTCCCGAGGACGAGAGGACGCGAGTCCGGTTATTCTGCAAATGGAACAGTGCGTTCTTGATCGCGTCACTCAGCTCGCTCTGGCTACTCCGGTTATCTCTTTATGTGTATTTTAGGCAACCATAAAACGAAATATGGTATAAAATACAACTCTGCCTCTTTTCATTTATAAATGAACATATTATCATAAACATATTAATGGCCACACAAATGTGGTTCAGGCAACGCACATTGATTATCTTCACTTCATACATTTATAACAACACGAAATATAAAGCACAACCCTGCTTCTTTTTGTTTTCATTTTAAAAATATGAAACATTATTGATCATTAAAACTGACATTTAACAAACAGACAGGGTTGTATCGTTTTATTGTATTATGCATGTACACATACAGTGAAAGTAATGCATAGTAAATATATATATATATATAAAGAATATTTTAGGATATATAAAATTACACAACCCTGTCTCTTTTTGTTAAATGTCAGTTTTAATGATCAATAATATCCCGTTCAAAAGTATAAGTAGCCTAATAGGTAGGCTATAATAAGCTATACAATGAGAAATAAAAGCAAACAATTCAGTCAAACATAAGTCAGCTCTCTAATAGGCTACAAAGTTAAATAGCCTAAATATATAAAGTTATGAAACTTCACTTTGCCCTCAGCCAAAACGATTTGCCATGGAACAAACTATATATTAACATAGTTTAGCATTGTTTGGTCTTATAAGATAAATAAAAACATGCACTGAAAAGTTATGTAGATGGTTGATTATTTGTCAAGATAAGTAATTGTTTTTCATAGATTAAAATAGCTTTTAAAATACGCACACTGGCAATATTAAAGCGGTTTAAAACATCTCCCCTTAAAACGCTATTGGTCTCGACTATTTAAATAAAGTTACAGGAATATGACTTGGCCTGAAAAAAAATTCAGTCAGAAGAATTTTTTTCACTTTAATCCCTGTCTGTGTGGACCTCCATGAAAAGCAGCAGATCTCTGAGGGGACCCAAGCCTCTGGATGTGCTTCTGAATCTACCCATGTTTTGACCATTGCTTTGGTCATACATGTGTGTATCCGTAACTCTACTTCTACCCCTTTCTTGTGGAGTGAAATATGGCTCATTTGCACGGAAACGTGCATTTGGGTTGGCAGAGAAGTGATTGTCATTTATATTATTTAAAAAAAAAAGGAGGACTGTTGGAAAGTCTGAGTCTCATAAGTGGAGTATTCCTCTGTCTCACACGGCCTCTAAAGACATCCATCCTAACAGTATTTCAATAAATCCTAAATAAATTCAAAATGAAATCAGAGAAATAAATGTAAAAAATAAAAGTGAAAAGAAAAAACAAGCCTATCGCGACGTTTCGGTTTAAACTATACCTTCTTCTGGCAGGCTTGAAAATAAAAAGAAATAAATGTTTCTAAAATAATAAATATCTTCAATAATATGCTATTATATATATATATATCACAATAGGAATATTTATATAAGTCATTTATAATGAATAAATTGATTTTTTAGTTTGCAAAACAGCAGAGCGATCTTCCCGTGTCAACACGTTCACCGAAGAGAAAGTGAGAGTGAGCGCGCGCGCGCCATGCGCGCCCCCCATATAGACTGTTTTTAGAAAAAAAGTTTTTCGATAAAATGTGCTTAATAAGCTTCAAATAGTCTAATCCAATAATATAACTTAGCGAATTGTGAGTAAATATGATCTATTTAACCTGTATGAAATCATTATTGTGGAAAAATGTGTAATTTCGAAGTCATATTATATTTTATGTAGCCTAAGTAGGTCACGCTCTCCTCGTGCACTGGTAGAGCCACAATGAAACAACATAGCACACAAGGAAAGTGGTGATATAAAATCGAAACTTGGTTGCAACAGTGTAAAAGTGGCATATATAGTTATCTATTACAGTATTAAACAATATTGTTGTGAAAGGAGTATTTTTTACCTCTAAATATGGTTTATTATTTTAGTTGTGCTGAGCTCGTGGCGTCGACATCGGATGACGCCATCATCGTTCGTCGTGTGGAATGTTGTTTTACGATGGAAGTACCTCACGAGGGAAAATAGTGATTTAAAAATCGATTTTCATGTATACCTGCAAATAAACCGCCTGGATGTGTAACCAAGTTCCTAATGAAGTGTTATGTGAGTGAATACCAAAATATATTTGATTGTAAATGTGGTTTAAAAATTAAAATGTGTCTCCCTGGTGGGGACGATATCGAATGACGTCATGTCCATCGATCGTCGTGTGGAATGTTGTTTCTGAATTGGGAGCTATTCCCTCTGGTTTATGTATGCTTTTTAAAAACTGTAATTACTCCTCCCCAGTCTCTACTGCATCCTTTCCTAAACCTTGTGATACTCCTGTTGGTCAAATCTGTTTTTCTGAGTCGAAAGCTAAAAACTATAAAATAAGATCTTTATTTCTTAAAGATTTGATTTCCGTTCCACCTATTATTTCCTTTTGGAATAATTTGTTTGTTAACCTTAATTGGAAAAAAATCTGGTCTTTACAGCACAAATTCTTTCTTACAAATAAAGTGAAAGATATTTCCTTCAAGCTCATACACAGGTTCTATCCTGTTAAGTGATTTTTACAAAGATTTAAATCTGACATTGAGCTAACATGCTCTTTTTGTTTGAACTCTGATGAAACAGTGGTTCACTTATTTTGGTCGTGTCACTACACTCAGACGCTTTGGAAGGAGATTGATGTATTTATCAAGTGTAAGATTTGGTCAGGCTTCTCAATGCATATGAGAAACATTATATTTGGGTATTTTGACTCAGACCCCACAAATGAAAACATCTGTTTTGTTATTAATTTAATTCTTTTCATAAGCAAATTTTACATTCACAAATGCAAATTTTCACAATGTAAACCTGTATTCTCTGTCTTCTTAAAAGAAATAGAAAATTATCTAAATGTGATTTCAGTATCTACTAATAAGAAAGCTGTAAGGACTGTTAGAATCTGCACTGCCTTTGGTCTCTTCATGTGAACATCTGTATGTAATGTAATGGCCCTACTTCCTTTTATATATATATATATATATATATATAGCCTACTGTGTTTTTTATTATTTTTTATTTTTATTTATTTTTAAGTCTCCTTTATGATTGTTTTGGTTAATATTATGTGATGTACGTATGCTTTCTCTTTTGTATGTTCTTGTTCTCAGCATTAATAAAAAAAAAAAAATAAAAAAAAAAGTTGTTTCTGAATAAATCAATCCTAATCCTTTTTAATTTTTAGATGGAAAAATATATTAAAGCAAATGAAAACGATGGGCACTAACAATTCCATACTTGCTCATCAAAACAACAGTGTATAAGATTGATATGTAAACAGATAAATATGAATTAGTACCACCAGAGATATATATCTGTTTATTATTAATTTATGTTTGTATGTATTTTTAGCCAAAGCTCTGGGTCAATCTGTTTATTATTAATTTATGTTTCTATGTATTTTTAATCAAAGCTCTGGGTCAATGTCTGTCTGTATCTAATACTTAAGATATATTTATATTTATACTTAAGATATATATTTGCAGGTATGTGATATAAACGGTATGTGTAGATCATTCACAACATTTTGGGGACAAGCATACACTTCAAAGTGAGCTAGGGGAGACCCTGGCACAATCCATCAAAATAATAATAAAGTTTGTGATTATGGTTATGTGTTTGCAACTAGCGGTAGGAAAACAACAGAACTAAAGCGATATTGTTCTTTGAAAAAATCAATACAAATATCAACACAACCCCATTGTGTGCATGTTGTCACAGATGAAAAAGCATAATAATTCGATTCAGTGGTATCTATATCGAAATGTTTTCATTTGTCCGTGTTTTTGGCAGCATACGGATATTACAATGATGCGGTCGATCTCAACAGACACACAACAACAACAACAAAAAGTTACAGATGATTGATTGTGTCCACGGCAATATATATAAACAAGGCCCAACTACATACAGACTAACAGGATAAAAGCACCTGCTGTTAGCCTACTTGTCGACTGACTACTTTAGCTGCTCATGTCCCATCGAAGTGCTAATGCGTTGTGGAATGGCTATTTCTTTCGATGCAGTCTAACAAAAAGCAGTTATAGGCTATTTGTGCATTTTATTTATTCATTCATTTATTGATTTATTTACACTGCTCAAAAAAATAAAGGGAACACTAAAATAACAAATCCTAGATCTGAATGAATGAAATAATCCTATTAAATACTTTTATTCTTTACGTAGTTAAATGTGCTGACAACAAAATCACACAAAAATTATCAATGGAAATCAAATTTAGGGGGGAGCGGTTGTTTTGCAAAATGTTGTGGATTATGAATATAAAATTAAAAGACAATTAAGTGATGTTCTATGAGAAACTACCCTCTGATCCCACAAACAGGTTAAAGATCTTGGTACATTCCCAATTAGAACATTTCACTAACGGCGAGTTTGACAAAAATGCCTTTGAGTTTCTTGAAGTTGAACATCCAGTGATCCCTATAATTTACACACTCCCTAAAATACATAAGGGCTTGGATATCGCTCTGAAGGGAAGACCTATTTTAATAAGTCCATTTTATTCCAAGATCTTATTCTACAAGCGATTTATCGGTGATATCTTTCTGATTATTGACTGCACATCAGATGAATTAATGGTTTTCCACGAGTATATAAACTCTTGTAATGAACATCTGAAATTCACTTTGGAATTTGATAAACATCGAATTAATTTCTTGGATATTAAGGTGCATAAAGATGGCACGACCATAAAAACTGATCTTTTTCGTAAACCCACGGATCGCAATACGATATTGCATGGGGACAGTTTTCATCCCAGGCTGTTGGTCAAAAGTCTTTCTGGCCAGTTTAATCGTGTACGTAGAATATGCAGCGACAACATATCTTACTCGATGCAGACTGCGGACTCAATAGAGGTTATAAACAAAGGTGGGTTGATTTGGCAAAAAATCGTTTTGATCAGATAACACAAGATGATTGTCTTCGATCAAATAAGCGGACTAAAGACCCAAATAAGTCCCCTTTATGTTGCGTGAAGTATTCCCCACTTGTGTCAGAATTTAGAAAATCTGTTTACAAACATTGGCATATTATTGATTCGGACACTAAACTAATGAGTTTTTCCAGAAAAAACGAAACTTATTTTTAAACGTGCTCCTACCTTAAAGTTCCACTCCGATCATATTTTGAGCTATTTTTAAACATTCCCAGTGGTCTTTAAATTATGATTATGCCATTTTTAGCCAAAATCACAAAACCTGTGCCGTTTTCTGGGACTTTGCTTCAGCAGAGCGGCAGTAGGTCATTAGTAATTCGCCTCTGCGTTGTGGGCGGAGATCGTTGGATTGGCTCCTGACAGAAAAGCGCCACTTTGGCCGCACTGTGCTAGCAAACAGGCGGGATCGTTGAACTAGCTCCCGACAGAAAAAAATAAACTTACCGGTAAAGACACAGGCTGTCCAGTTGATGGTGTCTTGATGGAAGGCACTGCATCCGGCTTCAAAAACAATTCACTGACGAAGCCCATTTTTTTCTCCTGCCAGTTGATGAGACAGTCTTCTGTGAAGTGCTGACCGCAAACCGATGTGTGGTTTTTAATATTGCCGTGACCAAGGAACGTAATCCATCTATCTCTCACAGCAACATGTTTTGGTAAAGCATGAAAGCTAATACCACTATTTCTCCTCTTAGCATTGCAACCCGCTACCGCACATAGGTGTTGATCCGCCATCGTCTTCTCTAACGTTAGTCCTCAGAACCTGAGCGCTGAGCGGCGGGGCGGAGGGGAGGATGAGCTTGTGGCCCCGCCAAGTGGAGTTACTACGTCACAACTCCAGTCTATTTTAGCCGGCATTTTAGCGTCTGCTACTGATTCACAGCCATTTGAATGTAAAAATACTCAGAAATACAACTTTGAGCTTATTTTTTTCAAGATATGTCCTCTAACATCAGAAAAATGCCACAAGAACATGTTAACACCTAGAAAAACATTATTTTCATCGGAGTGGGTCTTTAAAAGATTATCTAGTTAAAAATGATATACGTCCACAACTCACAACGTCTTTTCTTAGTATGCCAGATAGTAACTATAGATGTGGTAGCTGTGCCCAGTGTTCATACATGCACAAATTTAAAGATTTTAATCATCCGCATACTGGTCGGTCATTATCCATTCGCGGTGTCATCACATGTAGCACGACACATGTTATTTATGTGATTCGTTGCCCATGTGGCTTAGCATATGTGGCCAAAATAACGAGAGCGCTACGAACCAGAATCAGTGAGCATAGAAGCACTATTAGAACAGGTGATGAACGCAGTCCAGTCGCCGCTCACTTCAGATTAGCTGGGCACAACGTCAGCGCCCTTAGATATATCGGGGTGGAGAGGGTCAAAAACCGTCTAGAGGAGGTGATTATGACAAAAGACTTCTCTAACGGGAAACTTTTTGGATTTACTTCTTAAATACAATGTCTCCGTATGGTCTTAATGAAGAGTTTGATATTAAACCATACTTATAAAAATCTATTTTTTATATAAAAAAACTGACATTTTTGTAATATAGCCTATGTTTTGTGTTCATGCTGACTATATTTCAGCAGATTTGGTGGAAATGTGGGGTAGCCTAATGTCCCCTAATCATTTTGGGTTAATTTGTATGGAATTGTTTTTTCCACTGATTTATAGGTGTTTTTTTATTTATTATTATATTTTTTTTATATTGTGTGTTATGGGTTTGTTGAGTATGCTTATATTAGTGTTCTCTTAAAGGTGCTAAATGTAACTTTTCTTCTAAAATGAATCCTTTTTTATTGCCTGTGTGTGAAGGGGTTGTAATCACACATTTCAATGATCCACTTGTCGGGTTTTGCTATTACCTCTGAAGGCCAGTATTCCTATTTTTATGTGAAGTCTCCGGGTCGGATTTACCGCGAAAGCCACCGGATGTGACGTGCATGCGCTCCCGAGCCTCTCTCCTTTTTATATACAGTCTATGCGACGGCGCTGCAGCTAAAGACATGGAGTCTGATAACACCAGAAAACGACCTGGCTCCAGCACAACACAGACTCCAACACAAACTCCACATAAATATACAAAACAAAACAAAAATGTATCTGCTGAAGCTCGTCAGGCCAAACGTGAATCGGATCGACTTAGGACGAAAACACGGATCAACATCGGCAGAGCGTTTGAATTATGGAGAGACCTCCGCTATTTTTATTGTGATAAATTACAAGTTTTCAGAAATGCTGAAATAAATAATGGTAAACTGTAATGAAATAGCAAGGTAAACTACAACATACATGAGACATGAAATGAATACAAAAGACTGTTCCAGGATAACAAAAAGTAGGTGCTTTAGGATGTAACTTTTATTTTATGTACTAGATCTACTGTGTAACGTCACTCATCCCACTACTATCATATTGTTTATAATTTTCAGACACGTACAGTACAGTAATGTTGCTTCCTACGATCTTACTGTTACACTGAAATTGTTCAGTCTAGTTCACTAGCCGTTTTCGATATCATATTATACATTCACCTATGTTGACATTGCTGATTGTGAAAGATACACGAATAGTTAGCGAAATGCCTTATGCTAGATAACACCACAAATGTAACGTTATCATGGTACGAGCATGGAGCATTAGTTCGACGTCAAGCTGATAAAAGTAGCCTATTATTCTAACGTTGCAGTGGGAGTTTACATGAGTTTCCAGCATGTTGTGTGATGCTTTCTCCGGTGTGTTGGAAGTCTCAGTGTGGTCGTGTACCATGAGTGCTCGCTCTTGTGTTCGAGCACGCACGCTCTTGTAAAAATTGGTTGCAATCTGAAACATCACCGATAGAGGACGCTAAAACATACATACAGCACCTTTAAGAAGCAGAGCAAAATATATAGTAGAAGGAGAAAAATGCACCAGGTTCTTCTTTAAGAAGTGTTACATGCCACTTGCACTAACATAGAGAGCGACGCCTATTAAAAGGTGACGCCCGGAGTTCCGTCTCCTGCTCCCGTACACACTCCACAACGCAACAAGTTAATCAAGGAAAAATCAATGTTTATTTTTACTTGTAGGGTTAAGATTTCATTCTTTGTAAGAGAAAACATAGTTCGTATAAAATGCTGGAATGTCTCTATCAGTTGAGAGAGCCAGTGGGGGCAGCCCTGGCCTCTCTACAGACCGTCATCACCCCTCCTACAGCCCTGGAGTATGAAGCAGTCCAGGATGCTTTACATGTTCTTGCCCCTTTCCACACCAGGCTACAGTAGAGCTTTTGGGAGAGAAAAGGGTGTCTGCCTCCAAAGTGATTCCTTTGATAAAGATGCTGAATCATGCTGTAACGACTAAGCTAGAAGGCCTCAAGTCCAATTTAACAAGGCAGCTGGGTGACAGCCTTGTACGGAGGGTCAGGGAACACGCAGTACATTTAGAATAAATAAGTGTGATGACCATACCCACGTTGTTGGATCCCAGATTAAAAAAACTGGCATTCTTAAGTCAAGGGAACCTGCAAGAAGCCGTATCAAGATTAAAATCTGAATGCGCTACTGTAATCATAAGTTCTGATCTCCATTCTGCTTCCACCAATACACCCCCAGCTCAGCTGCCAGCCTCTCTAGAAGCAGGTCAATCCACAGACAACAGTAAGTACTATATGTCTTTGTTGTGTGAATGTTCACATTAGTGATTAGTACTGTGAACCATTGTTCACCTCTATTATTAGGTGACCGTTGGCATCTGCTGGATAGCACAGTTGATCACAGTAGAAGGAGCTCAAGTGCAACAGCAGATGCTACTGTAGAAGTGGACCGATATTTATCTGAAGTGAATCTCACAAGATCTGAGGATCCACTGGTATATTGGGCTCAACATAAACATCAGTATCCTCATTTATACCAGCTGGCCCTGGCATTTTTATGTTCACCTGCATCCTCTTTTCCATGTGAAAGGATCTTTTCCAAGGCTGGAGAGGTTCTGTCCAAAAAGAGGAATCGTCTAAGGCCCCGTTTACACGAGAACGATTCCGGGTGAAAACGTAAAAATATTTTATCGGATGTGCCTTTCGTTTACACGGCAACGGCGTTTTGGGGGCTTAAAAACGCAAAAAAGTGAAACCACCCTCCAGAGTGGAAATCTTAAAAACGCTCCACCGTCGCGTTCCCGTCTAAACGGTAAAAACGCAAATCTGCTCACGGTGGCTCTCGTCGCGTACGCGTTTACGTCACAGGCATGCGCTAGTACAGGAAAATAACAACCAACATGTCAGATTATTTCCATACGTCGGACCTTCAATTTGCCCTAGCAGCTCTGAAAAACATACAAGAGTCTTCAGCAGTTGTACAAAATATTCTAAGATATTGGTGTTGTTGTGTGGCAGTGCTTCACATTGCCACCTAGCCGCCTGGAGTGCACACTACATCGAATTTCACACACTTTTGTCGCGTAAATTAAAAATAATTTGTAACCCTTTCTTCGTTCCTCTACGTCCCCAGTCCCATAGGCACAATACTGCACAAAAAAAGTAACGATTCAATGCACAAAATCACCAGAAACAATTCTTAACCTTTACCACCCCACACTTTTCTGTTGCACTTTACTTTATTACACTCCCTCGCACTGCACTCAACAGTGTCACTTTTGTTGTTCATACTGTCACTATCCAAACCATCTATGAATAATTAATTAACTGTGTGTGTGTGTGTGTGTGTGTGTGTGTGTGTGTGAGAGAGAGAGACAGTTGTCTCTGCAGAAGTAAATTCAGACAGAGAAATATACATATTTTATTTTAACCCTCTGGGGACCAGAGTGTTTTTGGGGCCCTTGGGATGTTTTGACATGCACTGACATTTGTGCTTTTTTCAGTTATTTATAAACATGTTAATGGCAAAGGTGTAAATTCACTCTATATAGCACAAACTTGGCTACCATGATATCTAAGCAACATGTATGTACATGTTTGTATTTTTAATAGAATAATGTTTATGCGTGGTTATTGAAAAAAATAAAAATGAAAGTTGCTGAAATAAGGCCACAAAACACATATTGATTATTTCTTCACAAGACTTTTGAAAATTGTATCACATAGCCTAGAATATTTGCTCCAAAACTATGTGAGAATCATCCTGACTACTCATTCAGATAAGTCAATAAAGTCTTTTACATTTTTAATGACGTGTTTTGTTTGAGAAAGCTTTATGCAGGAGGCGTGATCTCTCATTAATATGTGTGGCATTCCACACCTGAGAAAGACAAAGACCCTTCCCATAATGGCCCTATTAGGTGCTATCAGGCCATATCATTACAGGAGCCTTGCACAAAGAATGAGGAGATTTAAAAAAGAATGGCTTTTAGATTGTTTGGATTTATATAAGGAAAATACAGGGTGCATACGTCTGGACACTTCTATCACACACCCTTCACCATATAGACATGGTTTTATTTCAGTTCAAAGTTCAAAGTTAGAGTTGGAAACATCTTGAAAAGAAAATTGTCTTTCTCCATAAATGTCTTAGTTTGATCATACATATTTCAAAGTTGAGGATTCATTATTTTGATATAGCTTGAACAAACACTATAACATCTTAGTTGATTAGTTTATTGACAAAACATACTATATATTTAACATATGAGCAGAAACTCCTAAAAAAAGCTTATTTGATGTCTATTTTAGAGTAAAAACTTTATCCAAAACGAGTCAACGAAATGTTGTCTGTTATTTAGTCTGTAACAGTGCGTATCTGTGCGTTCATTCATTCATTCATTCACACACACACACAAACATGATTCACATTTAACAGTATGCTATTTTTCCGTTTACAGACACTACGTTATTCTATATCGCGATTAGAACAAAGCACTTGCAAAAAACACTTACTTCTCAGCTGAATCTGTTCATCCTCGAAATAAACCCAGTGGTAAATGTCCCAGGATTGTTCCTCATATAGCCGCGCAAGACGACAGTAGATTAATCTGACTAAAAAATAATGTGTGTTTTCAGAGTTTATGGGCGTTAACGCGTCTCAATGTGTTGCTTCACATATTTGCGTTTGAATAGCGCGTGCTCTCCGTGGGCGTGTCACATTACCAGAGATAATCAGCTGAGAGAACGATAATGAGACGGGCTGACACGTCTCTCTTTTTATATAGATGACATAAACGGAGAATAATAATTTTAGTTTTGAATCGGATCATTTAAAAGTACAAACTCAAATGATTTAAAAGATATATTGCTTATGGCTGGGTGAATAGTATTAGCTGAGTTGTGTTGAAGATTAGAGACGTGCTCCAGAAAAAAAGTTCACGGTAACCGAGAGGCAGAACGCACACCCTGTTTATTTTCTTTATTTTACAAAAGCACAATATTTTATTTCGATTGTATGTGGGCACATACAAAAGTAGACATTTAACAGATTATTTTCTCATATTTCTTAACTCTATATGAACAGAAATGATGGTAGTACTTTAAGTCTATTTTTCTGCTATGTGAAAAAAAACGAGCAAAACGCGCCGGCGCGTTTCTGGTCCCCAGAGGGTTAAGTCTATGTTGCTGCTATGTGAAGAAGAAAAAAACAGCAAAACGCGCGGGCGCGTTCTTGGTCCCCACAGGGTTAATAAAGAACACATAAATGAAAACACACTATTTAGAAGATGATCGGGCTGGGACAGAGCCTTGTGATAAAAAGGTTGGGGCCAAGCCTAGCAATGGAGAGAGGCTGAGGCAGAGCCTGGTGATGGATGGAGACTGAGGCTGAGGCAGACTGATGAAGAGAGGCTGAGGCAGACTGATGGAGAGAGGCTGAGGAAGACTGATGGAGAGAGGCTGAGGCAGACTGATGGAGAGAGGCTGAGGAAGACTGATGGAGAGAGACTGAGGCAGACTAATGGAGAGAGGCTGAGGAAGACTGATGGAGAGAGGCTGAGGCAGACTGATGGAGAGAGGCTGAGGCAGACTGATGGATGGAGGCTGAGGCAGACTGATGGATGGAGATTGAGGCAGACTGATGGAGAGAGGCTGAGGCAGACTAATGGAGAGAGGCTGAGGCAGACTGATGGATGGAGACTGAGGCAGACTGATGGATGGAGACTGAGGCAGACTGATGGATGGAGACTGAGGCAGACTGATGGAGAGAGGCTGAGGCAGACTGATGGAAAGAGGCTGAGGCAGACTGATGGATGGAGACTGAGGCAGACTGATGGAGAGAGGCTGAGGCAGACTGATGGAGAGAGGCTAAGGCAGACTGATGGATGGAGACTGAGGCAGACTGATGAATGGAGACTAAGGCAGACTGATGGAGAGAGGCTGAGGCAGACTGTTGGAGAGAGACTGAGGCAGACTGATGAATGGAGACTAAGGCAGACTGATGGAGAGAGGCTGAGGCAGATTGATGGAGAGAGGCTGAGGCAGACTGATGGAGAGAGACTGAGGCAGACTGATGGAGAGAGGCTGAGGCAGACTGATGGAGAGAGACTAAGGCAGGGCCTGGGGATGGATGGAGGTTGAGGCAGTGATGGAGATAGACTGAGGCAGAGCCAGGTGATGGACAGAAAGAGCATGTTGACTTAATTGAAGGTCCCAAAAACATGCCTTCTTTGATCGTTTGCAGAGATAACTAAGGCAGAGCCTGGGGATGGATGGAGGTTGAGACAGTGATGGAGATAGACTGAGGCAGAGCCAGGTGATGGACAGAAAGAGCATGTTGACTTAATTGAAGGTCCCAAAAACATGCCTTCTTTGATCGTTTGCAGAGATGAACTGCTCGCAAATTCTTGCTCTATCTAGACGATCCAACTTGTTCTGATGGATGTGACAGATTGTAGTGCTGTTTAGACGGGTCTGTGACATTGTGATCCTTAGCCAGGTCTTCAGTCTTCTTAGGGAACTGAAGCTTCTTTCTGCTTCTGCAGAGGAAGAAGGAACAACCAAAAGCATCCTCACCAATGTCTCTACCTGGCTGAAGAGACTGCGGACCTCTGGCAGCAGATTTTTTAGTATATTGGTAGCCTCAAGAGTGGTACTATAGTCGAACTGAAGCTTGAACATTGGAAGCTGTACCTCCAGTGAATGCCGATCTAGCTCTGGATATTGGCTGACAACATCTTGCATCTTTCCAGTCAGGAGCACTCTCTCTAATTCATCCAGGACTTGCAGGCTACTCTGTTCAAAGCGCTTGGTTAGATGCATGTCCACAGTATCCAGCATTTTGAAGAAGTCAATGCGGTAATGCTCTTCAGTTGTTGCTGGGACAAATGCTGTTGCATTTCCTGTGAAGCGCTTGGGTGGCTTTCTGACATGCAGCATCTGGATAGGTTCAATACCTGTGCTGGTGACTAGCTCAGTGGCCCTTGTGTATATGCGGTGAAACATTTCATCTGACCTCTTTGCCTTCAGAGTTGACTTCACGCAGATCACAGCTGCCGTCATGCCCATGACAGTTCCTGTTGACGTCTGTAGGGAGTAATTCAGACACTCTAGTTCTCCAAACACTTCACAAGCAAGAAGAAGCCCAAGCACCGTGGTCCCCTTTTGGAATCACTCCAAAAGCCCCCTAGCTGTGATTGTTGTTTCAGAGTAACCAGATGAAGCCATCTCCTCCAGACTGAGCAGCACTGCCTCATACTGCCCAAGAACAGCTCGAAAAACCTTCATCATGACAACCAATCTGGTAGGGCATAAGGGCTTCAGTGTTTTGATGTTCCCATGTTCTGATTTGGCAATCTCTTTAAAGACCGTTTTAAACTTGCCTGACTGGTTGAAGAGGGTTTCAAGTTTGCATCCATAACCACACAGGATGAACTGCTGGCAGCCTGTGTTACAAGAATGACGCAATGTGGTCCACAATGGACATAGAGGGCAAGAGGCTGAATCTCCTTGATTTTGGTCTGCACTCCACCAGTCTTGCCAGACATGTTTGCAGCTCCATCGTACGTTTGCCCACGAAGACCAGATAGCGACAGACAAACTCTTCATGAGGTATTAGATCATGGTCCACATACCAGATGCAGATTGACTCCTGCTCTACCCCTGCAACATCTTGGCTGCCATCCATGATGAAGGAGTATTGGAGTGTCGGCAAGTTCCGCACAGCAGTTGCTATCTCCTGCACAATGTTTAAAGACAGAATCTCCAATTGACCTCCTCTCTATCCAACTCTTCAGTCCCTCAATATCCTCTGACCTGAGACGAAGGAGCTGCCTGAAATTTCCCTCACTGTTTCCATGACCGCCAGGGGCGGAGTGGCAATCGGGAGAGTAAGGAGTTTCCCCGGTGGGCCGGTAGTGTTTCGAGGCCCGCGAGGGCCGGTCTGATAATAGTTATTCCATGTTAAGAGTTATAGCCATGCGCACTTGAGGCCCAAGCAAGGGAAAAAAAACCCGTTTTTTTACATTTTCGATAACGGAGCGTATTTGCACTAAGTGCCTGTCTTTTTAGCAAAAAGATGCAAGTCCTGAAATAGCTACAGTGGCGTGGGTGGTAGGGTATGTAGTGCTTGAAAGGAGCTTTTGACGCGTTCGACCCGAGTTCGAATCCGCCTTTTGCCGAACTCTCTCTTCCCCCTTTTCCCAACACATATGAGATGTAAACTGTACCGCCTATACCATAAATGTCTCTAGCGTTATATTTTGACAACGAACAAAATCGAAAACATGATATGGCTTTGTGCCTTTATAAAACAGCACAAGACTTTAATTAAGTATATGGGCATTCTGTTTGTGCTGCGTGATTGAAAGAAAAGTGCGCTCTTTGCTCACGCGACCAGCATGGTGATCTGGTGTTTTCTCCTAAATAAAAGCTCAAGGGTTTATTTCTTGCAAGTGAAGAAATTAGGACAAACGTTGTGATATAGCTCAGAGTTCGTGTGTGGGTGATGGAAGGAGACTCGGGGTCGGGAAGTAGTGGAGCTCGTGCACTTTATTAATGATGCTCTTTCACAGCGCTTTCTTGCGCTCTCAGAATTAACTCAAAACAAAACACTCAATTTCACATGTAAGGCAATACTCTTCCCGCTGACTACAGCTTCTCAGGTTACCGACGAGGCAGCACTCTTTCCACTGTTCACAGCTTCACAAATCTTTCTCTCTCGATCGGCAGCGTGCACGAGCTTCCAGTCTCTCTCTCTCCCCCGTTATCAGCACAGCCCGCTTATATGCGGTCTCCTCACGCCAATTACTGAAATCACAAACAGGTGTTTGTCATTTGAACTTGAACCACGCCCCCCTCGCCACAAACGTATTTTAATTTTCCCATACTATAGTGTAATGTAGGCTACAATATACTTTGGAAATTTTTCATTTTCATTTATTATATAAATCATTATTACATTATTATAATAATTGTTTGGCATCCTAAAAAACCATTGATAATGTAATGTAGACTGAGACTCTCATAACTAAAAAGATGCTTTAATGTCCAGGTACAAATCAATGCTTTTTCTTTGTTCAACGAGCAGTTCATGGGTTGAAGCTCTTAATTTTGATCTCTCAAAGAGCACCAGATTGATGCATTTAACCTTAAAATGTACAAAATTTTCTTGCGGGGGAGCATGCCCCCGAACCCCCTTAGAGGCACAGAGGTCCACCCAACATAGCTTTACAAAATCCTATGTGAAACAACAACCATTTATTAACTTTAAT
This sequence comes from Rhinichthys osculus, assembly GCA_029959095.1. Classification (NCBI taxonomy): domain Eukaryota; kingdom Metazoa; phylum Chordata; class Actinopteri; order Cypriniformes; family Leuciscidae; genus Rhinichthys; species Rhinichthys osculus. The sequence goes on along the minus strand of JARWKJ010000002.1, from coordinate 2,547,024 downwards.
CCAGCATAGTACAACAATGTTCCTTTTAAGTCATGAAAACTGTAAATCCCATATTAAAATGTCCTTGGACATAATATACATTTGGCCTGCCTGCCTAAGCGGGGGCCTACAAGACATTGTGCCCAGGGGCCTCTGAACTCTTAGTCCGGCCCTGCCGGCGACGAGGGCCGGTGGTCTACGAAATTTCCAGGTAGATTTTTTGGTCCCACTCCGCCCCTGATGACCGCGAATAGCAGTACCTTTGTGTACAGGGATGTAGTGGAGGTTAAACGCACGTAAACGCCGTTTACGCACCTCCCAATATTCGGAAATAGCGTTTATCCACCTCCAACGTGCGTTTATCCACCTCTAAATAGCTATAAATCAAGCTTATGTTGTTTTAGTTTCATATTGTTCATTATTAGTTTCATAGGTTGTTAAACCTAAGACAAACTCTTTCATATTGCGCTGCATTACTGTCAGTGTTGTTGACTATTACTGACGGTAAGGTTGCACTGTTGACGCTCGCGCGGCCTCTCGAGGAGAAATCTAAGTTACACAAATGAGCGCAGCACACACACACTCAGTTAACAACATACTGCCTATAAAAATATAAATGTGGAGTTTTTATATTTTTAACATATTTTAAGCAACCTCAATTATTTTTCCTGAACACCATCACGATTGAAAATGTGACATTGATTTCCTACAACAGTTCAATAAACAGTTAAAATTAAGTCCCTTACATTTTAGATGTAATATTGGCTGTTTTTGTTCTGTTTCAGCAGCGAAAATAGTTCCAAACAAAAATAACAGCAGAACCACGGCACATCTCACAGGAACACTCGACCTGTTTTCTTTACTGAATGATTCAGCATTTTGAACGAATCGATTGAGTCAAAGATTCAATGACCCATTCATAAACATCTGTCTCATTCTTGAATGAATCAGCCGTTTGAACAAATCGTTTGAATGAATGAATCAATGACTCACTCATTAAGACGGTCGCCTGCCACCACCTACTGGCGGTTTCGTGTTATGTTTAAAAGTAGATCATTCTTTCCAACGTTTCTTATTTGTAAATTCAAATCAATTTCATAACATTATTTTATGAAATTGTAATTTTTCAGTGTAAATTATTTAATTTGATCAGCCCTATAGTGTCTTATTATTCGAAATAATTGAATTTATTGGTCAAATTTAGGAATTTAAAATGAAAGATGAAGCATACATTTAATAATATTGGGGGAGGGGATGCCCTTTTAAGGTGCGGACATTACAATATGCCGATTTAAATATCAAAGCTGATCGAACACTGATGAGAATATTGTTTCAGAATAAATTAACACACACACACAAACACAAAAAAAAATCCGGACGAGAAACTTTTTTACTCGGACAAGTGAATGACGGATGTACTTTATGGGCTGAAATATGTGCCACCAGAAACTGAATTTGAACCGTATCTGAATTGTATAATTTGAGATTGAATTTATTCGTTTGGAACTAAAGTCCAATAAAATTTGATCCTCACTGAAAATTAAACTCTCTATATATCTTCACATTCACTTCTCACAATTCAGATTCAGTTCTCAAATTCAATTTCAAGTTACTGAGACAGACATCCGGGTAGTTGGATGATGAAGGAAGAGCAATCGAGCGCAGATCGATAGATAACGTTCATTGGCGCACAGGACTCCTCTTGGGCCAATCAGCACCAATGGTTTGGAGCACAGTACGTTACCCGCCATAAAACAAAGAAGAAGTGCTTGCCTGACTTGCCGACTGGCGTGACCACCACCATGGATTCGGCTGGGACAAATACGGTAATGACATTTTTTTTACGATCTAACGATCTTTTGTTTAACTGTTGTTAATGTTATAGCTATTTTGTAGAAACGGGGGAATTTAAATCTTTCTCCCGACGTTGCAAACACAGTAGCTATAATCCCACGTTTTTATGGTAGCCTACTAGTTCTGGTAACAACATTTTTGCCTGTTGTTTATTATTTCTAAGCGTTTGCCTCTTCCTCCGGTGAAAATGTTGTTGCAAACGTAGCTAGTGTTAGCTGCCGCCGAGTAGACTGGTCATGACTTCAGTGTGATTTTTTCCCCCGATAACTTCTCCTCGTGGTTGTCATTGTCAGAGTAACGTTACTGCTTACTGAGAGAGAGAGAGAGAGAGAGAGAGAGAGAGAGAGAGAGAGAGAGAGAGAGAGAGAGAGAGAGAGAGTAGTAAGCGTGTAAGTTATGTGTCGCTGTGTTTGGCAGGTGCTAGCATAATGTAAGGCCATAGACTTCAGGGCAATTACACCATAGCACTACTATTCATTTGAATTGAATGCATAAGTTAGCTAATTCCGTTTGACTAAAACACAAAAATAGCACATTTACACCTCGAAAGAAAGCTGGATGTTTTGTTTAATTAAATTCAATAGTGCATATGGTATTGTGGTCTATAAATATAGTGCCTATTTTATTAATATTTTGTTTTATGTTGATATAGCTAGCCATTTACTTGAATAACTTTTTGCAATATATTTTCTTTGGAATATGGAAAACATCACACTTTGTAATTTTTTAGAGCTACCCCTGTTGGGCCCAGTGCCCAACATCAAACTGGCCCAGAGACTCCAAGGTGTTGTCTAGTTTCGCAACAAATAAGTTAACACACGCACCCAGATTAACATGTATAAAATAATGTGATACACCTCCTGAACACGGCATGTCATTCTAGCAGACAGGGAAAGAGTCAGGAAAGAGGGAGAGATGGCCGACCCAGGGTCCACACAGAAATGACAAGGTTCTTCACTGTATTTGGTTTCTTTGTCAGACTGACTCGTCCCTTACATTCATCAATTTAAATTCTCAAACTATAGCTAGTGAAATGTGTATATGTCTTGTGTAATGTCAAATTAAAAAAATATCATCACAGGTCTTGTCCTGCCCTTTTTGGAGCCAGGGGAAAGCGCCGGCGCGTTCAAGGGGCTTCCAACCACTCCACACCAGTCAAAGAAGTTACATTTTATCTCTTACCCAATATTGTTGAGCACACTCCCAAAGGCAGTGAAGAAGTTTTCCATCTGCAAGCTGGTTTGGGACGCAGGTCCACGCTGATACCAGAGAACTACACCCATGATGAGGTGAGGCAACAATTTTTATTTTTTTTGTCATATAATATTTTAATATCAAAACCAATGTTCTTTTGTCAATATGATAGTATGATTTATATTACTCTTGAAGGTATGTTCAACCCTCAAAGATCTTATCCAAAACTGGAAAGTGTGTCTGGGGGCTGGCTGATTTACAAAGGAGCAGGTACATAGAACTTACCCGTGGCCAATCTAATCTTGGTATAAAATCATTTGAATCAATATCTTGAGTGATGAGTACTGTCACATTTCAATAGAGTTCAACTATTAAATAACTTTTCTTGTTAGGAGGGTGGGGTTCTAGAAAACTATATATGGTGTCTCCTGGGGACAGTGGATATATTGGGCTAATGCTGAAGACTGCAAGTATAGGCGGAAAGGGTGTCCTAAATATTGCTCCGATACAGGACAAACTAGACACTCAACCACTGCCTCCTGACTCCAGGTCCTTCTCCAGTATGCCAAAGGCAATGTGCCACTCCTGTCACACCAGCTTTCCACTGCAAATCCTAGCGCTGCATGTTGAAACATGCAAGCCTTCAGATACTTATCCACAGGAGGTATGTACAGACCCATTGTATAGATAATGTTGGGAGACCATTAAGCTTGAATACAATGGGCTCTTTCTTGCACCCGGCGCAAATGACTTTGTACACTGACGCATGTATCATTCCTATTTTGCACCCGCGCAAAGCGGACTTTTCCCTCCACAGACACACGTCGGTTAACTAAGAAATTAACTTGCGCTCTCCGGGGCGGTTCAGCGCAAAGAGGAGGCGTGTTCCGGCGCAAACTTTCCCTCATGCTATTTTGCTGTTCTATAAAACAATTGCGCCACTGACCAGAAAAAACCTAGTCTAAAGTCAGTTTTAAGTACGCATGCTTGGCCATAATGTAGCGGGTGCGCCTGGTAAATCCGCCGTTACAATAGCAATCCGCCATGCAACATGCGCACCTGCTCTTAAAGGGAATGTGAGATGACGCTCTGATTGGTTTATTTCACGTTACGCCCAAACCACACCTATGAATAATGAAGCTACTTCAGACCAACCCCTTTTAGATTAGCGCCAGGCGCAAGAGGCATTTATCCCGCCAGGAAAATAGCAACAGCGCCGGGATCCGCCCACAAAGTTACTTGCGCTTTGCGCTTTGACACTTGCGTTTCAGATCGTTAAAATAGGGCCCAATGTCTTAAGAGAACAAAGAGGAGGCTCAACATTACAGTTGGATTTTTGTCATAATGTGATGTGGATTTAAGGTAGTTAAGCTATATTTGCAATGAGGCTGTGTCAATTAATGAACAGTTTATGCAAAAACATCTGTTGAGTGATGAATAACAACAGATATATGCAATCATGTCACAATTTCTTTTTCAATTTTGTTATTCCTCCTGACAGCCTACGGAGGAAGATGTGTTTTTTGTGTCCTCAAAGACAGAGGTATGTTGTGATGTGGAGTGTTTATTTTTGGGGTATTATTGTTTCCACCTTTTTATGTTAAACATTTAAAGGGGTCATATAATGCCATTTTTGTACAAGCTTATATGATTCTTTAGGGTCTAAATTAAAAGTTTGTAATATACTTTAATTAAAAATTCTCATTAGTATTGTAAGAAAACAGTTATTTTACTTGGTCAAAAACAGCTCTGTTTTCAGCACGCCGTTTCAGTGCATATGACTTTAAATGATAATGAGCTTTGCTCACCCCGCCTCTCTGTTCTGTGCTACACCATAACTCAATAACACAATAACCATAACGCGTTGTTCAGTATAAACGTGGGATTATGAATTATATTGAGAACATCAAACATCGAAAACATGCCGTAATGTACCCGAGTGTAAACCTTAGACGCATTCATTGTGAAGCGTGCAGCTAGCGATTTGCAAAGATTAATATATTAATATAAAGTTTAATAAAACGTAACACTCACTTCCGTTCTTCTGGAGGTTCAGCAGGAACAAGAATATCTGGTACCGATGCTTTTTTCATGAGCAGCTTCTTAGCAAATCCAGCTTTATACCCTCGTTTATAAAGCAAGTCTGGTGTGTAAAATGATTCGCGCAAACATGAAAGCATTGACGTTGCTCGTGGGGAATATTCCCTTCGAAAACAAACTCAGCCACTGCGTCTTCAGCGGTTCTGATTTAGGAACATTAAAATGACTGTGTTCGTTATTACACCCTAGAACAGAACACCACAATCGCTTAGACGCCATTCTGCTCATAGACAGTGCTCCAGCATATCAACAATGAGCGCGCCGGTCCGCGCAGACTATGATTGACCTCCCTCATGAGCGAGGGCGGGTCTGTGTTGAAACGCTGCTGTCAATCAACAATCGTGGGAGGGGCTTCCGAGCGTGTGACGTCACACGGTCGAACGGCTCGATTTGAGGCAGGGGAAAACATATAAGGAGATTAAAACAAAACCACTGGATGGATTTTTATCATTATATAATGGTTGTGTACAGGCACTGCCAACACACATTTCAGTACAATCAACTTGTAAAAGTGCATGTACCATTATATGACCCCTTTAAGTGATTCCAGTTCCTCGACCCATCTGTCAATTCAATCCAGCTTATTTATTTTCGAATTTAAAACTTTATTACCGCTTCCAATGTAATGTTTATTAAGGCTTTGATTAAGCCTCTAGCGGAAGACTGTTTGAACCACAATCACTTCACAGGTGTCACAGTCATCGTCTGCACCATTCTGTCTTCGTCATCTTCACTACACTTCCAGCATCCTCTTGTCTCCACACCTGAACTTACTCCCTTTATCATCCACCTGTTCAGTGTTATCATCATCTGTGTCACCTGTCCTCACCTTGTTATGTTTGATTTGTGCTTGTATTTAGTTCCCTCAATTCATTCAGTCTTTGTCGGTTGTTAGTCATTCATAGTTGTGTTAGTTTTGTCTGCCCGTTTGCCTGCCTGTACCTGTTTTGAGTTTGTTATGAGTAAATCTTTGCATTGGAGCCTTCTTGCCTTGAGTCCTCTTTCAACCCGTACTACACCGTGACAACAGGTGCTTTTAATGTCATATATTATAAAAGAAATAATGCTTGTTTTGAAAGACTGATTTTCGAGTAGGTTTAACCAAAGGGAAAATTCAGGGAAATAAACTCAACAAATAAATTTTTTTCATAATTTAGTTATTTTGGAAGAAGCACATTTGTATTCATCCTCCATGGATGGATTGCCCACACACTTTAAGTGTAACCATCGCCCACAGTCATCACAGGCAATCTATAAAAAATAAAGATATATATGAGTAACAATTTAAAAAAAGGGTTTTAAAGCAATGGTCCATTCATGATTACTTTGTGTAAAACCAACCAAAAATGTTCATCCATAGTTACCCAAAGAACATCTGCAGAGTCATCAAAAGTTTCTGCCTCTCCACAAAAGTGGCACAGGTCACTTAGGTCATCTATGAGGTACAGTACAACACTAATGAAAGTGATGCACATCAAAAAGCACGTCAATCACATTTATGAGTTTATAAAGCCATACCAGATTGGCGGAGCAGAGTTAAAGCAATCTCCATTCTGAATCGGGTTATATCTTTGCTTTCGGGTGAGGCAAGCTTTCACACACCCAGTTTGAAGCTGAAATACCCTTTGCCATCATCAGGGCTCTACAAACAAGATAGTATAGGTTCAAGCATACAGTACATATTACAAAATAACACTATATGATTGTGGTGCATGAAAAATACCTTGTTGTCTCCAAACACTTTCTTCTTGATGTCTGACTCTTCAATTGAGTCAAGCAGAATGATTTTTTTGTTGGGATGGGTATATTATTGCTAATCAGTATTAAGGGGAAAAGGGAAAACTCAAGAGAAACTGTTCTATACTACAAATACTTACAACTAGGAACCAGCGGTGGCCCTCATTTACAATGCCCACTATGTCCTCATAGTTTGCTGGGTCCAACAAAAAAAAACAAAAAAAGAAATTGTGTGTGTATATGTGTGATCTATACTTTGCTAACCAACAGCATGTTGGTATGTAACAGCACAAACGAATGCACACAAAGCCCTGAAGAAAATGGGCATTAGCACAAGTAATAAAATGCAAAATAAATCACATTTGCAGGACACCTTGAGCCTTTCAAGTTTTCCCTTCCAGATATCTGTCATGGCAAATGTGTCCATATGGAATGCCTTGCCCGGTGAAGTCAAATTATGCTCCCTAACTTTCAGGGACAGATACGCATTTATAACCTTGACAAACATTGCAAAATGAAACATTAATACAAAATATTAACATATCAGATGAAAAGGCTTATCTGTCAAAATCAATGAAATGTGTACCTCACTCTCCAACTCGCTTCCAGGGCCGATCCTTAGGTCTTTGTAAAATAATTTATAGGGTCCCACTCTGGACAGCAGTACATAACTGTCGTTTCCAGCGCAGGCACTTTAGATACCTACAGAGGAAACCAAAAACAGCATTGCACCTACCATCCCACAAATATATTAGAAATCATGTCTAATATTGATCTGACTTTACATCAACACTTACAGCCATGCACTGCATCTGTGGTGTCAGCTGGTACCTCTGTTGTCATTGTAGGGGTGTGGGACACAGGAGAGGAAAGTGGCATTTTCAGTGAAAGGTTCAATAGAGACAGGGGAGAGGATCTAGTAGATTTTGTTCCAATTGATAAGTCAATTGGTGAGGATGGAGGTGATGGTGGGGGCTGGTTTTCATGAGTCTTGGTGATTGTGAGGTCTACAGGTGTGAGTGAAGGGCATGACGTTTCTTGATGTGCTCTTTTATGTTGTGGTTCTTGGGTGATTCAATGGGGTATCCGGGGTGTGTCTTCTTTAAATGGTTTGAGATGGTCAGTGTTGATTTTGGGGAATATCTTGCCATTTTTATCCCTTAAATCTACGCTTTTGTCTTGCAAATGGATAATTTCACACGGCCCCAACCAGCTGCGCTCAACCTTGCCCCCTTTCCTCTGCTGGGTCCGTATGTCCTTCTGCCCTACAAAAAATGGTGCCTGATTTGCCACCTTCTGTCTCCTGTCCTGTTTTTTTTCTTAATTTTTTTTACAATGTTGTCCATTTTCTCCTTCAGAGAAATGGCCTTTGAAATGGTGTCCTCTGCTATCACAGATTCCACTGTGCTGTTGACCTTTTTCACAAACAAGATTGTCATTATTTCACGAACTTGTAATTGATATTACATGATATTTATATGGAACGATTTAAATCACATACCTCATACGTCTCAGGCACCTCACAAGTATGTCGTGCCTCCAAGCCAAACATTAAAAAGAATGGTGAGAACCTAGTTGCCAGCTGTGTCTTGGTTCTAAGACCAAACATCTAGGTACTCGTCCCAATTTTCTGGTCTTGTATCTACTAGTTTCCACAAGACTCTGGAGTCATGACCAAAAGGAGTTGAAAGTTACGAGTAACCAATTTTCAAAGACACCAATATTTCCCTGAATATTGCATTCCCACAAAGCAACCCGTTAATGAAGGTTCACCTCTAAATGAATCCATTTAATTTTTCCACGAGCCCGTTTGTTTGTGGATGGTATGGGGCACAGAGGCTTCTCTCCACATTGAGGGAGGCACAGAGCTCTTCATTGATCTGTTTCCAAAACTTACATTAACATTAATCTACAAAAAAAGACAAATGTGTGAAACCATTAAATTCTCGTGCATATTGAATTTAGTTCATTAAACAAATTACAAACCTGGTTTACAAACTCAGTGCCTTGGTCAGTTAGTATTCTCTTTGGTGCCCCAAACCTGTATAAAAAATGTATAATCCAGCGCGAGACAACTGCTGCAGATTTATTTGGAATTGCATATGCCTCGGACCATTCAGTATAATAAATTCCTGCAACTTATTGTTTCCTTATCCCACGTTAAATTAAAAAGATTACAACGTTTGATTTCTTTAGACCAACCCTACCCATTAGTAATCCCTATGGCTATACCCACCCTTGACCCAACCCTACCCATTGGTAATACCTGTGGCTATACTCACTCCAGACCTAAAACTACCCATTGATAATCCCTAAGACTATACCCACCATGGACCTTACCCTACCCATTAGTAATCCCTATGGCTATCCCGATTCGAGACCTGAACCTACCCATTAGTAATCCCTATGGCCATGCCCACTCCTGAACTAACCCTACCCATTAACCCTCTGGGGACCAAGAACGCATGGTTTTTTTTTTTTTTCACATAGCAGCAACATAGACTTAAAATACTCCGTCATTTATGGTCATATAAATAAAATCAATACATGATTATAAACTATAGAGGGTCTTCTTTTTTTGTGTACACTCACATTAACATCAATACCTTGTGTTTTTTTAAAAATGAATAAAATAAACAGGGTGCGCTTTCAGCTCACTCTGTCTCCGCAAAAATCTTTCTGAAACATGTCTGGAAAATGAACGGAAACTCCGCTAATACTTATCACACAAACATGAAACATAAGTCTAAAGAATGCTTTAAATTTCTACTTTTAAATAAAACAATTCACATTTAAAACAAATATTCTCCTCCAGTGTAATCTGTATGAAACTAAAGAGAAGTACAGTTTCTCCTGTCTCAGCTCATTATCGTTAATTTGTTCACACCCACTCGCAGAGCGCGCTATTCATAAGATAATGTGTTGAGGCCATTTGCAAAATAGATAAACGCCCCCAGGCCAATGCTGTAAACTCTGTAAACACACTATATTTTTTAGTCAGATTAAGATTCGTCTTGCGCGGCTATGAGGAATAATCCTGGGACATTTACCACAGAAGTGCTGGTTTATTTTCACTTCGAGGAGGAGCAACAGATTCAGCTGAGAAGTGTAAGTGTTTTATGCTTGTGCTTTGTTCTAATCGCGATATAGAATAACGTTAGTGTCTGTAAACGGAAAAATAGCATAGCCTACTGTTTAAATGTGAATCATGTTTCTGTGTGTGTGTGTGTGTGTGTGTGTGTGTGTGTGTATGTGTGAATGAATGAACGCACAGATACGCACTGTTACAGACGAAATAAAAGAACATTTCGTTGACTAGTCTTGGATAAAGTTTTTCAAATCAAATAAGCTTCAAATAAGCTTTAAAATAAAGACATCAAATAAGCTTATGTTTTGTCAATAAACTAATCAACTAAGATGTTTGTTCCAATGCAAGCTATATCAAAATAATGAATCCTCAACTTTGAAATATGTATGATCAAACTAAGACATTTATGGAAAAAGACTATTTTCTTTTCAAGATGTTTCCAACTCTAACTTTGAACTGAAATAAAACCATGTCTATATGGTGAAGGGTGTGTGATAGAAGTGTCCAGACGTATGCACCCTGTATTTTAAAGAAGAACATTTAATTATTTGCGATACATTATTCATTCACAAAGAATTCAGGGACATTATTCATGTCCCTAAATGTTGGAGTTTTCCTCATTTTTTAAATTAAAGCATTAAGATTTTTTATTCCTCTTTTTAGTCAACTTTAGCATGGGTGTTTTCACTTATTCTAAGCAGTGTGTGTGTGTGTGTGTGTGTGTGTGTGTATATATATAATTAAAAAGCAATTTTAACCAGAAACCAGTCCTTTGTTGTGTTTCTTTGGATTATGTTGTGTTGTAAATAAATCCAAACAATCTAAAAGCCATTCTTTTTTAAATCTCCTCATTCTTTGTGCAAGGCTCCTCGTAATGATGGGGCCTGATAGCACCTAATAGGGCCATTTTGGGAGGGTCTTTGTCTTTCTTAGGTGTGAAATGCCATACATATTAATGAGAGATCACGCCTCCTCGCATAAAGCTTTCTCAAACAAAACACGTCATACACATTCTAAAAGACTTTATTGACTTATCTGAATGAGTAGTCAGGATGATTCTTACATAGTTTTGGAGCACAAATTCTAGACTATGCGATACAATTTTCAAAAGTCTTGTGAAGAAATAATCAATATGTGTTTTGTGGCCTTATTTCAGAAACTTTTATTTTTAAGTTTTTCAATAACCATGCATAAATAATATTCTCTCAAAAATACAAACATGTACTCACATATGTTGCTCACATATTTAGGTAGCCCTGTTTGTGCTATATAGAGTGAATTTACACCTTTGCCATTAACATGTTTATAAATAACTGAAAAAAGCACAAATGTCAGTGCATGTCAAAACATCCCAAGGGCCCCAAAAACCCTTTGGTCCCCAGAGGGTTAAGCAAATGTTTGAGTAAGGGGGGAGTCGTTGTAATTTCCTCAAAACCTAACCTTAGCCAGAGCCGTCGGACATGACCTACCCCATACTCACACACAGGGTTTATGGAGGCCTTGAATAATAATCTTTTCTGATTAGTCCTTATCAATTCCTTTACTAAGTGACAGCCATAATAATAAACCGATTCTAACACATGTTCTTATTCTATCCCTTTAGACTACAGTGAATGGGAATACGAAACCAACATCGGATCAGGAATTCAGACAACTCACCAAGAATTTATACACTTATCTTAACCCTCTGGGGTCTGAGGTGTTTTTGGGGCCCTTGAGATGTTTTGACATGCCCTAACATTTGTGCTTATTTCAGTTACTTACAGCATACCATTGGCCAACATATAATTATGCTGTATTCAGCACAAACTCTGCTACAATAATATGTGAGCAAAATGGATGTACATGTTTGCATTTTATAGAAAAAAAATATTATGCGTGGTTAGTACATTTTGGGAGAAAAAAATTTCACCGCAATAAGGCCATTTAACAAATACTGAATAGTTGTCCACAAGACTTTTGAGTTATTATTCGTGTAGGCTAGAATTTTTACTACAAAATGATGTGAAAATCATCCTGACCACACTTTCACAAACAACAATATAATGATTTAAAATGGCTAATGCCCCATCAAGGTGCCGTGAAGGCAGCCTGAACAAGGAATGATGAACTAAGAATGATTCACTGATGAATAAAAAGAACAGCATTTATTCAAAATAGAAATATGTCCTAACAATGTAAAGAAATATGTCCTAACAATGTAAAGACATAAAGTCATTACTATCACTTAACCAAACTTGTATTATAAAAAAGAAAAAAGCATGAGCATGCTGATAACACAATCAAATAAACTGTATTATTATCATTATCAATCACTAATTCCCATGGATAAAAATATTTTTTTGTAATTTCACACAAGAATAGGTAGCCTACTTTTACATTATGACGACCCCCCCCCCCCCCCCCAAAAAAAAGAAAAATAAATAAATAAGTGTGCCATGTAATAAGCGAGAAGGAACGAGTGAGAGCTAACAGATAAAATAAGTGCAAAATTGTCATTTATTAATACAATTAAACTATAGCTCCACCGTGATGAACCCCCCTTAAAAAACTATAAGCTCCATCGGAACAGCAATACCAGTGTTTCTCACAGGATTTTAGGTAAAACTGTGGTAGGTGGACGTTTGTTTCTCTAGGGGGGTTTGGGGGCATGCCCCCCCGTAAGAAAATGTTGTGTTCTTTAATGTTAAATTCAGCAATCTGGTGCACTTTGAGAGTTCAAAATTAAAAGCTCCAAGCCATATTCAGGGTGCAAAATTAAACAAAGAAAAATTCAAACCTCTTTTAGTTAGTGTCTGTCTACATTACACTACTACATAACAATAGTTATAATATTAATCCCATGATAGTAATAGCCATATATTGTAAAACAAATGCACTGAAAAATAAAGGAAACTTTCATAATTAGTTTTGCACAAATTTCTATACTTGAAAGATATAAGCACATGATGACATGTTTCATGGGCCGGTGTGTCAGAAAAAAAAATAACGCTGACTTTTTTTTTACCAATGCATTTCACCGGCACTAACCCAGCGCCGCCAATTAAGCAAAAAAATAAAAAAAATAATGAATGCGCCGCCGATGTACGAGTTTTATGGGCCGTTAAGAAAAAGAAAAAAAAGTATGAGATGTTTCGGCCGAAAAAGCACGTCGGTCCACTGGGAATCTCCCGGTAGTCCCGATGGCCACAGAGATATGGATAGCCTACATGCCTGGATGTCACACTTTAAATCCTACCTGTTGGCTTTCAGCATGCACTTATTTAGGCTGCTGTCGCATCAAATGACATGCCATCTCCTTTTCCCTCTTTCTTTTTCTATTTTTAGCCCCACAGCATTTTGTTTTATCCATCTTTTTCGACGACAACTCACTCGTACCTGCTCGCTCAGCGCTCACGGCGCCCCCGCCCGCTCGCGATATTACCCCACCCCCCTTCTCCATGAGGGCGCCTACTCTAGCCTGTTAGTCCTCTAAAATTATATATAACATTGAAGAAATGGAGAAATGATTTAGAAACGCACAGCAGCCGCTACATATAGAAAATACAATATATATATATATATTTTTTTTTTTTTTATGAAATTTTAGTTATTATTATTATTATTTTTACCATCGCTTTGGCGCCCCCCATGGTGCTGCGCCCCTATGCGCCGCATATAGCGCATACCCACTTTTTGCGCCACTGATGACGATGTAAACACAATTAGGCTAAATTTCATCTGTAAAATATTATGTCTGTGCACTTACTAGTATGATTCTTGATCGCACTGAGAACTGAACGACACCTGCGTGTCCCTCTGAGGTGCTGGCGAATGAGAACGTGATGCAGACACATTCCTAAAAAAGCAAAAAAAAAACTGTCAGCATACATTATCCAAAGTAAACTGATGGACAATTAATGGGTATGGATGCACAATGTATGTATATATCTGTTGATGGGCCATGGGACGGAGAAATATCTGTTGATGGCTCATATAGACCGCACGCATTTAGTGATACACGCAATGAACGGATCGTTCGCGAACGACACATCACTACATTTCAAACATTTACACCTGTATTCAGTTATTTACGCATGATATAGTGTCATAGGCTAACCAAAACTGAAGATTTAATTATATAAAAAATATATTGTATTTAGACCTCTTTTACCGGAGCCTGAAATATATTTCTCGTTATATAACCTAAGCAGTTATTCGCAAACAAAATACATTACGCATAAGGCTCTATTTTAGTATAAGTAGTGTCATAGGCTAACCAAAACTCAACATTTATATATAAAAAATATATTGTATTTAGACAGTATCACATATTTTACCGGAGGCTGAAATATATTTCATTAAATCAATAGGCTATATAAACTAAACATGCAGTTATTCGCAAACAAAATACATAACACATAAGGCAGTTTTTTAGCATGATAATCAGTGTCATAAGCTAATCAAAACTATCAATATTTAATATACAAATATGTTTAGAGAGTAATATCACATTTAAAAAGTTTACACGAGCGTATACACAAATGTTAGGGATATTGTGAGGCAATCTTTTCTGTAAGATGTCAAAAGCTAGGCAAAATATAGTCTGAAAAATCATTTGAACTCTATACGATCAGAAAAGGAATTATAAAACACTAAACAACTTACTCCGAACTTGTAGGCCTATCCTCGGCGGGATCAATTCGTTCTCTAAAATGCTGCCGTTCGTCGTCCGAGTTATAATCTTCCTCTGAGGAAAAGTGAATTCTTCCTCGCTGTCCAGAATCATCTGAAGGGTCGGGGTAGCGTGCCATCCTCAAAACGCGGTGAACTATCAGTGAATCTGATGAAGAAACTTCGTGTTTTTATGCCATTGATCGCTGGGCGTGTGCTATGCATAACGTTAGATCACCTTTTTACCATGTGAAAAGCGCTGGGGGCATGGCGGCCTCGGCTCATTAAAAATAATGAACTGAGAACGAAAAAACTGTACCTCTCCTTGGTTTCAAATGGATTACATAAACTGGAAATATTTCTTTTTTAAATAAATTACATCATTTAAAAGAAGAGAATACAAGCTTTAAAAAGACACATGTCTCGTATCTCTGTGATAAGTATTGACTTAGTTACAGTTCATTTTTCGGACGCGTTTCAGAATGGACTTCACTGACAGAGAGAACGCAGAACGCGCATCATGTTTATTTTTCTTTATTAGGCGAAAAGCACAACACTTTGTTTTTATTGAGAGGTTCCACAAAAAAAATACAAACTTAACAGGATCGGACTACGTCTAGAAAAGATTGGACAAAGGCTTGGCAAAAAGCCATAAAATGGGGAGACAAAACTTAAAAACCCTTCAGGAACATACCATAAAACAAGCTACAGAAGCAATTACAACATTTATGAATACACAACTAGTCACCCAAAGTGAACCACCCAAAACCACCCAGAAAACAATAACGCCAATAAAACCAGATGAAGGGGACAAAACGGTCTTAAACCTTTCACAAATCTACACCCTTTCATCTGCAGAAGAATCATTACTTAGCAAAGGTTTGTCCTTTATTCCTAGCCATCTGGCTAAAACACAAGATAGACATCTAATATACACAGAACTAGGCAGATTCCACCAAAACATGGAAAGGGCAATGTTTTTCGGAGAAAACAGTGACCCAAAACAAAAAGTTCCCTTCAGCGAACAATCCAATTGGAGACCTCCACCCCAACTACTTCCAAACAAGATATGTGATTTCTTTGATGAAAATGAGAAACAAATAGGAAAGTTAACTTCGCACCCTCAACCACCAAAACCTAACTTATCTCCTCAAGAAATTGAAGCCTTGGAGAGGTTGACTAAACGCTTTAATTTAAAATTAAAGCGTAGTCCTTAAACCAGCAGATAAGGGTAACGCAGTAGTGGTCATGGACAAAACGCAATATGTGCTACAAGGCCAAAGACAATTACAGGACACAAACTTCTACGTTAAAATCCCAAAACCAATCTATTTAGAGTCCATTCCTCTAATCAAACAAATTGTGGAAAAGTTTGGTAGGGAAGGCTTCTTAAAACCTAAACAAATTAAATACTTATTGGGGGAACATAATCCTAGGCCCAGGAGATTCTACCGGTTACCCAAAATCCACAAACCCAGGGAAGAATGGCCAACCCAATACATGCCCCCGGGGACGCCCAATAGTTTCAGATTGCGGGAGCGAATCATACAGGATTGCAGAATACATTGAATATTGTTTAAACCCTCTATCAATTAAACACGGTAGCTAAATTAGGGACACTTATGACTTCATCGATAAAATCAAGACGATACAAATCCCACCGGAACCCATCCTCTTCACAATGGATATAGTTAGTTTATACACAAACATTGAAACTCAGCTAGGATTACAAGCGGTTAGGGAAACCTTCGGAAAAAATGAGGCCACCACAAGACCAGACGAGTCTATTCTCCAATTGTTAGAAATTAGCCTTACGCGCAATGATTTTGAATTCGCAGGGGAATATTACCTCCAGATAAATGGTACAGCAATGGGCAAAAAATTCGCTCCTTCATATGCCTACATTATACATGGCACACTGGGAAGAGACGGTCTTTCCAAAATGCAACAAACTACCATTCAAATACTACAGGTTTCTGGACGATATTTGGGGAATATGGGAACACGATATGGAAAGCTTTGAAGAATTCGTACGAATCTTAAACAACCATCACAAACTAATCAAGGTCAAAACCACGGCAAACTCCAATACGGTCAACTTCTTAGACATCACCATCTTCAAATGTCCGGACTTTGACCTCACACATAAATTAAACTCAAACGTTTTTTTCAAAGAAACAGATACACACGCACTACTACACCATAAAAGTTTCCATCCAAAACACACTTTTGAGGGAATAGTCACAGCACAACTTTGCAGATTCTCTAGAATCTGCTCAAGGGAAGAAGACTTCCAGAGGGCCAAACTCATTTCGTTTAGATCACTTTGCAACAGGGGATACACAAAATCCAAACTCAAAAAAATATTTGAAATATTGTTCAAACCCTGGTTGAACAAGTTGTGGTTCCGGCCATTTTTACCTATACACCCACCACAAAAAAATTAAACAAAAAAATTAAAGACAATTTTACACAAATATTTGACAAAACACAAAACATCACCATTTTGGCAGCCTACAAAAGAAACCCCAACCTGAGAGACATCTTAGTTCAAAGCCGCCTTCCCACCGAAAAACCTATAGCCCTAATCCGTGGACCCAAAATAATTAAACAAACGGGAAAATACAGAGCTTACCTAATTCCCAATATATCTCTCAACAGTACTAATTGTATATATTAGTATATATACAGTATATATATTTGATAACATGCAACAAATGCAAAAAACAGTACTTTGGGCAAACTAAAAACTCGATTTGGAGCAGACTACACCAACATAAATATAATATCCGCACGGCCGCTAGAAACTCAAGGAGTGAAACTCTAATCAAACATTTTCAAAGACATGGTACCCAAAATAAAATGTACGCATTCGAGGTATAGAGCATAACCCGCATTGGACGGAACAGCAAAGAAGAAAAGCAGAGTGGCAGTGGATCAAAAAATTAGATGCTAAATTCCCTAAGGGGCTAAATGTTAGGCTAGAAAAGAAACAATCGGCAAATAGTTTCATTACCCTCCCAAATTACCCCCCTCTAAATCACACAACACTTCACACTGCTTGCCCTTTCCCGACCCCCCACCTCCTAGGGGAGGGGGTGAACGGGATTAGGGAGTGAACCGAATGCCCAGACAGGCACATGGAAATGGGTGACCCAGACAGGTCTAACATTTTCTGGTTCAAGCAAGCAGTAGTTTAGATATATGGATATAAAACGTAGTCCTCTATATGTAATAATCCGGGAATCTTTTCCAATTTCAGTAAACATGTCGGCAGACGAAGATTTTAACCGGCTGATCAGCGGGTACTACAATTACCTGAGGGCATTCCATCATGCCAAAACTTTGCGAGAGAAGGCGGAACAGAATATTGTACCAAGTCGATTGAATAAGGTGGCGGATGAACTAACCAGGGCAATAAAACCAGCCATGAGCAAGCACAACCCCACTACGGACTTGTGGATTTACGACAATGCGAGAAACTGGCTCCACATGGGTCTCGATATATTGAAAGACTACTACCAGCATACCTTAAGAACCACACAAGACACCATTCTCTCAACTTCCAGGGTAAGATGGGAAGAGGCATGGCAAATTGCCATTAAATGGGGCAAGAGGAACATAAAGACACTACAAGAAAGTACTATTCTACAAGCTAGGGTTAGTAGATTTGATTTCACTAAGTTTGGAGAATTAATAAGTTGTGGCAACGAATTATTGATTCCGTGACCAATGATCTATCTTACCCTGTGAAAATATAGGGAAAAATAATCAAGAGATTGCATATACAGTAGAATACCTCACGAAATAATGTTAGGCTATCTGTGACCATTAAAAGTAAAAAAGTTACATTTGTTTTCCAGTGGTTTAATTTTACACGCAAAGCAGAAACAGAGCCTACGTCAAAACGCGCTACGCAGAATAAAATAATATTGTCTTTATAAAAACAATAAATCGTGGAAAGGAAATTGAGACGACGAAAAGCAGGCTACCCTGTTTAATTTCTTTATTTTACAAAAACACAGTTTTTTTTTTATTCTGAGTGTATAAAAATAAAAGTAGACTCTTTACATTTTAAAACGATGCCTTGCTCTCATTTGTATGGCCATTAATCATGGAGGTTTTTTTAAGTATAGCCTAGTTTTCACCTTAATAAGTGACTGACTGGTTCTAGTAATCACTCGCGCCGGCGCCTCCCGCGCGCACACACACACTTTGCTAACTTGACATTGCATCCTGTTCATCATCAGAAAATAAAAAAAAATAAAGTTAAGGTGGCCAAGGGGGGGTGGTTACTTTTCTTTTTCAAAGCCAAGGTTGAGCTCTGAAACGCCCACTCTAAAATTCACACCTTTTGCTATGGGCCGAGAGCCTTCACCTCCGCTACACTCATCGTTTTGCAGCCCGGCGGCGAGTGACATAGAAACAGCAGCCTGGTCACCTCCACTTTGGTCGCACGGGAGCATTAGCACGTCGTAGCCGTCTGGATCAGAATAGCCTACAAGAAACAGGCAAAGTCCCCAATTAAATTCGAGCCCACCAAAGATACAGCACAAAACACTCCATCTGCGAGGCCGAGCTCTAAAATCAGTTAGGCTACTTACTTAAGCTGCGCCTGACGTTCAGCAGCTTAACTGCGTTGCCATTCTTTGCGGCCTGACTGAAAAAGGATTGCTTCTCCATCGCAAAAACGACAACTATGTGGTATTCCTGTCTGGTGCTTTGTAGAACGGCGGTAAAAAACGAAGAGCTGTTCCTAGATTGCTTTCTGGGTGAAACGTCATGGATAAACCCGTCCTCGCCGTCTTTTTGCACTTTTGCTGGACTGGCCATTCCGCTGCTTTTCCAGATGTCGTCTTCTTCTGGCACTCCAAGATGGTTGTCTCGAACTAATGACAACATGTTCGACCACTCTGACCTATTTATACCTCTGATATGCAAATTAAGCTCAGACTGAGGATTGGCCTGTGCCAATCAAAAGCGGGCGCGGCCAACCAGGTGCATTCTACAACACATGACGTATAAAAAATAGATATTAAAATGCTCTTAAAATGCCCCAATGTCTTAAGACACTGTTTTGTAAAACACCACCATAATCGGTAAACGCATAAAGCACACAATGTACAAACAGGCAACTGAGTCCTGATTACAAATACAACACATTTTATAAAGCAATTTCAAATGCTTCCATATAGAAAACTTCATTCTAATGAAAATGCTTATGCGCTCATCTGCGTGTCTGCACCTACTGTACGACGATTTATTAATAATGTCCTACTGTACGACGATTTATTAATAATGTTTTTTGTTTTTTTGCTGACTCTGGTCTTTTAAAAACATTGTTTTAAGTAATTGAGCCACATTAAGCGCATTAAGGGTTTGTGTTGTATCACCAATACTCTTCACATTGTACACCAATGACTGTAGGAATGTACACTCTAACAACTATATTATGAAATTTGCTGATGATACCGCGATCCTGAGCCTTTTGTATAAGGATATGGACTCCTCTGTGTACCAAGACGAAATAGACACATTTGTTAAACGGTGTGATACCTACCATCTAATTTTAAACACTAAAAAAACAAAGGAGATGGTCTTCGATCCGAGGCAAGTTACAGACCACGAGCCAGTGGTCATTAAAAACCAGGAAGTAACTCAGTAAGACAGTCTTCTTTGCTGGAATACACATGTTGTCAACCTGTGTCACAAATTGCAGCAGAGGCTTTATTTTTTAAGGCGTCTAAGGTTGTGTGGTGTGAGCAGTCAGATCATGATGATCTTCTACCATGCAATCTTAGAGAGTGTCATCCGATATGGAATTACTGCATGGTTTGGCAACCTAACAGTTAAGGTGAAAAACAAGCTTGTCAACATGCACAAAACAGCCATGAAAATTAAAGGGAGGAGAGACTTTGAGCCTATACAGATTATGGCAGTTATGAAACAGGCCATGAACATTAAATCAGACCCTCAACATCCCCTCTTTACTGAATACGAAACCCTGCCATCAGGAAGAAGACTCTGTGTACCAAAAAGCAAAGCTAATCACCTAAAATTATCATTTGTGCCAGCCTCCATTAAGCTGCTGAACGATGCGAAATAGGGCAACGTGCAATAAACAACATACTAGCACCTTAGCATATGCACTTTACACAAACTTCAGTGCAATGGAGCAATGTGGAACAACCACACTAGCACTTTAGCACTTGCACTTTAACCCATCCCAGCAAACATTTGGACGTTTAATGACCATTGAAAAGACGTCCGATCGACACGTCCCATCACGGTTGAAAAATAGTTCCAAAATGAAAGTTGAACGGACGTCTTCGCCGTCATCTGACCGTGAATTCCACGTCTCTTCTGCTCGTCCCTGGAAGTCTAAATGCGTCGTCATATGTGTGTTTAAATGTGTTTTTGCATAATTTAAGTGTATATATAAGCCTGCATTTAAAATAATCACACACATATTGTGTAACATCGTGAAAGGCAATCAAGTCTTACAAAGGTTCTAAAAAGGTCCAAAATTGGTCCAGTCAGACCTGGACGTCAATAAAACGTTTTAATCGTGTACATCACAAACAAGAACACATTATTTGTGGACATAAGCAAAAAAAAAAAAGCAAGCTCTGATTTAACACAACATTTTAATTTATCTTGAACAGCCAAAATTTCTCTTAATTTTTTCTTAATGTTTAACATTTGTTAACCAAACTAAAATATATATTACAAAATACTGAATTATTATATAAAGGGATAGTTCACCCAAAAAATAAAAATTCTGTCATTTACTCACACTCATGTTCCAAACCTGTATGAGTTTCTTTCTTCTACTGAACACAAAAGATATTTTGAAGAATGTTTGTAACCAAGCAAATAGAGCAACCATTGACTACCATTTTGGAGAAAAAATGATTATGGTAGTTAATGGGAAGCGACAAACATCTGCTTGGTTACAAACATTCTTCCTAACTTCTTTGTGTTTAGCATAACATAGAAAGGTATACAGGTTTGAAACATGAGGTTGAGTAAATTACAATTTTCTTTTTTGGGTGTACTATCCCTTAAACGGTCCGTGTATCTTTTGGTCATTTGATTTCCTGTTTGGAATGGAATAACGAGAAATGAAATCCAGCTCGTTTATTCGTTTTTTTGTTTAGTTTAAAAAACGAAAAATTAGATTTTGGCTCGATTTTTCATTTTTCGTTTGTGGTTTACAAATCGGTTTATGGGTTCGATATTTCATTTGCACACGTGGGCGGCGCTGAAACGCCCCTTTCATCTGATTGGTCAAACCGCTCCGCCTTCAGTACAAGCTTTTCTTTCTGTCTGGCACAATAAGAGTATTAATAAATGCACTTTAATAAAACAATGTCAGAAACCACCACTCACTGTTAACTACGCACAATATTTGAAGCAGAAATGTTGCTGGTAATGGGGGCTCTGCGACCCCAGTAATGTGAGCCACAGTAGACCTATGACAGATTATTTTAGCATTTCCCATTGATAAATACAGTGCAAATAGTTCCGTCTCTTTGGATAAAAGGGAAGTGGAAATAAAAATCAATAATAGGCTGAACTGTAACATGATAATATGTTCATAACATTTACCACTCTCGTCTTTTATTTACATCAAAAGGTGTGTGTGTGACATGCACAGTATATGCCTAAATAATTTTGAAAATTGAATAGAAATAAAGTTTATATTTATAAATGTAAGCATAGGCTATAAAGATACACAGACCTTAAACACATTGTTTGGCTCATTTCTTGTATCCACCAGCTCTTCCTGGAGCGTGTTTCAGGTGTTTTGCCATTGCTGTGTCAATTTCGGAGTCAGTAGCATTTGGGCTCCACCTCTTCACAGCATCTAAGGTTATAAATGGGAAAGGGAATAAATGTAAGGAAAGAGAATATATATATATTTTTTAAATAAATAAAATTTAAAAATGTAGGTAAATGATATGCACTTATTTTCTAAAGATTTTTATGGTTTACAGCTAAATTTAAAAAACCATTGAACAAGATGAATGAATCATGAATTCATTCATGAACATAAGAAAAAGGTAATCAACACAACATGCATTTTATTTTATTGAATAAAAGATGTTCTGCTTTAAATTGGTGTCAGATCAGTTGGGGGGCGGAGGGAACAGCATTTGTCCCCTAACTCTTCAATACCACCGTGGTGCCCTTGAGAAAGACCCTTAACTAGGTGTGTGTGAGAAAGTGAACAGGACATTTCTGATAACGACAGGTGGGCTGTGATGTCCCCTGAATAGATAAAGGTACCAATAAAAATGACATCAATATATAAGGAACAGTGTTGGGTAAGTTACTTAAAAAAAGTAATTAATTACTAATTACATCATCAATATTGTATTTTAAATACTTTTCTAATTACTCTGTCTGAAAAGTAATTTAATTACTCAACAAGTAATTAAACAAATTACTTCTTAAAATCCCTATAAACCTTGACCGGATAGACGATAGAAATGAAGCTCTTTTAATAATTAAAAATGAGTCAGACATGGAATAGTTTATCATTTTAAAGCATTATAACTTTATTAAAACATCTTTTAATACTTAAACATTTTAGTAACAAATGCAACCTTTAGTTAAACAGAATTCATCTGCAACATATCTGAATAACAAACAAAACATGAATTCATCTGCAACATTTCTGAATAACAAACAAAACATGAATTCATCTGCAACATATCTGAATAAAAAAAAAATAATAATAATTCATCTGCAACATATCTGAATAACAAACAAAACATTAATTCATCTGCTACATATCTAAATAACAAACAAAAAAATTATTCATCAGCAACATATCTGAATAACAAACAAAAAATAATCTGCTGCATATCTGAATAACAAAAAAAATAAAATAATCTGCTGCATATCTGAATAACAAACAAAAAAATAATCTGCTGCATATCTGAATAACAAACAACAAACTAATTATTCTGCTACATATCTGAATAACAAACAAAACATTAATTCATCTGCAACATATCGGAATAACAAACAAAAAAATAATCTGCTACATATCTGAATAACAAACAAAACATTAATTCATCTGCAACATATCTGAATAACAAACAGAAACATTAATTAATCAGCAACATACCTGAATAACAAACAAAAAAATAATCTGCTACATATCTGAATAACAAACAACAAATTAATTATTCTGCTACATATCTGAATAACAAAAAATGAATTAATAATTAATTATCTGCAAAAATCAAGCTGTAAATTAAAAAAATTTAAAAGCAATGTGCAACTTATTTCATGCATACTGTATGCGGTCATATGTTTTTCAACAAAAAAATAATTTCTACTGCTCAGCTGACTGTGCTGCCTCCTTTTTGAAAAAGTGGTTGTATCTCATTAATGAAAGTCAACCCACGGCACTCTGTAGTAAGCATTGCCCTAACAGTGTCTTTTTTCTCTTCTTCTCTGATCCAGCGTAACTTAAATTTGGGCAAAGTGGCCTATGAGGAAAAAAAAAATACATCAGACACTTCACATTATACAAGAGTATGACAAATAATATTAAAAAGGTATTTAAGCCATGCCATGGGTAAACCAAAAATCTAGCAATCTGTATAAATATCAGATTACCTGAACAATGACATCAGGGAGAGATGCTGTCATCCTAAACTCGTCCCGCAGTGCCAGCGTCCTGGACATTAGAATCTCCAGAGTTGGAAGAAGGGTTCCAAAATAGCAGTTATCTTCTCCTTGCAATATGTCTAGCGCTACAGTGAGTGGCTTCAACACAATACAATATTCCTTTAGGAACAGATACTCCCGATCATTGAAGCATTTTATTCCAAACTGAGCGCAAACAGTATTTAACTCAGCAACTGGAATGTCAGTGATCCTGGACAGGGCATCGTGAAATGAATTCCATCGTGTTGAAGTAGGCACTATGAGTTTTTTCTTGAAAAAATTATCTACTAACTCTGAAGCCACAGAAGAACGGTTCGCTTTTGTCCACAGTGCAGAACACTTTGAAGTAGCACTTCTGTAGATGACTTTGGACTCATTTGCTGTTAGCCATTTCTCAACATCATGAAAAATTAAGTTCAGTGTATGTGATGCACACCTTAAGTGTGGAGGGAGAGAGTCTGCGCAACATCAGTAAATGTTACCTCTTCATCTTCCTCTGACTCCTCATCGGTATCTGATTGCTTGAACATTCTAAATGCTTTGACAAAATTGGACCCGTTGTCCGTCACAGTTGCTGTCACTTTAGAGTTAAGTCCATAAGCTGAATGGACTTGTTCAATTTCATTGGCGATTACATCATATGTGTGTCTCCCTCTTACTCTTTTACAAGCTAATGCTGCATGTCCACGAAGAAAAGTATAAGGATCAATCCAATGTGCCGTCATTCCGAGAGAACTTTTGTTATGGCTCGTCGGCAGTCGTGGAAATATATTCCAAACTCTCGAATGTCCTTTTAAGCTCAATTTCCATGTCAGTGTAACACTTATCTAAGTAAGATGAAAACGGTTTTCGATCGGGCAAGGCTGCTTTTTTGCCACACACAGGTATGTTGTTTAGTATGCGCCTAAAAGACGGAGACTCTACAGTACGCAGAGCTAGCATCTCTTCCACTACGTAGCCTGCAATCATTTTTTTAAGCTCACCTTCAGACACTTTCTGCACCGCCGGTGTAAAATCAAGTTTATGCTGCTTAAAAGGGGTTGCCGTAGAGTTATCTCTCGACGAACATGGATCACTCAAAAGTGTTCGTCGATGCTGCCTTGTCAGGTGCTTCAGCAGATTACTTGTGCTATTGACAGCGGCCGATAGTTTTTTATCCCCAGGACATAGCGTACATTGCACCGTAATGTTCTTGTCTACCTGTGTCAAAAATGTGAAGTAATTGGAATATTTCCATTTGGTAAAACATCCACTCGCTTCTGCCAAAATCTTCCACTTCAGACAACGTAACCAACCGGCGCGAACTTGTCACGCGCAACTGCACTACAGCTAACGATTTTAAAGAGGCAGCATTAACTTTTACCTTTACAATACATTTCAATTTTAAATTCAATATTGATTTATGTAGAACTGTTGAACTAATTTACAGTATGTATCGCAAGTACATTATAAGTAACTGTAATTAAATTACCTAAAAATGAACAGTAATCCCTTACTTTACTTTTTCAGTGGATATGTATTTTAATTACAATAACGCGTTACACCCAACACTGATAAGGAACAAGAGATTTTTTAGATTGGCATATGCCCCAAATTACCTTGAATTACATCATATAAAGGTGTGGCTTTAAATGGCTTCTTTTCAAGCTGGCCACCACCCCTCATATTAAACTTCGCCATTAAAGCATTTGACATCATTCTTTGAAAGAAATTTAGAATTACTTCACCTTAAAAAACAACAAAATAAGGTCAATAAATCACAATTAACAGTAAAGTGCAGCGTAGCAATTGCATGCCATGTTAAAACATACACTTTCACAACTACTCATCTATCATGTAACAAGTGCTTTGGTGACAAGTAATGAATGTCATTCATGGCTTACACTGAAATCATGTTTTGATTTCTTGTTTTCAGTCTGGCTGACTGTCTGAGCCAGTACGGACTTATTAAAACTTCAGAACAATTGATGTGTGACAGATTAAATTCAAGAAATATAAAGGGCTGTGTTATTTATGGTGGGTAATCAATATATATTTTCCTGAAATATTATGCAGCAATACACAATTCAACAATTCAAGGGAAATACATACCTGTTCATAACTTTGTTCACGCAGTCTCTGACAGAAGATCCACCAACTCTGGACAGTTGCTTGACCTATATGTGAAAACAATTGAAATAATGATATAGAAAGACAGATGGATATATATACACACACATAAATAGATATTGTATATGTCACAACTTACACAGATCAACTTGTTATCAACATCTTTAATGTTTTCTTCAAAGAGTTTTAGGTCACTCTCAGAATCCATTTTCTTAAGTGTCGTTGTAGACCTGCCAGGGTCCAGAATGCCGACTACTTGCTTAAGTTGATCTTTTAAATCAAACAACATCGAAAACACCTTCCTTTGAAATTCTGAAAGAAAAATTGATTAGATTAATATGTACTCACACCTGAACACATTTTATGATGTAAAAATCATACTATCAATATAAGTACGCCTCAGGAAACATAAAAAAAAAATCAACATCATGGGACCTTTAAATGCATTTTATTTTACTGGCCAATGTTTTAAAACCACCACATATAATATCTCTTACTTGTGGTTGACATGGGGTAGGCGCTCTTTGAGGGTCTGCTGCCACCTATTTCAAAATGAAATAAAATAAAATTTGTAAAATGTTAATTCAATTTTGTGATAGGACAACCCTATGGCAGGAACAGTCCGTTAACATACATACCCTCACTTCTGTGCTCACTCCTCGATGCAGCTGTCAAGAGGCAAAACAACATTAGGAAATTCTGTTATTAATTTCAAATGCCGATTTACTGCTCAAGAAGCATATATTATCATTATCAATGTTGAAAATAGATGTGTACTATTTATTTTTCAGGATTATTTAATGAATAGAAAGTTCAAAAGAACAGCATTTACCTGAAATATAAAGCTTTTGAAAAATTATAAATGTCTATACTGTCACTTGATCAATTGAATGCATCCTTGCTGAATAAATGTATTAAATTTCTTTAAGCTCTCCGCCCAAAAAAATTCTTACTGACACAAAACTTTTGAACGTTTTGAAAGTTACAAAAGCTTTATATTTCAGATAAATACTACTCTTTTGAACTTTCTATTCATCAAAGAATCCTAAAAAAAAGAATGTTTTACACAACTGCTTTCAACATTGATAATAATCATAAATGTTTGTTGAGCATCAACTCATCATATCAGAATGACTTGTGAAGGATCATGTGAAATTGAAGACTGGAGTAATGATAAATTCAGCTTTGATATCTGGAATACATTACATTTTAAAATATATTAATATAGAAAATAGTTATTAAAATGTAAAATAATATTTAACAATATTATAGCTTTATTATACCTCTCAACTACAACTTTGGAGAGGGATTACGAACAACAAGTGGCTCCTCGACACACTCGACAGGGGCTACTGTCTTCAGTTCCGTCACAGACCCCAATTATGCACACACACTCGGCCCACAGTGGTTCGGGACCCTCGTCAGGCTCTTGCTCTATCTCTCGAGGTCCGGAAGCTACTGGAAAAAGGTGCGGTAGAGCTAGTAAACCCCCAGGTCCATCCGGGGGGATTTCATTCAAAGTACTTCCTAGTTCGCAAGAAGGATGGAAGCTTCAGGCCAATCTTGGACCTCAGACGCTTGAACAGGAGTCTCAAACACCTTCCTTTCCGCATGCTGCGTGTCAAGGATGTCCTACTAGCGGTCGAACCCGGCATGTGGTTTACCTCTGTGTATCTGAAGGATGCATATTTCCACATCCCCATTGCACCTCATCACAGAAGGTTTCTTCGGTTCACATTCCAGGGCAGGACATACCAATATCGAGTCCTACCATTTGGCCTCTCCCTCTCTCCCCGTGTATTCACACGGTGTATGCAAGTGGCACTAGAACCTCTACAACGGGAGGGCATGTTGATTCCCTTTACCTGGACGATTGGCTGCTTTGTGCCAGATCACCACAGCAGATAGCAAACAACACACAGCGCCTACTGGAGCATGTTACTGCTTTAGGACTGAGGGAAAACCTGGAGAAAAGCTGCCTTACTCCATGCCAGTCAATATGTTTTACAATATATGTTAGTAATGATTTTATGGACTACTTCAATAAGAAAATAGAAAGCACCCGAGACACAATTGTAAATGTACAATCCTCTATGGTGTCTTATGATTCAGCCTCAACTATCGCCCCTCAAGAACAACTTCACCGCTTTACAACTATAGGACAGGAAGAGCTAAATAAACTTATCATTGCATCTAAACCAACAACATGTTTATTAGATCCAATACCAACTAAATTTCTGAAAGAAGTGTTACCTGTAGTGGAAGAGCCTCTTCTTAATATTATTAACTCGTCTTTATCTTTAGGTCATGTTCCAAAAATATTCAAGCTGGCAGTAATAAAACCTCTCATTAAGAAACCGCAATTAGATCCAAATAACTTAGCAAATTACAGACCCATTTCAAATCTTTCATTTATGTCTAAAATACTAGAAAAGACTGTGTCCGCTCAATTGTGCTCTTTCATGCAAGCAAATGAGATATAT
Source organism: Rhinichthys osculus (assembly GCA_029959095.1). Classification (NCBI taxonomy): domain Eukaryota; kingdom Metazoa; phylum Chordata; class Actinopteri; order Cypriniformes; family Leuciscidae; genus Rhinichthys; species Rhinichthys osculus. The sequence goes on along the minus strand of JARWKJ010000002.1, from coordinate 2,518,140 downwards.
GAAAAATTTCAGTCAGGATTCAGACCGCATCATAGCACAGAAACTGCGCTAGTTAAAATTACAAATGATTTACTTTTAGCGTCTGACAAAGGCTGTATCTCAATATTAGTTCTACTCGATCTTAGTGCTGCGTTTGACACTATCGATCATAAAATACTCTTGGATCGACTACAAAACTACACTGGTGTTCAGGGACAGGCATTAAGCTGGTTCAGATCGTATTTATCAGACCGTTACCATTTTGTTTGTTTAAATGGGGAAAAATCGAAGATAACGTCAGTAGACTATGGAGTGCCGCAAGGATCGGTGTTAGGCCCTCTGCTATTCTCAATATATATGCTGCCACTTGGTAATATTATAAGAAAACTTGGCATTAATTTCCACTGTTATGCTGATGACACTCAATTATATATTTCATCACGGCCAGATGAAAACACTAACTCATCAAAATTGACAGAGTGTCTTAAAGATATAAAATGCTGGATGACGCATAATTTCCTGCTACTAAATCCAGATAAAACGGAGGTATTACTTGTTGGTCCAAAAAACTATCCACAAAACCACTTACAATACAACTTTAATATAGAAGGATGTCCTGTTACTTTATCCTCTACGGTAAAAGACCTGGGTGTTATACTAGACCGCAACTTGTCTTTTGAAAATCATATTTCATATGTTACAAGAACAGCCTTTTTCCATCTTAGAAACATTGCTAAATTACGTAACATGCTATCTGTTTCTGATGCAGAAAAGTTAGTTCATGCATTCATGACCTCGAGACTAGATTACTGTAATGCTTTATTAGCTGGTTGTCCTGCATCCTCAATAAACAAGCTACAGTTAGTGCAAAATGCAGCCGCTAGAGTTCTTACTAGGTCAAGAAAATATGATCATATAACACCGATTTTATCATCTCTACACTAGTTACCTATCAAGTTCCATATCAATTACAAAGTACTATTACTGACCTATAAAGCCCTAAATGGTTTAGCTCCTGTGTATTTAATGGACCTTCTATCGCCCTACAATCCATCGCGTTCTTTAAGATCACTAAATTCGAGGCTTCTAGTCATTCCTAGGATATCTAAGTCCACTAAAGGAGGGAGGGCGTTCTCACATTTAGCTCCTAAACTCTGGAATAGCCTTCCTGATATTGTTCGAGGCTCTGACTCGCTGTCCCAGTTTAAAACTAGATTGAAGACGCATCTCTTTAGCCAAGCATTTACATAATGCTTACCTTTTATAATACTGCTGAATCAGATCAAATGCATTTAATACTATAAAACTTGAAGAGACTGTAGGTTATCTGTATAGGTTGCATAGTATTTACAGTCATTACGTTCCTGTGTATATTGCGTGAATGACGGGTGGTTGGGCAGATATTGTGTTGCGGTAGGTAGTATGCCATACGGAACCGTTGTCCACTGAAACTGCCTATTCACGCACCAGTGGGGCTCGACAGCCTTAGTCAACGGGTTGGCGCGTATGGTTGGGTTGCGGAGAGATTGTGAGATTGTGGTTAGGTCTCAGCAGCAGGAGGGACGTAGAGGTCAGTAAGCTGGGCTGAGTTGAGTGGGGGACGGAGGGGGGTGATTTTGGGACGCAAGAGTCACTGTCTTCATGTTTTATCATTTACGACTGTGCTATGGAAATCATCATTATGAACAGCAGCTATGCTAATTATTTTCCCTTTGCTTTTCTGCTGTTATCTCGGGACGCGAGTCCCGAGAAAATGGCGTTCGTCAGCTCCAGTTTGTATCCAGCCTCTCACGGAGACTTCAGATGCTCCAATCACAAAGCCTGTGAAGTGACGACTCAACACGGGCGATATGGACTCTCTATGGTGGACGGCACTGATCCTCAACTACTCGTCTTAAGACCGGCGTGATTACTTGGACTTCCAAAAAATACTCTAAATGTTCCGATCCAATCTGACTTGTAATGCTGCCCGAATCGTGCACTGTTCCTTCGTTGGCCAGAGGAGAACTGGCCCCCCGACTGAGTCTGGTTTCTCCCAAGGTTTTTTTCTCCATTCTGTCACCTGATGGAGTTTTGGTTCCTTGCCACTGTTGCCTTGGCTTTTGGCTTGCTTAGTTGGGGACATTTAATATTCAATAATATTATTGATCTGCCTTACTTAAGGTGGACATTGACGCAATTTCTTTTAGAAACAAACTTTGTTATATTGTTTTCATGTTATTACTGTGAAGAGCTTTGATACAATCTGTATTGTAAAAAGTGCTATATAAATAAAGGTGACTTGACTTGACTTGACTTGTTTTCTGGGATTACATCTGGACTCCAGAATTATGAGGGCTACCCTCACAGCGCGCAGGAGGCAGGCTATACGAGGAGCCATAGCAAGGTTCCAGGTTCGACGCAAGCTACCTTATCTTCACTTCTTACGGCTAGCGGGCCTTCTCACGGCAGCCTCATCGGCCATTCACTTAGGACATTTACACCTTCGTCCTTTTCAGCGTTGGTTGATAGCCAGACGCTTGTCAGCAGTTCACAACCGACAGACCCTTGTTGTGGTGACAACCAGTTGCTCTGTCTCCCTGAGGCTTTGGAGACGGGAACAATTTCTACAAGGGGGTGTACCAATGGGACCACCCCCAGCACGCAGAGAAGTAGTGACAACAGATGCCTCTCTCTCCGGATGGGGAGGGCTGTGGCAACACCAGGGCGTGCAGGGGAGTTGGACCTTGCAGCAGGCGACATCTCACAGCAACATCCTAGAGCTATGGGCAGTGCTTTTCACCCTAAGACAATTCAGACAGGAGTTAACGGGGAGGCACATCCTGGTGCGGACCGACAACACCACAGTGGTGTTTTTAATCAATCACCAAGGGGGCACGAGGTCTCTATCTTGCCTTCGACTTTCACGAGTGCTGTTGTTGTGGGCAAACTAGCACTTCCTGTCGATCAGAGCGGCACACATTCCCGGTCACTGCAACAGTGTGGCAGACTCACTCTCTCGATCGGGTCCGAAGCCAGGGGACTGGTGTCTGCACAAGGCGGTAGTTCAGTCAGTTTGGGGACTTTATGGGACCGCAGCAGTCGACCTCTTTGCCAGCAGGAATACAACACATTGTCCGCTGTGGTTTGCGGAGCAGGAGGAGCAGGGATCACTAGGCCAGGATGCCCTGGCCCACGACTGGCCAGACCTCCTCCTCTATGCTTTCCCTCCAATTCCACTTCTCTGGCCTGTGCTGAGGCGTGTGCAGATGAGACGACACAGGCTTATTCTAGTGGCACCCTGCTGGCCAGCGAGACCATGGTTCAGTCTGCTGGTGGCCCTTACGACCGGTCCACCACAACCATTGCCAGTTTGGAGGGACCTACTGTCACAAATGAACGGGGAGCTTTGGCACCCCTCACGGGGCAGGTTGAGTCTATGTGTATGGCCCCTGGGGTTGAGCAGGAGCTCTCACAGTGTTCCGCAGATGTGAGGAACACTGTCATGAATGCAAGAGCCCCATCAACACGTCGCACTTATGCCAGTAAATGGAGGATCTTTGTTTCATGGTGTACAGATCGGTCTGTTAACCCAGTCACTTGTTCCATCAGTTCAGTGTTGGAATTCTTACAACATTTATTGGACACTGGCCGGTCCCCAGCGACTCTAAGGGTATTCGTGGCAGCCTTGTCAGCACATCGGAACCCCTTGGGGGGGAAATCAATTGGTGCGGAAAAGTTAGTGGTGGCTTTCCTTAAGGGAGCAGTACGTCTTAATCCACCGGTACGGATAATGCATACCCAGTGGGATCTTCAGATGGTGCTTAACAGCCTGCGTTTACCGCCTTATGAACCACTTGAACAAGCTGATATTAAGAGTCTTTCGATGAAGACTGCTTTTCTCTTGGCTATAACGTCAACCAGAAGAGTAGGTGAGCTTCATGCTCTCTCGGTGAGTCCACAGTGTCTCAGATGGGGGCCCGAGTACAATCAGGTTACACTCTGGCCGAATCCAGCTTTCCGACCTAAAGTGTTTTCTGACTGCTTTGTGAACCAGCCCATTCAGCTTGCAGGATTTAATCAAGAGGCCTCCCAGACAGCTGTGTGTCCAGTGAGAGTATTGCGACAGTATGTGTTGAAGACTGCTTCATGGCGCACCACTGATCAGCTGTTTGTCCGTTTTGATGCCTGTCAGAGGGCCTCACCCTTGTCGAAGCAAAGGTTATCTCATTGGGTGGTGGATACCATTATACAGGCATATGATTCGGCTGGTCAGACAGTTCCAGCATCTATTAAATGCCATTCAACCCGATCAGTGGCTACTTCTTGGGCAGCACTACGGGGAGTGCCCCTTTCTGATATATATGCAGCGGCTACATGGTCGTCACCTTGCACGTTCACAAGATTCTACAGGATTAATGTGGCACCTATTCCTTTGGTCAGTTCTGCTGTGTTAGCGGACAGTATCTAGGTGAGCGGCCCTCGTGACTTGGTTGTATTCGTCTTCCATTATGTTCGACCGTCTCTGGCGGTCTGTAACAGTGAAATAGAACGCCGGTTACTGGTGTAACCTTGGTTCTATGAATAGTGGAAGACCGCCAGAGTCTCTGGTCACTCGGATTGAAAATGACTGCAGAGAACGACCGTGACGTGAACGGAGCGGATATAGCTGCTGACACGTCATCGGTCAGGGTCACAGGTGACAAATCAATGCGAGATTCTCGATATGGCTTGCGAGATGCGACTCCTTCCACTATGTTCGACCGTCTCTGGCGGTCTTCCACTATTCATAGAACCAAGGTTACACCAGTAACCGGCGATTTAATGTTACCGTTATATAGTGTGTTAGGTGCTTTTGCAAACCTTACTGAAGTAACAGTGAAAATATTATAAAAAAATATATATATTATTACCAAGTCTAGTCATTCTTGTTTGTGCAGCAGAGGGAATATAGCGTAACCCTGCTTGTAAGGAAGACACACACACAGCCTTTTTGTAGACGCTTTCTCTGTTTGTCAGTATTCGCTTTGTCATTGTAAAGTCACTGCTGACAAACATAATGTTGAATAGCTTTGAGTTGCATGGCTTTTCAAAGACGCTATCACAGTCAGTTTCCCTAAACACATCCATCCTTAGTGTTCCATCACTTCGTTTCTCCTGGATAAATCCCACTGCAGTTGTCAGGCATCTTTGCTGTTAGCTTGCTTTTACTTCGGGATTGTCTGGCATGTCTTTCAGTACATTGTCTTTCAGCATGTCTTTTTGTGACTTGCACTAACGGTTGTTTGCCACTTCTAACCATTTTTTTGATAACCAGCAAGTGGTTCTCAAATGGAAAACATGAAATATCGTTCAAAGAGCTGTGGAAGTTTGCAGCATCATCTGATAAGTGTTTGATGGAATGAATGTTGTATGTTGGAAAGGTGGGTCCATAAAAATCCACAGAGCCATCCACAAAGTGCTCCAGAATGTTGTGCGGATATCCTAGATAAGACTCTCTCTTCTCATCTGCTTCATCCAAAAGAATGCTCATACCAACACTCAGACAAAGAAAGTGGTGATACTGGTCATTAGGAAGCACATCCTTCAAGATTAATGGTCCTGTGTAGAGCATGAACTGACGTAGCTCAGTAGCTTTCCACCTATCCAAGTCTTCCATGCTTCTTGGCTGCCTTGAAAACTCTGCAGGCAAAGCTCGTTTCAACTGACTAATGTTAAAGGGGACCTATTATGCCCCTTTTCACAAGATGTAAAATAAGTCTCTGATGTCCCCAACCAGCTCTCCTCAGTGGCCCAGCTTGTGCTGCAAAGCTCCTCCAACCTCCTATTCCATGTCTCACTAGTGTGTATGTGAAGTTTTAGCTCAAAATACCCCACAGATAATTTTTTACAGCATGTTTAAATCGTCACTTTTTGGGGCTGAGAAAAACGCACCGTTTTAGTGTGTCTCCTTTAAATGCTAATGAGCTGCTGGTTCACAGCACAGGGGGCGGAGCCTAACCAGCTCGCGCTTTTTTACAGTCTATGATCTCAACTCACGGAAGGATGATAATATCAAAACAGAAACTCACAGTAACGGTGTTCATTTCGACTCGGACAATAATGCCTACAGAGTCAGAGAATATATGATGTATGGAGTTGGAACAGGTATAGTTTAGTTTAATTACGGTTTTAACCTATGTGTCATTAATTGTAGCCACTATTAATACAAACCTGCTGTAGGACCATGTCTGAATGATGACACAAAATATACTGATGAGTTTAATAAAGTTTATTGTATGTCACACAAAAGATGAAGCTTCAGTTTTACTCCAGAAAATCACTGTAAGAGCTGAGTAAACAGTATAAGTAGTGCGTAGGTACATAAACAAATTTCAGTAGAGTTGAGGGAGCATTTTTCAAAGACAAAATGAACCCACCTCGTCTTCAGCGGGTGGATCAGATTTCAGGAGTAAATAGAGAGAGCTATGTGAACGAATACATCCAGCCACAACACCTTCAACGCTTGGGAGACATTCTCATTAGTGCAGCAATGGCGGATGTGTTCAACATCGGCTGCGGCTGGATGTAACCGATCGGCGAGAGTTGCCGCGTGCAGGCGGGGAGGAGCTGCAAACGGAGATATGAAGCCGGACACGTTGTGGCTCCCGTAGTTTACTGCAATTACGTCAGTCATGGCAGATCACGTGGTGTTTGCTTGCTTTATCGCAGACGAGCTGGAAGCGATAGAAATTCCATTATTTTTGCATGACATTGGGCACAATGAGCAACGAAGGTGAGTTAAATGGTTAAATGTAAGAAGTATCTATTTAAACAAATTACACATTATCAAATTAGTTTTAAAGTTACTATACCTAGAATCTGCTAATTATATGTTGAATAAAAATGCTGTATCGAAAGTCTAAAGTCTTTGCAATGTATTACTGATGTTATGGGTGGCTTTTGTAATCAATACCTACTGTTGCTTGCCTTTTAATAATAATAATTATTATTTTGGTTTAAATAGAGAATTACTCATTCTGACAAAGAAATAATGGAGTTTTACTCCAATTTCAACACTTCTGTATACACTAATTACCGTAAAACTTCAAATAGTAGCCCGGGCTTTTATTTTCCCAAATCGTCGAACTGCACCGGCTTGTATTTGAGACAGGCGTCTATATGAGACAGGCCTTTATAATTTAGTGTTGAGATGTTCATTGAGTGTAGGCTTAGAGTCTCTGCTCCACGTGAAACTTCCGACCTTTTACTATCGCGTCAATTGATTTTGATTTAATATGCGCGAGGGAGAGAGAGCAAGACAGCGCTCGTGTTGTTTGAAGACGTGAGAGTGCGTGCGCGCGGCCGGAGCGCTCTCTCTGCTCGTAACGCGCCCTGTCAAGCGCAGCAGTCATTCTATTCTACATCACTCACCGATCAAAAAAGGCTTTGGCGGGACAAACATTTGCGTTGGCGGCCGCCAAAAAGCGGACGATCTGGTTAAATACAACCCGAAACTAAAAAACAGACCCGGCCTCTATTTGAGACCGGCCTTTATTTACCCAAACCTGCAGCCACACCCCTTACGAAAATTAACCATGGTTTTTTTGTAGTAACTATGGTTTTTTTGTAGTAACTATGGTTTAACTATGGTTTTTGTAGTAAAACCATAGTAACTACAAAATGAACCATAGTTTAACTATGGTTTTTTGTAGTAAAACCATAGTAACTACAAATGAACCATAGTTTAACTATGGTTTTTGTAGTAAAACCATAGTAACTACAAATGAACCATAGTTTAACTATGGTTTTTGTAGTAAAACCATAGTAACTACAAATGAACCATGGTTTTACTACAATAACATTGGTTTAACCATGGTTTTTGTAGTAAAACCATAGTAACCATAAAATTAACCATGGTTTTTGTAGTAAAGCCATAGTAACTACAAAATTAACCATGGTTTTTTCTACAGTAACCATGATTAATAGTTTTGTAGAAGAAAACCATAGTAACTGCAAAAATGAACCATGGTTTTACTACAGTATATATTTACTACAGATTTAGCCATTTCTTACTCTTAATAGAATATAGAATAATCTTAATGTCAATAGAATTAATGTCACAAATAATCTTATTTTTTATAATAGTTTTTGAAAATTAAACAATCATATAAAATTGTTGTAATATTAATAAATTTATAAATAATTTGTTTTTTGTGTTATTACAACAAATAACATTGATAAAACACAGCTTTGAATAAGTCACAATTACTAAATTAACAGGAAACATATGGAATCTGGTGTAATAGTAATCAAAAAGCACAAAAAAAAGGAACCACAATTCCTGAAAAGGCATCTTTTTAGATATGACCCCTTCATATGAAAACACAGCCACATCAGATGCATGTTTTAAGATGAACAATCAATGAATTAACAAAATTTATATTTTTGTTTAAACTTCCCTGAAAAATATTTCTAAATCTTCTTGCAGTATGTCATTAGTAAGACAAAAAAAAAAACATATGACCATTATAGTTAATCTCTTTATTACTTTTGGTTTATGACAGTGTTTCAACACTATACCAACATCCAAATTTAAGCGCCATGTCAAAATATCTGTATATAATCCAGACATATAAAGTCAAGAAAATATTTAAAAGCACATACACTTTCCATATATCTTTTAACATGCGCATCTAATTGTCTTTTAACACCAGTATATAGGACTACTTCTTTAATAACAGTACATAAACAAATCATTGTTGACACATGATTGTGTAGTTTACAATGTTTAAACTACACACACATTTCCTTCTTGTTTGTACATGTGGATTAAATTTTCTCAAGACACAAGAGTGTTGAACTGCTGGACTGGTCCCTTAAATAAATAAATAAATAAATAAATAAATAAATGGTTTACAATGTTTAACATTCATATATGTACATTGACATCTGAATTTCTTTTAACAAATGAAAGACGACATCAGTCACATCCATACTTGCCATTAAACTGTTTGCTGTCTTTTAGCATTGGTCTTGCAACAGCATCACAAGCACTTACAACTGCAAAAACTTTACTAGTGCGAATCTCATCACCATCAATCCACTGTAGTCCAGTCTCTTTTAAAACTTCCATCTACATATAGTGTAGACATTTGATTGTCTTTTAACACTACTATATAGGACTACTTGTGTGTTTAATAACAGAGAACAATAGTAATGAATCATTGTGTAAACAGATTATTGTGTAGCTTACAACTTTTAAAAAACACAAATATGACCCTGGACCACAAAACCAGTCTTAAATTGCACGGGTATATTTGTGGCAGTAGCCAACAAAACACTGTATGGGTCAAAATTATCGATTTTTCTTTTATGCCAAAAGTCATTATTAAGTAAAGATCATGATCCATGAAGATATTTAGTAAATTTCCTACCTTAAATATATCAAATTTTATTTTTGTAAGTGGATGCAGCGCAATCGCCAACAGAAATGGAAACCTTTAAAGGAGAACTCCGGTCAATTTTAACATTGAGCTCATTTTTTTGTCAATTTGGAGTGCTGTCAGTACAGAGAACAACGACAAAAATCGGTGTTGCCTACATCGTGTTATCCTCTTTTTAAGATTTGCACCCTTTAGACTTCAATGGGGCAAGTTTTAAACCTGTTTTTAGCCTCTTAACATCCCTGATGTGTCATTACAAGTGCACAGCCATGTGAGTGATTTTATTCAGAGTGAACACAGTGAGTGCCTGACAGTTTCAGCCAGCTTACATACTGTATTTACTTCCCGTTTTCGGTCGAAGTCCACAGTAGTCGATTGTCGAGTTCAAGCGCGCGATCATTACCTTGCTTAGTTAGCAATGATCGAGCGCGTGAACTCGACAATCGACTACTGTGGACTTCGCCCGAAAACCTGTCTGGCACTCACCGTGTTCACTCTGAATAAAATCACTCACATGGCTGTGCACTTGTAATGACACATCAGGGATGTTAAGAGGCTAAAAACAGGTTTAAAACTTGCCCCATTGAAGTCTACAGGGTGCAAATCTTAAAAAGAGGATAACACGATGTAGGCAACACCGATTTTTGTCGTTGTTCTCTGTACTGACAGCACTCCAAAATCACCAAAAAATGAGCTCAATGTTAAAATTGACCGGAGTTCTCCTTTAAAGGTGATTTTCTTAATATTTAGATTTTTTTGCACCCTCAGATTCCCGATTTCAAATAGTTGTATCTCGGCCAAATATTGTCCTATCCTAACAAACCATACATCAATGGAAAGCTTATTTATTCGGCTTTACTCAATTTAAAAAATGGACACATAAGGCTGCTTTTGTGGTCCAGGGTCACATATTTCCTTATTTGTACATGTGGATTAATTTCTCCTGACACAAGAGTGTTACTGCTAAGACTAGTCTGTTGAATAAAACTTAATTGTATGGTGAACAATGTAGCTTATACTGTAGATCAGGGTTCCTCAAATATCTATCTATATCTAAATATCTACAGCAGGGTTCCTCAAACTCGGTCCTGAAGGGCCACTGTCCTGCAGAGTTTAGCTCCAACCCTGATCAAACACACCTACCAGTGAGTTTCTAGTGATCCTGAAGACCTTGATTAGCTTGCTCAGGTGTGTTTGATCAGGGTTGGAGCTAAACTCTGCAGGACAGTGGCCCTTCAGGACCGAGTTTGAGGAACCCTGCTGTAGATATTTAGATATAGATAGATATTTGATATACTAACACAAGGGGGTAAAGCTACTTATCTGTTCAGATGCTTGTCACAATGCTAAACTAAGTTTTTAGTCTGTTTCGATTGTGTTTACAATTGGGATCACATACTGCTTTTCTCTAATCTTGATGAAAACACATTTTTTTTTTAGTGATGAAACCGGAACCGCAATTGTTTCGTGACTCTCCGTTACCTCTGTCAAAAAATCAAAACTGAAGTTTAATTGTCTGTCTGTGAATGGCGTTTTTTCTTTTTTTTTTAGAGGATGACCTAGAATTAAAGGCATTGATGCGCAGGAACAATCACTAAATCCACAGTCACAATGACCCCTCAGCAAAACTAAATGCTGAATACGCAAAAAGCTTCCATCCTGAAGCATCGCGATAGAATTAATGCGCTTGTGCATTTTTGTGTACGTATCGGAAGTGTACAAAATGCCATCATGTAAAAATCTTTTGAAGAACTGTAATGGACGAAGTACCATAATGTTAAATGTTCTGCTAATAGCAGCAAGTTGGCTTGGTGCCAGTGGTTGAAATTTTGGAGTGCCAAAGAGATGTAGATTGTTTAAAATGAGCAGTTTTTTTACCCGTCTCATTCCCGTAAGTCTCCTGCAGTAACTGAAAACAAGACTATTTTGCTCTGTTATTGTTTGTCTAAAGATGTAACGCCAAAGGAGAAATGTGCGGCAGATCTGTTCAGGAACACATTGGGTACCATGAAAATACAGCATGAGATTATGATTATTACTTTCAAATGCAAATGCTGATATACACCACAATGGACCCCATAACTTGACAGAATCAGCTAAATGTGTTAGCTGATGAACATTAAAGCTGATGTGTTCTCTGCCATATAACGGTGCAACTTGTATCACAAATTTATGCAAAGCAAGATCAGCTTTTTGTATAGCTTGCCGTGAGACGTTATTCATAAGGAGCACATGCATAGCATAAACCAAAAGCAACCAGTGGTTTAGATATTGTGAGGGCAAGACACCTTGAAGAACAGCAAATGAGTAGTAAAGCAGCCAATTCCTAAATTCTGAAGCTTTCCAAAATTTGATCTTGTCCAATGAAGAAGGAGTACGTGTGACTTCCTTGGGGGGCTTAAGTGACAGCAACCGACTATTAAGGACTTGTTTTCTTGTTCCAATATACCATGGCTTGCAGTGATACGAGCTGTCAAACCACAGGGTCATAAACTGACGAACAACACCTAATAGGACAGCATGCATGTACTCTGGGACGAAACCAGTTATGATATTAAAAAAAGGCAGAAACAGAAGTGGGGATATTCCTTTTACTCCCCTCACAGGAGAGCCCTCTTGTGAGGCCTTGACTGCATCCTCTTCCCATTGCTGGGGTTGCCTTTTTTCTACAGGGGAATCATCATAAGGGTAGGTGTTCACAAAGCCATTTCCCTTTTCTACACGCTCACCGGGGTGAAGACACCAGTCACATCCATACTTGCCATTAAACTGTTTGCTGTCTTTTAGCATTGGTCTTGCAACAGCATCACAAGCACTTACAACTGCAAAAACTTTACTAGTGCGAATCTCATCACCATCAATCCACTGTAGTCCAGTCTCTTTTAAAACTTCCATCTCTTCAACAAATGGCTTTAAAAAGGTCTCAATGACTGGCTTTGACTTGCCAAACCATAGTGCTGACAGCAGGATATGTTCTTTTCTCATGGCTGGTGGCAGCTCATTGATTGTTACTTGTATTGGCCAGAGGGAACACTGAGATGATTCAAATACAGGAACCCCATCACAATTCCACAGTAATGTCAAATCCCACTGGCCAATTGTGTTGTTCTGAATGTGCTCTCTCATGACGTCACCATCAAAAATGTCGCGAATTGTGTCATCCCATTCCCATTCAGCTTTGTTTATTAGCTGTTGGGAGTTCTTTTTTAGACTTTCAAGGACATCTTTCAATGAGGAAGACAATGGCAAATAGATCATGAATGATCCACTTTTCAGGTTAGAGGCAACGTCAAAAGGAAGATCACAATGAGGACATTTGGTGAGTACAGTTACTTCCTTACAGATGTACCCTTTGCACGACTCACAGTAAAAGTGAATTTCAAATTGATTGGTAATAGATAGAAAGTACTTATCAAATAGGTATTTTGTGGCTGGCAGAATACTTGGAAACAAGATGTGCAGTAATGACAGAAAATCTTTCAGACCCTCTCCACTTATTTTATGACGCAGGACAAATGTGAGAATCATTAAAATAGTCTCTGCCTTTGTGACATCACTTCCTGGATATATAGGTTCATCTCCATCATCCAAGTGCAAGGGATCCTTAAAAAAAACAAAAAAGGTTAAGCATTATCATAATTAAATTGTATTAAGCCATATGTGCAAACGTTCATGATTTTGGATGGAAAACCCTCACAAAAAGAACTTAAATTGCAATAGGGTGATTCCATGTCAAATCAACCAATTTTGAGAAACTTCCTCGGTTAAATTTTTTTATTTTGTTAATATATTTCTGAAGAAAGACAAACAATACGCCACATTTCCTGCAGCAGATGGTGGCACTATGACCGTGAACCATAATACCCATATCCATGTGATTTATGGATGCACGATATATCGACCACATATCGATATCGGCCGATAAATGGTCTTTTTTGATATTATCGTTATCGATCCGATAAGAAATTTAGGCCGATATATCAAAGCCGATATATCAAAGATTATTTACTTCAGTTGAGAGATGCACGCTGTTTGCCATGAAGGTTTTGAATGATTGGAATCACTTCGAAAAGGAAGATACAGTTCAGTGCAACATGTGCAGCACAAATCTGTCACAGAGATAGGCTTTATAACATTATAATAAGAACACGCCAGCAAAATAGCCAGCAAAATAATGTTGTGAATTCTTGTTCGCCAGTGTTTCAGCGCGACAAGCGCGTTGTTGTGGAAAGAGCGCGTCTATGGAGTCAAGCCTTCATGACAAGCACAGTCAAGTTCGCTTGAGCATTCGCAGCATTTTGTGCCATTAAGTTGTAATATGTTTATTTTGTATATATTAGGGGTGTAACGATACACAAAACTGACGGTTCGGTTTTCCCACGGTTTTGACGTCTCGGTTCGGTTTAGAAAGCTAAAAAAAAAATGTGGAAAAGTTGTGGACACTGAATCACTTGCCTGCTGAGGTAAATATAATGCTAGTAACAAGCTATGCTGTTTTATTGACGTCTTTCCGCTACTGAAACACTGATTGAGCGATTACACGAGTTATGATGCCTTTCAGTAAGTATACTGTATTTTTCAACATACCTTCAGGTGTCCATTCATGTTTATTCTGTAACTGAGGAAGAGATGATCGCGTTTACCAGCGCTCCGCGCTGCCGCTTGAAATGAGGAGCTAGTACAGTGATCTGTCACGCCACATCAAAGAGCGCCAAAACGGCATTTGTTTGATTTTTGTGATCAAATAGTCAGAATTTGAAGATTACACCTTGCTTATTATCAAAAGTAACAAAACACGGAGATTGCTATTTGGTGTTAATGGTGGTTAGGCTACAAAACTGAATTCGTTGTGTACACATTCCAGGTCCAATGAGCCGGGCTGGGCCGGGCCGGGGTAGCAGGGGCGGGGCGGGGCGTGTTCGGTACGCCATGAGAGTTTCGCGATTTGAATCGTGGGTTCTGTATCGCGGTTCTTCGGTTCGGTTCGAATTTCGTTACACCCCTAGTGTATATATATATATATATATATGATTAATCTAATATAGGATGCGTTTGGTTAAATTAATGAACGATGCAGTAGCACTTCATTGTACAAGTGATCATCTTTATCTTTTAGTCCAGTCAGTTTATGAAAAAAGGTTGAACAAATTGCAACAGAAGCGAACTCAACTGATTTTGTATCCTCAATATGTCCTGAGTAAGGAAAAAAAAAGCCCAGAAGAATCCCATTAGGGGAAAGTTTCGAAAAAGACCCAAATATAGCCTGTTCATACACCTATTCATTCTTTTTCTCACGTGAATAGGGTAAAAATTTTAACCTTTAAATATCATGATGGAAATTTACTGAGTTGATTACTTGCATCAAGACAAACAAAAAATGTATTACAAGTTTTTTGAAATTGTTTGTTAACATGGACAAATGGTGCATAATCTAATTACATATGTGCTAATTTGCATAAATACCACAACAAATCTAAACATTGGGTATAGCAGGTGAAAATATCTGTGTAATGTTGTGCGCACAAATTCCAGTCGTCTTGCACTTGATGTTTAAACTGACAGGACTTAAAAACACATGCAAATGATGCAAAAATAAACTGTTACTCTATGATGGTTAAACTTTGCAATTAATCTGCGATCACATGCGTTCCGAACCAGAGCCGATCAACTATGATTACTATACTTGAAATCACACATCCTTGTGACTATTGTGCACACTTCGCGATATCGATATTAAAACGATACATCGCGCAGCCCTAATAAAAAACAAAAACACACAATTTTTACAAAATAAACACTTAACTAATTTCAAATTCAAACAAACCTTAGATGCAGTCTGACAATTTACATCACTGCTCCACTCAGCATTTTGTGGGTCATCCAGTTCCTACAATAGAAAAAAACATTATTAGTCGTGCATTGCCGTTTGAGCTGCGTGCGCTGAAGCTGAAAATGATCACTGTTAAGCTTTACTACAGCGTTAATTCTAAACCAAATGCATCCTATATGAGATTAATCAGATATAGATAGGCCTACACAAAATAAACACAATATTACAACTTACATTTGCACAAAACAAGAGGCTGCGAATGCACACGCAAACTTAGTCATGATGAAGATGTAAAATGGTCCGACGCACTCGCTATAGGGATCTCCCAGTCACGTGACCCCTGGCCGCGTGTCAGCCATTTTGACGGAATACATTCGTCAGCTACCAGAGCCCGTCTCTGCAGCTACTCAGTGGGCCCCCCCTAATAATAAATCCATTACCATGGGTAATATATATTATTAGTATATTATTATACTAATAATATAATTATTATTATACTATATTAATAGTATATCACGGTATCACGAGTCCTGATGGGTAATGATGCATGCAAGTAGTTATAAAGTATGCCTTGAGGACCTTGAGTCTGTAATAAAAGTTGTGTATGCAAGGCATATATCATTAATTAAAAGAAGACTGTTCTACTTTAGGAAAAGTGGTTTTATTTAATTTTAAGATATTTAAGTCAGAGTGCTAAATCTTTATTGCATGTGCAAACTTTAAAATCATTCATATTAACAGGTTAATAGATGTTTTTTCTGGGAGTATAATGGGGTTTGGAAATTTTAGAGAAATTCTAAAGGAATGCATTACAATTTAACAAAACCCATTATATTTTAGTCGACTAAAACTAGACCAAAAGTAAAAAAAAATTCAGATGACTAAAATATGACTAAAACTAAATGGAATTTTAGTCAAAGGACTATGACTAAAACTAAAACCCATTGTTGCTGTATGTCTTGCAGAAATTAGCTTGAATCTTAACCAAACATTATAATCATAAACCAAAGTGTAATATAAAACTATTTTAGCTTACCTCTGGTTCAGCTTCTGGATATTCATCCACATCTTCAGTCTCTGCTGAATCGGTGTACTGCTACACATCACATTACAAAGGTTATTATATGGCTGAGATTTTAGGACCTTTTATTTTAGATAAAAATACCCTGTGACACTTTAATCAAATAGCATTGTTGCTGTATGTCTTGCAGAGATTAGCTTGAATCCTAATCAAACATTATAATCATAAACCAAAGTGTAATATAAAACTATTTTAGCTTACCTCTGGTTCAGCTTCTGGATATTCATCCACATCTTCAGTCTCTGCTGAATCTGTGTACTGCTACACATCACATTACAAATGTCATTATATGGCTGATATTTTAGGACCTTTTATTTTAGACAAAAATACCCTGTGACACTTTAATCAAACAACATTTAATACTGACCTCACGTTCACTTTCTGTAAATACCAAAAAATCTTCTGAATTGGCTGGTTCCTAAAAAAATATTGTATTAGAGAAGTATTTATCTAGCATGCCATTGCTTGGAAAAATGATTCAAAGACCACATGACTCTTTAAAATGTGTCACACAGGTCGAGGGGAGGAATGCTCGGATGACCAACCGCCCCCCCCCTCTCTTACTGAGTCACCACCGTGGGGAGCCGACACCACAGGCACACAACAGAGGACTACGGAGACACAGGTAAGTTTCAAAGGAGAAACAATCTTTATTGAACGATAAAACAAGGGGCATCAATTGGATAGCCTTCACTGTCCTCTAGATATCCTTCTGTCACGGGCGGGCGTGTCGCAACTGTCACGGTGTCCCCTGGGCGGCAATTTAGGGACTCCGTTCGCCAGCGGTGCTGCAGACTCCCAGACTCAGATAGTGAGAATAACAGGTAAGGGTTATTCACAGTACACGGCTCTCCCTTCGGTTCACAGGGGGGCGAGCCAGCGAATCACTAGACGGCTTCACCAGCGATGCTGCATGCTTCTGGACTCAAACAGTAAGTAGAACAGGTAAGGATATTAACAGTACCGAGAACTCTCATCGGCACACCGTAATGGAACAACGGTTTGAAGGCTTACTTTTTCCCAGCAGGGCTGCAGACTTCCGAACTCGGGCAGTAAGTATAGCAGGTAAAGATCCTTCGCAGTGCGCGGTACTCTTCGGTCCACAGGAGGAAGACAGTGAGTTAAAGGTTTACTTCGCCCATGATGCTGCGTCCTTCTGGACTCGAACGGTAAGTAGAACAGGTGAGGATCTTTACAGTACAAAATACTCTCTTCAATGTGCAGCAGGAAGACAATGGATTAAACAGGGTACTTTACCAGTGATGCTGTATACCTCTGGACTCGGACAGTAAGTAGAACAGGTAAGAATCTTCACAGTACACAGTACTCTCTTCAGCTCGCAGTAAGGAGACAGTGAATTAAAAGGTTGCTTCCCAAATGATGCAGTGTGCTTCTGGACTCAACAGTAAGTAGAGCAGGTAAGGATCTTCGCAGTACAACGTACTCTCTTCGGTACACAGCAGGAAGACAATGAATTAAAATGGTACGTTACCAGTGATGCTGTAGGCTTCTGGGCTCAAACAACAAGTAGAACGGGTAAGAATCTTCACAATACTCTCTTCAATTCACAGTGAGGAGACAACGGGTTAAAAGATCGTTTCTCCAGTGATACTGCAGGCTTTTGAGCTCAAACAGTAAGTAAAACGGGTAAGAATCTTCACAGTACAATGTACTCTCTTCAGTGCACAGTAAGGAGACAATGGATTAAAAAGGGCACGTTACCAGTGATGCTGCATGCGTCTGGACTCAACAGTAAGTGGAACAGGTAAGGATCTGCACAGTACCCTCTTCAATTCACAGTGAGGAGACAATGGGTTAAAAGATCGTTTCTCCAGTGATGCTGTAGGCTTTTAAGCTCAAACAGTAAATAACAATTAAGGACCTTCACAGTACAGAGTACCCTCTTCAGTGCAGCTGTATCACACTGGACTTCCAATCGGGAGCAGATAGAATAACTTTCCACAACGTGTAAATGGGGCTAGGGCCACTTCTCAGCAAAGGCACAGCACACTTGTGTTCACTTCAATTCCACAGCCACAAATCAATGTGCATCAATAAGGCAAAAGCACTGCAATTCACTCACACGTTAAGGCTGGTCAGAGGCCCCACTCAGTTTGATGCGCTCGCTCCACGAGGGATTTCTCTCTCAATTCCTCCTCAACACACTCTGAAACACATAGCTCTTCCAACAATCAGATCCACATTTACTGCGTCCTCTTCCAGCAATTTAAATACTCATAAGATGAAATCAGTTCACTTATCTCTTCTCTCTCCTTCCACAGCACCAATCCAGACGATAGCTCAGTCCAGCAGACTTCCCACAAACGATCACTCTGATCC
The DNA here is from genome assembly GCA_029959095.1 of Rhinichthys osculus. Classification (NCBI taxonomy): domain Eukaryota; kingdom Metazoa; phylum Chordata; class Actinopteri; order Cypriniformes; family Leuciscidae; genus Rhinichthys; species Rhinichthys osculus. Next base: position 2,499,506 of record JARWKJ010000002.1, on the reverse strand, counting down.
AGCCAACTCAAATGGGCGATCTCCACACCCCGACGGTTTTCCTGAGGAAGCTTGTCTCCAACACTGCTCCAAGTCAACCCTTTACGCTCTTCAAACACTTCCAACTCACTGAGCACTTCAAACCCACTGAACATCAACGACAACACTCTCTGAATGGTCCCTTTTTATCCTGGCTTGCGTAACAGGAAGCCTGTGTGAGCGCCGCTTCTCTCTCTCTCACACCTGTAATGCATTAGCGCTAATCAGTGCGGGCATGTTTACATCACCGGAGTGGGGCGTGTTGCACACAATACCTTCCCCTGGGAAACTTAGGACTCTCAAGAGGGTTCCGCTTGCCGAGCGATTTTGTCACCCGTGACATCCCCCCCTGCCAATCGGTTCTAGTCCCTAGAACCGGCGTTTCCTCAGTCCCATTCGCCATACCTCGCAGGTGGCTGTCCTCGGGTGTCCCGCTGAGATCGTCGGGGTGGCGAGGGCGGAGCCGCTCTGGCCTCAACTTCATGGTCCCTCGGGACCACAGCCCACCCCACCATGGGTACCTCTGGAGCGGGTGGCGCACTCGGGGTCTCAGCCACTGGCTGCGGGTAATTCGGACATGGACGGAGCAAGTTTCGATGGAGCACCCTTATTGGTCCTGGCTTCCCTTCGGGCCGTACAGAGTAGACGGGAGCATCGGGCCCTTGTCGTTGTTCCACCACATATGGCGTCGACTCCCAGCGATCGCTGAGCTTCCCCTTCCCGGGGCGCCGGTTGTCCCTTACCAGCACTCGCTCCCCAGGCAACAACGGGGCCTCCCGGGCAGTCCGGTCATATAGCCGTTTATTCTTGGCAGCGGCTGCACTCAGATGGTCTGAGACTCGTCGATAGGCATTTAGCAGTTGGTGGTGGTGCCGATTCACCCAGTCAGTGGTACTATACCCTCTTTCTGCAGCCTCGGTCCCCAGGAGCAAGTCCACAGGCAAACGGAGATGGCGCCCAAACATAAGGTAGGAAGGAGCATACCCTGTGACACTGTGCACACTATTGTTATAGGCTTGTAACAGCGAGGGAAGATTCTCGGCCCATTGGCCCTGTTGTTCACTCTCTAAGGTCCCCAATAACCCCAACAAGGTCTGGTTAAATCTTTCGCACCCCCCGTTACCCTGAGGGTGGTATGAGGTCGTATGGGTTTTTCGGCACCCATAAAGGTGGCTCAGCTCCTGGATGACCCGGGACTCGAAATTTGGACCTTGATCTGAGTGTAGGGTTTCTGGGCAGCCAAAAGGTTGTATCACTGCTCTCCAAAGAGCGCTGGCTGTGGTAACTGCCGTTTGATCGACGGTGGGGACAGCCCAAGCATATTTGGTGAATAAGTCGGTCATGACCAGAATATTTTGAAATCGGTCCGTCGGCCGACCCAGAGTCAGGAAATCTATCCCTACCATATGCAGAGGTGCTTTAGGTCGTAGGGGAACCAATGGGGCTCGGACTTCCTTCCTGCGCTTGAACAATGTACACCGTGGGCAACTCTGAACAAACTTCTCGACCCTTTTTTCCATCCTAGGCCAGTAGAAATACCTCCTCAGCAGGGACAGTGTCCTCTCTTGGCCCTGATGGCCCGTATGGGTGTGATATGCAGTCAATAGCTCCGAAACTTGGCCCTCCGGTACAGCAACCTGATGTATGATCTCCTGTGTGCAGGGATCCCGCCTTAAACGACAGATTACTCCTTCTCGGAGTTGCAGCCTCTTCCACTGCCCCAGAAGCTGTCGTACCCCCACCGTCTGAGCCCGCCTTTCCTCTGCCCTCGGCATGTTTCCCTGTCTGAGGTACAACAGGAGCTGACCCAGATCTGCATCTCTCTGCTGCAGCCCTCTCCACCGTCCGGGGTCCCACCCCCAACTGGACGGAACAGGCTCCGGGGCCCCAGGGGCTTCCACCACTGCCACCAGCAACTCGTCTTCAGTACCAGGGGTACAGAGGGGTGTTTGATCGTCTCTCCGGGTGGCTGGGAGTCTAGACAGGGCATCTGCGTTCACGTGTTCTCTGCCGGGACGATATCTGAGCTGGTAATCATAATTTGCTAGCTGTGCCACCCAGCGCTGCTCTACTGCCCCCAACTTAGCGGTCTGCAAGTGTACTAAGGGATTGTTGTCTGTAATCACCGTTACCTTGGCTCCCCACAAGTAGTCCTTAAACTTCTCCGTCATGGCCCACTTCATCGCCAGCAGTTCGATTTTAAAGGAGCTATAATTTGACGTGTTTCGTTCGGCGGGGTGTAAACTTCGACTTGCGTAGGCTATTACTTTCTCCACTCCTTGCTGCTCTTGGGCCAACACGGCCCCCAATCCTGCGTTGCTGGCGTCGGTATACAAGAGGAACGGCCGGGTGAAGTCTGCATAGGCTAAGATAGGGGCCTTCAGAAGTTCCTGCTTAAGGTTCTGGAAGGCGGTCTCACAGGTGGAATCCCAGTGTACTGAGGGGGAGCCTTTACCACGGGCACGTCCAGTACCAGCCAAGAGTTGGTTCAATGGCTTTGCAAGCCCAGAGAATCCCTTTATGAAGCGCCGATAATATCCCACGAACCCCAGGAATGACCGCACCTGTCTCACTGTCCGGGGTGGCTCCCATCCTTGGACCGCCGCCACCTTCTCCGGGTCAGGGGAGATCCCTGCAGCACTGACGCGATGTCCCAAGAACTGCACCTCCTTCCGCAGCAACTGGCACTTGTCTGGCCTAAGCTTCAGCCCATATCTCTCCATGGCCCTGAAGACTTCCTCCAGATGATGCAGATGGGTGCGGAAATCAGGGGAGAAAACGATCACATCGTCTAGGTAGACCAGCGTTGAGTCGACTAATTGTCCTCCTAGGCAACGCTGCATCAGGCGTTGAAAGGTCGCAGGAGCATTGCACAGGCCGAATGGCATACGGTCCCATTCAAATAACCCAAACGGGGTGGTGAAAGCTGTCTTCTCCCTATCTCGGTCGTCCACCTGCACCTGCCAGTATCCACTCGCCAGATCCAATGTTGAATACCACGCCGCTTGGGTGAGACTGGTGAGCGAGTCCTCAATCCGTGGCAATGGAAATGCATCTTTCTTCGTTACGCTGTTGAGTTTGCGATAGTCAACGCAGAACCTCAAAGCTCCCGTCTTCTTTTGCACCAGAACGATGGGCGCAGCCCACGGACTACTGCTTTCCCGGATGATTCCTCCCTCCAGCATCCCTTTCAACAGGGTGCGGACCTCGGTATAAAGAGTGGGGGGCACCGGACGGTAGCGCTCCCGACTAGGTGTCGCCTCACCAGTGGGTATTTGATGCTTCACCACCCCTGTGCAGCCATAATCCTCTTCGTGTGTTGAAAACACATGTTGCCACTTCTTCAGCAGCTCCTGAAGCTGTACCACTTGTTCCTCTTCCAGGTTCTCACCCTTCAGGGACTCTCCCATCAAATGGGCCGGCACTCCTCTTCCAACCGAACCCAGTTCTACCTCGACGGGACGGACAGCAACTTCCACCACCGCAGGGCTCACCTGTCTGAAGCAGACGTCTTGGTGTTCATGCACCTGGACAGGACGTACTGAGGAAACTCGGGCCAGACGTTGGTGTCGGCGAAGGAGCACAGGGTAAGGATTTGTATTCCGTACTTTGACTGCGACTCGCCCACGGCGAACAACCGCCAGCCCGTGAGCCACTTCAACTGGCTGACAATCTTCATGAGGCTCTACCAGGACACAGGTACCTGCCTCACGGGGTCCTGCGGGTACACGGACCCAAAGAACGGTCTCACTCTGGGCTGGAATAGACAGAGCGTACCGACAGGTAACTCGACCGATGTCTTCTCTTTCTTCCATGTGATTAGCTGTGTGCACTCTTCGGCAATCGGCCAGAATTCGGTCCCAGTCCTGTTTCACCGGTGACTGAGACGTCCGAGCCGGCCGGTCCCGAAACAATTCTTCCCAGCAATCCAGTATAACGTTCATCCCTAACAGTGCTCGATGAATGCCCAAGCAATGATCTCGGACGATAACTACCCCTTTTTGTGGGACGGGGACCCCTCGGACAAGAAAGTCTACCACGATGTACCCAGTATACGGGATGTCCAGACCATTAGCCCCCCGTAAGGTCAGCTTGGAAGCTTCTGTTGCTTGGAGCCGATGATCTGCGAACAACTCCTGGGCCAGGCTCTCTGAGAATAACGTAACTTGAGACCCTGTATCAACCAGACAGTCTATCGTGACTCCATTAGCTTGAACCTCCACGGTGGGGCAATGTCCCACCCAGTTATCTCGTGCAGCAGGAAAAGGAGGGTCACACAAAGGGGTCCCGGCCACTTGACCCACAGTGGCCGGTGGGACTAAAAACCCCCTTGAGAACCCCGGCGAAGCCCACACTGGCGGCTGATATGTCCCGGATCTCCGCAATTGATACAGATGGGCCTTCCTTGATCATCCCACTGGAACCGGGGGCCCACAGGACGTAGGGGGCGGCGCACAGGGCCTCGCCCCTCCTCCGAATACGACCTCCCTCTCGCCACTGCTCCGCCCTCGACTCGTCCTCGACGAAGTTCACCCAGCAGGTTCCGCGATAATTCCGCCATCTGTCCCTTGACATCCTCTAGCAGCTCGGTCCTCAGTTTCTGCTTCCAATCGTCCGGTTCGGCAGGAGCAGGTCCACTAGCACTACTTGCTGCCACACAAACTGGGGTACGAGTTACGTCTCCCTGGTCTATTTCCAACGCCAAGGCCTCTTGTCGCAGAGCCTCAAAGGTCATAGTGGGGTCTCGTCGAAGCTGAAGTCGTATGCCCTGGCGTACCGGCCCTTCACGCAGCCCCAAGACGAATTGGTCTCGTAGCAAGGCATCCCCTTCACCCAGTCCATGATCCAGTCGCCCCTTCAGCCGGCCAAACTGCTCCCGTAACTTTAAGGAGTATGCCCGAAGTGTCTGCGTAGGTCCTTGTTGATAGTTGAAGAACTGGGCACGAAGAGTGGCCACTGGGGTAGAGTCTCCATACAATCCAAACAAGAAATCAAAGATAGTTTTCGCAGTAGCCCGTGTGGCTTCCGGTGCAGCCAGTACTTCCCTTTTTGCTTCTCCTTCCAATGAGCCCAACACAAACTGTACTCTCTGCGCGGCACTCAGTCCCTGTAGTCCAGCCAGGTACTCCGTCTGCGCCCTCCAATCCTGCAAACTTAACTCCGACCCCTGTCCTCCATAGCGCTGCGCCCAAGGAGCTCCCATGAAGATCGGCATGACTTGTGGACGAGCCGCGGGTGCCTCTTCGTCCGCCATCGCGTACCTGTGGCCGCTACAACTCACGGTGTGTATCCTGCCGACTGCGCCACTTGATGTCACACAGGTCGAGGGGAGGAATGCTCGGATGACCAACCGCCCCCCCCCTCTCTTACTGAGTCACCACCGTGGGGAGCCGACACCACAGGCACACAACAGAGGACTACGGAGACACAGGTAAGTTTCAAAGGAGAAACAATCTTTATTGAACGATAAAACAAGGGGCATCAATTGGATAGCCTTCACTGTCCTCTAGATATCCTTCTGTCACGGGCGGGCGTGTCGCAACTGTCACGGTGTCCCCTGGGCGGCAATTTAGGGACTCCGTTCGCCAGCGGTGCTGCAGACTCCCAGACTCAGATAGTGAGAATAACAGGTAAGGGTTATTCACAGTACACGGCTCTCCCTTCGGTTCACAGGGGGGCGAGCCAGCGAATCACTAGACGGCTTCACCAGCGATGCTGCATGCTTCTGGACTCAAACAGTAAGTAGAACAGGTAAGGATATTAACAGTACCGAGAACTCTCATCGGCACACCGTAATGGAACAACGGTTTGAAGGCTTACTTTTTCCCAGCAGGGCTGCAGACTTCCGAACTCGGGCAGTAAGTATAGCAGGTAAAGATCCTTCGCAGTGCGCGGTACTCTTCGGTCCACAGGAGGAAGACAGTGAGTTAAAGGTTTACTTCGCCCATGATGCTGCGTCCTTCTGGACTCGAACGGTAAGTAGAACAGGTGAGGATCTTTACAGTACAAAATACTCTCTTCAATGTGCAGCAGGAAGACAATGGATTAAACAGGGTACTTTACCAGTGATGCTGTATACCTCTGGACTCGGACAGTAAGTAGAACAGGTAAGAATCTTCACAGTACACAGTACTCTCTTCAGCTCGCAGTAAGGAGACAGTGAATTAAAAGGTTGCTTCCCAAATGATGCAGTGTGCTTCTGGACTCAACAGTAAGTAGAGCAGGTAAGGATCTTCGCAGTACAACGTACTCTCTTCGGTACACAGCAGGAAGACAATGAATTAAAATGGTACGTTACCAGTGATGCTGTAGGCTTCTGGGCTCAAACAACAAGTAGAACGGGTAAGAATCTTCACAATACTCTCTTCAATTCACAGTGAGGAGACAACGGGTTAAAAGATCGTTTCTCCAGTGATACTGCAGGCTTTTGAGCTCAAACAGTAAGTAAAACGGGTAAGAATCTTCACAGTACAATGTACTCTCTTCAGTGCACAGTAAGGAGACAATGGATTAAAAAGGGCACGTTACCAGTGATGCTGCATGCGTCTGGACTCAACAGTAAGTGGAACAGGTAAGGATCTGCACAGTACCCTCTTCAATTCACAGTGAGGAGACAATGGGTTAAAAGATCGTTTCTCCAGTGATGCTGTAGGCTTTTAAGCTCAAACAGTAAATAACAATTAAGGACCTTCACAGTACAGAGTACCCTCTTCAGTGCAGCTGTATCACACTGGACTTCCAATCGGGAGCAGATAGAATAACTTTCCACAACGTGTAAATGGGGCTAGGGCCACTTCTCAGCAAAGGCACAGCACACTTGTGTTCACTTCAATTCCACAGCCACAAATCAATGTGCATCAATAAGGCAAAAGCACTGCAATTCACTCACACGTTAAGGCTGGTCAGAGGCCCCACTCAGTTTGATGCGCTCGCTCCACGAGGGATTTCTCTCTCAATTCCTCCTCAACACACTCTGAAACACATAGCTCTTCCAACAATCAGATCCACATTTACTGCGTCCTCTTCCAGCAATTTAAATACTCATAAGATGAAATCAGTTCACTTATCTCTTCTCTCTCCTTCCACAGCACCAATCCAGACGATAGCTCAGTCCAGCAGACTTCCCACAAACGATCACTCTGATCCAGCCAACTCAAATGGGCGATCTCCACACCCCGACGGTTTTCCTGAGGAAGCTTGTCTCCAACACTGCTCCAAGTCAACCCTTTACGCTCTTCAAACACTTCCAACTCACTGAGCACTTCAAACCCACTGAACATCAACGACAACACTCTCTGAATGGTCCCTTTTTATCCTGGCTTGCGTAACAGGAAGCCTGTGTGAGCGCCGCTTCTCTCTCTCTCACACCTGTAATGCATTAGCGCTAATCAGTGCGGGCATGTTTACATCACCGGAGTGGGGCGTGTTGCACACAATACCTTCCCCTGGGAAACTTAGGACTCTCAAGAGGGTTCCGCTTGCCGAGCGATTTTGTCACCCGTGACAAATGTACATTATAACTAACAATTAACAGGCGTTTCTGTTTATTTGCCAAAAGTAAATTTGACTAAAATCAAACTTTTTTAGCTCAGCAACTTTTTACATAAATTAAGTCACACAAACCTGAGATTCCATTTCAGAACATAGGCCTATGTCACCATGTATTGTTTGGGCATCTTTTGCCTAAATGTTTTAAGATAAAAATGGTATAAATAAGTGTTTGTCCACCATAACCTTGTAAAACAAGACAACTGATAACTAACTTATACACTGATGAAAAAAAATTACAAGCTTAAGTTAGCATGAAATTGAAGTTGTGTGGCGCTTCATGTGGTGCTTAATGAGGTCCAGCTGCCTCTCTCTGGACATAATTATGTTTATGGACAGGGTTTGGGAGACTTTTCAAGCTCCATTCATTACATACAGAACGTGGCTGTTTGATTGGATAGTGAAAATTATTTTCATATTTCACATTTTTATTTCACTAAAATAAACAAACAGATAAATTGTTTACAGTAACATTAAAAAAATATGATCAATTTAGATTTTTTTGCTGACTCAAAAATATAGCACATGAAATCAACCACAAAACATTTTTATTGATTCATAAACAATACACATTGTATTTTAACAACTGATGATTTTCGTGGATATCAATGTAACCTAATGCCTCTACAATATTTACCTGCAACCTGCGCCTTTTGGTAGTTGCAGGCACCTCGGCCTCCACGTCCAAAAGATACTTCTTGTATGGGCCTCGCTGCGCCATTATCAGGTCAATTTGATTTAACAACTGTTTAACATTTTCTAAAAAATAAAAAAAAATAGTAAAGAAAAATTAGGCACAGAGGTATCGCTGATAAACGAAAAATTTCGACTGTCGTCATTTAGGCCTAGCTAACATATTAACGTTACTCACCTTCATGTCGTCCACGCCCGTATTGCTGGATTAGCTTACTGATTTAAGTTGACAAGACATTGTTCCACGGCAATGTTCCGATTTTAAAAAAAGTAAATGAGAAGTGATGAGTAACGTTACCCGTAAATAGAAGTTTTGTATGAAATATTTGATACGTAGACAAGAGCTTGAGTAGGTAGCAGTAGTGCGCTCACAGTTCAAAACGAAAAGTGCGCGAAATACATGTATACGTACTACGTACTGGCGTGTATGCGTACTCACGTGACGTTGCGTTCGTAACGGCGTAAAAAATAACGGACGGTTAGGTTCCAGTATCAGGGATTAAAGTGAAAAAAATTCTTCTGACTGAATTTTTTTTCAGGCCAAGTCATATTCCTGTAACTTTATTTAAATAGTCGAGACCAATAGTGTTTTAAGGGGAGATGTTTTAAACCGCTTTAATATTGCCAGTGTGCGTATTTTAAAAGCTGTTTTAATCTATGAAAAACAATTACTTATCTTGACAAATAATCAACCATCTACATAACTTTTCAGTGCATGTTTTTATTTATCTTATAAGACCAAACAATGCTAAACTATGTTAATATATAGTTTGTTCCATGGCAAATCGTTTTGGCTGAGGGCAAAGTGAAGTTTCATAACTTTATATATTTAGGCTATTTAACTTTGTAGCCTATTAGAGAGCTGACTTATGTTTGACTGAATTGTTTGCTTTTATTTCTCATTGTATAGCTTATTATAGCCTACCTATTAGGCTACTTATACTTTTGAACGGGATATTATTGATCATTAAAACTGACATTTAACAAAAAGAGACAGGGTTGTGTAATTTTATATATTCTAAAATATTCTTTATATATATATATATATATATATATTTACTATGCATTACTTTCACTGTATGTGTACATGCATAATACAATAAAACGATACAACCCTGTCTGTTTGTTAAATGTCAGTTTTAATGATCAATAATGTTTCATATTTTTAAAATGAAAACAAAAAGAAGCAGGGTTGTGCTTTATATTTCGTGTTGTTATAAATGTATGAAGTGAAGATAATCAATGTGCGTTGCCTGAACCACATTTGTGTGGCCATTAATATGTTTATGATAATATGTTAATTTATAAATGAAAAGAGGCAGAGTTGTATTTTATACCATATTTCGTTTTATGGTTGCCTAAAATATACATAAAGAGATAACCGGAGTAGCCAGAGCGAGCTGAGTGACGCGATCAAGAACGCACTGTTCCATTTGCAGAATAACCGGACTCGCGTCCTCTCGTCCTCGGGAGTTCGTTCTCCTGAGTCGAACTTGGCAAGTCCGAACTACCAGGACGCAAGTCCGAAGTTTGCGTAGGCTACTTGGTAGGCTATTGAGAAACGGCCAATATAGGGAATGCGGAGGTACGTCACGCCGTGTTGCATTATGGGACGCGGGCGCCATCTTTACAGGCACGATCTCTGTTTACCTTCAGTATAATAGTGGGTGTTTGGCTAAAACGAGGTAAAATTGAAGAAGAACGGAAGAAATGGAGATGTTTAAAGAAAAGGAGAAGGGACCCTACCGGGATAAACTAAATGCCACTGCCAAAAACGTTATTTGGACAAACTATCCGCGATAAACAACGTTGATACATCCGAATTAGTTTTGGTGTTCAAAGCCTATGCTAAGTTGATTACTATTGTACATAAAGTTCAAACTATTTTACCTAAAAATCAGCTCTAATAGTTAATGTTAGCTTGCTATTTTCAGCATATGTTAAGTTTTCATAGGTTGTGCAAGAAAAAAATTGTACATTACTTTATAATGCCACAAGGTGTGGTAACTTGTTAAATACAACTGTGCCTTATTGTCATCATTCAATGTTGACACATGTAAAAATGAGGGTATTTGGTCGTTTATTTTAAAATAGTTTGATGTATCTTTGCCCATTTATGTGTACTTAAAGGGTCTTTGTGGATGCAATCAGTACAGAAACAGAGAAGTCACTTAATGTATTTATTAAGCAGTTATATAAAAACATGATTCACAAACATTTTTTTAAAAAAGGCATGTAAAAAGATGTACAGAATATCAAAGCAAATTGTTAACTTAATTGAAAACAAAATAAATATAATTTGATTCATGAAAGGTGTCCTGTCTTTATCATCTGCTAACATGAACCACAAATTCAACATCATTCATCAACTATCCTCCTAACTGTTAGTCATCGAGGAATATACAATACACAACCTCTTGCTTTGTACAACTTTTAACAAACCTAGTATGCAGTGGAGGACAGAAAGTAAAGTTTTTCCTCATGATTGCGGCACCCACACGCGATCCGGCGTCTTCTCGTCAGCTGCTCCCTATGCAGCTCCTCGACCTGCTTCCCTTGTTGTTTTTTCCAAGAAAGAAAGGTGAAAAAACGTATTCCGTTGTCCAGATTCCTCCCTGAACGATCGTGTGACCTGTTATGGCAGTTGAACTGAACAACCATATCGACGTTTATTAAAATCTCGACAGAAAATCCAAACACAGCCTCCAACACATGCATTTAAATACAGCGGTATTGGGCGCGATCCTGTAAATATGGCGGCGGACCCATAATGCAACACGGCGTGACGTCATCTCCACATTCCCTATTGACCCGCGTTCTGTTTTCTATCATGCGCCGTGCACGTTTGCGCGCTCGGGCTCGGACCGCAGCAAACGAGCTGTAGCCTGACATGCACTTCTCCAAAGATTAATTGAGTGAACACGGAGCAGTTTTTTCCGTGAGCGGGAATTGAAAACCCGGAGTGGACCATAAGCGAAGTGATAACAGAATGCTTAGAGTGGAGAGAGGAACGTGCTTTCGCTCCACTCCAGGCTTTGATCACATCCCCCTCAGCAAGGTGAATACACCTCGTCTCTCCTTAATTTAAGACCTATTCAAACTGTTCAAACTAAAATTAAGACATTTATCACACTATTTGAGAAACGAAAGCCTATTTACGGCCTTAAAATTATGAAAAGTTAATTTAAGACATAAGGACAGACGGGAACCCTGCAATTGACGGAAATCCGTCATAGACTCGCTGCAATTAACGGAAATCCGTCGTAGCGACGGAGAACTTTAATCCCTGCAGTATCCACTTCCAGCTTGCTTAGCCTTTATTCCTTTCTTTTACTGTCTAGTCTATGCTTTATTCAGATTAATTTGTCGGAAAATGGATGTGTCAAATTTCCACTGCCTTTTTTCATTTTTTTGAAGAGGGGTCGTTTGCTGTAGGGGACCTCAAGTGGGTAAACCTGAGTGGTTGCGGAGTTTCTAGGGACAAATTGAACCCACAAGAGTGGAAAAAAGATACCGTTAGTGATGGGCAGATCGAGGCTTCGTGAAGCAATGAAACAGTCGAAGCAAATGTGCCATTTTGTTTCGAGGCTTCGAATCAATCCGAAACCCGTCTCCACGGTGACACCTAGTGGTCACTTGCAGGTGTTGATCTGAAACAACCTTTACAAAGAGCTAATAAAAAAATGTGTTGTTTTTTTTTTTATTATTGTATTTTTGTAATATATGAAGCTTGTAACCTGTAGTCTCTTCACATTGCATAATGTGATTTTGGTCATGAAAAATGAATATTAATAAAAATAAATCAAGCCACAATGTCTCCCTTTCTTATAGATTTTTATTCAAAAATATTAATTTCTCTGCTGTTGAAGGACTCAGCCTACTTCTTTTTTTACAGATAATTTCTCCAGCCTTTGAAAAAATTCTCTCACAAGGGACACTTGTTGCTGGCATACAAAGATATTTTTTAGCTAGGACATACAAATGAGGAAAGATTACTGCTCTCTCTTTCCAGTAAGTTAGAGGATCATGAGTTCTGGGCAAAAACGCATCGCTGAGGTATTTTTTCACTTCCACTGTGGCATCAGCTGTAGGATTGTGTATCATCTGGGTCTCACGGATACGATTGTCAAAATGTTCCCATAAACTGTCTTGTGTTTCAACTGGTGTTGATGATGATGGGCCTGATGTTGACATTTGTGGTTCTGAATTAAAAGAAAACGGCAATTAGTAACAAATCATAAACTGACAACACATATGAAGTATAAATTTCATGAATCACATTACATAAGATAACATAGACTGAAACTCACCAGGAGTTGTGTTTGAACGCATCAGTGAAGCACACTCCAGTGTGATGTGCTTTTCAGCATCCAGGGCTTTGGCAGGATTTCCAAAAGCCACATTTTTAAACCTTGGGTCCAGCAGTGTAGCCAGTGCCAAGGCTCTAAAAGTCTCGTACCCTCCACATCTGGAGTGCAGACCTTCTTGTAGATGTGAGCCTATGAGCCAACACAAGAGAAAACCATATTAATTAAAATAATGACAACAATATGAGAGTTATGGCCAATTACACGTATGGTCATAGTGTCCTACCTAATTGTACAGTTGATTCCTGCGTTGCATTTCCTTTTTTCTGTGCAAGCTTGTGCTGCAACATCCTGTACAGTGGTATGAGCTTTGAAGCAGACACTCTCTGTTCCTCTGACATCTCTGTTGTTGCTAGTTTGAATGGTTGAAGAAGTGTCAATGACTGTTGAATAATGTCATACTCAAGACTTGTCAGGGGAGCAGTATCACTGTTTAAATTGGCAAGTGCAGCACCCACTGGCTCACGTTGCTCATACAAGCGTTGTAGCATGTCGAATGTGCTGTTCCATCTCGTTTCAACCTCCTGTATCATTTTCAGACTTGGTCTGCCCATCAAGCTCTGCATCTCCACAAGCTTGTCCTTTGCTTTGCAGCTGGATCTGAACAACCCCACTATCTTTCTGGCTTTCTGGCGAATTTCATTGATGACTGGGGTTTGATCCAGGGCCTTTTTCACTATCAAATTCAAATTATGAGCAAAACATGGGACATGGCGAAGGTTGAGTAGCTGGGCACTTAGGATCATGTTGGATGCATTGTCAGTCACCATGCAGTGAACTTTGGAGGTTATTCCCCACTCAGCCATTAGCAAGGCTTTAGCCTCCATGAGATGCTGGGCTGTGTGGGTTTGGTAAAACCTCCTTACACCCAGTAAAACAGTTGCCATTGTTGCCTCTGGTGTTATGTAATGGCATGTTACACCAAGATATCCATCCATATTAATGGAAGACCACATGTCAGCCGTAAGGCTAACAAATTCCGCCTTTTGTAGGTCCTCCATTGTCTTCTCCTTGGTTGTGTTGTACCTTTCGCTGACCATTGTTTTAAGCACCTTCCGGGATGGGAGGACATAGCTTGGATCAAGCTTGTTCACAAAGGCCCTGAAACCCTCATCCTCCACGATGGTGAAGGGCTGCAGATCCTTCACCACCATGTTCAGAAGAGCCTCATCCAATTCCCTCTGTCTGCCTTTTAAAAGAGAAGATAAAACATACTTTCAGACAAATATATTGGAAAAATAGTAGCCTACCGTGAAAGTAGTCTACTGGTTCATTTGGAAACCTTCCTAAACAAAGTTATGTTATGAATATTTATGCTCAGTGTGCAGAGAAAGATAAAGTGCATTATAGAAATACAACAATTACAAAAAAACAAAATGATGTCTTGGCTGTAGATTGGGTACTCATATGTAGACATATAAAATGTATATTCACAAAGTATAATATTATATTGACAACATTTGTTTTTAAAGTGATTGGCAGTTGTGATTGGGATGTTAGGCATGTCTTAGTCCATGGCCTTTCTAAACAATGGCCCAACACTTAGTTATTATATTTCACTTATAATTAGCCTATATTTCAAACAATGCATACCTTGCTTAGATGGCCCAGCAGTGTCAGTAGCAGGCCTTGGTACAGGGGGAACACTACCATCCTCTGCACCCTGCAGAATGGCAGGATGAATGCTCCTCAAATGGCGCATCATGGATGTATTGTTGCAGTAGGCTAGCTGCCGATCACAATACACACATCTCACTTTATTTGGGGTTTCCAAATGGAAATGCTCCCACACCACAGATGAACGGCATCTCTTCTGTGGAGCCTCCATTTCTTTCTATCTATCTATCTATCTATCTATCTATCTATCTATCTATCTATCTATCTATCTATCTATTTTATATGTAGCCTATCTATCTAATAATCTATATGTATCTGTAATATATGTATCTATCTATTAATCTATATATATATATATATATATATTTCTATCAATGCATCTATTAATGTGTCACTATATGTACTCTGTGTGTCTCTAAGTCAATGTGTAAATGTAAATTAAATCCTAAATATAACTAAACAAATCGCACTATAAATGTCACTATATCACCAAAAATCCGCTATCTCAAAACCAAACTCCTCTCACAAAAACCCACGATATGAAAATGCGTTGACAAAACTTTTATACTGTGTGATTGTGTGATTTGTTCCCGAACCGACCAATCAATGAAACCCTGATTCGGAGGAGCACTCCACCTGATGAAACACTTAGACGCTTCATTTAGCCGTTGTCACGTGACGTGGGTGTTTTGAATCACGATTCGGATCAGTGTTTCGAATCATCTTTGCTTCGGGATCTCGCAAAGCTTCGGAACGTCTGTTTCGCGCCAGCCATCCTTAGATACCGTGGTAACGGTGAGATGGCCTGCCAAAAAGGGCCAGTCTCAACTCTACCCTGCGAGAATTCTTAAAATGTCAGGTAAGTTTTGGACCTCAGTGAAAACTCTGTTAAAATGTTTATTTTACTCGCGGTCTCTTCCCAACTAACATAGCAGCTAATACGCGTAACGTTAACTGTTAGTCATTGCTAACCTCTGAGGACGGTGGACCTTATTCACTCACATGTAAATTTTTGGTCAGCTATATACTTTCTTACTGTAGGTATGTTTTTATATGTACAAAACGGTGCTTTTATGAAATTAAAATAAAACTTTTGCCCATGAGGCGTCAAAAATGGACCTAAACTAAGAGAGTGACGTCACACAGGAACGATAAATACAGGCTATATAAATATAGCGTGAAAAGCTTTTAAGTGGACAAATTCAAATACATTTTTTGTGTGTCTTTATGCAATCAAACAAACTGTGTTTGAGACCAAAAATAACTCTAAATAAAGTCTTCAAGTTGTATTGAGAAAAACTGTCACTGACTTGTATCAATTCTAACAGTTTTATCAAACCCACACAGATTCTGCTCTGTCAAATGCTTAAACAATTAAACCACTTTTAGTAGAGGTTTGTAATTTTGCACACAATTTATTTTCCAAACAGCTGATAAGCTCAGTCTAATCAAATTAAGAGATGAACTTGTACAGGGCTATGAAAGTGAAGAGGACCGTGGTCGTGGAAAAAGGAAGAGAAAACCTCTTTGCATCTCTTCTGATGATGAAGAGCCTGAGGAGAAGGAAATAATTAAGAAAAAGGTATGTATCATGTGTTCAAAATAGTAGTCAATTAAATTTTATATAATTTAACCTGTATTGTAATAACTCTGCTAAAAAAAAAGTTATATACTGTGCTCTTCTACACTTTTAAGCCTGAAAAGAGGCCTAGTCTCTTATCAAAACTGCTGGAAAAGCGCAAGGAGCAATTAATTGTAAGTGAATGCATCATGATTTAGTGCATGATTATAGCTATTGTTGTAAATGGGTACATACATTGCAACAGTTTGTACTACCAATTCATCAATTATGCGTTTAGGACAATACAGCTGTACAGGAATGCACAAATTGCTGTGCCTTGAAAGAAAAAATAAAGCAGCTGGAAGAAGACAACAGAAGAGTACTTGTTCACTTGGACACCATAAATGGTAAAAAAAAACATTTCAGGTCTTCTTTGTAGTCTATGTAAAGATAGTGCATTGGTATAATTGATAGAGATTTATAGGGTGTTTTAGCTATCCGATCATGAAAAGATCAGGTGTAAATGCTCTCATTCAAAGCAGATTTAAATCCGATCGCTCAAACCACTTCAGGAGGGGGTCTGGGCCGCATTCTAGAAAAAAATGGTATAAATGCATCTGGTTGATGAATCTGCATATCTTGTCTTCCTCCCAACAATGCTGAAAAATAAACATGTGAGAGCGTGTTATAGGCTATATGTCGTGTAATAATGCACAATTTATGAATCTCTGTTTTTGAGTTGAAGAGCATGGTGTGTGCGATGAAGGGGGGCTTAGAAGAAAGAAGCACCCCTGCAAAACATCAAAAACCAGCCATACTTGCACATCCTCCACACTCATCGCAAGACAACCAAGTGAGGATGGACCCCCTTGAGGAGGATGTAAGTTTAGTTGTTGTTTTAAAGCACAATTGGTTGATAAAATAAATTTGTGAAACCTGGGTACATTTCCTACCATTTTGTCATAAGGGTTCAAATATTTTGGCATAAATTTAATCTTTCATTAAGTAAAAACGTGGCCAGGTACTCTATTTTCAATTTTTTAATTTTTTTTTAACTTAGGCCTTGAACATAGAGATACATTTAGCTGTATACATAAAAATGTTGTATCGTATCGCTGTTTCTTAGGTTGTTTTATCTGTGTTGCCAGAATATGATGTGCAGTTTTCCAAAACACAATAACATTTTTGTTGCCTATTCTTATTGTAGAAGTTTGAGTGGAATTTTATTTACTGAATGATATTGCTTGGTATTGGGAGCACAGTTGTTTTATTTACAGAACTAAAGAATAGCACTTATCGCCCTTACATTTTCCCCAGAGATGTTAAGACATCCAGTTTTGTATTACTATAAATGAATTTTAGCTGTTAAATATGTTTCCATGTGTCACTCTTCACAAATCCCAGTAGCTCATGCAGTAAATGGCTGATTCAGGTGTTTGAAAAGCAACAAGTGCCTCAAGCACATACAAACACAACATGATTTTAATAATGTATTAGTAAATGTTGAAATTAACATTAGCGAATATTAATAAATGCTGTAGAAGTATTATTCATTTTTAGTTCATGTTAACTAAAGTAGTTAACTAATGTTAACTAATGAAACCTTATTGTAAAGTGTTACCGTTTTTTTAAATGTCATTTTGGATGTTCTACTATTATTTTTTTTATGTTTTAGGTGCCCATTGCTGATGGCGTTACAGTTAACCAAATACAGCTTAAGCGATGCAACCATCAGCGACCTACAAAACGTGTGTGTGATCTGCTTGGGGTGATGTTCACACAGGAGGAGCTGTCAACACACTCCTTAACTGGATTAAAGGGAGGTGCATCAGAGAGTGTGAAACCTTGCTTGGATAAGAAGCATGTCAATGCCATTTTTGGTATGATACTTCTCACATTATTTTTTTATTCATTATATTGTGTACAGTTGTGTTAATTGTCACTAAATATTTCTCATAATTGTTTTTAATTATTTTTTTTAGAGTACACTTTAAAGAAGTTTCCATCTGCAAATATTAATGAGCTAAGAGTGGCAGCAAGAAACAAACTAAACAATGCAAGCAAGCTGTACAGGAAGGGGTAGGTTAAGACGGCAATTTGTGATCTTGGGCAAGGTGATAGAATATTTGCCTTCCTATTATGTGAGTTTGAGCTGGTTCTAGCTGTTTGGCCGAGCAATGGAAGACAAGGGTATAATTTCAAATCACAAATATGTATAGAAGAAAAACAAAATCTCAATGTCAGATTTTTCCAAGACATAAAGCAAAATTTGCCTGTGAACGCTTTATATAAAGACAATATAGTTAGGTCTAAATCTGGGTGATCACTTATATCAATGTTATATGTAAGCAATAAGGTACGAGAGGCTGTGCTGTATCGTGAAAAGGATTGGAACTAACCGTTTTATAAATATCATTATATCGTCCAGCCATAAAACTAACACCTAGTTTTTGTCAGTTTTCTTTTAAAAACATTGATTATGCTTAATAAACCAATAACGCATGTCGGAGTAAGGTCGACCTTTTAGTTTTTCGTCTCTTACTACGATTTCGTGCAGTATGTAAACGCATTAACCTGAAAAAAAAATTGTTTTGTGACCTCTGCTTTATGCTGATGTATTGTGTGTTTGTGTATTTACAGATCTTACCAAATTCTGGACGAGGAGTAAAGAAAGGATGTTGGATGCAACTTCTGACTTTTCTAAAAATCTATTTGTAAAGCTTCTATTTTAATCTATTTTAATTCTAATCTATTTACCTGCTTATCTCTTTAGTGCATTAAATGTTATTACTTTGAACACTTAACAAATGTCTCTTACTGGGGTCCAAGCAGATGGGAAAAGGTAACAATGCTCAATACTACTGCCAAATCTTGTAATGTAAGCCTGTATAGGTTCATTAGTCAATTTGGGTAAATTTTTCCCCTTTTAATTTTATTGGTTTGTATCTGACAAATTTTACGAATCAGAAATCATTAAATAACGTGACAAGACTAAAATAAAGTTTGAATATACATCCAAATAAAAACCAAACTTGGACCAAAATTCAAAAAGTGTTAGGTAAGTTTTCAATCACATTTGCATCTTCAAACTGTCATTTCAACTTGTGGTTCAAATTCTAACTATTACCTTTAAATAACATTAATGAATATGGTACATAATCAATCATTTTGTTTAAAACCTTTTTTCCAGCATACTACACACCTATGAAAAAAATTATTGGACCTGAAGAAAAGTGAGTTCTAATTCAAATGAAATTTGTACAAATTATTATTTTTTTTTTTTTTACTTTTGTCAAACTAGTTTTAGTTTAACTTCCCAAATAAAATATGGATAAACATCTATATATGAAGTATTTGACTATGATCCCATGTCACACTTGGTGACATATATAGTGAGACGATCTGCACTAAGCCAAATCTCAATGTTGATTTGTTTTTCTTCTCAATTCACGTTTGATCTCATCTCACTGTGAAAAAGTTACTACAATCGACAGGTGTCAAAAAAATGGCCTGAGAAAGACGAGTTCTCATGGTTGAAGCCGGTGCCTGGAAATGTAAAACTTTTCACCTTCACCTTCTGTGTGTAAAGCAGGTAAATGTGAGATTGCACAATGATAAATTGGAAAACTGGATGCTGGTGGTGAATGGAATGTTTCCACTTACAGGTGAGAGGACTGATGGATGATACGGTGGGTGACGAGGCAGATAAACACAGGTGGGAATGGATACACGGTGGAATGACGATACACTGGAGAAGGAACGAGGAGAAAGCTGGGAGATTGCTGGATGCGATAAGGTAACGAGACCGGACAATGAGCTGGGGTAAGGTGTGTGTATTTATGGCAGGTGTGAGTAATCAGTATTCGGGAGAGGGAGTGCGCTGTGATTGGCTGGTGTGAGAACCTGGCAGATCTATAACCAATAGAAATTGAATTTGAATCTAAAATTGTTTTCCGTATTGTTAATATATTAACAATACGGAAAACAGAATTAGTTCACCTGAAAATTCTATCAGTAATTACTCACTCAATGAAGTAAGTCGCTCTGATGAATGAACTCACTCGAGGCCCACACAGAAGAAAATGAATAGTTGAATAAAGTTCGTTATTTATGTTTGTTTTTGCACACAAAAAATATTCTCGTCGCTTGATAAACTTGAGTTTGAGCCACTGTAGTCACTTGGACTATTTTAACGATGTCTTTAATAATTTAATAATTGCCGGCAGATGAGATTACCTAGCAGCCTATGGAGGAGTGATCCAGCTCTCAGATTTCACAAAAAATATCTTCATATATGTTCATATATGTGTTCCGCAGATGAATGAAAGTCTTACGGGGTTGGAGCGACATGAGGGTGTGTAATTACTGACAGATTTTATTTTTGGGTGAACTAATAACCCTTTAAGCATTACATTTAATGACTTTGGACAACTTGTGACTGGCAAAAATGTAATTTCTAATTATCATCTTCTTTAATACAGACAAGAGAGAGTGTGAAACCATCCGCTGTTTTCCAGGTAAATAGTGAAGTCATAGTGAATGCCATTAATAAACATATAATGATTATATGGTATGTACTGTATATCTAAATATTATGCCTTTTATGTCCCCCCCCCCCCCCCCCCAGTCTGCCAGAAAGACCTGTCCAATCTATACCAACATGAAAAAAGGAATTCTTGGCCTGGAAGAAAGTGAGTTCTATTGGCAATTCAAGTGTATTAGTGGTAAATACATTTACAAACCAATGCATTTTTGTAAGTATTTTGTAGAGCCAATCTTTTTTTGCCACTCATGTTACGGAAGTAAAGTTTCTTGATTATTACGCATGAATGAGAGAATAGTTCCTAGCCATATCAGCCTAGAAAATCGCAACTTTACATTTTCTGTCGGTCTTAGTGCACGATGTAACTACAGAAGAGTCAAGTTTTAAATAGGAAAAATATCGAAACACTTTGGTCTTTTTTTTTTTTGTTGAGAAATGCTAATGGTCTTGCCCACTTCAATGATGTATGCTAAGCTATGCTAAAAGTGGTACCGCCAGAACCGGACATCGGCTGAATGGATTCAAAAACGGTAAAACTCAACAGTTTAACTCTGGGGGAGTTGTAAAATGAGCCTATTTCCAAAAAAAGTGGAGTATCCCTTTAAAACTGTAAAAGGAATAAAAAAATCACCATAAAATAGGTCCACATGCAATGTTTTCCAGGTTCAAACAATACAATAGCTTTGGGTGAGAAAACCCCCTTTCTTGATTTATCTGTCTGGGTATTTCTCAATTCTTTATTATTCATGCATTTAAGATTTAATTAAGTGTCTAGAGCTCTATCGCTTTGTTGGTTACAGATGTCTCTACTCAAACCAATACTTTCTCCATCTCTTGTGTCCTTTATTTCAACCCTTTTTCTCTTTCGTGAAATATATGAAACTAGTAGTTTTTGTTTTGTTTAACCTTTCAAGAATATAAGTATATAATATAAGAATACACTCAGCTGATCATATAATATACATTCTTTCTGATTGGCTTTTGGAGCCCTAATAATTTATGGGTTATTTATGAAAACACTGGCTGAATGGACATTATTACATGTCTATAATGTGTTAATGTGGTGTGTATTCTTCTCATTTTAGCTCCTGCGTCCATTTGGGCTGAAGGTCAAGACAGAACCAAACCAAAGCTGGACTGTACTGGCCTCTATGACAGACTCATACTGACAGCTACTGGCATGGATGCTGCATCACATGTTTTTCAACAAAAAACTTTTTCACCTAGAATTTAAAGTGTTGAGTATTCATCTGGCCTTCATCGGCCTCCGTGAGGAGACTCCATGTCTTCATCTCTTGTGAGTGGATATCATTTAAAATATTCTTAAAAGAACTGCTCGTTTCTTCTGAATTTATTTTGTAGTATATGTAAGAATTTTCCATTATAAGAAAATAAACTTTTAGTAATGTTTTTAAGTAATAAAGTAATTAATTGTTAAGTAATGTTGTTGTAATCCTGTTAATGTATGTACAGTATAAATTGCAAACATGCTTGAGTTGGGCATGTGTTTACAGGTTATAGACATTTTAGAGGAGGTGGATGCTGTGTATTTAAAGGTGCTCTAAGTAATGTTTATTTGTACAATATGTCATTTTTGTATATACATCATTATTACACTGGAACAAATTAAAAAAAAATTATTTGTAAATTAGCAACTTAATTTAACCATTGCACAGCACCACTTTATCACCAATATTTTTTTTTACAACTTTTTAGTTTATTGTTTTGTCACATGTGAGAACAAATGCAAGTTTATATTTTCTTTCAGATTATGTAATTTCTGTAATAAAGTCTGTATCATATGGTAACTTCTTTCTGTTGTTATTTTGTAGATGTTTTTTTGTAACTAAATGGCTTAAATGTAATTCAAGACAATTTTGTAAAACAATGGCTACACTGTGGCAATACAACCAATGTATTGTACATGATCCATGGTTTTTACAACCATGGTTTGCTCCAAAAACCATGGTTACTACAGTCATGGTTACTATGGTTTTACTGTAGTATTACTACAACATAACTGTAGTAAAACCATGGTATCAAAACCATGGTTTTTAAAAATACCAGTTACTACAGTCATGGTTACTATGGTTTTACTGTAGTATTACTACAATATAACTGTAGTAAAACCATGGTATCAAAACCATGGTTTTTACCAGTTACTATAGTCATGGTTACTATGGTTTTACTGTAGTATTACTACAATATAACTGTAGTAAAACCATGGTATCAAAACCATGGTTTTTAAAAACCATGGTTCGCACCAAAATACCACGGTTACTACAGTCATAGTTAACTACAGTTTTACTATAGTAAAACCATGGTTAATTTTCGTAAGGGACCAGGCGTGTAAAAGAGACAGGCGTCTATTTGGGACTCGGCTATTATTTGAAGTTTTACGGTATTTGATTAAAATCTCAATTCAACATAAAACACTGAAAATAAATGTTTGACTACATGTGTGTTCAGTTAGGCTTCATGTATGTAGTGAGTACAATTCCTCTTGTTCTAATTTAGAATGGTTCCAAAAATAGACAATTTTGTGGAGGATGTTGTCCCTCTCTACAGTCTCTCAGAATTTAGAGGTCATTTCAGGCTTTTCCAAAGAACAAGTGGAGGTTTGTACTGGTTAATATACAATTCATTGAACTATTACAAGTGTTAGCATGTTGTCTTGATAACCTATTATTATACCTTTGCAGGATGTCATTACTACGCTTGGTCCTGTTTATATGAATTTCCAACAGACCAAACTTCCACTCACAAACAGTGTTCTTACCTGCCTTTGGACATTGGCGAATCAGGAGTCATATCGTGGGGTGGCAGATAGATTCAACATGTCAAAATCCACTCTTCCCAAGCATCTCCATGAGTTTTGTTGCAAAGTGAACACATACATGGCCTACCACATTTCCTGGCCCAGAGGTCAAAGGCTGGAGATGTCAAAGTTAGGGTTTGACGCAGCAGGTTTCCCCAACACTGTATGTGCAGTGGATGGGTGTCACATTCCTATACTGAAACCACACTGTGATAATCCCCTAGCATACATGAATAGGAAATAGGAATTTTATTCTGTAAATTTAACTGGGTTTCGTGACAGTCAGCGGCGCTTCTGTCACATCAGTGTGGGTTACCCTGGGAGTTGGCATGATGCCAGAGCATTTCGCTTCACAGAAGTTTGTCGTGTTCTTGAAGAAGATCCTCATTGCCTTGTTCCACAGGGAATGCACATAATTGGGGATTCTGCCTACCCTTTGTTGCCTCAACTTATGAGGCCTTATAGAGACAATGGCTACTTGTCTGCTAGGCAAAGATACTTTAACAGAAAGCTCAATGCAGCTCGTGTGATCATTGAGCAAGCATTTGGCATTCTAAAATCTACGTTTAGGAGGCTCCATTGCCTGCAAATGAGAAGCATTTCCAATATCAGTTCAGCAGTCTCAGCCTGCTGCATTTTGCATAATCTTTGTTTAGAGCCCAGCCTCAAGTTGTTGTGGTAGATGATGGTGTTGATGATGAACCACACCCCTAGCAACCCCACAACACTAATGCATGTCATTATAGAGACCAGATTTGTGGCCAGATCTAACTTGTATGTGTATACTATACATACAAAAGTAAAGATTTGAATGTACAGAAATATTCAACAAATGATAAAAAAAAAAAAAAAAAGATTTTGTGTTGGAATAAAGAAATTTATTTTATTGAACAAAATTAGTTTGTCATTAGAAATTGTGTTCTTTGGGAACATAAAAAAAATATACATAGTAGACATTTTGGGGAAAGGTGTAAATCAAAAGAGAAAACATCTTTACATTATCATTTTATTGAGGTTCATGTGGATTCTGTAATAGATGCATAATTTGCTCTTGTCTTTTTCCCATTTTCTTCAGCTCCTCCACAATTGTTCCCAAGCTTGTCACCATCTTTTTAACGAAGGACCTTCTCCGCCTCTCCTTAAGTCGCCACCATCTCTCCAGATCTGGCCTTACCAGGGACTCAAGCACAGCAGTCCTTCTCTCTGCATGCTCTTCGTAAGCCTCCAGAAATTGTAAGGATTGTGGTCGTCTTTGCCTGCTTGTGACGTTTGTATTTGGTATGGTAGAGGTTCCTGGCCTCCACCAAAAGCAGACCTCCACTAAAAGCAGGCCCACAACGTCTTTTCTTCAAGACCAGCCAGCAGGTGGGCCCACAACGTCTTTTCTTCAAGACCAGCCAGCAGGTGCTAGTATGGCTTATCCATACTAGCACCTGCTGGCTGGTCTTGAAGAAAGGACGTTGTGGGCCTGCTTTTGATGGAGGTCTCTTCCAAACCTAGAGGTGTGGAGTGAATGGTGCCAAGTGGTGCAGTACCGATCCCCTATGACCCAAATAACTCATCCATTAGCTGGTGGGGGTGGATTTCAAATGTAAAATGAAAATGGCCAATGTAAGAAATGACAATGTTATTTTAGAAACATAAAGTAAAGCAGTCTTCAACTTACTGTATAGTACTCCCAGGTGATCCTCCCCTCCCCAGTTGCACTGCACCTGTCTTTTACTCTCTTATAAGTGGTTAACATGTTTGCTATTTTTTTTCCGAATTTTTTCACTTGACAAGTTGTAGCCCATTTGTGAGAATGAGTTTTTTTTTTATATAGAACGCCATATTGTTCCTAAAATAAAGTTGCTGGTGAGTTTTTGTAAGGTCCAGTAGAAATAGTGTCATTTGATGTGTTATTTCTGTAAAATGGAGGGGATAAGGAAAGAAATAGATTAACACTACAAAACAAAGAAAATGTAATTTAACCACAGTATTGACATGTATCTTCCTTACAGTATTTGATGCAATACCTTAAGATTTATGCCTTAATCTGACTGGAAGGAGAGGGATGAAGGTTGAATGGATGCTGAAGGGTTTCTACACACTGCACCAGGTTGCAGAGTGGCAGGCGGTGGGTCCTTGACAGTGGAGGTAAGTAGTAAAGGGGGCCTAGTGGTAGTAATGGGGCACTGGCTGGTTGATGGGGGAGGTGGTACAGGGGGCCTGGTTGTAGTAATGGGGCACTGGCTGGTTGATGGTGGAGGTGGTACAGGGGGCCTGGTTGTCGTAATGGGGCACTGGCTGGTTGATGGTGGAGGTGGTACAGGGGGCCTGGTTGTAGTAATGGGGCACTGGCTGGTTGATGGTGGAGGTGGTACAGGGGGCCTGGTTGTAGTAATGGGGCACTGGCTGGTTGATGGTGGAGGTGGTACAGGGGGCCTAGTTGTAGTATTGGGGCACTGGCTGGTTGATGGTGGAGGTGGTACAGGGGGCCTAGCGGTAGTAATCAGGTAGTGGCTGGTTGATGGTGGTACAGGGGGCCTAGTGGTAGTATTGGGGCACTGGCTGGTTGATGGTGGTTTCACAAAACTGAGGTTTAGGGCTACCGGCGACCTAGTGGAGGTAGTGAGACATGGAATAGAAGGTTGGAGGAGCTTTGCAGCACAAGTTGGGCCACTGAGGAGAGCTGTTTGGAGAGAAGATTGTAGATGTGGTCAATGTCACTCAAGAAATATTTCCAGTATATTCTTGGTCATTAAGTAAATGTGTACCTTTTGTTTCAACAGCTGATACTTGCTCAATGACAGAAGAAAGGAACATTGGATCTGGGGAATAAATGATAAATAAAACACTTGCACAAATCATTGGTGCCTTTTACTTACCATTCTTCATCCTTTCAGCGATGTCCTTGGAAACCGTCAGCATGACAACATTACCTTTGCTGTCTAACACATTAATGGTTACGTTGTCCATTTTGTTGTGTTACATAGGGTAGTGCAGGTTCTTTATATATCCTAAGGAACCATGGGACCATAGCCAACACCTGTTCCATTCATTATTACTAATAGTTAGCAACAAATGCAATTACCCTTTTAAGTCAACTTTCAGTTTTGGCTCAACATTAATTAGCAGTGATTTCCATTGTTTTCATGATTTAGTGATTAAGTAACTTTATGTATTAACCATGGTATTAACACACTTTTGAGGTGTGTATAAGTGGTGTTTTGGAAGGGGGTCTTCCAAAACAAGATAACATATTGGATATATACTGTAGCAGTTTGACATGGGTGTTTCTGCTAACACAAAATCATAAAAGTAACCTATAAAAAAAAAAGGTTTCAGCAACAGGATTTACTGTCACGGTTCATGGATTCATTGACTCTCTCCCGCTATGTGTGTGTGTGTGGAGTGAATGGGCGCGGCTTATCATCACGGCTCGTTATCCCAGCTGATGAGCTGATCAGCCCCAGCTGTTCTGAATGAGGATGTCCTATATATTGTTTGTCATTTCGTCTTGTCTTTGTCAGATGGTTGTGGAGGTCTCCGGTTGGCTTACTGTCTTTTCTCCTCGCTCCAGTTCCTGTTTTTCCCCGTGCTGTGGTTTTTGCCTGTTCGGAGGATTATTGCTGGACCGGTCTCGTTGTCTGCCCACTGAGTCCTGCGTTACCTAGCCTTGACTTCTGCTGCCTGCCTTTGGACTTGCACTACCTCTTTTGTGTGTTAAATAAACACCAGTATTCACTTGCTATTGAATCCTTGCTTGTTTCCTTTGTGCCGTAACAGAACCATCTGACCAGACCATGGATTCAGCGAGTGCTGCCGAACTCGGGCATATATTTTCTGAGAAGCGTGCCCGTATGGATCGTCAAGATGAGCAGATCGGAGCATCGGGCCAGGCGATACAGGCTTTGGTAACGCAGGTGTCCGAGCTCACCTCTCAAATACAACGGCTGAGAGGTCCCACTGCGCCAGCTCCGCCCCCGCCTGTTCCCCCGGAACTTCCCAACTTCAATCGACCTGAGCCGCGCATTCCCACGCCTGAGAGATATTCGGGAGAACCGAACATGTGCAGAGCTTTTCTAACTACAGTGGGTACTCAACCAGAATAATACTTTTAACGCCGCCGCGAGATTCTGGTGTGTATTTGTTGCCTTTTACCGCTAAGAGGCGCTACAATTACAGACTTTGAAAAGTGTCAGTTTATTCTCTCTATTGCGTAATCTGCCGCAGAGCCGCTGCTCATTCAGAGCGATTGTAAGCTGGTAACAGATGATTTCAAGTGAAACTTGTAGTTAAACGAATTCATAATCACAATAGGCCTACTGAAATTAAATTGAATAAATAGTGAAAACATTTCAACATAAAACATTGCAACCGAAACATATTAGGCTGTCAATGAGGGTTTGGAAGAGCATAATACACTGTTTAACAGCGTTCAGATGATAGCTCAGCGGTTAACGCAACAACTTGAGCCTCACTACGCTTCAAACGATCTGAGATCGAATCTCAATGGAGCCAATTTGCTGTTGGCCGAATTCGTTTATGTTTTACCGTTCTTGATGCTTAAATAGGTAACTGTTTATTAGCGAGTTGAGTTCATTAACTGTTTACTTATGTAAAGTCAAGAGTTTTGTTTAAATTATCAATGGCACATTACAACATGCAGAGGGAAGATTAGCTGATCGCGTCAGAAAATGAAAATAATGAAGCTTGTCTTTAATCTGCTAAATTATTGTTTTGTGAATCATTCACGAAATTGAGGTGATAGACAGTGATACCCGGCCATAGCAACGGAAGAAATTTTTCAAAACAGATCCATAAATTGAACAAATCAGAAAAGACTGATTTTGTTGACTTGGCTACACAAAATAACAGACTAACTAAATAGTATTGCTATCAATATAAAAACAAATGAAAATGTAAAAGAACACTAAAATTAATTAAGTTTGAAACCCCATCGCACATTTTTAAGGTTTAAATAAAGTGGGACAGTTTATTTGTTTAAAACAGCTGGTTGCATTGAGTTTAGAGTTTATTTCCTTTGCGATGCAAAATAAGAAACACAGAATCTTATTCTTGCAACATTTTAAATTGCCAAATAAATTGCAGCTTAATTAAACAATTAAAACAGTACAAAACGAACAAAACAACATAAATTAAGAACATGCGTTTTTCTTTGCCTCTCTCTTGCGCTGGATCTCTTTTTAGCAAAGTTTATTTTGTCTCCCTACAAAAAAAAAAAAAAAACCTGTAACAAATGATTTTGCCTTTGTTGCTTCAAAGACACAGCATGCCTTGTTGAATTCACTTACAATAAAACGAGGTTGAATTAAAGAGCTCTTTATCTGCTTCGTTTCGTCAACAGTTAATGTTTAGATAATGCCAGATTGTTGACAATCATACACACTGCTTCAAACATTCTTAAACTTTATAAAAACAGTTGAAACAACTGGATTGAACACTTTAATTTAAATTTTGTGTGAAAAACTTTAAATACAAAAAATACACTATATTTATAATTAAATAAGATATAGGGCCTACATTTGGACACATCGAGAGATGTATCCTTAAAAGAATTTAGCCTTTGCCTGCTCATTGGGCTGGCTATCCGACATCTCCATATGAAAGACGAACATTAACACCTATTGTGCACGCACGATAAAGCCACTGTCCCTCCAAACCCCCACAGGCTCTCTGAGTCTGAGACTGACTTAAAACAAGAAGTCGCAATTCACACTTAAACCGCTATTAGACATTAGCATTAGGCTATTAAAGTGTTGATAATGAAGGAATTAAATAATGTGAGCTACATGTAGTGATATTTCTGTCATGAAACTTTATTACTAAATATTTAATTTCAATAATTCATTCAATTTCAATAAGTTTTTCTTTTTTATTCAAATAAATCTCGAACCACAGTGCTTCGTTGTGCTGCTGTTAAACTAAATAACATTTATAGAATAATTATGAACTTAAATGAAACAATAGCGCAACATTTCGACAAATAAATTATTTGATTTGTTTTTACATTTTAATTCAGGGCGATTTAGCCTATTTAATTAGAAATGAGAAAAGGACAAGGCAAGGGGAAAATCTCGCTCTAAGCGCTCACATAGCTAAACATGTTTAAGTAGATCCTCGGCTTTCGGTTCAGTTTTGTGACGAGCAGTTCCCGGAGACAGAGACGACAGCAAAAATGTTGTTAGCCTAATATGAATAAAAGTTTACTAGTTGCCTATTAAGTTATTTTAGCTGTTATGAGAAAAATAAATCCAAGTGAACGCGCCGCCGCGTTTGTCGAACACTAATTCAACATGCCAGAATAAAACCCGACTTTAGAACAATAGCGACACTCGACGTGATGTGCCAAAACACTTAATTATAAACTTCAATATTTCATTCAAAATAATCTCAAAACGCTTTGTGACATTGTGATGATGAACCTGGTCAATGATATCATCACTAGAGTGCCAGCCTAGTGCTATTTGGAATTTATTTGGTGTGCTGTTTGCAGGAATAGTTTAGTAGGTATAGTATGTTGATAATGAATATGTGGAGGTACAATTCCAACATTAAGTGTTTAACTTGTTAATGTTTTGATTGATGACTGAGAGCCATTGTTTGTTTTATTTTATTTCTTTATTGTACACATGTACAGATTATAGCACATGAATGATCTACCTGTTTTCAGGGCTGCCAACTCTCACGCATTCACCGTGAGACTCACGCAATTGAGCCAATTCTTACCCTCTCACGCCACACCCCCGATTTCTCACGCTGAAGTGTCAACCCGGTCGGTCAAATGCCTGAAAGATAAGTTTATCTATAGATCTACCAGTTGAGCCATTCGTGATCGACTAGTTTTACCACAAATTAGTTAAAATATCCTGTAATCTATAGCGAGCGAGCGTGCATGCGAGACAGATGTGTTGAGCTCTTAACGGCGCGCTCCTAACCGCGCACGCGCACACGACGGCAGAGAGGTGATTAAGCGAGCTTGCGTGTCTTTCGCAACACAACCCAGTGGACAGTTACACTGTATTGAGACAGTTGAGAAATAATAATATTTTTACAGTTTTCAACAATAATTGTCATTGTTGAACCCTTGCTCTTATTATATTTCTGATTTCTCAGTTTTGTCATTATTTTAGCAAATCATTTATTTTATATGTTTTGAGACGAGACAGTTTGTTTTAAGAAGTTTTAAAGAGTTAGTAAAAGAGTAAAGTAAAAGTTAAAACTTTTTTATTTAAGTAGGCATCTATTTTTTATTAAGTAGGCCTATTTATTTTGTATTGATACATAACCTTACTGTATTCATTCATAATGTATCATTATTGCGTGACATTTGTGTCAATAATCGTCAAGCACAGGGGACTTCGTGTAGTGGGAGGGGGCCCCCAAATCTAATTCTGCTTAGGGCCCCCAAAAGGCTCGGACCGGCTCTGGAGACCAGACAGACAGTGTGAGTTTTTTTGTGACAATTGTGAGGGAAATACACAATTTATTCCCATAAACTGTGTAGTCAGCCGTTCTCCCTCCCATCTGCACTGTGTGAATTGTGAACGCAGGCAGGTCAGTGAGTTACAGGGCGCTCCTTGTCTCCATCCAGTTTAGGCTGGTAATAGGCCTGTTATATAGTTTAGAATTAAGTTAGCAATAGCAGAGTTGTTTGTTTTGCAGCACTGAGCAGTTATTTTACATAACTTTATCATAAAAACAGTACAAAAGCATTTCCAGATGACAAATATGGACATGCCTAGTAGTTAATGTTAATTATTGTTTTCTAAGAACAGAATGTCAATTAAAATGTTAAATGTAAAATTAAATGTAATGTAAATCTCCCAAGAAATTCTGTACAGATACCAAATACTTTGACAATCAATATATACTTAATACACTTCTGCTAATGCAAGAATTTTGTGTTTGTATTTTTCCCCACACCAAGCCACGCCCCTCAATAAGCCCCTCCCCCATAACCCAAGCCCCGCCCCCCAAAATCTCACTCTAAGCTGAACTCAAAAGTTGGCAGCCCTGTGTTTTGATCCAGGGTTATGGAGGTGGGTTCTGGTAGTGCGCATAGCCAGAACGTACCATGTTTCAAGATGGAGAGAGACATTTGTGTTATGAGGAGTTAAATGTGTGAGTTTTTGGTTGTATGTTATGTATGTTTGTATTATGATTATTGTGTGTCTGAATGAGTTCATGAACATTAGTTATATTTATGTGCCAATGTTTGGCTGTGGAATTCAGTGAGTGTTATGGGGAAAGGTTCCACCCCGTGGCAATGGTTCGTCCCACTAGGTGTTTGGCGGGAAACTTAGGTATTTAATCCTTTGTCTGATCAGGGGGCTGTTCCATAAATGAAGCTTAGAAAAGCGGGGATTAAACTCCAAAACCGGACTTGAATGAGCCTAACAAATAAGTTGGGGCTAAAGTGGTTCCATAAAAGGTAATTGAAGTTCACGCAATCACACTAATTTTATCCAGGTTTATCTAGTCTAGATAATTGCGTGTGCACGCGTTTCTGAAGCAGCCCTAGAGGTCGATCGTGGATCAAAGCGATCCACCATCAAACAGCATATATTTTGTGACATGTTTTTTTCCCCCCTCAGTGCAAAAATTACATTTTACAGTTATATTCTCCATCTGTAAATGTTAGAAAGTCGTGCAAATGTATCCATTTTGCTGCTAATCTTCATATTGAATGAGCGCTGCTGCGCGCATGCGCGCCAAATAGGAGCGCAATAATTCTGACTAAAATATACATTTTGCTTGGAAAATTAATATGCGATATTTTATAACACTAGAAATATCTTCTAATTATAATAATTTCTCTTTAGGATGTTGGATAAGTTGCAGTGAACTTCTAGCTCATTACACTCATAAGAAATTGAACAGAAGTAGCCTAATTCAGGGAAGATTTTTTTTAAGAAACTAAATATATAAAGATACAAAATATAGTTTTGGGTATAGAACCTATGCTACTTTATAAAGATGATATATACTTATTTAGAATGCTCAGAATTACAGCTTTTAATGCAATAATTTTTTTGAGAAAGCAAGAATCCCCAGTTTTAAATGAGTGGTTAGATAAAGTACATTATGGAGATGATAACATTAAATTAAGAACAAATGTATACATTTTGAAAAGATATGTGCAACTCTAAAATCAAAGAATATTCCATAAAATAAAGGAATATATATTGGCCTACATTAACTACATTTTTATGTAACCTTCCCTTTTATTTCTAGTTATTTTATTTATTTACTTATTTAATATTGAATATTTGATATTTAAATAATATTACTTGAATAACTATTAGGAATTATGTGTCATTCATTATAAGAGTTTGATATATGTGAATGTTATATTTTTATTAATATTTATTTATTGTTTTATTTATATGTATGTGTTGGTATTATCACAAAAGAAAAAAAAAGTAGAAGGAAAAATAAGGAATGTTTATTGGGGGAAAATATGATGTCTTTAAAGGAACTGTCCATTTGTATAATTGTGTTAAATGTGTTTGAATTGAAAGACATAATAAAGTACATAATATATATATATATATGAGACAGTGTAGAGTAAGAATTCTCTGATAACCGAGGCACTCCTTAATTAAAATGTCTTTATTACAAAAATGTCATGTCCTAAACGGACAACTTTAAAACGCCTTATATATGTGTCTATATTGTAGCCTTATTTAAGTTGATTTTCTGTATACTGTGTATTTATAAAGTCCAATAATGGTATTAGAGACTGTCAGTGGTAATATCATTGTGTTCTTGTCGGTCAGTGTTGAGGATCTGTGTAACAACTGAGGCTTAGCCTGACAGTTAGCCTGCCCTGGACCAGGCTAGTTTCCCAGCATAAGTTGCCAGGGTAACTGAGTTTGAACTTTTTTAAGTTTGATTTATGAAACCGAATCTACCAAAAATAAGCCTGACTAACCGAAATAAGCCTGGCTTATACTCTAATCTTGGTTTATGGAACAGCCCCCAGGATTAGAAGGATGGTGGCATCCTGTGTATACTATGCCAATGATTGAACATGTTTGAGGTGAGACATGCTGTTAATTGTGTGGATGTGCCACTAGGCATTGTTTAGTGCCAGTTTTTGCTGCTCACAGCATTTTTTCTTTTGTTTTTATTATCAGTATACGTTGCATTAAGTTTTCTTTTTCTTTTTTTCTTTTTTTTTCTTTTTTTTGTACGTCATGTGGACTGCACCTTATGAGCTGTTGCTTCTCAAATAAACCTACAACGGGCATATTGAAAACCTCTCCCTTGTACTGTGCCTTCCTAAACCTCTCCCAGGCCTCTCGACAACACGCTACATGACACATGGTGGCAGCGGTGCTTCCAGGCCAATAGGAGGCTAGTACAGAGGGAGGCTGTAGGTGTGGTTGGCCAACAAATCCTGTTTTTGGGAGTTGGGTGGCATGAGAGACTGTTTATTTAAACAAAAATGCCGCCAAAGAAACAAGATGCAGCGAAGGCGAGAGATGAGTCTAAATTTCCGGGGGAGGCTGAATCAACGTGCACAATTCCAGACCAAGGTGAGGTTGTAGCTGGGAGTACAACGGACCAGCTTGTGAATATGATGCAAACGTTTTTGCATAAGCAACATCAAAGAGAGGATCGCTTGGAAAGGGAGGCACAGCGCCAAGAGCATAAATGGCAGATGCTTCACCAT
This sequence comes from Rhinichthys osculus, assembly GCA_029959095.1. NCBI lineage: Eukaryota > Metazoa > Chordata > Actinopteri > Cypriniformes > Leuciscidae > Rhinichthys > Rhinichthys osculus. The sequence continues at coordinate 2,465,657 of JARWKJ010000002.1, read as the reverse complement.
CAGTTTACACAGCTACAGTCGGAAGTTCATCAAGACCAACAACAACGACAGTCATTGGCTGCAACAACATCAGCAGGTACAGCTGTGCATCGGCCTTCAGCCATTCGTTCAGCTCAACAGCCTTTACAGGATGATGATTCCGCTTCAGCAAGTGCGATTCCAACTGAAGGACAAGGATCTGCAATGCCGTGTTTTCAAACTCCGAGAATGCTTCCTTGGACTCATGATGAGGACATAGAACATTATTTAACAACTTTTGAACGCATTGCTCAGGCATGCAGATGGCCAAGACAAGACTGGGTATTGCATTTGTTGCCTCTCTTATCTGGGAAGGCGAGAGCAGCTTATGTGGCCATGGAGCCTGACAACTCACTAGACTATGATCGGGTCAAACAGACTATTCTTGACAAGTTTGAAATTAATGCGGAAATGTATAGACAACGCTTCAGATCCTACAGTGCCCGAGAAGATGAAACTCCAAGAGAGCTGCAAGTGAGGCTAAGAGACTTGTATGAGAAGTGGATTAATCCTAAGAATCGAACGAAGGAGGAGATCGGTGACCAGATAGTTTTAGAGCAGTTCCTCAAGTTAATCAACCCAGAGACAAGAACATGGGTGAGACAGAATAACCCTACCTCATCTAAACAAGCAGCAGAGATGGCAGAGACTTTTATGGCGGCAAGACGATCAGTGTATCAACCAAGACGATGGCGGAGCGATAACAACGGCCCAACCGGTAAGTCTGGGGATGGTTGGGGTAGTGGTCTGAGCAATTTTGGTTCTAATACTGGTGTATCGCAAATAAGTTCGGGTACGAACAACAGTAAACATCAGGGGGTAGTTAATCAGTTTAAGGGTAGAGCTGTGATGATTTGTCATGGATGTGGCCAGCCAGGTCATAAGAGAGCAGATTGCCCTTTACAGAAAGTTACTAATACCCGTCTTTGTTATGTACCAAGATCTTCTCCGGAGTTAAATGAAGTTGAGTCAAATACAGACACGGTAATTGATGTAAAGTTGGTGACTAAATTCTTTAAAGCTCTAGTTGACTCTGGTTCAAGCCAAACGTTAGTAAGGACTGAATGTTTGGTTGAAGGTAAAGCACTGATGCAGGACAAATTGAGAGTTCGCTGTATTCATGGTGATGTAAAGGAATACCCCAAGACTGATGTGGTAATTGAAATAAATGGTCAGGCTTATTATCTGTCAGTTGGGGTAATGGACCAGGCGCCCTATCCAGTTATTTTAGGTAGAGATGTACCTGTGCTTGTAGATCTTTTGCAGAATGACAGTGAAATAGCTGAAGCTAGGGTGGTAACAAGAGCACAGGCTAAGCATGAGAAGACCTGTAAACAGCTGCTGGAAGATTTGCCTTTTTGTGAGAGTCCTAAAACTAGGAAATCTAGACGTGAGAGGCGTCAGAACAAAGTTGAGGGTACAGAAATGGTCGAAAAATTGCCTGAACCTCACGTAGATGATATTGAATGTATTCCTCATGATATAGTGGAACTTCAAAGACGAGATAAATCTCTAGAACCCTTGTTTGAGAAGTTAGACAGGGGAAACACTGGGTCAGCTTTGCTGCAGAAAGATCGTTTAGTGCTTAAAGATGATAGGCTGTACATGGTAAGTGCTGAGGGAGAGAGGTTGGTGGTCCCAGAATCCATGAGACTGAAGGTATTGCAGCTGGGTCATTCGGTACCGTGGGCAGGGCATTTAGGACAACAGAAAACGCTAGCCAGAATTGCTAGTAGATTTTACTGGCCCAGACTGTATGTGGACGTTATGGATTTTTGTAAGTCTTGTCCAGAGTGTCAGCTGGTGAGTCCAGCTAGAAAGGGCGATAGAGCACCGTTGGTGAGTCTCCCTATTATTGACATCCCGTTTTCTCGCATTGCTATGGATATTGTGGGTCCTTTAGAAAAGAGTAGTACAGGAAAGCGGTATATTCTGGTTGTGGCAGATTATGCTACTAGATATCCAGAGGTTTTTCCTCTTAAAAACACAAAGACGAGACCGATTGTGAATGCCCTTGTTCAGCTCTTTTCTCGGGTAGGCTTACCCAAAGAGATAATTACAGACCAGGGAACCAACTTTACTTCCAGACAAATTAAGCAAGTGTATTCAATGTTGCGTATACAGCCTATTAAGACCACTCCCTATCATCCTCAGACAGACGGCATGGTAGAAAGATTCAATCAGACATTGAAATCAATGTTGCGCAAGTTAGTGTCTGATACAGGTGCAGACTGGGACCAATGGTTGCCGTACTTGATGTTTGCCTATCGAGAAGTTCCACAATCGTCCACAGGCTATTCACCCTTTGAACTGCTCTACGGGCGTCAGGTTCGTGGACCTTTGGATGTCTTAAAGGAGGCCTGGGAAGGAGACAATGCAGGTGAAAAAACAAACATTTTGTCATATGTCATTAAAATGAGGGAGAAGATGGACTCGATGGCAGAGTTGGTGAGAGTCAATATGACTGAGGCGCAACAATGTCAAAAACAATGGTACGATCAGTCAAGTAGGAAGAGGAACATTATGTCCAGGTCAAAAGGTGCTATTGCTTCTTCCTACATCTGACAGTTCATTACTGGCCAAGTGGCAGGGGCCATATGAAGTGATTCGGAAGCTAAGTGCTACTAACTATGAGATCTCTCTACCGGATCGCAGGAGGAAGTCTCAAGTTTTTCATATTAACCTTTTAAGACCGTGGCATGAGAGAAAAGGCTCGTGGTCAGAGCAGCTGTGGGCAAGAAAGGTAGACGATGAAGAGGAACTAGAGGAGCAATACTTCCCAGTGGATACAAATTCAATTACCCTTCCAGCAGTAGATCATCTTACACCTAAACAGCAGAGAGAGTTCTTGAAACAAGTTCCAGATAATCTTTTCAAGGATCAGCCGGGAAAAACAGATCTTCTACATCACGATATTCACCTTCTGCCAACAGAGCCCATTAGGCAGACTCATTGTAGAGTGCCCGCTCGCCTGATTCCTGCGTCGAAAGAGGAAGTGAAAGTGATGCTGGATTTAGACATCATAGAGCCATCTAGGAGCGAATGGTGTAGTCCGGTGGTACTTGTACCGAAAAAGGATGGCTCACTCAGGTTCTGCGTGGACTTTTCAAAGCTTAATGCAGTATCCAATTTCGATCCATATCCGATGCCAAGAGTTGACGAGCTAATTGAACGACTGGGCAAAGCGAAGTATTTAACAACTCTCGACTTGTGCAAAGGATATTGGCAAGTGCCAATGGCTGACTCTGCTAGAGAATTGACTGCTTTCCGTGTTCCTTCTGGATTATATCATTTTAAATACATGCCTTTTGGCCTGCAGGGGGCAGCAGCAACCTTTCAGCGCTTGGTGGACCAGGTGTTGAGAGAAATGGACAGTTTTGCAGCAGCTTATATAGATGACATTGTCATTTTCAGCGATTCGTGGGAAGAACATCTAGAGCATCTTGCTGAAGTGTTCAATAAGATCCATCATGCAGGTCTGGTGGTCAATGCCGAAAAGTGCCAGATTGCCAAGCAGTAAGTCTCTTATTTAGGTTACGTCGTGGGAGGAGGATCATTCAGGCCTCAGGTGGATAAAGTGCAGGTTATCCTGTCATGTGCACCCCCTACCACGAAGAAGAGTGTTCGATCATTTCTGGGCTTGGTGGGCTGGTATAGGAGATTTGTTCCCGATTTTGCCAGCAGAGCTGCAGTGTTAACTGATCTTACAAGGAAGAGTAGCCCCATAAAGGTCAAGTGGACATCAGAGTGTGAGCAAGCTTTTCAAGATTTAAAGGCTTGTCTGTGCAAAGACCCTGTCCTACAGAGCCCAAACTTTGACCTTCCTTTTGTAGTTCAAACAGATGCATCTGGACTGGGATTGGGTGCAGTACTGTTACAGGGTGATGGACAAGATCGACATCCAGTGCAGTACATTAGCAGGAAGCTGTTTCCTCGTGAGACTAACTATTCAACCGTTGAAAAGAGGCTCTGGCCATTAAATGGGCCCTGGACACTCTAAAATATTATTTGATTGGTAAAGACTTTGTTCTGGAGACTGATCATAGGGCGTTGCAATGGATCAATAAAATGAGAGACAGTAATGCAAGAATTACACGGTGGTATCTTTCTCTCCAACCTTTTAAAGGAACACTCCGACTTTTTGAAACGTTAGCCTCTTCACCTTATCCCCAGAGTTAGATAAGTCCATACATACCTTTTTCATCTCCGTGCGTGCTGTAACTATATCTGACGCACCCACCGCTAGCCTAGCTTAGCACAAAGACTGGATGTAAATGGTTGCAGCTAGCATACTAATCCAAATAAGTGACAAAATAGCGCAAACATTTTCCTATTTACATGTTGTGATTCGTATAGTCACAGAGTGTACAAAAAACGAAGTCACATGAGACACAGACATATTTTAACCGTATAAATACTGGGAACTATATTCTCTGAAGGCGAAGCACTGCTACTTGGGCGGAGTGATAACCGCAGCACCTGAGACGCGCTCTCTGCTCCTCACCACGGCGCGTCTCAGGTGCTGCGGTTATCACTCCACCCAAGTAGCAGTGTTTCGCCTTCAGAAAATATATAGTCGCCTTCAGAGAATATAGTTCCCAGTATTTATACGGTTAAAATATGTCTGTGTCTCATGTGACTTTGTTTTTTGTACACTCTGTGACTATACAAATCACAACATGTAAATAGAAACATGTTTGCGTTATTTTGTCACTTATTTGGATTAGTATGCTAGCTGCAACCATTTACATCTGGTGCTGTCCAAATGTAAATAATTTTTACTATTTGTCATACATTTTAATCAAAGAACAAAACAAAAAGTAAATCATTCACTGCTCTTGACTGAATAATGTTTGTAGCTTTAGAGTAATTATTATGAAGGATTAATGTATATTTAATTTATAATTTATTCAGTGAAGGCTGTGAAGTTTTTGATAGTTTTTTTTACTTTTTGAATTTCTGTATATATCCTACCTGATATACCTACCTAAACATCATAAAGCACTGTTTACAAGGTTAGATGAGTCATAAACTATAAAAACAATAACTTTTTGTGCATTTTGACAGGGCAAATAAAAATCTGACCTGGTCTGACTATAAAATTGCCAATAGAAAAGAAATTAATATTGAAAGTGTATTTAGCTAGTGCTAATTTACTGAAATTAGGCTACTGAAATGTAATTGAATAAATAATGAAAACATTTCAACATAAAACATTGCAATAAAAAACATTTAGGCTACATGAATGAGGCTTTACAACTTTATCAGCGTACAGACGGTAGCTCAGTGATCAACGCAACGACACGAGCTTTGAGGAGCTTCATTCGACCCGAGATCGAATCTCAATGTAGCATACATGTTGTTAACCGATGTTGTCCTACAGCGTTTATATTTTCCCACCTTGATGCTTAAATAGGTAACTGTTTATATCTGTTTACTTATTTAAGGTCAAGAGTTTTGTTTAATTATCATTACAACATAAATTTGCTACATTCCTGTAGAACCGCAGCCGCTGCACAAACGACAAAAACTGATGAAGGAAGATTGTCAGCCGATTGCATCAGAAAATGAAAATGAAGAAGCTCGTCTTTAGTCTGCTAAATTATTGTGTAATGTAAAAGAACACTAAAATTACTTAAGTTTGAAACCAAGTTCGAACATTTCAAGGTTTAAATTTTTTCATTTAAAACAGGGTTGCATCTTGTTTAGAGTTATTTCTTTTGCGATGCAAAATAAGAAACACTAGGCTAATCTTATTCTTGCGACATTTTAAATTTGTATTGCCAAAGAAATTACAGCTAAATTAAACAATTAAAACAGTACAAAACGAAAATTGTCCAAAGAAACATAATTAAATTAAAAACATGCGTTTCTCTTTGCCTCTCTCGCGCTGGATCTCTTTTTAACAAGTTTATTTAGTCTCCCTCGCTGCGCGCGCTGGGTCTCTCTCTCGAAATTAAACATTTCAGGGTAAAAGCACATCATACAGCTGATAATACTGTATATGTCGCTGCGTGTCAGCCATACAAATCACGAAAAAATTATTTAACCTTTAATTGTTGCTTCAAAGACGAAGCATGCCTTGTTGAATTCACCTTACAATAACTTCAATTGAAATTTTGTGTGAAAAAAACTTTAAATAGGCTACAATAAATAAACTACAATATTTATAATGTAATAAGATATGGGGTCTACATTTGGACACAGATTTATCCTTACAATAATTTTGCCTGCTCATCAGGCTGGCTATCCGACACTCTCCATATGAAAGAGGAAGATTAACACCTTTGTCCAGCAATGTCCCTCCAACCCCCCACAGGCTATCGGAGTCTGAGGCCGACTTAACACAAAGAGAAGTCGCAATTCACACTTAAATCGCTATTCTAGACAGTGTTGATAATGAAGGAATTAAATGATTTAAGTTACATGCAGCCTAGTGATATTTCTGTCATAAAAGTTTATTACTAAATATTTCATTATTTCAATAATTGATGAAATAAAACTGGTTTGTCATGAACAAAATGTTCAACTCAATATTAAATTCTACAGGGATCTTTGGATCCTTACAAGGCATGCAATTTGTGAATTAAGTTTTTATTTTATTTTGTATTATTCAAATAAATATCGAAACACGGTGCTTCGTGGTAATGCTGCTAAATTAAATAACATTTATAGAATAATTATGAACTTAAATGAAACAATATCGCAACATTTCAACAAATACATTATTTGATCTGTTTTTACATTTTAATTCAGGGCGATTTAGCCTACATAGAGCGAGATTTTCACCCTTGTCTTGTCATTTTCTCATTGGTAAGCGCTTACATTGCATGTTTGATGAGATCCTCTGTACCTCACGTTAGCCTATATGAATACAAGTTTACAGTTTTGAACGATGTAAGCCTACTGTACTCTTATCTGTATGACCAAAAAATTACGGGGGGGATTAAAATAATTCGGCAGAAGCAGGGATGTTTAGACCAGAAGGAAATCCTAGTCCCCCCTGGCAAATCACACTTTACTTAAAACCATGTTTTTAAAAACTCTAGGTTGTAGGGAACAGACCTCTCTGCCATGCGCGCGCATGGTTTGGAGCACAATATCTGTCTCGCATGCACGCTCGCTCTAGATAGATTACGGGATTTTAACTAATTTGCGGTATAACTAGTCGATCACGAGTGGCTCAACAGGTAGATCTATAGATAAACTATATCTTTTAGGAATTTGACCGACCAGGTTGACACTTCAGCGTGAGAAATCGGGGGTGTGGCGTGAGAGCGTGAGATTTGGGTCAATTGCGTGAGTAGCCTACTCTCACGCTCAATGCGTCAGAGTTGGCAGCCCTGAAAATATATATATATATATATATATATATATATATATATATATATATATATATATATATATATATAGGCTATATATAATTATTTTTTTTACAGAACTGCTTTTGAAATTACGATTGGTAGCCTATTATTATACAGATGCAAAGTCGTTCTGTTGGATACTATTTTGTTCCTTATAGTGTAAAATGGCAATGCATTATAATTGTATTTTATAAATATAAGCAAAAAAAAACTGTATGGTGTAACAGAGTTTTAGAGCTAGACAAATGTAAATAAATATAAAATATACAGCAGACCTTGTTTGTGCGGGATTTGAACCCGTGTCATCTTGATGATGAACCCTAAGTTCTACCGCTCGGCTATGAATTTTCTCACTGAGAAATACCCAAACGTCTGTTTCTCACATGAGCGATTTTTTCATTTAGCCTGTGAGTGTAGGCCTATACTTTAGCCTTTTACAGTTTTAAAAGATTATATCTTATCTGTATGACCAACAATTACGGAGTAGGCTATAAATGTTTGTTGTAGGCTTATTTGGAAATTACCATAACTTGTAGTATTTCATCCTTATAGGCTACAGACATTAGCCCACACTTACGTTTTGCTAAATGTCCCTTTGCGCCACCTGGCGGTCGTTTCGCAAACGACTTTGAAATGCGACTGGTTTATTTTTTACTGTGGTGGATGGCTAAAAATGGGATGTGGATGGCTAAAAGGTGTGACTAAAAATGTGCTTTTGGCTTTCATTTATATTTTGATTGTTTGTATATACATACACTACCGTTCAAAAGTTTGGGGTCGGTACGATTTTAAATACTTTAAAAAGAATTCTCTTCTGCTAACCATGGCTGCGCTTATTTGATTAAAAATACAACAAAAATCAGTTATAGTATTAAATATTATTCCAGTGTAAATCAGCTGTTTTCTGTGTGAATATATAGTAAAGTGTAATTTATTCCTGTGATCAAAGCTGAATTTTCAGCATCACCAGTGTCAGTGTCTTCAGTGTCAAATGATCCTTCACAAATCAGTATAATATGAGGATTTGATGCTCAAGAAACATTTATTATTATTATCAATGTTGAAACAGTTGTTGGTCTGTCAGTTGTACAGTTTTTTTTTTTGGATTCTTTGATGAATAGGGTTAGGGTTAGAATCTTTTGTAACATTATAAATGTCTTTACTGTCACTTTCGATCAAATGAATTATTCCTTGATAAATAAAAGTATTGATTTCTTTCCTCCAAAAAATAAAAATAAAATTCTCACTGACCCAAAACTTTTGAACGGTAGTGTGTGTATATATATATTAGTGTTGTCAAAAAACTCGGTACTTCGGTACCAAGTCGGTACTAAAAAAAATTTAGGTTACGGTACCAGCTTTTCTAGGTACCGAGTACCGGTTAATCCGGTTCTTGATGCGCGCTGTCTGAAAGGTGCAGAGTTGCGTCCTCTTCATAAAAATACTGAGACATGGCGACCGGCGGCGCTGCTAATGCGTTGGCTCTGAATCCACTTGTTGACAAGAAAGGAGGAAAGAGCCACATATGGAAATATGTTGAATTAGGCTAATGTCACGTTGCCATAAAGGGCCGTTCACATAGCACGTTTTTTGCGCGTGCAAATTTCAAATGTAGGCGCGCGGGAAGCGCGCTCATAATAGAAGCGACGTGCGAGCTTGTTTTTCCAGGCGCGTCACTGTTTATAGTTGCATAGCGGAGACACGCGAGAGCGAGCGCTTGTGGAGAGAAGGAGAAAGCGGTGCAAACTGCGCTCCCCGTGATGACGAGGAAGTATCAGCAAAGAATTAATTGATTTCTAGCCCTTGCATTAGAAATCAGCTACAGGGTTATCAAGTTTTGAAGACAGGCAAGAGTGACATTTTTGGCAGTTTTGGATTAAATAAAAGTAGGCTACAGTTAAGTCAAATAAAACATGTTTTATCTCCTGTATAGTTTGGTAACACTACAATAAGATACCATTCATTAACATTACTTAATGTGTTAACATCAACACATTGAGTGAACAATATATTTTTACAACATTAATTCATGTTTGTGAATGTTATTTAATACAAACACTTGATTGTTCATGTTTGTTCACTTCATTCATTGTGCATTAAATAATGTTAACAGATAAAACTTTTGATTTTAAAAATGTATTTAGTATATTTTTAAATTAACCCCAAGGAGAATAATTGCTATATAACTATGGTTTATTGTTAGGTCATTTTATCTAATGTTATCTAACAAATAGAATCTTATTGTAAAGTGTTTTTTAATACTACAGTTTCCCTCTTTGTAACTGTGATACACTTTAATATATGTACATTTTATCTAAATTAAGCTTTAGTACCGAAATTGGTACCGAGAACCGTGGATTTTCACTGGTATTGGTACCGAATACTGAAATTTTGGTACCGTGACAACACTATATATATATATATGTATGTATGTGTGTGTGTGTGTGTGTATAAATATTTATTTATTTATTTATATATATATATATATATATATATATATATATATATATATTGTCCTTGCATTCTTTCTTGTGTGACACCCCTGGATGAAAGGCTCATTAGTATGCAGTCTGCTCAGGTGAGAACTGCCTAATTATTCATGAGGGGGCTGGGCCGTTCCGCCCATCCGCATATTGCCTTTGCAAACAAAAAAAATGTTTTTCACAATTTAAAACAATCTATTGTTTTATGTGAATGATTAGGCAGAATGATTTTCAGATCAATTCGAAGCAAAAACTCTAGGCGACAACATCCACTAGTCAAAAGTCTTGTGGACAGATATTTAGTATGTTATTTGTGGCCTTATATTAGAAACTTTATTTTTTAGTTTTTTCAATAACCACGCATAAACAATATTCTCTCAAAAATACAAACATTTATTAAAATGTTGTTCACATATTATGGTAGCCCTGTGTGTGCTATATAGAGTGTAATTTCACCTGTGCCATTAATATGTTTATAAGCAACTGAAAAAAGCACAAATGTCAGAGCATGCCAAAACATCTCAAGGACCCCAAAAACACCTCAGACCCCAGAGGGTTAACCGAAGATCAATAAGTCTTTCTCATCTTCCATCTATTTCGCAACCCATGAAGCATAACCTGCCTGAATGTACCGATCACACAGTGACGTGTCGTTTGGAAGATATGCAGCATTGGTGGTTCAGTGGTAGAATTCTCGCCTGCCACGTGGGGGCAGGTCATGTATAGTTGGAACTCAGTGACAGCCAATAAACAGAGATGGGGGACTCGAGTCACATGACTTGACTCGAGTCAGACTCGAGTCGCAAATTTAAGGACTTGAGACTTGCTTGACTAAATTAAGAAAATGACTCGACTTGACTTTGACTTGAGATCCAATGACTTGAGACTTGACTTGACTTGAACTGTATGACTCGAGAATGACTTGATATACATTTTTATATAAATCATCGCAACATCCATTGATAAACAAAATGAAAGCAACGGAACCATTGACGTCAGTCATCAGATTCTGCGCGATTGCGTGACGCTGCACAAGCCCAGAAATAGCCTACATCGCGGTGAGCGCGCCAAATACAAAAACATCTCCCTGCATCGTATCTTTTTGGATATAAACACTAGGAAATGACCATATTCATGCAAGAAGATTAGTTGTACGCATACTAACTGGCAAGGGATATCGGACGACCATCACAACCTCGAACAGTCGAACTTCATTCACCACGTCTAAAAGTAAGCTTGTTTAACCTGTTTGTTATAGTTAATTTGACTATCTTTAAATCTAGAGAGAATAATATTGGTCAAAACAGCATGCCTCTTTATACACAATTATGTTTTCAAATGTAGCTTAATGTTGTCAATATTCAAATGATAATTAATGATGGTATATGTTTTGTATAACATTTGCCACATTTCTTTTTAAATCATGCTTTAAAGCCAAAAATGTTGTTCTTTCCAATGACGAAAAACAATAAAGAAAAGTGTTAGTTTTGTCGTTTATGTTTCTCTTAATGTTATCAGGGGGTTGGTGGTAAAAAATGCCAGCAGAATTAATATGTACCCAAAATTCAAAATGTGGTGGAAAAAATGGCCCTAGTATGAGTTATTTTCATAATTGAACATATATAAAAAAATATTTCCAGATTATTGGCGCGATTGCAAATGTGATGATTTTATAAAACAGTTCAGTAAACAAAGAGTGAATATTGTGATGTGACATTTTAGACATAATATTCTAAATATTTTCTGTTTTTGCTCTATTTCTCCAATGACAATAGTTCCAAACAAGCCACAGAAAGAGTTATGCGTATTTGTGATTCAGTGACCTAGTTGCTTAGTTCCAGAACGAATCTGTCATTTTGAACAAATCAGTTGACTGCTTCTATGACTCGTACATTAAGACGGTGATTTGGCGCCACCTATTGGCGGTTTTAACTTCATAATAGGCTAAATGCCAACGGCTGTTATATAACTTATATAAAGGGGATGCCAGTTTGAATGCCATTTGGTGGCATAGGAACCATTACTTGAATTGTGAACTGTTTAATACCTTTTAATGGTCTTCTGCAATGTTTGAAGCATATTTATTTTTTCATGCTTTAATGTTGGCCTAATTTCAGTTACATTTACATTTTAGGCTATGTAGTTTGAAATTTTATTTATTTTTTAGATTTTTATTGTAGTAACCACTCAGCTGTATGTGGAAATGCATATTTAAAAAAAATATGTTGTAAATAAAACCATAGTCCACAACTTATGTAGTTTTAACTTATTTTAATATATAAATTCAGTGAAATCATCAAACGTTTGTATGACTTGCCAGTGACTTGTGACCCAAGCTACGACTTGACTTGACTTGCTTGACATAAGGCAGTGACTTGACTTGCTTGCTTTTATAAAAAATTGACTTGGACTTGCTTGAGACTCGAAGGTTAAGACTTGGGACTTGCTTGTGACTTGCACATGTGTGACTTACTCCCACCTCTGCCAATAAAATTGAAGCTTTGTTGGCACTGTCCTTGGTGCTGAATTACCACTACAGCCAATCAAATTTTTTCTCATTATTATTGGTATGCTCGTCTACACCTAGGTTCGAATCCCACTCATTGCAATCCTGAGATATGTTTTTACGCAACTCTGAGCCAATATAAACACAAAAAACCACCCCATAGCATATAAAGTTTGTATCTATCATACAAAATCATTCAATCATTAGTCAAATGATTTTTAGATTTTTTCTTTGTGTATTTGCCAAAGTAGCATGAGCGATTTTTTCATTTAGCCTGTGAGTGTAGGCCTATACTTTAGCCTTTTACAGTTTTAAAAGATTATATCTTATCTGTATGACCAACAATTACGGAGTAGGCTATAAATGTTTGTTGTAGGCCTCCCTCCTACTTCCACTCACTACTACAAGTCTACATCCCTACCAGAAGCCTACGATCGGTCAATGAGCGACGGCTCGTGGTACCATCACAGCGGGGCACAAAATCACTCTCCAGAACATTCTCATTCACGGTTCCATGCTGGTGGAATGATCTCCCCACCCTTATCCGGAATGCAGAATTCCTGACAACATTCAAAAGACAACTGAAAACTCATCTCTTCCGGGAGCACTTAACATAAAAAAAAAAAAAAAAAATCCTTTCCTCTAAATCCTCGCTTGCCTGGCTTATGCTACTCCGAGCTATGTCTGAACTTTGTATTTTGAGCACTTCTTGCGTTGCTTTTGCCTCTTCACGATGACTCGCTTGGTTTAGTCCTCAGTTGTAAGTCGCTTTGGATAAAAGCGTCTGCTAAATGACTAAATGTAAATGTAAATGTAGCTATAGCATTAAATCAGGACCTTGGACAGCGGAATTAAGATGAGCAGATATAATGAAACAGATATAAATGTTATTCAATTTTGAAAGGTGTTATTCTACAATCAGGGATTTTTTTTCAAATTTACAAAAGAAAGTTAATTATAAAAAGACTATTACAAGATTTCTATCTTTTTACTGTTTATTGTTATGCAATTTACAGTTCCATTGAGTCTAAGGTTCTTAACTGTACAATGCCCTTAGCAAACACACACACACACACACACACACACACACACACAATACCATTATAAATTATTAAACTGGTATAAAACTATAAAAACTGTACCTATAAAAGAAACCCAAAGATATCAAGAGAATATATACACAGATTTTTACAGAAACAAGATAATTTTTTCCCCCTTTCATTTTCCCTTCTCTGTCACCCATCTTTGCTTTTCCACCTCATAAAAAGCAGAGTCTTGAAATTCTTTCCAGGTCATCTCTTTGTCCATGCCCTGACCTTTGTAGATAGAAAATACTTTGGAAGGACAGTAAATATATTTCCCTGGTACCCCAGGAAAGCCTGTATGTATATGTGGACTATTTAGGCCCTGCTTCAACTCCATTTTACAGAATCTGCACAGGCGACCAGTGTGTTGAGTTTCAGACCTCTTTCGTTTTGGCTGCCCTTTCTCCTCAACACGTTTTTTTGTGGCTTCCAGTTCCCTTTCAAAGAACTCGGTCTCCATAAAATCTGGGAATGGCATTCTTGGGTTTGTTAGTCCTTCTCCACTGTAGGTTTTAAAAACTTTTGTGGAACAATAGAAGTACCTAACATAACCTTGCTGAAAGAAGAAGTGGATGGAGGAGCCATCGTTCTCGTACCGAGATTTGGGCTGTCCACAGGCAAGACAAGTCTTTGTTTGCTTCTTCTTTTCTGTATGTTGCTGCTGCTGCTGCTGCTGCTGTTGTTGCTGTCTCACCATTATTTCCTCCACAATTTTCTCAATGGCATTTTGAGTCAGTGGTGTAGTCAGAGAATGTGCAGGTGGGTGAACAACTACTGCTGGGGTCACTGTCATAACCGGAACACTGGTAGTGTCACTACCCTCTGTCAGTGAATACCAGAGTTGCTGTCTGTCACGAAGTTTTTCTGGACTTGTGTTCAAGGAAGAACTGGTGTTTAAGAGTTTAGCTAAGTGCTTGACATACTGTGAAATGTGCAGTCTTGTGGTTGAATGGAGCATGCTGTTGAGATCAGTACAGGAGTCATGAACCATTGCTGCATACTCCTGATCCACAAGCCTAATCATGTCCTTCTTGCCATGGTGTTTCTTCATTAAGGTGTCAATGGCCTCCTTCATTGAAGCTGTCCACCTTTTGTGATCCAACACAAACACCCTACCACCAGTCTTCACCGGTCCAGTGCGAGTGCTAGTTGGTGAGGCCATCATAGGCAGAAGTGGTGTGAATGTGGTTCCTACATCAATCACAATAATATATCCAGCGGGCGGCAGTGGCTCAGTGGTTCATGTTGGTTGTCTACAAACCGGAAGGTTGGTGGTTCAATCCTCGGTTCCACCTGACCAAGTGTCGAGGTGTCCATGAGCAAGACACCTAACCCCAGCTGCTCCCGACGAGCTGGATGGCGCCTTGCATGGCTGCCGTTGCCCGTCGGTGTATGAATGAGTGAGTGAATGGGTGAATGTGAGGCAAAATTGTAAAGCGCTTTGGTGGCCATTGGGTCTGTGAAAGCGCTATATAAATGCAGTCCATTTACCATTTACCATATAATCAGTCTTTGACCTAGATAATAAATACTAGCAGGATTTTTGGCAGGATTATCTATGAATGTTCACCTGTCTCTGAACGAGGCTCAGAAGATGAGGACAGCACGGGCACAGACTGAGTGCTGGTGGTTACTATATTCAAAAAGTAATTACATATGTTTACTTCCTGTTAAAGGAAAAATAAAGGTGTTTATGGAATGACTTTGTGTGTTTATCAAATGCTTACCTGTCTCTGAACGAGCCTCTGCACAGCCAGCAAAAGAAGAGTACAGCACGGGCACAGACTGAGTGCTGGTGGTTACTATAACAACAGAAAGTAAAACATTTTGTTAATTTATGGGTAAAAAGTCTGCTAACAGTATATTTTGAATTCCTGCATCTGTAAAAGTTTACCTGACTCAAGATGAGGACTAGGAGTTACATCAAGAGCAGCAGAAGGGTATTGAGACTGGGCAGTGGGTGGATCAACCTGCTCAGCTAGATTTACAGGTTGAGTGGTCTTGGTCTTGTGCTTTTCCTAGTCCAGAACAACAGGGCGGCATCCAGGTTCAACATACTCCAGCCCGAATCTTTCTCCAGTATCTACGTTAGTTACATGAAGGGCAGGATACTTCGGCATATCTAACAGCCTTTCTGAGACAGTATTCAGATCAGCAATCAGAGAGGGATCAAAAGCTCCTGGAAGCCGAATACTTGACTGTTTTAGATCCACCAGACGCTGAAAATTCCAGCGTGCCACTCCTGTCATCCCCTGGGCTTGAAACAGCTCTGAGGAGACACGTGTGCCAGTGACCCACTGAGCCTGGTGGAAGTGGTAGCCCTCCTGCTGAGATGTTCCTCTTATGGGGATCCATATTGGAACTTTTGCCCCCCTCGCCCAGGACGTGGTTAAGTTGTAAAGGATTTGACCTGCAACATCTGGATCATTTAAACAGCCCCGCAGAATGTGAACGCGCTGAATGCACCATGTCTTAAGCATAGAGGGTTTGTAAAGGGGAACACCATTAGGATCTGCTGCCAAATGAAAATGGTGTATAACATCCTCAACCCTCCTCAGGAGTTCTCCAGGCTGTGGGATCTTTGTTCTGCAGTGCTCTCGAATGTGCTGCTTTGTGGGGTTGGCAGGCTGAATCCCACAAAATGTGTATGCATCCTTGAGCTTCTGCAGGTCTTCCTGATCCACCAGACTGAAAGCAGCAGACAAGAACTGGGAGAAGGAGCTGTAAAGGGCATGGTGCTCTGTAACACACTCACGGAGGAAGCGCCTCATACAATGGAACAGGTCCAGCTTGACGGTGATGTGCTGATTAAAGTGAGATCTGGAGGCACAGGTGTTCTGTAAGTTTCCGGAAGTGGCTTCAGCAATAATGGCATCCGTAGTCTGCCATGCTTCCCAGTTCAGGTGCACTGTTTTGTGAGGGTCTGGCACTCTGAACGGTGCACAGCAATCTCTGAAAAAAGAACAGAAAAGTATAATGGTTAATGCTGCTGTAGCAATCAGTCAATGGATCTGTTCATCAGTCAGGATATGTGATTGTCTAATGTGCACATTTTCCATGTGATATGTCTTAGGCAAGGAATGGAATTATATAATAATTTTCACAATGCCCCATGGCCTACCTGTCTACCCAATGGAACTGTGCATTCTCCACTTCTGCCATCCTGTACCGGTTTGCGAGTCCCCTGTACATGGGCTCCAGTGATTTTTCCGTTTCTGACTGTACCATAACCCATGATTAGATCATCCAGGTTTTATTCATGATGGCATAGGATGACATCGTGCCAGATGTAAATGTTACCTTCCTGGCCACCTTCCGGGTGTGGTCAGAACGGAAAGCCTGCCCAAAGGTTCCCTGTAGGAGCTTTTTAATAGCTCCCTCTTGGCGCTGGTATTCGTACAGGAGGCAGTCAGTGAGATAGTGTGCAGACACAGCAATTCCATTCCATCCACTGGGATCATCATACTCCCCAAAGGTAGCAAGCTGGGTCTCTTTTCTCAGGAATCCTGTGATGCTTTTCTGTCCATACCTTCCAGCCTCAGCATCTAGGATATTCTGGCAACTGAGGAGGTAGGCCAAGTGTGCACGTTCATATTTTAGGTGCATCATTTCCATTACCTGATTGGCCATGTCTGTGGGTGATTTACCTGTACGCCGCAGTTCATCCAATAAAGATTTACAAATAGCCTTCTTATAAGTAAGAACTGCTGGCAACAAGTTTGTGAATCTTTTGGGGAGCTTTTCCAGCCACTGCGGGTTGTCTGCAAACCATTTCTTTTTGCATACTTTGCAGCACAGACGTGACGAGAATAGGTAGTATTGACCCATGATGCCTGTAATCACACGAGGTCTACCAACCCCTGCAGATGTCACCTGTGGCTGTTTACACTCATCATTGCATGGCAGAGCATAGTTATTCTTCAGCCGAGCCATCAGGGTATCATTTTCAGGCTTCCAAATGAAAAAGGGATGAAGCTGAAAATATTTAGGAGATGGCAGATCAGTGATGGTCTCCATCAGCTCTGGCTGAGGTGGTAAACGCCACAATGACACTGTCTTCATGGGGTTGCTCACAGGAACCGAGCCAGGCCATAGACCCATGGATTCCAGCTCTGTCTTCATCCAGATCCTCTGCTGCTGGGAACACTTCCACTGGCGGACATAATGGTCATAGCCAAGTTGTGGAGGAGGATTTCTGGGATGGGCTGATTAAAATGAAGACAGAAGAATAGCTACAGACTTTCTTCTATCTGTCAATCAGGCAGATGTTTGAACAATCATCTAGATACTTACTTTGTGTTGTAATTTGTAAAGGAACTGGATTGGGCTTTGACAAAGCATCAGGAGCAGAGGACAATGGATCTAAAAATACATAGACAAATAATATAATAATAAAGATCTTTCTTTTAAATTAAGATAATAAAAAAGTAGCAATCTAAAACTCAGAACAACCATATTCATAATGCAGACATTTGTAAAGCTACATTTATTAAATGAAGAGCATGCAATTGAACAAGAAAAATGCTCGGAAAAATGTAGTATTTTGCAGCAGCAGAGTAAAGCAATCATCTTACTGTGTGATGCTTCAACTATGTGGGAAGTGGTCTCTGAAGAGGAAAGATATGAACCCAGTATTAGTTTTAACTCCGCTTCATTGAAAATTCTACATTTGTCAAGTCTATATGCAGTACACCCTTACCATCTATAACACATTCCTCAAATGTAAGTGTCCTGCACACTCGAGAGCTGTCTATGGTGCCGCTGTCTCCTGAAACGGAGTAACATTTATCTATTAACAATTACTTATAAAATTGGTGAGGTATTATAAATATTAAACAGGATTTTAAATGCTAAACAGTTACAATGTGACTTTAGAATAAAAAATTAGCACAAAACCTAACATAAAACACACCTGTATTTGAAACAGTTCTCTCACCTTGTGTCGAACCCAATGGATCTTTCTTCACAAGAAACTTCAACTCTTCAGGAATGGGCACAGGTATTGTGGGGTACAAGGGTGGTGCTAAAAAAAAGAAAATATAAAAAACAAAGAACAATAAAAAGATCAATACCATAGTATATGAGACAAACGTTTGAATTGATGGGCAGAATTACAATGCATTTACCATGAACTGGTGTCACTCGCGGTTTCTTTCCAGCAGGTGATTTGGAGAGGGAAGCAGAAGGTCCTATATGATAAATGTATATATGTAATTAGGCATATTAGGTTTAAAGACAAAAACACCCTAATCTTACTTCACATGCTTGTCTTAGTGGTATAAAATAAAATTACATATCCCCAGGAGGGATGTGAACAAAACATGCAAGAACATGCATTTCATCATATGTTAGTAATATTTACAAGTTGACAAAAGCGAGTACTTACCCTGATTGTTGCAGGTATCAATTCATAAAGGGGAAATTAATTCATAGTCCCCAGGGACATTTACTATAATGCCAACAGCAAACGCATTGTTAATGGAACAAGGCCAGAACATGGCCAGAACACAGAGAACACAAGGATTTATGTTCAGTTCTGGAGATCATTTCATCTCGCAATTCAACAGAACTGTGCTCCAGTGCTGAACCTTATGCGCAAAAACCTTTTTCCTTCTCCATAGACCGCCCCAGTTCAGCTGCTGAGGAGGATGATGATGATGGTGGTGCTGGTGGTGGTAACATTAAAAACATTTGAGAGAAAACAGAACACAATCAATTTTTAACTTAAGGAAAATATACTTACACAGCACCTGTAGCTTGGAGGGGGTGATGCTCAGCATTGCACTCTCCAACTCAACATCTTCATCCATCTCTGTGTTGGAGAAAGACAAGAATCAACGGGTTGTTAAAAAAAAACATTTTCACAGAATGGATTTCTTAAAATATAGCTTGTGTTAACTGAAGTGTAATGTATGAGTAAAATCGTAAGTTACAATGGCAATATGTCCTGCTGAAGATCAAATGACAAAAAATACACAACTGACCCATGAGTTGAGTTATGGCACTTGATGTAGGTACAGGTGGACAGGTAGACTGCTGCTGTTGTTTCCGCAGGTATTGCTGCAGCTTGTGCATCCGAGTCCCTGGGACACAGTTTGCCCCCAATACAAAGGATGCATATCCATCAGACCTGCTTTTCCAAATCTCCTGCCATGTGCTCTTGGCACGAGCCCCGAAACCGACTAGCTGGTCATCCTCTGACGAGGCTGCTGGCGCAGCTGCAGTTCTGATCACATAGCTAAGAAGAGACTCAATTTCTTCAAAGCTGTGAGCATAACTAACAAAGGACATCAGGCTGTTTTTGCTGTGTCCCTTTGCCATAAAGTCTCCAGCTGCCTCTTCCTTATGCAGGGTCTTCATCAGATATATGGTGTACCCCATATCATTTTCTAGGAGCCACCGGAAAGATTTCCCCTCGTACTTCCCAAACTGCAAGATGTACTCGTCCAATACCTCTCTTCTGTCTGAGGCATCACCTCCTCTCTGACGGACCACAGTCAGAGCATTCTGATGGACCAACTCCTGCTT
The DNA here is from genome assembly GCA_029959095.1 of Rhinichthys osculus. NCBI lineage: Eukaryota > Metazoa > Chordata > Actinopteri > Cypriniformes > Leuciscidae > Rhinichthys > Rhinichthys osculus. The sequence goes on along the minus strand of JARWKJ010000002.1, from coordinate 2,445,673 downwards.
CTTAGGTGCCGACTTGTCCTGTAGAGATGGGTTGTCTTTGATCAGCCTGGCCTCATCAGTCGGCTCCTGAAGGAGATAACCAAGAGGTCCCTTACGGAACACAACCTGAACCCTTCCAGGGTAAAACATGACTGTTTTGTGGGTGTTGATCTGAGAGACAGAAAAAGCAATATTTTAATGTTTTATATATATATATATACACTCACCGGCCACTTTATTAGGTACACCTGTCCAACTGCTCGTTAACACTTAATTTCTAAGCAGCCAATCACATGGCGGCAACTCAGTGCATTTAGGCATGTAGACATGGTCAAGACAATCTCCTGCAGTTCAAACCGAGCATCAGTATGGGGAAGAAAGTTGATTTGAGTGACTTTGAACGTGGCATGATTGTTGGTGCCAGAAGGGCTGGTCTGAGTATTTCAGAAACTGCTAATCTACTGGGATTTTCACGCACAACCATCTCTAGGGTTTACAGAGAATGGTCCGAAAAAGAAAAAAACATCCAGTGAGCGGCAGTTCTGTGGGCGGAAATGCCTTGTTGATGCCAGAGGTCAGAGGAGAATGGCCAGACTGGTTCGAGCTGATAGAAGGGCAAACAGTGACTGAAATAACCACTCGTTACAACCGAGGTATGCAGTAAAGCATTTGTGAAGCCACAACACGCACAACCTTGAGGCGGATGGGCTACAACAGCAGAAGACTCCACCGGGTACCACTCATCTCCACTACAAATAGGAAAAAGAGGCTACAATTTGCAAAAGCTCACCAAAATTGAACAGTTGAAGACTGGAAAAATGTTGCCTGGTCTGATGAGTCTCGATTTCTGTTGAGACATTCAGATGTTAGAGTCAGAATTTGGCGTAAACAGAATGAGAACATGGAACCATCATGCCTTGTTACCACTGTGCAGGCTGGTGGTGGTGGTGTAATGGTGTGGGGGATGTTTTCCTGGCACACTTTAGGCCCCTTAGTGCCAATTGGGCATCGTTTAAATGCCACGGCCTACCTGAGCATTGTTTCTGACCATGTCCATCCCTTTATGGCCACCATGTACCCATCCTCTGATGGCTACTTCCACCATGTCACAAAGCTCTAATCATTTCAAATTGGTTTCTTGAACATGACAATGAGTTCACTGTACTAAAATGGCCCCCACAGTCACCAGATCTCAACCCAATAGAGCATCTTTGGGATGTGGTGGAACGGGAGATTCGCATCATGGATGTGCAGCCGACAAATCTGCGGCAACTGTGTGATGCCATCATGTCAATATGGACCAAACTCCCTGAGGAATGCTTCCATCACCTTGTTGAATCTATGCCACGAAGAATTGAGGCAGTTCTGAAGGCAAAAGGGGGTCCAACCCGTTACTAGCATGGGGTACCTAATAAAGTGGCCGGTGAGTGTATATATATATATATATAGAGAGAGAGAGAGAGTTTACATTTATATTACCGAGGTTACACTACAAATATCATGGTCAAAACTAGGTTACTACATTAACAACAATATAAAATATATGGTTATTGAAAAGCTCCTACTAAATACTGTTGCTGTACTATTTTACTGTGGTAAAATGGATAACTAGAATGAAAACATTCTCAAAGTTTTTTAACTATTTAATATGTGCAGATCATAATAACATTCACGTAGTGCTAACGTTAGGGATCTAAGAATTAAAAAAAAAAATCCACAACCAAAAAACAGCGAGTAAAGCTGGTAAGATAGTGTTACGTAGCAACCACGGAAAAATAAAACAAAATATATATGTAAACACAAAAAACACAACACTGAAACGAGATTAAAGGTATGTTCATTCGTAATTTAGCAAGCAAATCATACTACGATGAATTGGAAGAAAGAAAAGAAAGCCGACAGGGTAACGTTAAAGTTTGCCTCAGAATCAGTTCGCATAAGGTTTCAGCATTAACATTAATAGTAAAAGATAAATAAAGTAACTTACCTTTGTTAGATGAGTTGAAAATGTGTAGACTAAAACGAACGCTGTTATGTGTCACTCTTCGAGTCGGGATGAAAATGGCGCATTTCAAATTTCCCGGGGCTGCCAAAACACGGAAGAGCGCCAGGAGAGCGTTAGTGGCCGAAATAATATTGCATCCGTAGTGTTTTAGCACTACCATTGAAAATGAATGGGAAACTGTTTAGGGCCGTTTAGCTGAACAATCCCCGGCCGCCGCGTATAGTGGTGATACACTGACAGCCAATCAGATGCTTTCTCCCCTGCTGTCCTTGGTACTGAATTTATTTCCCTGTCCATGGTACTGAAATGCTACTGTCACGAATACCTGTGACAGAAGAACAGTCAATAGGATTGCAGCTTGTGCATTTAATTATTTGTATAACTGTGGTATTTTTATACCACATTTAAGGGATGTCATAAATGCTGCTACTTTGAAAATAGTAAAATACTACTCCACCAGATTGTCTAATTATTGTTTAATTATCATCAATTTTCTCTACAAGGATTTACAATGTACTGCTCAAATGAACTGAATATACTTTGATTCACTGATAGGAGACCGAACACAGTGTAGTAAAGAATCATCTATATAACTTTTATTTACATGTAAGAAGAAGGGAAAAAGCATGAGATATAAAAATGAACAGTTTCACTAACAACAATCAAGTTATGAAAGAAAACAAAACTTAAAAATATATAAAACTAGAAAACCTATAAACCTACAGAACATATGAACATCTACAATAAATTATGTACAAGTATAAACGTGAGCTATTTCTTCCTTTCATCCACCCATCTCTGCCTCTCTGCCTCATAGTAAGGAGACTGCTGAAATTCATTCCATTTCATCTCCTTGGCCATGCCCTTATCTCTGTATAGAGAATACACTTTAGATGGGCAGTAGATGTATTTGCCTGCCACTCCAGGGAAGCCCGTATGGATGTGTGGGCTGTTTGGCCCCTGTTTCAGGTCCATGTGGCAGAATCTGCAACGGCGGCCTGTTTGCTGGGAGTCTGGCCTTTTCCTCTTTTTCTCCATCTTCTCCTCCACCCGTTTCTTGGTGGCCTCCAGCTCCCTCTGGAAGAATTCTGTCTGTGCAAATTCTCCAAAGGGCAGGTTGGGGTTGGAGAGTCCCTCAGCAGCATAACTTTGATGCACCTTCTTTGAACAATAGAAGTAGCGCACAGGCCCTTGCTGGTGGAAAAAGTGGATGGAGGATCCATCAGTCTCATATCGAGACTTGGGCTGTCCACAAGCAAGACACGTCTATGTCTGCCTTCTCTTCTGCTTCTGCAGGTGGGTTCACAATAGCCTGCTCCATGGTGACCACAGGAACACTAGCAGACGGCTAGTGTTCCTGTGGTCACCATGGAGCAGGCTATTGTGAACCCACCTGCACCTGCCCTGTCCACACCTCTGATACAAGACTCCATCGAGAAGATTGTGGAGAACATCTTGGAGAGGCAGCAGCAACAGCATCAGCCAGAGCAGAAGAGAAGGCAGACATAGACGTGTCTTGCTTGTGGACAGCCCAAGTCTCGAGTTTGTCAAAGACTGCCAGAGCTGCTGAGTCTCCAGAAGTTTTTCCTGGCTTGTGTTCAAAGAAGAACTGGTGTTGAGGAATTTTGCCAGGTGCTTCATATAGCGGGATATGTGCAGCTTGGTTGTGGGGTGCAGCAAGCTATTGGGATCTGTGGCAGACTGATGGACCATTTTAGCATAGTCTTGATCCACAAGCTTCAGAATGTCCTTTTCCCCATGGTACTTCTGCAGTAAGCTGTCGATAGCTTCTTTCATGGTTGGTGTCCAGCGTGTGTGGTCCAACACAAAAACCCGTCCACCCGTCTTTATGGGTCCTGTGCGAGCACTCCTTGGCGAGGACTTCAGCGGGAGGGGCATGGCTTGTGAGATTTCTGGAACACAATAAAGCAATAACAGTTCATCAGATGATCATGATGTTACATTAAAAATAATGCAAAAATGTATGCCTAAAAAGATTGTTAACTTACCCATCGCTGCTGGAGGTGCCTGGTTGTCTTCTGGCGGCATTTCCTGCTTTAGCAGTGCACCAGCAGAGAGCAAACGACCGATGGATGGTGCCGTTTTTGGGGATGCCGTGCTGGAAAGCGGTGTCCAGCTGGGGGATGGTGCTGCATCTGGAGCCTGGGCTTTACCAGGACCACGTGTCTGCACAGGAGGCAGAGGCGCAAGAGCAGCTGGTTCGTCTCTCTTTTGGGTTCTGTGTTTGTCCCAATCCAGAGGAACTGGACGGCAGCCTGGCTCTGTGTACTCTAGGCCAAACCTCTCTCCGGTGTCTCTGTCAGAGAGATGAAGTGCTGGGTACTTCTCCTGCCCAGTCACTCTCTTTGAGGCAGAATTTAACTCCACCATTAGTGCTGGGTCAAACACAGCAGGGAGGATGACACCTGGCTGCCTAAGGTCCACCAGCCGTTGGTAGTTCCAGCGTGCCACCCCAGTCATGCCCTGGGCCTGGAACAATTCAGTGGAGACATGAGTCCCAGTGATCCACTGGGCCTGGTGGAAGTGGTACCCCTCCTGCTGTGACGTACCTCTGACGGGGATCCAGATGGGGACTTTGGCGCCTTCACCGGGTACGTGGTTTAGCTGAAGAGTTCCACCATACCGGTACATTATGCCCTCAGAGAGTTCAGGGTCACTGAGGCAACCGCGGAGAATGTGCACTCTCTGTATGCGCCAAGTCTTCAGCATGGATGGCTTGAAGAGTGGTACACTGTTGGGGTCCATGGCCTGGTGCAGATGCTTCAGGACTTTCTCCATTCTGTCCAGCACCTCTGTAGGTTGTGGTATTTTTGTCCTGCATTGCTCCCGTATGTGCTGTTTGGTGGGATTGGCTGTATGGATACCACAGAACCTATAGGCATCCTGGAGCCTTTTTAGATCCTCCTGATCCACCACAGAGAAGGCTGCGGAGAGGAGCTGGCAGAAAGTGCTGAACAGAGGGTGATGCTCAGAGGTGCACTCCCGTGAAAAACGCCTCAGGCAGTGGAACAAGTCCAGCTTCACCACAACGTTGTAATTAAAATGTGACCGTGAGGCACAGGTGTTCTCCAGCGGTCCAGAGGTGGCCCCAGCAACAATGGAAAGGGTAGTCTTCCAGGCATCCCAGTGTAGATGTTCACCAGGTATGCAGTCTGGGATCTTAAATGGAGCACAGCAATCCCTAAAGGCAAGGCACAAAGATGTAGATCAATTTAGATTATTTTTAAAGAAAGCATTTATGCAGTGAAGGCTTTGAAGTTTTTGATAACTTTATTCAATTTCTGTATATATCCTGCCTGATATACCTACCTACAAATTATAAAGCACTGTTTACAAGGTTAGATTAGTCAAAAACTATGAAAACAAGTAAAATTCTGACCTGGGCCAATAAGAAAAAAAATTATATATAAATTATATACTTAAATTAAAAGTTGTTATATTATTTAAAACCCTATAATAATCTTTTAAAATAGCTTTCAATTATACTTTAATGCTAAATGCATATAACTATATGGCTAAAATTGAGAAACAATAATCAATTTCATCAAGACACCAGTAGCGGTATTGGTGCCTTTCATAAAAAGATGCCAAAAAACAAATATTTAAAATATAAACAAATGTCTCTATGTTGTTTCTACATTTATTTGGGGAGTAAATGTAAAATTATTACAATATAAATATTAGTTTTTATTAATCGCAATTAATTACAGAAAAATTAATTTTTCGATTGTTTTTATCGATTGACAGCACTAGTTATTAGACACGATCATTGGCTGTTTGAATGGCAGTGGTAAGAGAAAAGATGGCTGTTCTCGCCTGTCCATCCAGTGGAAGCCTGCCTTTTCCACTCCAGCATCGCTGTACCTATTGGCCATTCTCTGGTACATCGGCTCCAAGGACCTCTCAGTTTCAGACTGAACCATCACCCAGGAAACAATCAGCCAGTTCTCATTCATGATGGCATAACTGGACATGACACCAGACGCCAGCGTTACTTTTCTTGCAACTTTCCTGGTGTGGTCTGACCTGAAGACCTGCCCAAAAGTGCCCTGGAGTAGTTTGGTCATGGCGGGCTCTTGACGTCTGAACTCATCTAGTAGGCAGTCGGTCAGGTAAAAGCTGGACACGGAGACTCCATACCAGCCATCTTGGTTGTCATAAAGCCCGAAAGCACGTGGCGTGTTCTCCTTCCTCAGAAACTGCCCAATGGTCCTCTGTCCATGTATGCCGGCCTCAGCATCCCTGACGCTTTCTATGGCATGCAGGTATGCCAGGTGAGCTCGCTCATACTTGAGGTGCATGAGCTCATTCACCTGGTTTGCCATATCGGCTGGTGATTTTCCAGTGCGCCTCAGCTCATCCATCACAGACTTGCAAATGGCCTTCTTGTAGGTCAGGAATGTGGGCAGAAGGTTGGTAAACCGCTTGGGCAGCTTCTCAAGCCATCGTGGATTGTCAGCAAACCAGTTCCTCCGACAGGCCTTGCAGCAGAGACGTGAGGACAAGATGTAATACTGGCCACTGGTGCCAACAATCACTTGGGGCCTGCCCACACCTGCAGAGACCACCTGTGGATGAGGACATCCATGCAGACATGGCAGGAGGTAATTGTTCCTCAACCTGACCATGATGTGACTCTCTGGCTTCCAGATGAAAAATGGGTGGAGCTGGAAGAAGTTGGGAGAAGGGAGCGCAGCCACCATATCGACAAGCTCAGGTTGTGGGGGAAGACGCCAGAGTGAAATTGTGTTCCCTGGGTTACGCACTGAACTAGACCCAGACCACAGCCCGAGATCCTGAAGCTCTATCCTCATCCACAGCTTCTGGTGTTGAGAACAGCTCCAGCTGCTCATGTCGTGGTCATTCCCAGGCAGGAGAACAGGAACAGAAATGGGTGGCTGAGCTGAGGGAACTAGGATATAAAAATACAAATGGATAGGGAGAAAAATAATGTACTGCACTGATTATTATTATAGATTGCATAGTGTGAAAAACAAAATCATTAAAGCAGAGTTAAGACAACATCTTAATGTCAGGAGTTCTTAAAATGGAGGGGTTGTTTACATGCTGTTCATTCTTACCATCTTCGCCACTATCCTCAAAGGCAAGCGCTTTGCGTGCAGAGGTGCCAGCAGCACTTGTGCGGGGTCCTAAAAAGAAGTGCAGTCTTTATATTTTTGCATTTGTACAGGCTATTAGCATCATGATGTGATGAACTAATTTAGGTTGTGTTTGTGAAAATATAAAGACGGCACTTCTTTTTAGGACCCTGCAGAGGTGCCAGCAGCACTTGTGCGGGGTCCTAAAAAGAAGTGCAGTCTTTATATTTTTGCATTTGTACAGGCTATTAGCATCATGATGTGATGAACTAATTTAGGTTGTGTTTGTGAAAATGATACAGAGTTAGATCTGCATTTAGCAGATGTGTAATTGAGTATCAGTCCTACACTAAAACTGAAACATACCTAGAGTTGACTCAGGCATCTCTGCTTTTGTCTCCTTTACTAGGAACGTCAGCTCTGCTGGAAGGGGCACAGGTGTTTTCCTCTTCAGACCTGGAGAGGCTCGAGCTACATGAACGTAAATATACCAATCTTTTTTTTTATGTAACCAAAATTAACTCAACATTTAACTACATGAATGTGATTACAGTGTGTGTACCGTCAACTGGTGATGCTTGCAGTTCAGCAGTTCCATCAGGATATGGTTTGGACAGTGCTTCAGATAAAACTATAACAGACAAAATCATCAGTCATTTCAGAATTCACAATATATGCAAGGGTTGGTGTTAGTAAGAACTCAATGAACAAGCATGCATTCAAGTGTTAGTACCCAACGCTACTTAATTTGTTTTTAATACATCATGAATGGAAAACAAAAAGTGCATATATACCCTCCTTGCGGTTGGAATCAGTTCATCATGGTAGGATCAATTCATAGTCCTTAGGACGGTAAGTACAACGGCAACATTCAACCATATTGTAAATGGAACATGGCCGGAACATGGCAAGAACTTGGCCGGAACATGGCCAGAACACGAACAATATAACAAGTTAAGTGAAGTTTCAGTTTTTGGAGGGCATTTCATCATGTAAAAGAATTGTACTCCAGCCCTGAAACCTTTTATTTAAAAACCTTTCTTTGCTCCTGGTGACACTGTGGGTATGACTGCTGCTGGCACAGCAACTGGTTACACACAAACACAGAGAAATAAACGTGGAAGACAGCAGATACAAAATAGACCACAGGTTTTCATCAATTCTGACATTTGGTCAGTGTAATAACAGTGTACTTACAGCTCTGCACTTGTAGCTTAGCAGGTGAGATGCCCAACATCGCCCTCTCCAGCTCTTCATCCTCATCAATCACTGTGGCACAGACAATAATTTGTTTTCCAAATTTGGGATGAATTATACGCATTTCTCACATGTATATTTCAACAAACATGGATGTATTAGAGGAAATACTTCAAAGTCTTTTTCTGGTAAATACTGTACATGCAATAAAAATGTGAACAAAAATGTTAATAGGATAACCTACCCAGGGGTTTAGCTGGGGCCCTTGAGGCATGCTCAGCAGATGTCGAAGCAGTGGCAGATTCCTGACTCTTCCGCAGGTACTGCTGCAACTTGCACATGCGTGTCCCTGGGACGCAGATCTTCCCCAAAATGAACTCTGCATAGCCATCAGCTCTGCCATCCCATATCTCCTTCCAGGTGCTTTTGGCCTGGGAACCAAAGCCAACCAGCTGGTCATCTTCCGATGAGGCTGCCGCAACACCCACTCCACTGGCCTCATAGGAGAGAAGAGACTGGATCTCTCCAAAACTAAGAGCATACTTGACAAAAGACTTTAGGCTGTCCTTGCCATGCCCCTCAGACATACAGATGCCTGATGCCTCCTCCTTCCGGAGATTCTTGATGAGATACATAGTGTACCCTACATCATTCTCTAAAACCCACCTGAATGACTTCCCTTTATATTTGCCGAACTGCAGGATGTAGTCTCCCAGCACCTCTGTCCTATCTGAGGCATCCCCTCCTCTCTGACGGACCACAGCCAGAGCATTCTGCCACACAAGGTCCTCCCTCATGGCCACAGACTTGTCCTGCTGAGTGGGGTCGTGCTTAATCCGCCTAGCTTCTTTAGACGGCTCCTGGAGGAGAAATCCGAGTGGTCCCTTGCGGAACGCAACACAGATTCTCCCTGGGAAGAACATAATTTTCTTCTGCATCTTGATCTACTTTGAAAGAATAATAGAAGTTTAGTTTTAATTTACACATTTGACATTTCTCAATACTTAGGTCACTTTTGCAAAACTCTTCACACAGTGAGCACAACAGAAATCTATGTGGGCTCAACTGTGAATCATTGCTCTGGTACAAGATGCATTCAATGATTACATCTTTCAAATTACATTAATTATTTTCTCACTTAATTAAGACGTAATAACATAATACAAAACTGAATAAGACAGAAATATGCTACATTTCTACAGTGTTATTGTAATGAAAATATAGTTATCTAAAAAAAACAACTACTATCAAAGCAATTAGATGAATCTGAACACCTACACAAGCATTAGTTATTCAATTGCATTACCATCCATTCAAAAGGAGAAACTTAGGGATAATTTTACTTAGGGATAATTTTGTACTGTAATGTAAACTATGGAGGGATTATTGGGACAGATTGAAAACTAAAAGTCTAAAACTAAAAGTCTTAAACGAAAACCAAAAGTCTAAGTTTGAAACTAAAAGTCTAAGTCGAAAACTAAAAGTCTAAGTCAAAAATGAATTTGGTATTTAGGATTGGGCATTTGGTATTTAGGATTGGGCATTTGGTATTTAGGATTGGGCATTTGGTATTTAGGATAGGGCATTTCGTATTTAGGATTGGGCATTTGGTCATTTAGCAATTTAGGATTTAGGATTGGGCATTTAGGGATTTAGGATTGGGCATTTAATCATTTAGCCATTTAGGATTGGGCATTTGAGGATTGAGGAGTGTATGCAAATAAGGAGGCGTGGCCCAAATACTGGAGGCTGGGTTTGAAATGGCTGGTGCAGATGCAGATGCACCTTATGGACAGCAGAGGGAGCTCCAGTCAGTCCAGTGCTAAGGAGCACACTGTAATGAAACCAAACAGAGCGAGTGAGCAGGTCTGGAGCGAGGACTGTACTTTATAATGTGATAACTTCAACTTAATGACAGCGTTGTATAGGGGTAATGGAACGGTACATGTATTCCTATTGAACCGAACCGGTAGCCTACGGGCGTCACAGTTCGGTGCACGAATTTACACGGAGAATACACGGTATAAAAATAAATAAAACTCTAAATAGCGATACATTTCGCTCTATTCGCGTTTGGTGTGAACGCAGCATAATAAACAGGCTGCGACGTCAAGGTTGCAATGTTGGAGTGTGTGCTGCAAAGTTCAAACTGCAAAGTGTGTATATTTGTGTACACTCGCAATAAAATACAACATTGTGCTTTTGTCACACTCTAAAATCTTGTCAAACTGTAACCTACAACTGTCACCCAACCAAAATCACACACACACACACACACACACACACACACACTCTCTCTCTCTCTCTCTCTCTCTCACACACACACACACACACACACACCTAGTTCGTTCGCGCCCACGCCTCCCCCTCTCTCTCTCGCGCGCACACACACACTCCAGCATTGCAATCTTGACATCGCAGCCTGTTTATTATGCTGCGTTCACACCAAACGCGAGTAGAGCGAAATGTATCGCTATTTAGAGTTTTATTTATTTTTATACCGTGTATTCTCCGTGTAAATTCGTGCACCGAACCGTGACGCCCGTAGGCTACCGGTTCGGTTCAATAGGAATACATGTACCGTTCCAGTACCCCTATACAACGCTGTCATTAAGTTGAAGTTATCACATTATAAAGTACAGTCCTCGCTCCAGACCTGCTCACTCGCTCTGTTTGGTTTCATTACAGTGTGCTCCTTAGCACTGGACTGACTGGAGCTCCCTCTGCTGTCCATAAGGTGCATCTGCACCAGCCATTTCAAACCCAGCCTCCAGTGTTTGGGCCACGCCTCCTTATTTGCATACACTCCTCAATCCTCAATCCTCAAATGCCCAATCCTAAATGGCTAAACGATTAAATGCCCAATCCTAAATCCCTAAATGCCCAATCCTAAATCCTAAATGGCTAAATGACCAAATGTCCAATCCTAAATACGAAATGCCCTATCCTAAATACCAAATGCCCAATCCTAAATACCAAATGCCCAATCCTAAATACCAAATGCCCAATCCTAAATACCAAATTCATTTTTGACTTAGACTTTTAGTTTTCGACTTAGACTTTTAGTTTCAAACTTAAACTTTTGGTTTTCGTTTAAGACTTTTAGTTTTAGACTTTTAGTTTTCAATCTGTCCCAATAATCCCTCCATAGTAAACATCAATCATGTTAAAAAATAATTAATGGTTCAGTCTGAGATTGTATTAATAACTTGCTAGTCAAGATTCTGGTTAGTGCAATGTATAAATATTCAGATAGTAAGCCTATTAACGGACTGACAAGATTATTTAACGTCATGGCATGAAAACTATACACATGAATAATTAAAACGATCATGTTAATTAATTATTCGGCGCATCATTTCATAACACGTCATCTCTTACCAAGCAACCAATGCTAGCTAACGTTACTGTACCAATATGACTGTAAATGTACCCTTTAGTATTTAATTAATCTCAAAAACGTAAGGTAACTTACCTTTGATAAATGAAAAATAAGTGCGGATGATGGTAGTGAGTCGATGTTTCCACAGAAGTTTGTCCAGAATAAAAGTTTGAGTCGATGTTTCCACAGAAGTTTGTCCAGAATAAAGTTTTCAAAGTGCGTCAGTAGAAACCAACTCAGAACAGCGCCAAAATTCGTAGCGGCCAAAAATATATTACATCCGTAGTAGTTTAGCACTACCATTGAGAATGAATGGGAAATGAATTAGGGCCGTTTAGCTAAACAATTCTTGGCTCCCGCGCGGGAGACCCGGGTCCGATTCCCGGCCAATGCAAGAAGTTCCTTATGGTGTGCCTGAGGTCAAGGTCTTCAAAAAAGCTTTGTTATGTAACTTCTGCTAATCCACATTACTGACAGCGATTGCCAGCTCAAGGGCAATAATTTGCCCTCATGAATCTTGTCGTCAATGTGCCGCCTCATATGATGTGCCTCTCGTTAAAGATGTTTTAACCCAAGATCAATAAGTCTTCCTCATCTTTCATCTATTTCGCGACCCATGAAGCATAACCTGCCTGAATGTACCGATCACACAGTGACGTGTCGTTATGAGGCTGTAGAGCATTGGTGGTTCAGTGGTAGAATTCTCACCTGCCACGCGGGAGACCCGGGTCCGATTCCTGGCCAATGCAAGAAGTTCCTTATGGTGTGCCTGAGGTCAAGGTCTTCAAAAAAGCTTTGTTAAGTAACTTCTGCTAATCCACATTACTGACAGCGATTGCCAGCTCAAGGGCAATAATTTCCCCTCATGAATCTTGTCGTCAATGTGCCGCCTCAAGCGATGTACCTCTCGTAAAGATGTTTTAACCCAAGATCAATAAGTCTTTCTCATCTTCCATCTATTTCGCGACCCATGAAGCATAACCTGCCTGAATGTACCGATCACACAGTGACGTATCGTTTGCAAGATGTAGAGCATTGGTGGTTCAGTGGTAGAATTCTCGCCTGCCACGCGGGAGACCCGGGTCCGATTCCCGGCCAATGCAAGAAGTTCCTTATGGTGTGCCTGAGGTCAAGGTCTTCAAAAAAGCTTTGTTATGTAACTTCTGCTAATCCACATTACTGACAGCGATTGCCAGCTCAAGGGCAATAATTTGCCCTCATGAATCTTGTCGTCAATGTGCCGCCTCAAATGATGTGCTTCTCGTTAAAGATGTTTTAAACCAAGATCAATAAGTCTTCCTCATCTTCCATCTATTTCGCGACCCATGAAGCATAACCTGCCTGAATGTACCGATCACACAGTGACGTGTCGTTTGGAAGATGTAGAGCATTGGTGGTTCAGTGCTAGAATTCTCGCCTGCCACGCGGGAGACCCGGGTCCGATTCCCGGCCAATGCAAGAAGTTCCTTATGGTGTGCCTGAGGTCAAGGTCTTCAAAAAAGCTTTGTTATGTAACTTCTGCTAATCCACATTACTGACAGCGATTGCCATCTCAAGGGCAATAATTTGCCCTCATGAATCTTGTCGTCAATGTGCCGCCTCAAGCGATGTGCCTCTCGTAAAGATGTTTTAACCCAAGATCAATAAGTCTTTCTCATCTTCCATCTATTTCGCGACCCATGAAGCTTAACCTGCCTGAATGTACCGATCACACAGTGACGTGTCGTTTGGAAGATGTGCAGCATTGGTGGTTCAGTGGTAGAATTCTCGCCTGCCACGCGGGAGACCCGGGTCCGATTCCCGGCCAATGCATGAAGTTCCTTATGGTGTGCCTGAGGTCAAGGTCTTCAAAAAAGCTTTGTTATGTAACTTCTGCTAATCCACATTACTGACAGCGATTGCCAGCTCAAGGGCAATAATTTGCCCTCATGAATCTTGTCGTCAATGTGCCGCCTCAAATGATGTGCTTCTCGTTAAAGATGTTTTAACCCAAGATCAATAAGTCTTCCTCATCTTTCATCTATTTCGCAAACCATGAAGCATAACCTCCTTCCCTGAATGTACCAATCACACGAGGACGTGTCGTTATGAGGCTGTAGAGCATTGGTGGTTCAGTGGTAGAATTCTCGCCTGCCACGCGGGAGACCCGGGTCCGATTCCCGGCCAATGCAAGAAGTTCCTTATGGTGTGCCTGAGGTCAAGGTCTTCAAAAAAGCTTTGTTATGTAACTTCTGCTAATCCACATTACTGACAGCGATTGCCAGCTCAAGGGCAATAATTTGCCCTCATGAATCTTGTCGTCAATGTGCCGCCTCAAATGATGTGCTTCTCGTTAAAGATGTTTTAACCCAAGATCAATAAGTCTTTCTCATCTTCCATCTATTTCGCAACCCATGAAGCATAACCTGCCTGAATGTACCAATCACACGAGGACGTGTCGTTATGAGGCTGTAGAGCATTGGTGGTTCAGTGGTAGAATTCTCACCTGCCACGCTGGAGACCCGGGTCCGATTCCCGGCCAATGCAAGAAGTTCCTTATGGTGTGCCTGAGGTCAAGGTCTTCAAAAAAGCTTTGTTATGTAACTTCTGCTAATCCACATTATTGACAGCGTTTGCCAGCTCAAGGGCAATAATTTTCCCTCATGAATCTTGTCGTCAATGTGCCGCCTCAAGCGATGTGCCTCTCGTAAAGATGTTTTAACCCAAGATCAATAAGTCTTTCTCATCTTCCATCTATTTCGCGACCCATGAAGCATAACCTCCTTCCCTAAATGTACCAATCACACGAGGACGTGTCCTTATGAGGCTGTAGAGCATTGGTGGTTCAGTGGTAGAATTCTCGCCTGCCACGCGGGAGACCCGGGTCCGATTCCCGGCCAATGCAAGAAGTTCCTTATTGTGTGCCTGAGGTCAAGGTCTTCAAAAAAGCTTTGTTATGTAACTTCTGCTAATCCACATTACTGACAGCGATTGCCAGCTCAAGGGCAATAATTTGCCCTCATGAATCTTGTCGTCAATGTGCCGCCTCAAATGATGTGCTTCTCGTTAAAGATGTTTTAACCCAAGATCAATAAGTCTTCCTCATCTTTCATCTATTTCGCAAACCATGAAGCATAACCTCCTTCCCTGAATGTACCAATCACACGAGGACGTGTCGTTATGAGGCTGTAGAGCATTGGTGGTTCAGTGGTAGAATTCTCGCCTGCCACGCGGGAGACCCGGGTCCGATTCCCGGCCAATGCAAGAAGTTCCTTATGGTGTGCCTGAGGTCAAGGTCTTCAAAAAAGCTTTGTTATGTAACTTCTGCTAATCCACATTACTGACAGCGATTGCCAGCTCAAGGGCAATAATTTGCCCTCATGAATCTTGTCGTCAATGTGCCGCCTCAAGCGATGTGCCTCTCGTAAAGATGTTTTAACCCAAGATCAATAAGTCTTTCTCATCTTCCATCTATTTCGCAACCCATGAAGCATAACCTGCCTGAATGTACCGATCACACGAGGACGTGTCGTTTGGAAGATGTGCAGCATTGGTGGTTCAGTGGTAGAATTCTCGCCTGCCACGCGGGAGACCCGGGTCCGATTCCCGGCCAATGCATGAAGTTCCTTATGGTGTGCCTGAGGTCAAGGTCTTCAAAAAAGCTTTGTTATGTAACTTCTGCTAATCCACATTACTGACAGCGATTGCCAGCTCAAGGGCAATAATTTGCCCTCATGAATCTTGTCGTCAATGTGCCGCCTCAAGCGATGTGCCTCTCGTAAAGATGTTTTAACCCAAGATCAATAAGTCTTTCTCATCTTCCATCTATTTCGCGACCCATGAAGCATAACCTCCTTCCCTAAATGTACCAATCACACGAGGACGTGTCCTTATGAGGCTGTAGAGCATTGGTGGTTCAGTGGTAGAATTCTCGCCTGCCACGCGGGAGACCCGGGTCCGATTCCCGGCCAATGCAAGAAGTTCCTTATGGTGTGCCTGAGGTCAAGGTCTTCAAAAAAGCTTTGTTATGTAACTTCTGCTAATCCACATTATTGACAGCGTTTGCCAGCTCAAGGGCAATAATTTTCCCTCATGAATCTTGTCGTCAATGTGCCGCCTCAAGCGATGTGCCTCTCGTAAAGATGTTTTAACCCAAGATCAATAAGTCTTTCTCATCTTCCATCTATTTCGCGACCCATGAAGCATAACCTCCTTCCCTAAATGTACCAATCACACGAGGACGTGTCCTTATGAGGCTGTAGAGCATTGGTGGTTCAGTGGTAGAATTCTCGCCTGCCACGCGGGAGACCCGGGTCCGATTCCCGGCCAATGCAAGAAGTTCCTTATGGTGTGCCTGAGGTCAAGGTCTTCAAAAAAGCTTTCTTATGTAACTTCTGCTAATCCACATTACTGACAGCGATTGCCAGCTCAAGGGCAATAATTTGCCCTCATGAATCTTGTCGTCAATGTGCCGCCTCAAATGATGTGCTTCTCGTTAAAGATGTTTTAACCCAAGATCAATAAGTCTTCCTCATCTTTCATCTATTTCGCAAACCATGAAGCATAACCTCCTTCCCTGAATGTACCAATCACACGAGGACGTGTTGTTGTGAGGCTGTAGAGCATTGGTGGTTCAGTGGTAGAATTCTCGCCTGCCACGCGGGAGACCCGGGTCCGATTCCCGGCCAATGCAAGAAGTTCCTTATGGTGTGCCTGAGGTCAAGGTCTTCAAAAAAGCTTTGTTATGTAACTTCTGCTAATCCACATTACTGACAGCGATTGCCAGCTCAAGGGCAATAATTTGCCCTCATGAATCTTCTCGTCAATGTACCGCCTCAAGCGATGTGCCTCTCGTAAAGATGTTTTAACCCAAGATCAATAAGTCTTTCTCATCTTCCATCTATTTCGCAACCCATGAAGCATAACCTGCCTGAATGTACCAATCACACGAGGACGTGTCGTTATGAGGCTGTAGAGCATTGGTGGTTCAGTGGTAGAATTCTCACCTGCCACGCGGGAGACCCGGGTCCGATTCCCGGCCAATGCAAGAAGTTCCTTATGGTGTGCCTGAGGTCAAGGTCTTCAAAAAAGCTTTGTTATGTAACTTCTGCTAATCCACATTATTGACAGCGTTTGCCAGCTCAAGGCCAATAATTTTCCCTCATGAATCTTGTCGTCAATGTGCCGCCTCAAGCGATGTGCCTCTCGTAAAGATGTTTTAACCCAAGATCAATAAGTCTTTCTCATCTTCCATCTATTTCGCAACCCATGAAGCATAACCTGCCTGCATGTACCGATCACACAGTGACGTGTCGTTTGGAAGATGTGCAGCATTGGTGGTTCAGTGGTAGAATTCTCGCCTGCCACGCGGGAGACCCGGGTCCGATTCCCGGCCAATGCATGAAGTTCCTTATGGTGTGCCTGAGGTCAAGGTCTTCAAAAAAGCTTTGTTATGTAACTTCTGCTAATCCACATTACTGACAGCGATTGCCAGCTCAAGGGCAATAATTTGCCCTCATGAATCTTGTCGTCAATGTGCCGCCTCAAATGATGTGCTTCTCGTTAAAGATGTTTTAACCCAAGATCAATAAGTCTTCCTCATCTTTCATCTATTTCGCAAACCATGAAGCATAACCTCCTTCCCTGAATGTACCAATCACACGAGGACGTGTCGTTATGAGGCTGTAGAGCATTGGTGGTTCAGTGGTAGAATTCTCGCCTGCCACGCGGGAGACCCGGGTCCGATTCCCGGCCAATGCAAGAAGTTCCTTATGGTGTGCCTGAGGTCAAGGTCTTCAAAAAAGCTTTGTTATGTAACTTCTGCTAATCCACATTACTGACAGCGATTGCCAGCTCAAGGGCAATAATTTGCCCTCATGAATCTTGTCGTCAATGTGCCGCCTCAAATGATGTGCTTCTCGTTAAAGATGTTTTAACCCAAGATCAATAAGTCTTTCTCATCTTCCATCTATTTCGCAACCCATGAAGCATAACCTGCCTGAATGTACCAATCACACGAGGACGTGTCGTTATGAGGCTGTAGAGCATTGGTGGTTCAGTGGTAGAATTCTCACCTGCCACGCTGGAGACCCGGGTCCGATTCCCGGCCAATGCAAGAAGTTCCTTATGGTGTGCCTGAGGTCAAGGTCTTCAAAAAAGCTTTGTTATGTAACTTCTGCTAATCCACATTATTGACAGCGTTTGCCAGCTCAAGGGCAATAATTTTCCCTCATGAATCTTGTCGTCAATGTGCCGCCTCAAGCGATGTGCCTCTCGTAAAGATGTTTTAACCCAAGATCAATAAGTCTTTCTCATCTTCCATCTATTTCGCGACCCATGAAGCATAACCTCCTTCCCTAAATGTACCAATCACACGAGGACGTGTCCTTATGAGGCTGTAGAGCATTGGTGGTTCAGTGGTAGAATTCTCGCCTGCCACGCGGGAGACCCGGGTCCGATTCCCGGCCAATGCAAGAAGTTCCTTATTGTGTGCCTGAGGTCAAGGTCTTCAAAAAAGCTTTGTTATGTAACTTCTGCTAATCCACATTACTGACAGCGATTGCCAGCTCAAGGGCAATAATTTGCCCTCATGAATCTTGTCGTCAATGTGCCGCCTCAAATGATGTGCTTCTCGTTAAAGATGTTTTAACCCAAGATCAATAAGTCTTCCTCATCTTTCATCTATTTCGCAAACCATGAAGCATAACCTCCTTCCCTGAATGTACCAATCACACGAGGACGTGTCGTTATGAGGCTGTAGAGCATTGGTGGTTCAGTGGTAGAATTCTCGCCTGCCACGCGGGAGACCCGGGTCCGATTCCCGGCCAATGCAAGAAGTTCCTTATGGTGTGCCTGAGGTCAAGGTCTTCAAAAAAGCTTTGTTATGTAACTTCTGCTAATCCACATTACTGACAGCGATTGCCAGCTCAAGGGCAATAATTTGCCCTCATGAATCTTGTCGTCAATGTGCCGCCTCAAGCGATGTGCCTCTCGTAAAGATGTTTTAACCCAAGATCAATAAGTCTTTCTCATCTTCCATCTATTTCGCAACCCATGAAGCATAACCTGCCTGAATGTACCGATCACACGAGGACGTGTCGTTTGGAAGATGTGCAGCATTGGTGGTTCAGTGGTAGAATTCTCGCCTGCCACGCGGGAGACCCGGGTCCGATTCCCGGCCAATGCATGAAGTTCCTTATGGTGTGCCTGAGGTCAAGGTCTTCAAAAAAGCTTTGTTATGTAACTTCTGCTAATCCACATTACTGACAGCGATTGCCAGCTCAAGGGCAATAATTTGCCCTCATGAATCTTGTCGTCAATGTGCCGCCTCAAGCGATGTGCCTCTCGTAAAGATGTTTTAACCCAAGATCAATAAGTCTTTCTCATCTTCCATCTATTTCGCGACCCATGAAGCATAACCTCCTTCCCTAAATGTACCAATCACACGAGGACGTGTCCTTATGAGGCTGTAGAGCATTGGTGGTTCAGTGGTAGAATTCTCGCCTGCCACGCGGGAGACCCGGGTCCGATTCCCGGCCAATGCAAGAAGTTCCTTATGGTGTGCCTGAGGTCAAGGTCTTCAAAAAAGCTTTGTTATGTAACTTCTGCTAATCCACATTATTGACAGCGTTTGCCAGCTCAAGGGCAATAATTTTCCCTCATGAATCTTGTCGTCAATGTGCCGCCTCAAGCGATGTGCCTCTCGTAAAGATGTTTTAACCCAAGATCAATAAGTCTTTCTCATCTTCCATCTATTTCGCGACCCATGAAGCATAACCTCCTTCCCTAAATGTACCAATCACACGAGGACGTGTCCTTATGAGGCTGTAGAGCATTGGTGGTTCAGTGGTAGAATTCTCGCCTGCCACGCGGGAGACCCGGGTCCGATTCCCGGCCAATGCAAGAAGTTCCTTATGGTGTGCCTGAGGTCAAGGTCTTCAAAAAAGCTTTCTTATGTAACTTCTGCTAATCCACATTACTGACAGCGATTGCCAGCTCAAGGGCAATAATTTGCCCTCATGAATCTTGTCGTCAATGTGCCGCCTCAAATGATGTGCTTCTCGTTAAAGATGTTTTAACCCAAGATCAATAAGTCTTCCTCATCTTTCATCTATTTCGCAAACCATGAAGCATAACCTCCTTCCCTGAATGTACCAATCACACGAGGACGTGTTGTTGTGAGGCTGTAGAGCATTGGTGGTTCAGTGGTAGAATTCTCGCCTGCCACGCGGGAGACCCGGGTCCGATTCCCGGCCAATGCAAGAAGTTCCTTATGGTGTGCCTGAGGTCAAGGTCTTCAAAAAAGCTTTGTTATGTAACTTCTGCTAATCCACATTACTGACAGCGATTGCCAGCTCAAGGGCAATAATTTGCCCTCATGAATCTTCTCGTCAATGTACCGCCTCAAGCGATGTGCCTCTCGTAAAGATGTTTTAACCCAAGATCAATAAGTCTTTCTCATCTTCCATCTATTTCGCAACCCATGAAGCATAACCTGCCTGAATGTACCGATCACACAGTGACGTGTCGTTTGGAAGATGTGCAGCATTGGTGGTTCAGTGGTAGAATTCTCGCCTGCCACGCGGGAGACCCGGGTCCGATTCCCGGCCAATGCATGAAGTTCCTTATGGTGTGCCTGAGGTCAAGGTCTTCAAAAAAGCTTTGTTATGTAACTTCTGCTAATCCACATTACTGACAGCGATTGCCAGCTCAAGGGCAATAATTTGCCCTCATGAATCTTCTCGTCAATATGCCGCCTCAAGCGATGTGCCTCTCGTAAAGATGTTTTAACCCAAGATCAATAAGTCTTTCTCATCTTCCATCTATTTCGCAACCCATGAAGCATAACCTGCCTGAATGTACCGATCACACAGTGACGTGTCGTTTGGAAGATGTGCAGCATTGGTGGTTCAGTGGTAGAATTCTCGCCTGCCACGCGGGAGACCCGGGTCCGATTCCCGGCCAATGCAAGAAGTTCCTTATGGTGTGCCTGAGGTCAAGGTCTTCAAAAAAGCTTTGTTATGTAACTTCTGCTAATCCACATTACTGACAGCGATTGCCAGCTCAAGGGCAATAATTTGCCCTCATGAATCTTGTCGTCAATGTGCCGCCTCAAATGATGTGCTTCTCGTTAAAGATGTTTTAACCCAAGATCAATAAGTCTTCCTCATCTTTCATCTATTTCGCAAACCATGAAGCATAACCTCCTTCCCTGAATGTACCAATCACACGAGGACGTGTCGTTATGAGGCTGTAGAGCATTGGTGGTTCAGTGGTAGAATTCTCGCCTGCCACGCGGGAGACCCGGGTCCGATTCCCGGCCAATGCAAGAAGTTCCTTATGGTGTGCCTGAGGTCAAGGTCTTCAAAAAAGCTTTCTTATGTAACTTCTGCTAATCCACATTACTGACAGCGATTGCCAGCTCAAGGGCAATAATTTGCCCTCATGAATCTTGTCTTCAATGTGCCGCCTCAAATGATGTGCTTCTCGTTAAAGATGTTTTAACCCAAGATCAATAAGTCTTCCTCATCTTTCATCTATTTCGCAAACCATGAAGCATAACCTCCTTCCCTGAATGTACCAATCACACGAGGACATGTCGTTATGAGGCTGTAGAGCATTGGTGGTTCAGTGGTAGAATTCTCGCCTGCCACGCGGGAGACCCGGGTCCGATTCCCGGCCAATGCAAGAAGTTCCTTATGGTGTGCCTGAGGTCAAGGTCTTCAAAAAAGCTTTGTTATGTAACTTCTGCTAATCCACATTACTGACAGCGATTGCCAGCTCAAGGGCAATAATTTGCCCTCATGAATCTTGTCGTCAATGTGCCGCCTCAAGCGATGTGCCTCTCGTAAAGATGTTTTAACCCAAGATCAATAAGTCTTTCTCATCTTCCATCTATTTCGCAACCCATGAAGCATAACCTGCCTGAATGTACCGATCACACAGTGACGTGTCGTTTGGAAGATGTGCAGCATTGGTGGTTCAGTGGTAGAATTCTCGCCTGCCACGCAGGAGACCCGGGTCCGATTCCCGGCCAATGCATGAAGTTCTTTATGGTGTGCCTGAGGTCAAGGTCTTCAAAAAAGCTTTGTTATGTAACTTCTGCTAATCCACATTACTGACAGCGATTGCCAGCTCAAGGGCAATAATTTGCCCTCATGAATCTTCTCTTCAATATGCCGCCTCAAGCGATGTGCCTCTCGTAAATATGTTTTAACCCAAGATCAATAAGTCTTTCTCATCTTCCATCTATTTCGCAACCCATGAAGCATAACCTGCCTGAATGTACCAATCACACGAGGACGTGTCGTTATGAGGCTGTAGAGCATTGGTGGTTCAGTGGTAGAATTCTCACCTGCCACGCGGGAGACCCGGGTCCGATTCCCGGCCAATGCAAGAAGTTCCTTATGGTGTGCCTGAGGTCAAGGTCTTCAAAAAAGCTTTGTTATGTAACTTCTGCTAATCCACATTATTGACAGCGTTTGCCAGCTCAAGGCCAATCATTTTCCCTCATGAATCTTGTCGTCAATGTGCCGCCTCAAGCGATGTGCCTCTCGTAAAGATGTTTTAACCCAAGATCAATAAGTCTTTCTCATCTTCCATCTATTTCGCAACCCATGAAGCATAACCTGCCTGCATGTACCGATCACACAGTGACGTGTCGTTTGGAAGATGTGCAGCATTGGTGGTTCAGTGGTAGAATTCTCGCCTGCCACGCGGGAGACCCGGGTCCGATTCCCGGCCAATGCAAGAAGTTCCTTATGGTGTGCCTGAGGTCAAGGTCTTCAAAAAAGCTTTGTTATGTAACTTCTGCTAATCCACATTACTGACAGCGATTGCCAGCTCAAGGGCAATAATTTGCCCTCATGAATCTTGTCGTCAATGTGCCGCCTCAAGCGATGTGCCTCTCGTAAAGATGTTTTAACCCAAGATCAATAAGTCTTTCTCATCTTCCATCTATTTCGCAACCCATGAAGCATAACCTGCCTGCATGTACCGATCACACAGTGACGTGTCGTTTGGAAGATGTGCAGCATTGGTGGTTCAGTGGTAGAATTCTCGCCTGCCACGCGGGAGACCCGGGTCCGATTCCCAGCCAATGCAAGAAGTTCCTTATGGTGTGCCTGAGGTCAAGGTCTTCAAAAAAGCTTTGTTATGTAACTTCTGCTAATCCACATTACTGACAGCGATTGCCAGTTCAAGGGCAATAATTTGCCCTCATGAATCTTGTCGTCAATGTGCCGCCTCAAGCGATGTGCTTCTCGTTAAAGATGTTTTAACCCAAGATCAATAAGTCTTCCTCATCTTTCATCTATTTCGCAACCCATGAAGCATAACCTGCCTGCATGTACCGATCACACAGTGACGTGTCGTTTGGAAGATGTGCAGCATTGGTGGTTCAGTGGTAGAATTCTCGCCTGCCACGCGGGAGACCCGGGTCCGATTCCCGGCCAATGCAAGAAGTTCCTTATGGTGTGCCTGAGGTCAAGGTCTTCAAAAAAGCTTTGTTATGTAACTTCTGCTAATCCACATTACTGACAGCGATTGCCAGCTCAAGGGCAATAATTTGCCCTCATGAATCTTGTCGTCAATGTGCCGCCTCAAATGATGTGCTTCTCGTTAAAGATGTTTTAACCCAAGATCAATAAGTCTTCCTCATCTTTCATCTATTTCGCAAACCATGAAGCATAACCTCCTTCCCTGAATGTACCAATCACACGAGGACGTGTCATTTTGAGGCTGTAGAGCATTGGTGGTTCAGTGGTAGAATTCTCGCCTGCCACGCGGGAGACCCGGGTCCGATTCCCGGCCAATGCAAGAAGTTCCTTATGGTGTGCCTGAGGTCAAGGTCTTCAAAAAAGCTTTGTTATGTAACTTCTGCTAATCCACATTACTGACAGCGTTTGCCAGCTCAAGGCCAATAATTTTCCCTCATGAATCTTGTCGTCAATGTGCCGCCTCAAGCGATGTGCCTCTCGTAAAGATGTTTTAACCCAAGATCAATAAGTCTTTCTCATCTTCCATCTATTTCGCAACCCATGAAGCATAACCTGCCTGCATGTACCGATCACACAGTGACGTGTCGTTTGGAAGATGTGCAGCATTGGTGGTTCAGTGGTAGAATTCTCGCCTGCCACGCGGGAGACCGGGGTCCGATTCCCGGCCAATGCATGAAGTTCCTTATGGTGTGCCTGAGGTCAAGGTCTTCAAAAAAGCTTTGTTATGTAACTTCTGCTAATCCACATTACTGACAGCGATTGCCAGCTCAAGGGCAATAATTTCCCCTCATGAATCTTGTCGTCAATATGCCGCCTCATATGATGTGCCTCTCGTTAAAGATGTTTTAACCCAAGATCACTAAGTCTTCCTCATCTTCCATCTATTTCGCAACCCATGAAGCATAACCTCCTTCGCTGAATGTACCAATCACACGAGGACGTGTCGTTATGAGGCTGTAGACCATTGGTGGTTCAGTGGTAGAATTCTCGCCTGCCACGCGGGAGACCGGGGTCCGATTCCCGGCCAATGCAAGAAGTTCCTTATGGTGTGCCCGAGGTCAAGGTCTTCAAAAAAGCTTTGTTATGTAACTTCTGCTAATCCACATTACTGACAGCGATTGCCAGCTCAAGGGCAATAATTTTCCCTCATGAATCTTGTCGTTAATGTGCCGCCTCAAGCGATGTGCCTCTCGTAAAGATGTTTTAACCCAAGATCAATAAGTCTTTCTCATCTTCCATCTATTTCGCAACCCATGAAGCATAACCTGCCTGAATGTACCGATCACACAGTGACGTGTCGTTTGGAAGATGTGCAGCATTGGTGGTTCAGTGGTAGAATTCTCGCCCGCCACGCGGGAGACCCGGGTCCGATTCCCGGCCAATGCATGAAGTTCCTTATGGTGTGCCTGAGGTCAAGTTCTTCAAAAAAGCTTTGTTATGTAACTTCTGCTAATCCACATTACTGACAGCGATTGCAAGCTAAAGGGCAATAATTTGCCCTCATGAATCTTCTCGTCAATATGCCGCCTCAAGCGATGTGCCTCTCGTAAAGATGTTTTAACCCAAGATCAATAAGTCTTTCTCATCTTCCATCTATTTCGCAACCCATGAAGCATAACCTGCCTGAATGTACCAATCACACGAGGACGTGTCGTTATGAGGCTGTAGAGCATTGGTGGTTCAGTGGTAGAATTCTCACCTGCCACGCGGGAGACCCGGGTCCGGTTCCCGGCCAATGCAAGAAGTTCCTTATGGTGTGCCTGAGGTCAAGGTCTTCAAAAAAGCTTTGTTATGTAACTTCTGCTAATCCACATTATTGACAGCGTTTGCCAGCTCAAGGGCAATAATTTTCCCTCATGAATCTTGTCGTCAATGTGCCGCCTCAAGCGATGTGCCTCTCGTAAAGATGTTTTAACCCAAGATCAATAAGTCTTTCTCATCTTCCATCTATTTCGCGACCCATGAAGCATAACCTCCTTCCCTAAATGTACCAATCACACGAGGACGTGTCGTTATGAGGCTGTAGAGCATTGGTGGTTCAGTGGTAGAATTCTCACCTGCCACGCGGGAGACCCGGGTCCGGTTCCCGGCCAATGCAAGAAGTTCCTTATGGTGTGCCTGAGGTCAAGGTCTTCAAAAAAGCTTTGTTATGTAACTTCTGCTAATCCACATTATTGACAGCGTTTGCCAGCTCAAGGGCAATAATTTTCCCTCATGAATCTTGTCGTCAATGTGCCGCCTCAAGCGATGTGCCTCTCGTAAAGATGTTTTAACCCAAGATCAATAAGTCTTTCTCATCTTCCATCTATTTCGCAACCCATGAAGCATAACCTGCCTGAATGTACCGATCACACAGTGACGTGTCGTTTGGAAGATGTGCAGCATTGGTGGTTCAGTGGTAGAATTCTCGCCCGCCACGCGGGAGACCCGGGTCCGATTCCCGGCCAATGCATGAAGTTCCTTATGGTGTGCCTGAGGTCAAGTTCTTCAAAAAAGCTTTGTTATGTAACTTCTGCTAATCCACATTACTGACAGCGATTGCAAGCTAAAGGGCAATAATTTGCCCTCATGAATCTTCTCGTCAATATGCCGCCTCAAGCGATGTGCCTCTCGTAAAGATGTTTTAACCCAAGATCAATAAGTCTTTCTCATCTTCCATCTATTTCGCGACCCATGAAGCATAACCTCCTTCCCTAAATGTACCAATCACACGAGGACGTGTCCTTATGAGGCTGTAGAGCATTGGTGGTTCAGTGGTAGAATTCTCGCCTGCCACGCGGGAGACCCGGGTCCGATTCCCGGCCAATGCAAGAAGTTCCTTATGGTGTGCCTGAGGTCAAGGTCTTCAAAAAAGCTTTGTTATGTAACTTCTGCTAATCCACATTACTGACAGCGATTGCCAGCTCAAGGGCAATAATTTGCCCTCATGAATCTTGTCGTCAATGTGCCGCCTCAAATGATGTGCTTCTCGTTAAAGATGTTTTAACCCAAGATCAATAAGTCTTCCTCATCTTTCATCTATTTCGCAAACCATGAAGCATAACCTCCTTCCCTGAATGTACCAATCACACGAGGACGTGTCGTTATGAGGCTGTAGAGCATTGGTGGTTCAGTGGTAGAATTCTCGCCTGCCACGCGGGAGACCCGGGTCCGATTCCCGGCCAATGCAAGAAGTTCCTTATGGTGTGCCTGAGGTCAAGGTCTTCAAAAAAGCTTTGTTATGTAACTTCTGCTAATCCACATTACTGACAGCGATTGCCAGCTCAAGGGCAATAATTTGCCCTCATGAATCTTGTCGTCAATGTGCCGCCTCAAGCGATGTGCCTCTCGTAAAGATGTTTTAACCCAAGATCAATAAGTCTTTCTCATCTTCCATCTATTTCGCAACCCATGAAGCATAACCTGCCTGAATGTACCGATCACACGAGGACGTGTCGTTTGGAAGATGTGCAGCATTGGTGGTTCAGTGGTAGAATTCTCGCCTGCCACGCGGGAGACCCGGGTCCGATTCCCGGCCAATGCATGAAGTTCCTTATGGTGTGCCTGAGGTCAAGGTCTTCAAAAAAGCTTTGTTATGTAACTTCTGCTAATCCACATTACTGACAGCGATTGCCAGCTCAAGGGCAATAATTTGCCCTCATGAATCTTGTCGTCAATGTGCCGCCTCAAGCGATGTGCCTCTCGTAAAGATGTTTTAACCCAAGATCAATAAGTCTTTCTCATCTTCCATCTATTTCGCAACCCATGAAGCATAACCTGCCTGCATGTACCGATCACACAGTGACGTGTCGTTTGGAAGATGTGCAGCATTGGTGGTTCAGTGGTAGAATTCTCGCCTGCCACGCGGGAGACCCGGGTCCGATTCCCGGCCAATGCAAGAAGTTCCTTATGGTGTGCCTGAGGTCAAGGTCTTCAAAAAAGCTTTGTTATGTAACTTCTGCTAATCCACATTACTGACAGCGATTGCCAGCTCAAGGGCAATAATTTGCCCTCATGAATCTTGTCGTCAATGTGCCGCCTCAAGCGATGTGCCTCTCGTAAAGATGTTTTAACCCAAGATCAATAAGTCTTTCTCATCTTCCATCTATTTCGCAACCCATGAAGCATAACCTGCCTGCATGTACCGATCACACAGTGACGTGTCGTTTGGAAGATGTGCAGCATTGGTGGTTCAGTGGTAGAATTCTCGCCTGCCACGCGGGAGACCCGGGTCCGATTCCCAGCCAATGCAAGAAGTTCCTTATGGTGTGCCTGAGGTCAAGGTCTTCAAAAAAGCTTTGTTATGTAACTTCTGCTAATCCACATTACTGACAGCGATTGCCAGTTCAAGGGCAATAATTTGCCCTCATGAATCTTGTCGTCAATGTGCCGCCTCAAGCGATGTGCTTCTCGTTAAAGATGTTTTAACCCAAGATCAATAAGTCTTCCTCATCTTTCATCTATTTCGCAACCCATGAAGCATAACCTGCCTGCATGTACCGATCACACAGTGACGTGTCGTTTGGAAGATGTGCAGCATTGGTGGTTCAGTGGTAGAATTCTCGCCTGCCACGCGGGAGACCCGGGTCCGATTCCCGGCCAATGCAAGAAGTTCCTTATGGTGTGCCTGAGGTCAAGGTCTTCAAAAAAGCTTTGTTATGTAACTTCTGCTAATCCACATTACTGACAGCGATTGCCAGCTCAAGGGCAATAATTTGCCCTCATGAATCTTGTCGTCAATGTGCCGCCTCAAATGATGTGCTTCTCGTTAAAGATGTTTTAACCCAAGATCAATAAGTCTTCCTCATCTTTCATCTATTTCGCAAACCATGAAGCATAACCTCCTTCCCTGAATGTACCAATCACACGAGGACGTGTCATTTTGAGGCTGTAGAGCATTGGTGGTTCAGTGGTAGAATTCTCGCCTGCCACGCGGGAGACCCGGGTCCGATTCCCGGCCAATGCAAGAAGTTCCTTATGGTGTGCCTGAGGTCAAGGTCTTCAAAAAAGCTTTGTTATGTAACTTCTGCTAATCCACATTACTGACAGCGTTTGCCAGCTCAAGGCCAATAATTTTCCCTCATGAATCTTGTCGTCAATGTGCCGCCTCAAGCGATGTGCCTCTCGTAAAGATGTTTTAACCCAAGATCAATAAGTCTTTCTCATCTTCCATCTATTTCGCAACCCATGAAGCATAACCTGCCTGCATGTACCGATCACACAGTGACGTGTCGTTTGGAAGATGTGCAGCATTGGTGGTTCAGTGGTAGAATTCTCGCCTGCCACGCGGGAGACCGGGGTCCGATTCCCGGCCAATGCATGAAGTTCCTTAAGGTGTGCCTGAGGTCAAGGTCTTCAAAAAAGCTTTGTTATGTAACTTCTGCTAATCCACATTACTGACAGCGATTGCCAGCTCAAGGGCAATAATTTCCCCTCATGAATCTTGTCGTCAATATGCCGCCTCATATGATGTGCCTCTCGTTAAAGATGTTTTAACCCAAGATCACTAAGTCTTCCTCATCTTCCATCTATTTCGCAACCCATGAAGCATAACCTCCTTCGCTGAATGTACCAATCACACGAGGACGTGTCGTTATGAGGCTGTAGACCATTGGTGGTTCAGTGGTAGAATTCTCGCCTGCCACGCGGGAGACCGGGGTCCGATTCCCGGCCAATGCAAGAAGTTCCTTATGGTGTGCCCGAGGTCAAGGTCTTCAAAAAAGCTTTGTTATGTAACTTCTGCTAATCCACATTACTGACAGCGATTGCCAGCTCAAGGGCAATAATTTTCCCTCATGAATCTTGTCGTTAATGTGCCGCCTCAAGCGATGTGCCTCTCGTAAAGATGTTTTAACCCAAGATCAATAAGTCTTTCTCATCTTCCATCTATTTCGCAACCCATGAAGCATAACCTGCCTGAATGTACCGATCACACAGTGACGTGTCGTTTGGAAGATGTGCAGCATTGGTGGTTCAGTGGTAGAATTCTCGCCCGCCACGCGGGAGACCCGGGTCCGATTCCCGGCCAATGCATGAAGTTCCTTATGGTGTGCCTGAGGTCAAGTTCTTCAAAAAAGCTTTGTTATGTAACTTCTGCTAATCCACATTACTGACAGCGATTGCAAGCTAAAGGGCAATAATTTGCCCTCATGAATCTTCTCGTCAATATGCCGCCTCAAGCGATGTGCCTCTCGTAAAGATGTTTTAACCCAAGATCAATAAGT
Organism: Rhinichthys osculus; assembly: GCA_029959095.1. Taxonomy (NCBI): domain Eukaryota; kingdom Metazoa; phylum Chordata; class Actinopteri; order Cypriniformes; family Leuciscidae; genus Rhinichthys; species Rhinichthys osculus. Next base: position 2,416,310 of record JARWKJ010000002.1, on the reverse strand, counting down.
CTTTCTCATCTTCCATCTATTTCGCAACCCATGAAGCATAACCTGCCTGAATGTACCAATCACACGAGGACGTGTCGTTATGAGGCTGTAGAGCATTGGTGGTTCAGTGGTAGAATTCTCACCTGCCACGCGGGAGACCCGGGTCCGGTTCCCGGCCAATGCAAGAAGTTCCTTATGGTGTGCCTGAGGTCAAGGTCTTCAAAAAAGCTTTGTTATGTAACTTCTGCTAATCCACATTATTGACAGCGTTTGCCAGCTCAAGGGCAATAATTTTCCCTCATGAATCTTGTCGTCAATGTGCCGCCTCAAGCGATGTGCCTCTCGTAAAGATGTTTTAACCCAAGATCAATAAGTCTTTCTCATCTTCCATCTATTTCGCGACCCATGAAGCATAACCTCCTTCCCTAAATGTACCAATCACACGAGGACGTGTCGTTATGAGGCTGTAGAGCATTGGTGGTTCAGTGGTAGAATTCTCACCTGCCACGCGGGAGACCCGGGTCCGGTTCCCGGCCAATGCAAGAAGTTCCTTATGGTGTGCCTGAGGTCAAGGTCTTCAAAAAAGCTTTGTTATGTAACTTCTGCTAATCCACATTATTGACAGCGTTTGCCAGCTCAAGGGCAATAATTTTCCCTCATGAATCTTGTCGTCAATGTGCCGCCTCAAGCGATGTGCCTCTCGTAAAGATGTTTTAACCCAAGATCAATAAGTCTTTCTCATCTTCCATCTATTTCGCAACCCATGAAGCATAACCTGCCTGAATGTACCGATCACACAGTGACGTGTCGTTTGGAAGATGTGCAGCATTGGTGGTTCAGTGGTAGAATTCTCGCCCGCCACGCGGGAGACCCGGGTCCGATTCCCGGCCAATGCATGAAGTTCCTTATGGTGTGCCTGAGGTCAAGTTCTTCAAAAAAGCTTTGTTATGTAACTTCTGCTAATCCACATTACTGACAGCGATTGCAAGCTAAAGGGCAATAATTTGCCCTCATGAATCTTCTCGTCAATATGCCGCCTCAAGCGATGTGCCTCTCGTAAAGATGTTTTAACCCAAGATCAATAAGTCTTTCTCATCTTCCATCTATTTCGCAACCCATGAAGCATAACCTGCCTGAATGTACCAATCACACGAGGACGTGTCGTTATGAGGCTGTAGAGCATTGGTGGTTCAGTGGTAGAATTCTCACCTGCCACGCGGGAGACCCGGGTCCGGTTCCCGGCCAATGCAAGAAGTTCCTTATGGTGTGCCTGAGGTCAAGGTCTTCAAAAAAGCTTTGTTATGTAACTTCTGCTAATCCACATTATTGACAGCGTTTGCCAGCTCAAGGGCAATAATTTTCCCTCATGAATCTTGTCGTCAATGTGCCGCCTCAAGCGATGTGCCTCTCGTAAAGATGTTTTAACCCAAGATCAATAAGTCTTTCTCATCTTCCATCTATTTCGCGACCCATGAAGCATAACCTCCTTCCCTAAATGTACCAATCACACGAGGACGTGTCCTTATGAGGCTGTAGAGCATTGGTGGTTCAGTGGTAGAATTCTCGCCTGCCACGCGGGAGACCCGGGTCCGATTCCCGGCCAATGCAAGAAGTTCCTTATGGTGTGCCTGAGGTCAAGGTCTTCAAAAAAGCTTTGTTATGTAACTTCTGCTAATCCACATTACTGACAGCGATTGCCAGCTCAAGGGCAATAATTTGCCCTCATGAATCTTGTCGTCAATGTGCCGCCTCAAATGATGTGCTTCTCGTTAAAGATGTTTTAACCCAAGATCAATAAGTCTTCCTCATCTTTCATCTATTTCGCAAACCATGAAGCATAACCTCCTTCCCTGAATGTACCAATCACACGAGGACGTGTTGTTGTGAGGCTGTAGAGCATTGGTGGTTCAGTGGTAGAATTCTCGCCTGCCACGCGGGAGACCCGGGTCCGATTCCCGGCCAATGCAAGAAGTTCCTTATGGTGTGCCTGAGGTCAAGGTCTTCAAAAAAGCTTTGTTATGTAACTTCTGCTAATCCACATTACTGACAGCGATTGCCAGCTCAAGGGCAATAATTTGCCCTCATGAATCTTGTCGTCAATGTGCCGCCTCAAATGATGTGCTTCTCGTTAAAGATGTTTTAACCCAAGATCAATAAGTCTTCCTCATCTTTCATCTATTTCGCAAACCATGAAGCATAACCTCCTTCCCTGAATGTACCAATCACACGAGGACGTGTCGTTTTGAGGCTGTAGAGCATTGGTGGTTCAGTGGTAGAATTCTCGCCTGCCACGCGGGAGACCCGGGTCCGATTCCCGGCCAATGCAAGAAGTTCCTTATGGTGTGCCTGAGGTCAAGGTCTTCAAAAAAGCTTTGTTATGTAACTTCTGCTAATCCACATTACTGACAGCGTTTGCCAGCTCAAGGCCAATAATTTTCCCTCATGAATCTTGTCGTCAATGTGCCGCCTCAAGCGATGTGCCTCTCGTAAAGATGTTTTAACCCAAGATCAATAAGTCTTTCTCATCTTCCATCTATTTCGCAACCCATGAAGCATAACCTGCCTGCATGTACCGATCACACAGTGACGTGTCGTTTGGAAGATGTGCAGCATTGGTGGTTCAGTGGTAGAATTCTCGCCTGCCACGCGGGAGACCCGGGTCCGATTCCCGGCCAATGCAAGAAGTTCCTTATGGTGTGCCTGAGGTCAAGGTCTTCAAAAAAGCTTTGTTATGTAACTTCTGCTAATCCACATTACTGACAGCGATTGCCAGCTCAAGGGCAATAATTTGCCCTCATGAATCTTGTCGTCAATGTGCCGCCTCAAATGATGTGCTTCTCGTTAAAGATGTTTTAACCCAAGATCAATAAGTCTTCCTCATCTTTCATCTATTTCGCAAACCATGAAGCATAACCTCCTTCCCTGAATGTACCAATCACACGAGGACGTGTCGTTATGAGGCTGCAGAGCATTGGTGGTTCAGTGGTATAATTCTCGCCTGCCACGCGGGAGACCCGGGTCCGATTCCCGGCCAATGCATGAAGTTCCTTATGGTGTGCCTGAGGTCAAGGTCTTCAAAAAAGCTTTGTTATGTAACTTCTGCTAATCCACATTACTGACAGCGATTGCCAGCTCAAGGGCAATAATTTGCCCTCATGAATCTTCTCGTCAATATGCCGCCTCAAGCGATGTGCCTCTCGTAAAGATGTTTTAACCCAAGATCAATAAGTCTTTCTCATCTTCCATCTATTTCGCAACCCATGAAGCATAACCTGCCTGAATGTACCGATCACACAGTGACGTGTCGTTTGGAAGATGTGCAGCATTGGTGGTTCAGTGGTAGAATTCTCGCCTGCCACGCGGGAGACCCGGGTCCGATTCCCGGCCAATGCAAGAAGTTCCTTATGGTGTGCCTGAGGTCAAGGTCTTCAAAAAAGCTTTGTTATGTAACTTCTGCTAATCCACATTACTGACAGCGATTGCCAGCTCAAGGGCAATAATTTGCCCTCATGAATCTTGTCGTCAATGTGCCGCCTCAAATGATGTGCTTCTCGTTAAAGATGTTTTAACCCAAGATCAATAAGTCTTCCTCATCTTTCATCTATTTCGCAAACCATGAAGCATAACCTCCTTCCCTGAATGTACCAATCACACGAGGACGTGTCATTTTGAGGCTGTAGAGCATTGGTGGTTCAGTGGTAGAATTCTCGCCTGCCACGCGGGAGACCCGGGTCCGATTCCCGGCCAATGCAAGAAGTTCCTTATGGTGTGCCTGAGGTCAAGGTCTTCAAAAAAGCTTTGTTATGTAACTTCTGCTAATCCACATTACTGACAGCGTTTGCCAGCTCAAGGCCAATAATTTTCCCTCATGAATCTTGTCGTCAATGTGCCGCCTCAAGCGATGTGCCTCTCGTAAAGATGTTTTAACCCAAGATCAATAAGTCTTTCTCATCTTCCATCTATTTCGCAACCCATGAAGCATAACCTGCCTGCATGTACCGATCACACAGTGACGTGTCGTTTGGAAGATGTGCAGCATTGGTGGTTCAGTGGTAGAATTCTCGCCTGCCACGCGGGAGACCGGGGTCCGATTCCCGGCCAATGCATGAAGTTCCTTATGGTGTGCCTGAGGTCAAGGTCTTCAAAAAAGCTTTGTTATGTAACTTCTGCTAATCCACATTACTGACAGCGATTGCCAGCTCAAGGGCAATAATTTCCCCTCATGAATCTTGTCGTCAATATGCCGCCTCATATGATGTGCCTCTCGTTAAAGATGTTTTAACCCAAGATCACTAAGTCTTCCTCATCTTCCATCTATTTCGCAACCCATGAAGCATAACCTCCTTCGCTGAATGTACCAATCACACGAGGACGTGTCGTTATGAGGCTGTAGACCATTGGTGGTTCAGTGGTAGAATTCTCGCCTGCCACGCGGGAGACCGGGGTCCGATTCCCGGCCAATGCAAGAAGTTCCTTATGGTGTGCCCGAGGTCAAGGTCTTCAAAAAAGCTTTGTTATGTAACTTCTGCTAATCCACATTACTGACAGCGATTGCCAGCTCAAGGGCAATAATTTTCCCTCATGAATCTTGTCGTTAATGTGCCGCCTCAAGCGATGTGCCTCTCGTAAAGATGTTTTAACCCAAGATCAATAAGTCTTTCTCATCTTCCATCTATTTCGCAACCCATGAAGCATAACCTGCCTGAATGTACCGATCACACAGTGACGTGTCGTTTGGAAGATGTGCAGCATTGGTGGTTCAGTGGTAGAATTCTCGCCCGCCACGCGGGAGACCCGGGTCCGATTCCCGGCCAATGCATGAAGTTCCTTATGGTGTGCCTGAGGTCAAGTTCTTCAAAAAAGCTTTGTTATGTAACTTCTGCTAATCCACATTACTGACAGCGATTGCAAGCTAAAGGGCAATAATTTGCCCTCATGAATCTTCTCGTCAATATGCCGCCTCAAGCGATGTGCCTCTCGTAAAGATGTTTTAACCCAAGATCAATAAGTCTTTCTCATCTTCCATCTATTTCGCAACCCATGAAGCATAACCTGCCTGAATGTACCAATCACACGAGGACGTGTCGTTATGAGGCTGTAGAGCATTGGTGGTTCAGTGGTAGAATTCTCACCTGCCACGCGGGAGACCCGGGTCCGGTTCCCGGCCAATGCAAGAAGTTCCTTATGGTGTGCCTGAGGTCAAGGTCTTCAAAAAAGCTTTGTTATGTAACTTCTGCTAATCCACATTATTGACAGCGTTTGCCAGCTCAAGGGCAATAATTTTCCCTCATGAATCTTGTCGTCAATGTGCCGCCTCAAGCGATGTGCCTCTCGTAAAGATGTTTTAACCCAAGATCAATAAGTCTTTCTCATCTTCCATCTATTTCGCGACCCATGAAGCATAACCTCCTTCCCTAAATGTACCAATCACACGAGGACGTGTCGTTATGAGGCTGTAGAGCATTGGTGGTTCAGTGGTAGAATTCTCACCTGCCACGCGGGAGACCCGGGTCCGGTTCCCGGCCAATGCAAGAAGTTCCTTATGGTGTGCCTGAGGTCAAGGTCTTCAAAAAAGCTTTGTTATGTAACTTCTGCTAATCCACATTATTGACAGCGTTTGCCAGCTCAAGGGCAATAATTTTCCCTCATGAATCTTGTCGTCAATGTGCCGCCTCAAGCGATGTGCCTCTCGTAAAGATGTTTTAACCCAAGATCAATAAGTCTTTCTCATCTTCCATCTATTTCGCAACCCATGAAGCATAACCTGCCTGAATGTACCGATCACACAGTGACGTGTCGTTTGGAAGATGTGCAGCATTGGTGGTTCAGTGGTAGAATTCTCGCCCGCCACGCGGGAGACCCGGGTCCGATTCCCGGCCAATGCATGAAGTTCCTTATGGTGTGCCTGAGGTCAAGTTCTTCAAAAAAGCTTTGTTATGTAACTTCTGCTAATCCACATTACTGACAGCGATTGCAAGCTAAAGGGCAATAATTTGCCCTCATGAATCTTCTCGTCAATATGCCGCCTCAAGCGATGTGCCTCTCGTAAAGATGTTTTAACCCAAGATCAATAAGTCTTTCTCATCTTCCATCTATTTCGCAACCCATGAAGCATAACCTGCCTGAATGTACCAATCACACGAGGACGTGTCGTTATGAGGCTGTAGAGCATTGGTGGTTCAGTGGTAGAATTCTCACCTGCCACGCGGGAGACCCGGGTCCGGTTCCCGGCCAATGCAAGAAGTTCCTTATGGTGTGCCTGAGGTCAAGGTCTTCAAAAAAGCTTTGTTATGTAACTTCTGCTAATCCACATTATTGACAGCGTTTGCCAGCTCAAGGGCAATAATTTTCCCTCATGAATCTTGTCGTCAATGTGCCGCCTCAAGCGATGTGCCTCTCGTAAAGATGTTTTAACCCAAGATCAATAAGTCTTTCTCATCTTCCATCTATTTCGCGACCCATGAAGCATAACCTCCTTCCCTAAATGTACCAATCACACGAGGACGTGTCCTTATGAGGCTGTAGAGCATTGGTGGTTCAGTGGTAGAATTCTCGCCTGCCACGCGGGAGACCCGGGTCCGATTCCCGGCCAATGCAAGAAGTTCCTTATGGTGTGCCTGAGGTCAAGGTCTTCAAAAAAGCTTTGTTATGTAACTTCTGCTAATCCACATTACTGACAGCGATTGCCAGCTCAAGGGCAATAATTTGCCCTCATGAATCTTGTCGTCAATGTGCCGCCTCAAATGATGTGCTTCTCGTTAAAGATGTTTTAACCCAAGATCAATAAGTCTTCCTCATCTTTCATCTATTTCGCAAACCATGAAGCATAACCTCCTTCCCTGAATGTACCAATCACACGAGGACGTGTTGTTGTGAGGCTGTAGAGCATTGGTGGTTCAGTGGTAGAATTCTCGCCTGCCACGCGGGAGACCCGGGTCCGATTCCCGGCCAATGCAAGAAGTTCCTTATGGTGTGCCTGAGGTCAAGGTCTTCAAAAAAGCTTTGTTATGTAACTTCTGCTAATCCACATTACTGACAGCGATTGCCAGCTCAAGGGCAATAATTTGCCCTCATGAATCTTGTCGTCAATGTGCCGCCTCAAATGATGTGCTTCTCGTTAAAGATGTTTTAACCCAAGATCAATAAGTCTTCCTCATCTTTCATCTATTTCGCAAACCATGAAGCATAACCTCCTTCCCTGAATGTACCAATCACACGAGGACGTGTCGTTTTGAGGCTGTAGAGCATTGGTGGTTCAGTGGTAGAATTCTCGCCTGCCACGCGGGAGACCCGGGTCCGATTCCCGGCCAATGCAAGAAGTTCCTTATGGTGTGCCTGAGGTCAAGGTCTTCAAAAAAGCTTTGTTATGTAACTTCTGCTAATCCACATTACTGACAGCGTTTGCCAGCTCAAGGCCAATAATTTTCCCTCATGAATCTTGTCGTCAATGTGCCGCCTCAAGCGATGTGCCTCTCGTAAAGATGTTTTAACCCAAGATCAATAAGTCTTTCTCATCTTCCATCTATTTCGCAACCCATGAAGCATAACCTGCCTGCATGTACCGATCACACAGTGACGTGTCGTTTGGAAGATGTGCAGCATTGGTGGTTCAGTGGTAGAATTCTCGCCTGCCACGCGGGAGACCCGGGTCCGATTCCCGGCCAATGCAAGAAGTTCCTTATGGTGTGCCTGAGGTCAAGGTCTTCAAAAAAGCTTTGTTATGTAACTTCTGCTAATCCACATTACTGACAGCGATTGCCAGCTCAAGGGCAATAATTTGCCCTCATGAATCTTGTCGTCAATGTGCCGCCTCAAATGATGTGCTTCTCGTTAAAGATGTTTTAACCCAAGATCAATAAGTCTTCCTCATCTTTCATCTATTTCGCAAACCATGAAGCATAACCTCCTTCCCTGAATGTACCAATCACACGAGGACGTGTCGTTATGAGGCTGCAGAGCATTGGTGGTTCAGTGGTATAATTCTCGCCTGCCACGCGGGAGACCCGGGTCCGATTCCCGGCCAATGCATGAAGTTCCTTATGGTGTGCCTGAGGTCAAGGTCTTCAAAAAAGCTTTGTTATGTAACTTCTGCTAATCCACATTACTGACAGCGATTGCCAGCTCAAGGGCAATAATTTGCCCTCATGAATCTTCTCGTCAATATGCCGCCTCAAGCGATGTGCCTCTCGTAAAGATGTTTTAACCCAAGATCAATAAGTCTTTCTCATCTTCCATCTATTTCGCAACCCATGAAGCATAACCTGCCTGAATGTACCGATCACACAGTGACGTGTCGTTTGGAAGATGTGCAGCATTGGTGGTTCAGTGGTAGAATTCTCGCCTGCCACGCGGGAGACCCGGGTCCGATTCCCGGCCAATGCAAGAAGTTCCTTATGGTGTGCCTGAGGTCAAGGTCTTCAAAAAAGCTTTGTTATGTAACTTCTGCTAATCCACATTACTGACAGCGATTGCCAGCTCAAGGGCAATAATTTGCCCTCATGAATCTTGTCGTCAATGTGCCGCCTCAAATGATGTGCTTCTCGTTAAAGATGTTTTAACCCAAGATCAATAAGTCTTCCTCATCTTTCATCTATTTCGCAAACCATGAAGCATAACCTCCTTCCCTGAATGTACCAATCACACGAGGACGTGTCGTTATGAGGCTGTAGAGCATTGGTGGTTCAGTGGTAGAATTCTCGCCTGCCACGCGGGAGACCCAGGTCCGATTCCCGGCCAATGCAAGAAGTTCCTTATGGTGTGCCTGAGGTCAAGGTCTTCAAAAAAGCTTTCTTATGTAACTTCTGCTAATCCACATTACTGACAGCGATTGCCAGCTCAAGGGCAATAATTTGCCCTCATGAATCTTGTCGTCAATGTGCCGCCTCAAATGATGTGCTTCTCGTTAAAGATGTTTTAACCCAAGATCAATAAGTCTTCCTCATCTTTCATCTATTTCGCAAACCATGAAGCATAACCTCCTTCCCTGAATGTACCAATCACACGAGGACATGTCGTTATGAGGCTGTAGAGCATTGGTGGTTCAGTGGTAGAATTCTCGCCTGCCACGCGGGAGACCCGGGTCCGATTCCCGGCCAATGCAAGAAGTTCCTTATGGTGTGCCTGAGGTCAAGGTCTTCAAAAAAGCTTTGTTATGTAACTTCTGCTAATCCACATTACTGACAGCGTTTGCCAGCTCAAGGCCAATAATTTTCCCTCATGAATCTTGTCGTCAATGTGCCGCCTCAAGCGATGTGCCTCTCGTAAAGATGTTTTAACCCAAGATCAATAAGTCTTTCTCATCTTCCATCTATTTCGCAACCCATGAAGCATAACCTGCCTGCATGTACCGATCACACAGTGACGTGTCGTTTGGAAGATGTGCAGCATTGGTGGTTCAGTGGTAGAATTCTCGCCTGCCACGCGGGAGACCGGGGTCCGATTCCCGGCCAATGCATGAAGTTCCTTATGGTGTGCCTGAGGTCAAGGTCTTCAAAAAAGCTTTGTTATGTAACTTCTGCTAATCCACATTACTGACAGCGATTGCCAGCTCAAGGGCAATAATTTCCCCTCATGAATCTTGTCGTCAATGTGCCGCCTCATATGATGTGCCTCTCGTTAAAGATGTTTTAACCCAAGATCACTAAGTCTTCCTCATCTTCCATCTATTTCGCAACCCATGAAGCATAACCTCCTTCGCTGAATGTACCAATCACACGAGGACGTGTCGTTATGAGGCTGTAGACCATTGGTGGTTCAGTGGTAGAATTCTCGCCTGCCACGCGGGAGACCGGGGTCCGATTCCCGGCCAATGCAAGAAGTTCCTTATGGTGTGCCCGAGGTCAAGGTCTTCAAAAAAGCTTTGTTATGTAACTTCTGCTAATCCACATTACTGACAGCGATTGCCAGCTCAAGGGCAATAATTTTCCCTCATGAATCTTGTCGTTAATGTGCCGCCTCAAGCGATGTGCCTCTCGTAAAGATGTTTTAACCCAAGATCAATAAGTCTTTCTCATCTTCCATCTATTTCGCAACCCATGAAGCATAACCTGCCTGAATGTACCGATCACACAGTGACGTGTCGTTTGGAAGATGTGCAGCATTGGTGGTTCAGTGGTAGAATTCTCGCCCGCCACGCGGGAGACCCGGGTCCGATTCCCGGCCAATGAATGAAGTTCCTTATGGTGTGCCTGAGGTCAAGTTCTTCAAAAAAGCTTTGTTATGTAACTTCTGCTAATCCACATTACTGACAGCGATTGCCAGCTAAAGGGCAATAATTTGCCCTCATGAATCTTCTCGTCAATATGCCGCCTCAAGCGATGTGCCTCTCGTAAAGATGTTTTAACCCAAGATCAATAAGTCTTTCTCATCTTCCATCTATTTCGCAACCCATGAAGCATAACCTGCCTGAATGTACCAATCACACGAGGACGTGTCGTTATGAGGCTGTAGAGCATTGGTGGTTCAGTGGTAGAATTCTCACCTGCCACGCGGGAGACCCGGGTCCGATTCCCGGCCAATGCAAGAAGTTCCTTATGGTGTGCCTGAGGTCAAGGTCTTCAAAAAAGCTTTGTTATGTAACTTCTGCTAATCCACATTATTGACAGCGTTTGCCAGCTCAAGGGCAATAATTTTCCCTCATGAATCTTGTCGTCAATGTGCCGCCTCAAGCGATGTGCCTCTCGTAAAGATGTTTTAACCCAAGATCAATAAGTCTTTCTCATCTTCCATCTATTTCGCGACCCATGAAGCATAACCTCCTTCCCTAAATGTACCAATCACACGAGGACGTGTCCTTATGAGGCTGTAGAGCATTGGTGGTTCAGTGGTAGAATTCTCGCCTGCCACGCGGGAGACCCGGGTCCGATTCCCGGCCAATGCAAGAAGTTCCTTATGGTGTGCCTGAGGTCAAGGTCTTCAAAAAAGCTTTGTTATGTAACTTCTGCTAATCCACATTACTGACAGCGATTGCCAGCTCAAGGGCAATAATTTGCCCTCATGAATCTTGTCGTCAATGTGCCGCCTCAAATGATGTGCTTCTCGTTAAAGATGTTTTAACCCAAGATCAATAAGTCTTCCTCATCTTTCATCTATTTCGCAAACCATGAAGCATAACCTCCTTCCCTGAATGTACCAATCACACGAGGACGTGTTGTTGTGAGGCTGTAGAGCATTGGTGGTTCAGTGGTAGAATTCTCGCCTGCCACGCGGGAGACCCGGGTCCGATTCCCGGCCAATGCAAGAAGTTCCTTATGGTGTGCCTGAGGTCAAGGTCTTCAAAAAAGCTTTGTTATGTAACTTCTGCTAATCCACATTACTGACAGCGATTGCCAGCTCAAGGGCAATAATTTGCCCTCATGAATCTTGTCGTCAATGTGCCGCCTCAAATGATGTGCTTCTCGTTAAAGATGTTTTAACCCAAGATCAATAAGTCTTCCTCATCTTTCATCTATTTCGCAAACCATGAAGCATAACCTCCTTCCCTGAATGTACCAATCACACGAGGACGTGTCGTTTTGAGGCTGTAGAGCATTGGTGGTTCAGTGGTAGAATTCTCGCCTGCCACGCGGGAGACCCGGGTCCGATTCCCGGCCAATGCAAGAAGTTCCTTATGGTGTGCCTGAGGTCAAGGTCTTCAAAAAAGCTTTGTTATGTAACTTCTGCTAATCCACATTACTGACAGCGTTTGCCAGCTCAAGGCCAATAATTTTCCCTCATGAATCTTGTCGTCAATGTGCCGCCTCAAGCGATGTGCCTCTCGTAAAGATGTTTTAACCCAAGATCAATAAGTCTTTCTCATCTTCCATCTATTTCGCAACCCATGAAGCATAACCTGCCTGCATGTACCGATCACACAGTGACGTGTCGTTTGGAAGATGTGCAGCATTGGTGGTTCAGTGGTAGAATTCTCGCCTGCCACGCGGGAGACCCGGGTCCGATTCCTGGCCAATGCAAGAAGTTCCTTATGGTGTGCCTGAGGTCAAGGTCTTCAAAAAAGCTTTGTTATGTAACTTCTGCTAATCCACATTACTGACAGCGATTGCCAGCTCAAGGGCAATAATTTGCCCTCATGAATCTTGTCGTCAATGTGCCGCCTCAAATGATGTGCTTCTCGTTAAAGATGTTTTAACCCAAGATCAATAAGTCTTCCTCATCTTTCATCTATTTCGCAAACCATGAAGCATAACCTCCTTCCCTGAATGTACCAATCACACGAGGACGTGTCGTTTTGAGGCTGTAGAGCATTGGTGGTTCAGTGGTAGAATTCTCGCCTGCCACGCGGGAGACCCGGGTCCGATTCCCGGCCAATGCAAGAAGTTCCTTATGGTGTGCCTGAGGTCAAGGTCTTCAAAAAAGCTTTGTTATGTAACTTCTGCTAATCCACATTACTGACAGCGATTGCCAGCTCAAGGGCAATAATTTGCCCTCATGAATCTTGTCGTCAATGTGCCGCCTCAAATGATGTGCTTCTCGTTAAAGATGTTTTAACCCAAGATCAATAAGTCTTCCTCATCTTTCATCTATTTCGCAAACCATGAAGCATAACCTCCTTCCCTGAATGTACCAATCACACGAGGACGTGTCGTTTTGAGGCTGTAGAGCATTGGTGGTTCAGTGGTAGAATTCTCGCCTGCCACGCGGGAGACCCGGGTCCGATTCCCGGCCAATGCAAGAAGTTCCTTATGGTGTGCCTGAGGTCAAGGTCTTCAAAAAAGCTTTGTTATGTAACTTCTGCTAATCCACATTACTGACAGCGATTGCCAGCTCAAGGGCAATAATTTGCCCTCATGAATCTTCTCGTCAATATGCCGCCTCAAGCGATGTGCCTCTCGTAAAGATGTTTTAACCCAAGATCAATAAGTCTTTCTCATCTTCCATCTATTTCGCAACCCATGAAGCATAACCTGCCTGAATGTACCGATCACACAGTGACGTGTCGTTTGGAAGATGTGCAGCATTGGTGGTTCAGTGGTAGAATTCTCGCCTGCCACGCGGGAGACCCGGGTCCGATTCCCGGCCAATGCAAGAAGTTCCTTATGGTGTGCCTGAGGTCAAGGTCTTCAAAAAAGCTTTCTTATGTAACTTCTGCTAATCCACATTACTGACAGCGATTGCCAGCTCAAGGGCAATAATTTGCCCTCATGAATCTTGTCGTCAATGTGCCGCCTCAAATGATGTGCTTCTCGTTAAAGATGTTTTAACCCAAGATCAATAAGTCTTCCTCATCTTTCATCTATTTCGCAAACCATGAAGCATAACCTCCTTCCCTGAATGTACCAATCACACGAGGACATGTCGTTATGAGGCTGTAGAGCATTGGTGGTTCAGTGGTAGAATTCTCGCCTGCCACGCGGGAGACCCGGGTCCGATTCCCGGCCAATGCAAGAAGTTCCTTATGGTGTGCCTGAGGTCAAGGTCTTCAAAAAAGCTTTGTTATGTAACTTCTGCTAATCCACATTACTGACAGCGATTGCCAGCTCAAGGGCAATAATTTGCCCTCATGAATCTTGTCGTCAATGTGCCGCCTCAAGCGATGTGCCTCTCGTAAAGATGTTTTAACCCAAGATCAATAAGTCTTTCTCATCTTCCATCTATTTCGCAACCCATGAAGCATAACCTGCCTGAATGTACCGATCACACAGTGACGTGTCGTTTGGAAGATGTGCAGCATTGGTGGTTCAGTGGTAGAATTCTCGCCTGCCACGCGGGAGACCCGGGTCCGATTCCCGGCCAATGCAAGAAGTTCCTTATGGTGTGCCTGAGGTCAAGGTCTTCAAAAAAGCTTTCTTATGTAACTTCTGCTAATCCACATTACTGACAGCGATTGCCAGCTCAAGGGCAATAATTTGCCCTCATGAATCTTGTCGTCAATGTGCCGCCTCAAATGATGTGCTTCTCGTTAAAGATGTTTTAACCCAAGATCAATAAGTCTTCCTCATCTTTCATCTATTTCGCAAACCATGAAGCATAACCTCCTTCCCTGAATGTACCAATCACACGAGGACATGTCGTTATGAGGCTGTAGAGCATTGGTGGTTCAGTGGTAGAATTCTCGCCTGCCACGCGGGAGACCCGGGTCCGATTCCCGGCCAATGCAAGAAGTTCCTTATGGTGTGCCTGAGGTCAAGGTCTTCAAAAAAGCTTTGTTATGTAACTTCTGCTAATCCACATTACTGACAGCGATTGCCAGCTCAAGGGCAATAATTTGCCCTCATGAATCTTGTCGTCAATGTGCCGCCTCAAGCGATGTGCCTCTCGTAAAGATGTTTTAACCCAAGATCAATAAGTCTTTCTCATCTTCCATCTATTTCGCAACCCATGAAGCATAACCTGCCTGAATGTACCGATCACACAGTGACGTGTCGTTTGGAAGATGTGCAGCATTGGTGGTTCAGTGGTTTAATTCTCGCCTGCCACGCAGGAGACCCGGGTCCGATTCCCGGCCAATGCATGAAGTTCTTTATGGTGTGCCTGAGGTCAAGGTCTTCAAAAAAGCTTTGTTATGTAACTTCTGCTAATCCACATTACTGACAGCGATTGCCAGCTCAAGGGCAATAATTTGCCCTCATGAATCTTCTCTTCAATATGCCGCCTCAAGCGATGTGCCTCTCGTAAAGATGTTTTAACCCAAGATCAATAAGTCTTTCTCATCTTCCATCTATTTCGCAACCCATGAAGCATAACCTGCCTGAATGTACCAATCACACGAGGACGTGTCGTTATGAGGCTGTAGAGCATTGGTGGTTCAGTGGTAGAATTCTCACCTGCCACGCGGGAGACCCGGGTCCGATTCCCGGCCAATGCAAGAAGTTCCTTATGGTGTGCCTGAGGTCAAGGTCTTCAAAAAAGCTTTGTTATGTAACTTCTGCTAATCCACATTATTGACAGCGTTTGCCAGCTCAAGGCCAATAATTTTCCCTCATGAATCTTGTCGTCAATGTGCCGCCTCAAGCGATGTGCCTCTCGTAAAGATGTTTTAACCCAAGATCAATAAGTCTTTCTCATCTTCCATCTATTTCGCAACCCATGAAGCATAACCTGCCTGCATGTACCGATCACACAGTGACGTGTCGTTTGGAAGATGTGCAGCATTGGTGGTTCAGTGGTAGAATTCTCGCCTGCCACGCGGGAGACCCGGGTCCGATTCCCGGCCAATGCAAGAAGTTCCTTATGGTGTGCCTGAGGTTAAGGTCTTCAAAAAAGCTTTGTTATGTAACTTCTGCTAATCCACATTACAGACAGCGATTGCCAGCTCAAGGGCAATAATTTGCCCTCATGAATCTTGTCGTCAATGTGCCGCCTCAAGCGATGTGCCTCTCGTAAAGATGTTTTAACCCAAGATCAATAAGTCTTTCTCATCTTCCATCTATTTCGCAACCCATGAAGCATAACCTGCCTGAATGTACCGATCACACGAGGACGTGTCGTTTGGAAGATGTGCAGCATTGGTGGTTCAGTGGTAGAATTCTCGCCTGCCACGCGGGAGACCCGGGTCCGATTCCCGGCCAATGCATGAAGTTCCTTATGGTGTGCCTGAGGTCAAGGTCTTCAAAAAAGCTTTGTTATGTAACTTCTGCTAATCCACATTATTGACAGCGTTTGCCAGCTCAAGGGCAATAATTTTCCCTCATGAATCTTGTCGTCAATGTGCCGCCTCAAGCGATGTGCCTCTCGTAAAGATGTTTTAACCCAAGATCAATAAGTCTTTCTCATCTTCCATCTATTTCGCAACCCATGAAGCATAACCTGCCTGCATGTACCGATCACACAGTGACGTGTCGTTTGGAAGATGTGCAGCATTGGTGGTTCAGTGGTAGAATTCTCGCCTGCCACGCGGGAGACCCGGGTCCGATTCCCGGCCAATGCAAGAAGTTCCTTATGGTGTGCCTGAGGTCAAGGTCTTCAAAAAAGCTTTGTTATGTAACTTCTGCTAATCCACATTACTGACAGCGATTGCCAGCTCAAGGGCAATAATTTGCCCTCATGAATCTTGTCGTCAATGTGCCGCCTCAAATGATGTGCTTCTCGTTAAAGATGTTTTAACCCAAGATCAATAAGTCTTCCTCATCTTTCATCTATTTCGCAAACCATGAAGCATAACCTCCTTCCCTGAATGTACCAATCACACGAGGACGTGTCGTTTTGAGGCTGTAGAGCATTGGTGGTTCAGTGGTAGTATTCTCGCCTGCCACGCGGGAGACCCGGGTCCGATTCCCGGCCAATGCAAGAAGTTCCTTATGGTGTGCCTGAGGTCAAGGTCTTCAAAAAAGCTTTGTTATGTAACTTCTGCTAATCCACATTACTGACAGCGTTTGCCAGCTCAAGGCCAATAATTTTCCCTCATGAATCTTGTCGTCAATGTGCCGCCTCAAGCGATGTGCCTCTCGTAAAGATGTTTTAACCCAAGATCAATAAGTCTTTCTCATCTTCCATCTATTTCGCGACCCATGAAGCATAACCTCCTTCCCTAAATGTACCAATCACACGAGGACGTGTCCTTATGAGGCTGTAGAGCATTGGTGGTTCAGTGGTAGAATTCTCGCCTGCCACGCGGGAGACCCGGGTCCGATTCCCGGCCAATGCAAGAAGTTCCTTATGGTGTGCCTGAGGTCAAGGTCTTCAAAAAAGCTTTCTTATGTAACTTCTGCTAATCCACATTACTGACAGCGATTGCCAGCTCAAGGGCAATAATTTGCCCTCATGAATCTTGTCGTCAATGTGCCGCCTCAAGCGATGTGCCTCTCGTAAAGATGTTTTAACCCAAGATCAATAAGTCTTTCTCATCTTCCATCTATTTCGCAACCCATGAAGCATAACCTGCCTGAATGTACCGATCACACAGTGACGTGTCGTTTGGAAGATGTGCAGCATTGGTGGTTCAGTGGTAGAATTCTCGCCTGCCACGCAGGAGACCCGGGTCCGATTCCCGGCCAATGCATGAAGTTCTTTATGGTGTGCCTGAGGTCAAGGTCTTCAAAAAAGCTTTGTTATGTAACTTCTGCTAATCCACATTACTGACAGCGATTGCCAGCTCAAGGGCAATAATTTGCCCTCATGAATCTTCTCTTCAATATGCCGCCTCAAGCGATGTGCCTCTCGTAAAGATGTTTTAACCCAAGATCAATAAGTCTTTCTCATCTTCCATCTATTTCGCAACCCATGAAGCATAACCTGCCTGAATGTACCAATCACACGAGGACGTGTCGTTATGAGGCTGTAGAGCATTGGTGGTTCAGTGGTAGAATTCTCACCTGCCACGCGGGAGACCCGGGTCCGATTCCCGGCCAATGCAAGAAGTTCCTTATGGTGTGCCTGAGGTCAAGGTCTTCAAAAAAGCTTTGTTATGTAACTTCTGCTAATCCACATTATTGACAGCGTTTGCCAGCTCAAGGCCAATAATTTTCCCTCATGAATCTTGTCGTCAATGTGCCGCCTCAAGCGATGTGCCTCTCGTAAAGATGTTTTAACCCAAGATCAATAAGTCTTTCTCATCTTCCATCTATTTCGCAACCCATGAAGCATAACCTGCCTGCATGTACCGATCACACAGTGACGTGTCGTTTGGAAGATGTGCAGCATTGGTGGTTCAGTGGTAGAATTCTCGCCTGCCATGCGGGAGACCCGGGTCCGATTCCTGGCCAATGCAAGAAGTTCCTTATGGTGTGCCTGAGGTCAAGGTCTTCAAAAAAGCTTTGTTATGTAACTTCTGCTAATCCACATTACTGACAGCGATTGCCAGCTCAAGGGCAATAATTTGCCCTCATGAATCTTGTCGTCAATGTGCCGCCTCAAATGATGTGCTTCTCGTTAAAGATGTTTTAACCCAAGATCAATAAGTCTTCCTCATCTTTCATCTATTTCGCAAACCATGAAGCATAACCTCCTTCCCTGAATGTACCAATCACACGAGGACGTGTCGTTTTGAGGCTGTAGAGCATTGGTGGTTCAGTGGTAGAATTCTCGCCTGCCACGCGGGAGACCGGGGTCCGATTCCCGGCCAATGCAAGAAGTTCCTTATGGTGTGCCCGAGGTCAAGGTCTTCAAAAAAGCTTTGTTATGTAACTTCTGCTAATCCACATTACTGACAGCGATTGCCAGCTCAAGGGCAATAATTTTCCCTCATGAATCTTGTCGTTAATGTGCCGCCTCAAGCGATGTGCCTCTCGTAAAGATGTTTTAACCCAAGATCAATAAGTCTTTCTCATCTTCCATCTATTTCGCAACCCATGAAGCATAACCTGCCTGAATGTACCGATCACACAGTGACGTGTCGTTTGGAAGATGTGCAGCATTGGTGGTTCAGTGGTAGAATTCTCGCCTGCCACGCGGGAGACCCGGGTCCGATTCCCGGCCAATGCATGAAGTTCCTTATGGTGTGCCTGAGGTCAAGGTCTTCAAAAAAGCTTTGTTATGTAACTTCTGCTAATCCACATTACTGACAGCGATTGCCAGCTCAAGGGCAATAATTTGCCCTCATGAATCTTCTCGTCAATGTGCCGCCTCAAGCGATGTGCCTCTCGTAAAGATGTTTTAACCCAAGATCAATAAGTCTTTCTCATCTTCCATCTATTTCGCAACCCATGAAGCATAACCTGCCTGAATGTACCGATCACACAGTGACGTGTCGTTTGGAAGATGTGCAGCATTGGTGGTTCAGTGGTAGAATTCTCGCCTGCCACGCGGGAGACCCGGGTCCGATTCCCGGCCAATGCATGAAGTTCCTTATGGTGTGCCTGAGGTCAAGGTCTTCAAAAAAGCTTTTTTATGTAACTTCTGCTAATCCACATTACTGACAGCGATTGCCAGCTCAAGGGCAATAATTTGCCCTCATGAATCTTCTCGTCAATATGCCGCCTCAAGCGATGTGCCTCTCGTAAAGATGTTTTAACCCAAGATCAATAAGTCTTTCTAATCTTCCATCTATTTCGCAACCCATGAAGCATAACCTGCCTGAATGTACCAATCACACGAGGACGTGTCGTTATGAGGCTGTAGAGCATTGGTGGTTCAGTGGTAGAATTCTCACCTGCCACGCGGGAGACCCGGGTCCGATTCCCGGCCAATGCAAGAAGTTCCTTATGGTGTGCCTGAGGTCAAGGTCTTCAAAAAAGCTTTGTTATGTAACTTCTGCTAATCCACATTACTGACAGCGATTGCCAGCTCAAGGGCAATAATTTGCCCTCATGAATCTTCTCGTCAATGTGCCGCCTCAAGCGATGTGCCTCTCGTAAAGATGTTTTAACCCAAGATCAATAAGTCTTTCTCATCTTCCATCTATTTCGCAACCCATGAAGCATAACCTGCCTGAATGTACCGATCACACAGTGACGTGTCGTTTGGAAGATGTGCAGCATTGGTGGTTCAGTGGTAGAATTCTCGCCTGCCACGCGGGAGACCCGGGTCCGATTCCCGGCCAATGCAGGAAGTTCCTTATGGTGTGCCTGAGGTCAAGGTCTTCAAAAAAGCTTTGTTATGTAACTTCTGCTAATCCACATTACTGACAGCGATTGCCAGCTCAAGGGCAATAATTTGCCCTCATGAATCTTCTCGTCAATATGCCGCCTCAAGCGATGTGCCTCTCGTAAAGATGTTTTAACCCAAGATCAATAAGTCTTTCTAATCTTCCATCTATTTCGCAACCCATGAAGCATAACCTGCCTGAATGTACCAATCACACGAGGACGTGTCGTTATGAGGCTGTAGAGCATTGGTGGTTCAGTGGTAGAATTCTCACCTGCCACGCGGGAGACCCGGGTCCGATTCCCGGCCAATGCATGAAGTTCCTTATGGTGTGCCTGAGGTCAAGGTCTTCAAAAAAGCTTTGTTATGTAACTTCTGCTAATCCACATTATTGACAGCGTTTGCCAGCTCAAGGGCAATAATTTTCCCTCATGAATCTTGTCGTCAATGTGCCGCCTCAAGCGATGTGCCTCTCGTAAAGATGTTTTAACCCAAGATCAATAAGTCTTTCTCATCTTCCATCTATTTCGCAACCCATGAAGCATAACCTGCCTGAATGTACCGATCACACAGTGACGTGTCGTTTGGAAGATGTGCAGCATTGGTGGTTCAGTGGTAGAATTCTCGCCTGCCACGCGGGAGACCCGGGTCCGATTCCCGGCCAATGCAAGAAGTTCCTTATGGTGTGCCTGAGGTCAAGGTCTTCAAAAAAGCTTTGTTATGTAACTTCTGCTAATCCACATTACTGACAGCGATTGCCAGCTCAAGGGCAATAATTTGCCCTCATGAATCTTGTCGTCAATATGCCGCCTCAAGCGATGTGCCTCTCGTAAAGATGTTTTAACCCAAGATCAATAAGTCTTTCTCATCTTCCATCTATTTCGCAACCCATGAAGCATAACCTGCCTGAATGTACCGATCACACGAGGACGTGTCGTTTGGAAGATGTGCAACATTGCTAATCCACATTACTGACAGCGATTGCCAGCTCAAGGGCAATAATTTTCCCTCATGAATCTTGTCGTCAATGTGCCGCCTCAAATGATGTGCTTCTCGTTAAAGATGTTTTAACCCAAGATCAATAAGTCTTCCTCATCTTTCATCTATTTCGCAAACCATGAAGCATAACCTCCTTCCCTGAATGTACCAATCACACGAGGACATGTCGTTATGAGGCTGTTGAGCATTGGTGGTTCAGTGGTAGAATTCTCGCCTGCCACGCGGGAGACCCGGGTCCGATTCCCGGCCAATGCAAGAAGTTCCTTATGGTGTGCCTGAGGTCAAGGTCTTCAAAAAAGCTTTGTTATGTAACTTCTGCTAATCCACATTACTGACAGCGATTGCCAGCTCAAGGGCAATAATTTGCCCTCATGAATCTTGTCGTCAATGTGCCGCCTCAAGCGATGTGCCTCTCGTAAAGATGTTTTAACCCAAGATCAATAAGTCTTTCTCATCTTCCATCTATTTCGCAACCCATGAAGCATAACCTGCCTGAATGTACCGATCACACAGTGACGTGTCGTTTGGAAGATGTGCAGCATTGGTGGTTCAGTGGTAGAATTCTCGCCTGCCACGCGTAGGCACATCGCTTGAGGCGGCACATTGACGAGAAGATTCATGAGGGCAAATTATTGCCCTTGAGCTGGCAATTGCCCTTGAGATGTGCTTCTCGTTAAAGATGTTTTAACCCAAGATCAATAAGTCTTCCTCATCTTTCATCTATTTCGCAAACCATGAAGCATAACCTCCTTCCCTGAATGTACCAATCACACGAGGACGTGTCGTTATGAGGCTGTAGAGCATTGGTGGTTCAGTGGTAGAATTCTCGCCTGCCACGCGGGAGACCCGGGTCCGATTCCCGGCCAATGCAAGAAGTTCCTTATGGTGTGCCTGAGGTCAAGGTCTTCAAAAAAGCTTTGTTATGTAACTTCTGCTAATCCACATTACTGACAGCGATTGCCAGCTCAAGGGCAATAATTTGCCCTCATGAATCTTGTCGTCAATGTGCCGCCTCAAATGATGTGCTTCTCGTTAAAGATGTTTTAACCCAAGATCAATAAGTCTTCCTCATCTTTCATCTATTTCGCAAACCATGAAGCATAACCTCCTTCCCTGAATGTACCAATCACACGAGGACATGTCGTTATGAGGCTGTAGAGCATTGGTGGTTCAGTGGTAGAATTCTCACCTGCCACGCGGGAGACCCGGGTCCGATTCCCGGCCAATGCAAGAAGTTCCTTATGGTGTGCCTGAGGTCAAGGTCTTCAAAAAAGCTTTGTTATGTAACTTCTGCTAATCCACATTATTGACAGCGTTTGCCAGCTCAAGGCCAATAATTTTCCCTCATGAATCTTGTCGTCAATGTGCCGCCTCAAGCGATGTGCCTCTCGTAAAGATGTTTTAACCCAAGATCAATAAGTCTTTCTCATCTTCCATCTATTTCGCAACCCATGAAGCATAACCTGCCTGCATGTACCGATCACACAGTGACGTGTCGTTTGGAAGATGTGCAGCATTGGTGGTTCAGTGGTAGAATTCTCGCCTGCCATGCGGGAGACCCGTGTCCGATTCCCGGCCAATGCAAGAAGTTCCTTATGGTGTGCCTGAGGTCAAGGTCTTCAAAAAAGCTTTGTTATGTAACTTCTGCTAATCCACATTACTGACAGCGATTGCCAGCTAAAGGGCAATAATTTGCCCTCATGAATCTTCTCGTCAATATGCCGCCTCAAGCGATGTGCCTCTCGTAAAGATGTTTTAACCCAAGATCAATAAGTCTTTCTCATCTTCCATCTATTTCGCAACCCATGAAGCATAACCTGCCTGAATGTACCAATCACACGAGGACGTGTCGTTATGAGGCTGTAGAGCATTGGTGGTTCAGTGGTAGAATTCTCACCTGCCACGCGGGAGACCCGGGTCCGATTCCCGGCCAATGCAAGAAGTTCCTTATGGTGTGCCTGAGGTCAAGGTCTTCAAAAAAGCTTTGTTATGTAACTTCTGCTAATCCACATTATTGACAGCGTTTGCCAGCTCAAGGGCAATAATTTGCCCTCATGAATCTTCTCGTCAATATGCCGCCTCAAGCGATGTGCCTCTCGTAAAGATGTTTTAACCCAAGATCAATAAGTCTTTCTCATCTTCCATCTATTTCGCAACCCATGAAGCATAACCTGCCTGAATGTACCAATCACACGAGGACGTGTCGTTATGAGGCTGTAGAGCATTGGTGGTTCAGTGGTAGAATTCTCACCTGCCACGCGGGAGACCCGGGTCCGATTCCCGGCCAATGCAAGAAGTTCCTTATGGTGTGCCTGAGGTCAAGGTCTTCAAAAAAGCTTTGTTATGTAACTTCTGCTAATCCACATTATTGACAGCGTTTGCCAGCTCAAGGGCAATAATTTTCCCTCATGAATCTTGTCGTCAATGTGCCGCCTCAAGCGATGTGCCTCTCGTAAAGATGTTTTAACCCAAGATCAATAAGTCTTTCTCATCTTCCATCTATTTCGCGACCCATGAAGCATAACCTCCTTCCCTAAATGTACCAATCACACGAGGACTTGTCCTTATGAGGCTGTAGAGCATTGGTTGTTCAGTGGTAGAATTCTCGCCTGCCACGCGGGAGACCCGGGTCCGATTCCCGGCCAATGCAAGAAGTTCCTTATGGTGTGCCTGAGGTCAAGGTCTTCAAAAAAGCTTTCTTATGTAACTTCTGCTAATCCACATTACTGACAGCGATTGCCAGCTCAAGGGCAATAATTTGCCCTCATGAATCTTGTCGCAATGTGCCGCCTCAAATGATGTGCTTCTCGTTAAAGATGTTTTAACCCAAGATCAATAAGTCTTCCTCATCTTTCATCTATTTCGCAAACCATGAAGCATAACCTCCTTCCCTGAATGTACCAATCACACGAGGACGTGTTGTTGTGAGGCTGTAGAGCATTGGTTGTTCAGTGGTAGAATTCTCGCCTGCCACGCGGGAGACCCGGGTCCGATTCCCGGCCAATGCAAGAAGTTCCTTATGGTGTGCCTGAGGTCAAGGTCTTCAAAAAAGCTTTGTTATGTAACTTCTGCTAATCCACATTACTGACAACGATTGCCAGCTCAAGGGCAATAATTTGCCCTCATGAATCTTCTCGTCAATGTGCCGCCTCAAGCGATGTGCCTCTCGTAAAGATGTTTTAACCCAAGATCAATAAGTCTTTCTCATCTTCCATCTATTTCGCAACCCATGAAGCATAACCTGCCTGCATGTACCGATCACACAGTGACGTGTCGTTTGGAAGATGTGCAGCATTGGTGGTTCAGTGGTAGAATTCTCGCCTGCCACGCGGGAGACCCGGGTCCGATTCCCGGCCAATGCAAGAAGTTCCTTATGGTGTGCCTGAGGTCAAGGTCTTCAAAAAAGCTTTCTTATGTAACTTCTGCTAATCCACATTACTGACAGCGATTGCCAGCTCAAGGGCAATAATTTGCCCTCATGAATCTTGTCGTCAATGTGCCGCCTCAAATGATGTGCTTCTCGTTAAAGATGTTTTAACCCAAGATCAATAAGTCTTCCTCATCTTTCATCTATTTCGCAAACCATGAAGCATAACCTCCTTCCCTGAATGTACCAATCACACGAGGACATGTCGTTATGAGGCTGTAGAGCATTGGTGGTTCAGTGGTAGAATTCTCGCCTGCCACGCGGGAGACCCGGGTCCGATTCCCGGCCAATGCAAGAAGTTCCTTATGGTGTGCCTGAGGTCAAGGTCTTCAAAAAAGCTTTCTTATGTAACTTCTGCTAATCCACATTACTGACAGCGATTGCCAGCTCAAGGGCAATAATTTGCCCTCATGAATCTTGTCGTCAATGTGCCGCCTCAAGCGATGTGCCTCTCGTAAAGATGTTTTAACCCAAGATCAATAAGTCTTTCTAATCTTCCATCTATTTCGCAACCCATGAAGCATAACCTGCCTGAATGTACCAATCACACGAGGACGTGTCGTTATGAGGCTGTAGAGCATTGGTGGTTCAGTGGTAGAATTCTCACCTGCCACGCGGGAGACCCGGGTCCGATTCCCGGCCAATGCAAGAAGTTCCTTATGGTGTGCCTGAGGTCAAGGTCTTCAAAAAAGCTTTGTTATGTAACTTCTGCTAATCCACATTACTGACAGCGATTGCCAGCTCAAGGGCAATAATTTGCCCTCATGAATCTTCTCGTCAATGTGCCGCCTCAAGCGATGTGCCTCTCGTAAAGATGTTTTAACCCAAGATCAATAAGTCTTTCTCATCTTCCATCTATTTCGCAACCCATGAAGCATAACCTGCCTGAATGTACCGATCACACAGTGACGTGTCGTTTGGAAGATGTGCAGCATTGGTGGTTCAGTGGTAGAATTCTCGCCTGCCACGCGGGAGACCCGGGTCCGATTCCCGGCCAATGCAGGAAGTTCCTTATGGTGTGCCTGAGGTCAAGGTCTTCAAAAAAGCTTTGTTATGTAACTTCTGCTAATCCACATTACTGACAGCGATTGCCAGCTCAAGGGCAATAATTTGCCCTCATGAATCTTCTCGTCAATATGCCGCCTCAAGCGATGTGCCTCTCGTAAAGATGTTTTAACCCAAGATCAATAAGTCTTTCTAATCTTCCATCTATTTCGCAACCCATGAAGCATAACCTGCCTGAATGTACCAATCACACGAGGACGTGTCGTTATGAGGCTGTAGAGCATTGGTGGTTCAGTGGTAGAATTCTCACCTGCCACGCGGGAGACCCGGGTCCGATTCCCGGCCAATGCATGAAGTTCCTTATGGTGTGCCTGAGGTCAAGGTCTTCAAAAAAGCTTTGTTATGTAACTTCTGCTAATCCACATTATTGACAGCGTTTGCCAGCTCAAGGGCAATAATTTTCCCTCATGAATCTTGTCGTCAATGTGCCGCCTCAAGCGATGTGCCTCTCGTAAAGATGTTTTAACCCAAGATCAATAAGTCTTTCTCATCTTCCATCTATTTCGCAACCCATGAAGCATAACCTGCCTGAATGTACCGATCACACAGTGACGTGTCGTTTGGAAGATGTGCAGCATTGGTGGTTCAGTGGTAGAATTCTCGCCTGCCACGCGGGAGACCCGGGTCCGATTCCCGGCCAATGCAAGAAGTTCCTTATGGTGTGCCTGAGGTCAAGGTCTTCAAAAAAGCTTTGTTATGTAACTTCTGCTAATCCACATTACTGACAGCGATTGCCAGCTCAAGGGCAATAATTTGCCCTCATGAATCTTGTCGTCAATATGCCGCCTCAAGCGATGTGCCTCTCGTAAAGATGTTTTAACCCAAGATCAATAAGTCTTTCTCATCTTCCATCTATTTCGCAACCCATGAAGCATAACCTGCCTGAATGTACCGATCACACGAGGACGTGTCGTTTGGAAGATGTGCAACATTGCTAATCCACATTACTGACAGCGATTGCCAGCTCAAGGGCAATAATTTTCCCTCATGAATCTTGTCGTCAATGTGCCGCCTCAAATGATGTGCTTCTCGTTAAAGATGTTTTAACCCAAGATCAATAAGTCTTCCTCATCTTTCATCTATTTCGCAAACCATGAAGCATAACCTCCTTCCCTGAATGTACCAATCACACGAGGACATGTCGTTATGAGGCTGTTGAGCATTGGTGGTTCAGTGGTAGAATTCTCGCCTGCCACGCGGGAGACCCGGGTCCGATTCCCGGCCAATGCAAGAAGTTCCTTATGGTGTGCCTGAGGTCAAGGTCTTCAAAAAAGCTTTGTTATGTAACTTCTGCTAATCCACATTACTGACAGCGATTGCCAGCTCAAGGGCAATAATTTGCCCTCATGAATCTTGTCGTCAATGTGCCGCCTCAAGCGATGTGCCTCTCGTAAAGATGTTTTAACCCAAGATCAATAAGTCTTTCTCATCTTCCATCTATTTCGCAACCCATGAAGCATAACCTGCCTGAATGTACCGATCACACAGTGACGTGTCGTTTGGAAGATGTGCAGCATTGGTGGTTCAGTGGTAGAATTCTCGCCTGCCACGCGTAGGCACATCGCTTGAGGCGGCACATTGACGAGAAGATTCATGAGGGCAAATTATTGCCCTTGAGCTGGCAATTGCCCTTGAGATGTGCTTCTCGTTAAAGATGTTTTAACCCAAGATCAATAAGTCTTCCTCATCTTTCATCTATTTCGCAAACCATGAAGCATAACCTCCTTCCCTGAATGTACCAATCACACGAGGACGTGTCGTTATGAGGCTGTAGAGCATTGGTGGTTCAGTGGTAGAATTCTCGCCTGCCACGCGGGAGACCCGGGTCCGATTCCCGGCCAATGCAAGAAGTTCCTTATGGTGTGCCTGAGGTCAAGGTCTTCAAAAAAGCTTTGTTATGTAACTTCTGCTAATCCACATTACTGACAGCGATTGCCAGCTCAAGGGCAATAATTTGCCCTCATGAATCTTGTCGTCAATGTGCCGCCTCAAATGATGTGCTTCTCGTTAAAGATGTTTTAACCCAAGATCAATAAGTCTTCCTCATCTTTCATCTATTTCGCAAACCATGAAGCATAACCTCCTTCCCTGAATGTACCAATCACACGAGGACATGTCGTTATGAGGCTGTAGAGCATTGGTGGTTCAGTGGTAGAATTCTCACCTGCCACGCGGGAGACCCGGGTCCGATTCCCGGCCAATGCAAGAAGTTCCTTATGGTGTGCCTGAGGTCAAGGTCTTCAAAAAAGCTTTGTTATGTAACTTCTGCTAATCCACATTATTGACAGCGTTTGCCAGCTCAAGGCCAATAATTTTCCCTCATGAATCTTGTCGTCAATGTGCCGCCTCAAGCGATGTGCCTCTCGTAAAGATGTTTTAACCCAAGATCAATAAGTCTTTCTCATCTTCCATCTATTTCGCAACCCATGAAGCATAACCTGCCTGCATGTACCGATCACACAGTGACGTGTCGTTTGGAAGATGTGCAGCATTGGTGGTTCAGTGGTAGAATTCTCGCCTGCCATGCGGGAGACCCGGGTCCGATTCCCGGCCAATGCAAGAAGTTCCTTATGGTGTGCCTGAGGTCAAGGTCTTCAAAAAAGCTTTGTTATGTAACTTCTGCTAATCCACATTACTGACAGCGATTGCCAGCTCAAGGGCAATAATTTGCCCTCATGAATCTTCTCGTCAATATGCCGCCTCAAGCGATGTGCCTCTCGTAAAGATGTTTTAACCCAAGATCAATAAGTCTTTCTAATCTTCCATCTATTTCGCAACCCATGAAGCATAACCTGCCTGAATGTACCAATCACACGAGGACGTGTCGTTATGAGGCTGTAGAGCATTGGTGGTTCAGTGGTAGAATTCTCACCTGCCACGCGGGAGACCCGGGTCCGATTCCCGGCCAATGCATGAAGTTCCTTATGGTGTGCCTGAGGTCAAGGTCTTCAAAAAAGCTTTGTTATGTAACTTCTGCTAATCCACATTATTGACAGCGTTTGCCAGCTCAAGGGCAATAATTTTCCCTCATGAATCTTGTCGTCAATGTGCCGCCTCAAGCGATGTGCCTCTCGTAAAGATGTTTTAACCCAAGATCAATAAGTCTTTCTCATCTTCCATCTATTTCGCAACCCATGAAGCATAACCTGCCTGAATGTACCGATCACACAGTGACGTGTCGTTTGGAAGATGTGCAGCATTGGTGGTTCAGTGGTAGAATTCTCGCCTGCCATGCGGGAGACCCGGGTCCGATTCCCGGCCAATGCAAGAAGTTCCTTATGGTGTGCCTGAGGTCAAGGTCTTCAAAAAAGCTTTGTTATGTAACTTCTGCTAATCCACATTACTGACAGCGATTGCCAGCTCAAGGGCAATAATTTGCCCTCATGAATCTTGTCATTCCCGGCCAATGCAAGAAGTTCCTTATGGTGTGCCTGAGGTCAAGGTCTTCAAAAAAGCTTTGTTATGTAACTTCTGCTAATCCACATTACTGACAGCGATTGCCAGCTCAAGGGCAATAATTTGCCCTCATGAATCTTGTCGTCAATATGCCGCCTCAAGCGATGTGCCTCTCGTAAAGATGTTTTAACCCAAGATCAATAAGTCTTTCTCATCTTCCATCTATTTCGCAACCCATGAAGCATAACCTGCCTGAATGTACCAATCACACGAGGACGTGTCGTTATGAGGCTGTAGAGCATTGGTGGTTCAGTGGTAGAATTCTCACCTGCCACGCGGGAGACCCGGGTCCGATTCCCGGCCAATGCAAGAAGTTCCTTATGGTGTGCCTGAGGTCAAGGTCTTCAAAAAAGCTTTGTTATGTAACTTCTGCTAATCCACATTATTGACAGCGTTTGCCAGCTCAAGGGCAATAATTTGCCCTCATGAATCTTCTCGTCAATATGCCGCCTCAAGCGATGTGCCTCTCGTAAAGATGTTTTAACCCAAGATCAATAAGTCTTTCTCATCTTCCATCTATTTCGCAACCCATGAAGCATAACCTGCCTGAATGTACCAATCACACGAGGACGTGTCGTTATGAGGCTGTAGAGCATTGGTGGTTCAGTGGTAGAATTCTCACCTGCCACGCGGGAGACCCGGGTCCGATTCCCGGCCAATGCAAGAAGTTCCTTATGGTGTGCCTGAGGTCAAGGTCTTCAAAAAAGCTTTGTTATGTAACTTCTGCTAATCCACATTATTGACAGCGTTTGCCAGCTCAAGGGCAATAATTTTCCCTCATGAATCTTGTCGTCAATGTGCCGCCTCAAGCGATGTGCCTCTCGTAAAGATGTTTTAACCCAAGATCAATAAGTCTTTCTCATCTTCCATCTATTTCGCGACCCATGAAGCATAACCTCCTTCCCTAAATGTACCAATCACACGAGGACTTGTCCTTATGAGGCTGTAGAGCATTGGTTGTTCAGTGGTAGAATTCTCGCCTGCCACGCGGGAGACCCGGGTCCGATTCCCGGCCAATGCAAGAAGTTCCTTATGGTGTGCCTGAGGTCAAGGTCTTCAAAAAAGCTTTCTTATGTAACTTCTGCTAATCCACATTACTGACAGCGATTGCCAGCTCAAGGGCAATAATTTGCCCTCATGAATCTTGTCGCAATGTGCCGCCTCAAATGATGTGCTTCTCGTTAAAGATGTTTTAACCCAAGATCAATAAGTCTTCCTCATCTTTCATCTATTTCGCAAACCATGAAGCATAACCTCCTTCCCTGAATGTACCAATCACACGAGGACGTGTTGTTGTGAGGCTGTAGAGCATTGGTTGTTCAGTGGTAGAATTCTCGCCTGCCACGCGGGAGACCCGGGTCCGATTCCCGGCCAATGCAAGAAGTTCCTTATGGTGTGCCTGAGGTCAAGGTCTTCAAAAAAGCTTTGTTATGTAACTTCTGCTAATCCACATTACTGACAACGATTGCCAGCTCAAGGGCAATAATTTGCCCTCATGAATCTTCTCGTCAATGTGCCGCCTCAAGCGATGTGCCTCTCGTAAAGATGTTTTAACCCAAGATCAATAAGTCTTTCTCATCTTCCATCTATTTCGCAACCCATGAAGCATAACCTGCCTGCATGTACCGATCACACAGTGACGTGTCGTTTGGAAGATGTGCAGCATTGGTGGTTCAGTGGTAGAATTCTCGCCTGCCACGCGGGAGACCCGGGTCCGATTCCCGGCCAATGCAAGAAGTTCCTTATGGTGTGCCTGAGGTCAAGGTCTTCAAAAAAGCTTTCTTATGTAACTTCTGCTAATCCACATTACTGACAGCGATTGCCAGCTCAAGGGCAATAATTTGCCCTCATGAATCTTGTCGTCAATGTGCCGCCTCAAATGATGTGCTTCTCGTTAAAGATGTTTTAACCCAAGATCAATAAGTCTTCCTCATCTTTCATCTATTTCGCAAACCATGAAGCATAACCTCCTTCCCTGAATGTACCAATCACACGAGGACATGTCGTTATGAGGCTGTAGAGCATTGGTGGTTCAGTGGTAGAATTCTCGCCTGCCACGCGGGAGACCCGGGTCCGATTCCCGGCCAATGCAAGAAGTTCCTTATGGTGTGCCTGAGGTCAAGGTCTTCAAAAAAGCTTTCTTATGTAACTTCTGCTAATCCACATTACTGACAGCGATTGCCAGCTCAAGGGCAATAATTTGCCCTCATGAATCTTGTCGTCAATGTGCCGCCTCAAGCGATGTGCCTCTCGTAAAGATGTTTTAACCCAAGATCAATAAGTCTTTCTCATCTTCCATCTATTTCGCAGCCCATGAAGCATAACCTGCCTGAATGTACCAATCACACGAGGACGTGTCGTTATGAGGCTGTAGAGCATTGGTGGTTCAGTGGTAGAATTCTCACCTGCCACGCGGGAGACCCGGGTCCGATTCCCGGCCAATGCAAGAAGTTCCTTATGGTGTGCCTGAGGTCAAGGTCTTCAAAAAAGCTTTGTTATGTAACTTCTGCTAATCCACATTATTGACAGCGTTTGCCAGCTCAAGGCCAATAATTTTCACTCATGAATCTTGTCGTCAATGTGCCGCCTCAAGCGATGTGCCTCTCGTAAAGATGTTTTAACCCAAGATCAATAAGTCTTTCTCATCTTCCATCTATTTCGCAACCCATGAAGCATAACCTGCCTGAATGTACCGATCACACAGTGACGTGTCGTTTGGAAGATGTGCAGCATTGGTGGTTCAGTGGTAGAATTCTCGCCTGCCACGCGGGAGACCCGGGTCCGATTCCCGGCCAATGCAAGAAGTTCCTTATGGTGTGCCTGAGGTCAAGGTCTTCAAAAAAGCTTTGTTATGTAACTTCTGCTAATCCACATTACTGACAGCGATTGCCAGTTCAAGGGCAATAATTTTCCCTCATGAATCTTGTCGTTAATGTGCCGCCTCAAGCGATGTGCCTCTCGTGAAGATGTTTTAACCCAAGATCAATAAGTCTTTCTCATCTTCCATCTATTTCGCAACCCATGAAGCATAACCTGCCTGAATGTACCGATCACACAGTGACGTGTCGTTTGGAAGATGTGCAGCATTGGTGGTTCAGTGGTAGAATTCTCGCCTGCCACGCGGGAGACCCGGGTCCGATTCCCGGCCAATGCAAGAAGTTCCTTATGGTGTGCCTGAGGTCAAGGTCTTCAAAAAAGCTTTGTTATGTAACTTCTGCTAATCCACATTACTGACAGCGATTGCCAGCTCAAGGGCAATAATTTGCCCTCATGAATCTTGTCGTCAATGTGCCGCCTCAAATGATGTGCTTCTCGTTAAAGATGTTTTAACCCAAGATCAATAAGTCTTCCTCATCTTTCATCTATTTCGCAAACCATGAAGCATAACCTCCTTCCCTGAATGTACCAATCACACGAGGACGTGTCGTTATGAGGCTGTAGAGCATTGGTGGTTCAGTGGTAGAATTCTCGCCTGCCACGCGGGAGACCCGGGTCCGATTCCCGGCCAATGCAAGAAGTTCCTTATGGTGTGCCTGAGGTCAAGGTCTTCAAAAAAGCTTTCTTATGTAACTTCTGCTAATCCACATTACTGACAGCGATTGCCAGCTCAAGGGCAATAATTTGCCCTCATGAATCTTGTCGTCAATGTGCCGCCTCAAATGATGTGCTTCTCGTTAAAGATGTTTTAACCCAAGATCAATAAGTCTTCCTCATCTTTCATCTATTTCGCAAACCATGAAGCATAACCTCCTTCCCTGAATGTACCAATCACACGAGGACATGTCGTTATGAGGCTGTAGAGCATTGGTGGTTCAGTGGTAGAATTCTCGCCTGCCACGCGGGAGACCCGGGTCCGATTCCCGGCCAATGCAAGAAGTTCCTTATGGTGTGCCTGAGGTCAAGGTCTTCAAAAAAGCTTTGTTATGTAACTTCTGCTAATCCACATTACTGACAGCGATTGCCAGCTCAAGGGCAATAATTTGCCCTCATGAATCTTCTCGTCAATGTGCCGCCTCAAGCGATGTGCCTCTCGTAAAGATGTTTTAACCCTTGATCAATAAGTCTTTCTCATCTTCCATCTATTTCGCAACCCATGAAGCATAACCTGCCTGAATGTACCAATCACACGAGGACGTGTCGTTATGAGGCTGTAGAGCATTGGTGGTTCAGTGGTAGAATTCTCACCTGCCACGCGGGAGACCCGGGTCCGATTCCCGGCCAATGCAAGAAGTTCCTTATGGTGTGCCTGAGGTCAAGGTCTTCAAAAAAGCTTTGTTATGTAACTTCTGCTAATCCACATTATTGACAGCGTTTGCCAGCTCAAGGCCAATAATTTTCCCTCATGAATCTTGTCGTCAATGTGCCGCCTCAAGCGATGTGCCTCTCGTAAAGATGTTTTAACCCAAGATCAATAAGTCTTTCTCATCTTCCATCTATTTCGCAACCCATGAAGCATAACCTGCCTGCATGTACCGATCACACAGTGACGTGTCGTTTGGAAGATGTGCAGCATTGGTGGTTCAGTGGTAGAATTCTCGCCTGCCACGTGGGAGACCCGGGTCCGATTCCCGGCCAATGCAAGAAGTTCCTTATGGTGTGCCTGAGGTCAAGGTCTTCAAAAAAGCTTTGTTATGTAACTTCTGCTAATCCACATTACTGACAGCGATTGCCAGCTCAAGGGCAATAATTTGCCCTCATGAATCTTGTCGTCAATGTGCCGCCTCAAATGATGTGCTTCTCGTTAAAGATGTTTTAACCCAAGATCAATAAGTCTTCCTCATCTTTCATCTATTTCGCAAACCATGAAGCATAACCTCCTTCCCTGAATGTACCAATCACACGAGGACGTGTCGTTTTGAGGCTGTAGAGCATTGGTGGTTCAGTGGTAGAATTCTCGCCTGCCACGCGGGAGACCCGGGTCCGATTCCCGGCCAATGCAAGAAGTTCCTTATGGTGTGCCTGAGGTCAAGGTCTTCAAAAAAGCTTTGTTATGTAACTTCTGCTAATCCACATTATTGACAGCGTTTGCCAGCTCAAGGCCAATAATTTTCCCTCATGAATCTTGTCGTCAATGTGCCGCCTCAAGCGATGTGCCTCTCGTAAAGATGTTTTAACCCAAGATCAATAAGTCTTTCTCATTTTCCATCTATTTCGCAACCCATGAAGCATAACCTGCCTGCATGTACCGATCACACAGTGACGTGTCGTTTGGAAGATGTGCAGCATTGGTGGTTCAGTGGTAGAATTCTCGCCTGCCACGCGGGAGACCCGGGTCCGATTCCCGGCCAATGCAAGAAGTTCCTTATGGTGTGCCTGAGGTCAAGGTCTTAAAAAAAGCTTTTTTATGTAACTTCTGCTAATCCACATTACTGACAGCGATTGCCAGCTCAAGGGCAATATCAATAAGTCTTTCTCATCTTCCATCTATTTCGCAACCCATGAAGCATAACCTGCCTGCATGTACCGATCACACAGTGACGTGTCGTTTGGAAGATGTGCAGCATTGGTGGTTCAGTGGTAGAATTCTCGCCTGCCACGCGGGAGACCCGGGTCCGATTCCCGGCCAATGCAAGAAGTTCCTTATGGTGTGCCTGAGGTCAAGGTCTTCAAAAAAGCTTTGTTATGTAACTTCTGCTAATCCACATTACTGACAGCGATTGCCAGCTCAAGGGCAATAATTTGCCCTCATGAATCTTCTCGTCAATATGCCGCCTCAAGCGATGTGCCTCTCGTAAAGATGTTTTAACCCAAGATCAATAAGTCTTTCTCATCTTCCAATCAATTTCGCAACCCATGAAGCATAACCTGCCTGAATGTACCAATCACACGAGGACGTGTCGTTATGAGGCTTTAGAGCATTGGTGGTTCAGTGGTAGAATTCTCACCTGCCACGCGGGAGACCCGGGTCCGATTCCCGGCCAATGCAAGAAGTTCCTTATGGTGTGCCTGAGGTCAAGGTCTTCAAAAAAGCTTTGTTATGTAACTTCTGCTAATCCACATTATTGACAGCGTTTGCCAGCTCAAGGCCAATAATTTTCCCTCATGAATCTTGTCGTCAATGTGCCGCCTCAAGCGATGTGCCTCTCGTAAAGATGTTTTAACCCAAGATCAATAAGTCTTTCTCATCTTCCATCTATTTCGCAACCCATGAAGCATAACCTGCCTGCATGTACCGATCACACAGTGACGTGTCGTTTGGAAGATGTGCAGCATTGGTGGTTCAGTGGTAGAATTCTCGCCTGCCACGTGGGAGACCCGGGTCCGATTCCCGGCCAATGCAAGAAGTTCCTTATGGTGTGCCTGAGGTCAAGGTCTTCAAAAAAGCTTTGTTATGTAACTTCTGCTAATCCACATTACTGACAGCGATTGCCAGCTCAAGGGCAATAATTTGCCCTCATGAATCTTGTCGTCAATGTGCCGCCTCAAATGATGTGCTTCTCGTTAAAGATGTTTTAACCCAAGATCAATAAGTCTTCCTCATCTTTCATCTATTTCGCAAACCATGAAGCATAACCTCCTTCCCTGAATGTACCAATCACACGAGGACGTGTCGTTTTGAGGCTGTAGAGCATTGGTGGTTCAGTGGTAGAATTCTCGCCTGCCACGCGGGAGACCCGGGTCCGATTCCCGGCCAATGCAAGAAGTTCCTTATGGTGTGCCTGAGGTCAAGGTCTTCAAAAAAGCTTTGCTATGTAACTTCTGCTAATCCACATTATTGACAGCGTTTGCCAGCTCAAGGCCAATAATTTTCCCTCATGAATCTTGTCGTCAATGTGCCGCCTCAAGCGATGTGCCTCTCGTAAAGATGTTTTAACCCAAGATCAATAAGTCTTTCTCATTTTCCATCTATTTCGCAACCCATGAAGCATAACCTGCCTGCATGTACCGATCACACAGTGACGTGTCGTTTGGAAGATGTGCAGCATTGGTGGTTCAGTGGTAGAATTCTCGCCTGCCACGCGGGAGACCCGGGTCCGATTCCCGGCCAATGCATGAAGTTCCTTATGGTGTGCCTGAGGTCAAGGTCTTAAAAAAAGCTTTTTTATGTAACTTCTGCTAATCCACATTACTGACAGCGATTGCCAGCTCAAAGGCAATATCAATAAGTCTTTCTCATCTTCCATCTATTTCGCAACCCATGAAGCATAACTTGCCTGCATGTACCGATCACACAGTGACGTGTCGTTTGGAAGATGTGCAGCATTGGTGGTTCAGTGGTAGAATTCTCGCCTGCCACGCGGGAGACCCGGGTCCGATTCCCGGCCAATGCAAGAAGTTCCTTATGGTGTGCCTGAGGTCAAGGTCTTCAAAAAAGCTTTGTTATGTAACTTCTGCTAATCCACATTACTGACAGCGATTGCCAGCTCAAGGGCAATAATTTGCCCTCATGAATCTTCTCGTCAATATGCCGCCTCAAGCGATGTGCCTCTCGTAAAGATGTTTTAACCCAAGATCAATAAGTCTTTCTCATCTTCCAATCAATTTCGCAACCCATGAAGCATAACCTGCCTGAATGTACCAATCACACGAGGACGTGTCGTTATGAGGCTTTAGAGCATTGGTGGTTCAGTGGTAGAATTCTCACCTGCCACGCGGGAGACCCGGGTCCGATTCCCGGCCAATGCAAGAAGTTCCTTATGGTGTGCCTGAGGTCAAGGTCTTCAAAAAAGCTTTGTTATGTAACTTCTGCTAATCCACATTATTGACAGCGTTTGCCAGCTCAAGGCCAATAATTTTCCCTCATGAATCTTGTCGTCAATGTGCCGCCTCAAGCGATGTGCCTCTCGTAAAGATGTTTTAACCCAAGATCAATAAGTCTTTCTCATCTTCCATCTATTTCGCAACCCATGAAGCATAACCTGCCTGCATGTACCGATCACACAGTGACGTGTCGTTTGGAAGATGTGCAGCATTGGTGGTTCAGTGGTAGAATTCTCGCCTGCCACGCGGGAGACCCGGGTCCGATTCCCGGCCAATGCAAGAAGTTCCTTATGGTGTGCCTGAGGTCAAGGTCTTCAAAAAAGCTTTGTTATGTAACTTCTGCTAATCCACATTACTGACAGCGATTGCCAGCTCAAGGGCAATAATTTGCCCTCATGAATCTTGTCGTCAATGTGCCGCCTCAAATGATGTGCTTCTCGTTAAAGATGTTTTAACCCAAGATCAATAAGTCTTCCTCATCTTTCATCTATTTCGCAAACCATGAAGCATAACCTCCTTCCCTGAATGTACTAATCACACGAGGACGTGTCGTTTTGAGGCTGTAGAGCATTGGTGGTTCAGTGGTAGAATTCTCGCCTGCCACGCGGGAGACCCGGGTCCGATTCCCGGCCAATGCAAGAAGTTCCTTATGCTGTGCCTGAGGTCAAGGTCTTCAAAAAAGCTTTGTTATGTAACTTCTGCTAATCCACATTATTGACAGCGTTTGCCAGCTCAAGGCCAATAATTTTCCCTCATGAATCTTGTCGTCAATGTGCCGCCTCAAGCGATTTGCCTCTCGTAAAGATGTTTTAACCCAAGATCAATAAGTCTTTCTCATCTTCCATCTATTTCGCAACCCATGAAGCATAACCTGCCTGCATGTACCGATCACACAGTGACGTGTCGTTTGGAAGATGTGCAGCATTGGTGGTTCAGTGGTAGAATTGTCGCCTGCCACGCGGGAGACCCGGGTCCGATTCTTGGCCAATGCAAGAAGTTCCTTATGGTGTGCCTGAGGTCAAGGTCTTCAAAAAAGCTTTGTTATGTAACTTCTGCTAATCCACATTACTGACAGCGATTGCCAGCTCAAGGGCAATAATTTGCCCTCATGAATCTTGTCGTCAATGTGCCGCCTCAAATGATGTGCTTCTCGTTAAAGATGTTTTAACCCAAGATCAATAAGTCTTCCTCATCTTTCATCTATTTCGCAAACCATGAAGCATAACCTCCTTCCCTGAATGTACCAATCACACGAGGACGTGTCGTTATGAGGCTGTAGAGCATTGGTGGTTCAGTGGTAGAATTCTCGCCTGCCACGCGGGAGACCCGGGTCCGATTCCCGGCCAATGCAAGAAGTTCCTTATGGTGTGCCTGAGGTTAAGGTCTTAAAAAAAGCTTTGTTATGTAACTTCTGCTAATCCACATTACTGACAGCGATTGCCAGCTCAAGGGCAATAATTTGCCCTCATGAATCTTCTCGTCAAAGTGCCGCCTCAAGCGATGTGCCTCTCGTAAAGATGTTTTAACCCAAGATCAATAAGTCTTTCTCATCTTCCATCTATTTCGCAACCCATGAAGCATAACCTGCCTGAATGTACCGATCACACAGTGACGTGTCGTTTGGAAGATGTGCAGCATTGGTGGTTCAGTGGTAGAATTCTCGCCTGCCACGCGGGAGACCCGGGTCCGATTCCCGGCCAATGCATGAAGTTCCTTATGGTGTGCCTGAGGTCAAGGTCTTCAAAAAAGCTTTGTTATGTAACTTCTGCTAATCCACATTACTGACAGCGATTGCCAGCTCAAGGGCAATAATTTGCCCTCATGAATCTTCTCGTCAATGTGCCGCCTCAAGCGATGTGCCTCTCGTAAAGATGTTTTAACCCAAGATCAATAAGTCTTTCTCATCTTCCATCTATTTCGCAACCCATGAAGCATAACCTGCCTGAATGTACCGATCACACGAGGACGTGTCGTTTGGAAGATGTGCAGCATTGGTGGTTCAGTGGTAGAATTCTCGCCTGCCACGCGGGAGACCCGGGTCCGATTCCCGGCCAATGCATGAAGTTCCTTATGGTGTGCCTGAGGTCAAGGTCTTCAAAAAAGCTTTGTTATGTAACTTCTGCTAATCCACATTACTGACAGCGATTGCCAGCTCAAGGCCAATAATTTGCCCTCATGAATCTTGTCGTCAATGTGCCGCCTCAAGCGATGTGCCTCTCGTAAAGATGTTTTAACCCAAGATCAATAAGTCTTTCTCATCTTCCATCTATTTCGCGACCCATGAAGCATAACCTCCTTCCCTAAATGTACCAATCACACGAGGACGTGTCGTTATGAGGCTGTAGAGCATTGGTGGTTCAGTGGTAGAATTCTCGCCTGCCACGCGGGAGACCCGGGTCCGATTCCCGGCCAATGCAAGAAGTTCCTTATGGTGTGCCTGAGGTCAAGGTCTTCAAAAAAGCTTTGTTATGTAACTTCTGCTAATCCACATTACTGACAGCGATTGCCAGCTCAAGGGCAATAATTTGCCCTCATGAATCTTGTCGTCAATGTGCCGCCTCAAGCGATGTGCCTCTCGTAAAGATGTTTTTACCCAAGATCAATAAGTCTTTCTCATCTTCCATCTATTTCGCAACCCATGAAGCATAACCTGCCTGAATGTACCGATCACACGAGGACGTGTCGTTTGGAAGATGTGCAGCATTGGTGGTTCAGTGGTAGAATTCTCGCCTGCCACGCGGGAGACCCGGGTCCGATTCCCGGCCAATGCAAGAAGTTCCTTATGGTGTGCCTGAGGTCAAGGTCTTCAAAAAAGCTTTGTTATGTAACTTCTGCTAATCCACATTACTGACAGCGATTGCCAGCTCAAGGGCAATAATTTGCCCTCATGAATCTTGTCGTCAATGTGCCGCCTCAAATGATGTGCTTCTCGTTAAAGATGTTTTAACCCAAGATCAATAAGTCTTCCTCATCTTTCATCTATTTCGCAAACCATGAAGCATAACCTCCTTCCCTGAATGTACCAATCACACGAGGACGTGTCGTTATGAGGCTGTAGAGCATTGGTGGTTCAGTGGTAGAATTCTCGCCTGCCACGCGGGAGACCCGGGTCCGATTCCCGGCCAATGCAAGAAGTTCCTTATGGTGTGCCTGAGGTCAAGGTCTTCAAAAAAGCTTTCTTATGTAACTTCTGCTAATCCACATTACTGACAGCGATTGCCAGCTCAAGGGCAATAATTTGCCCTCATGAATCTTCTCGTCAATGTGCCGCCTCAAGCGATGTGCCTCTCGTAAAGATGTTTTAACCCTTGATCAATAAGTCTTTCTCATCTTCCATCTATTTCGCAACCCATGAAGCATTACCTGCCTGAATGTACCAATCCCACGAGGACGTGTCGTTATGAGGCTGTAGAGCATTGGTGGTTCAGTGGTAGAATTCTCACCTGCCACGCGGGAGACCCGGGTCCGATTCCCGGCCAATGCAAGAAGTTCCTTTTGGTGTGCCTGAGGTCAAGGTCTTCAAAAAAGCTTTGTTATGTAACTTCTGCTAATCCACATTATTGACAGCGTTTGCCAGCTCAAGGGCAATAATTTTCCCTCATGAATCTTGTCGTCAATGTGCCGCCTCAAGCGATGTGCCTCTCGTAAAGATGTTTTAACCCAAGATCAATAAGTCTTTCTCATCTTCCATCTATTTCGCAACCCATGAAGCATAACCTGCCTGAATGTACCGATCACACAGTGACGTGTCGTTTGGAAGATGTGCAGCATTGGTGGTTCAGTGGTAGAATTCTCGCCTGCCACGCGGGAGACCCGGGTCCGATTCCCGGCCAATGCATGAAGTTCCTTATGGTGTGCCTGAGGTCAAGGTCTTCAAAAAAGCTTTGTTATGTAACTTCTGCTAATCCACATTACTGACAGCGATTGCCAGCTCAAGGGCAATAATTTGCCCTCATGAATCTTCTCGTCAATGTGCCGCCTCAAGCGATGTGCCTCTCGTAAAGATGTTTTAACCCAAGATCAATAAGTCTTTCTCATCTTCCATCTATTTCGCAACCCATGAAGCATAACCTGCCTGAATGTACCGATCACACGAGGACGTGTCGTTTGGAAGATGTGCAGCATTGGTGGTTCAGTGGTAGAATTCTCGCCTGCCACGCGGGAGACCCGGGTCCGATTCCCGGCCAATGCATGAAGTTCCTTATGGTGTGCCTGAGGTCAAGGTCTTCAAAAAAGCTTTGTTATGTAACTTCTGCTAATCCACATTACTGACAGCGATTGCCAGCTCAAGGCCAATAATTTGCCCTCATGAATCTTGTCGTCAATGTGCCGCCTCAAGCGATGTGCCTCTCGTAAAGATGTTTTAACCCAAGATCAATAAGTCTTTCTCATCTTCCATCTATTTCGCGACCCATGAAGCATAACCTCCTTCCCTAAATGTACCAATCACACGAGGACGTGTCGTTATGAGGCTGTAGAGCATTGGTGGTTCAGTGGTAGAATTCTCGCCTGCCACGCGGGAGACCCGGGTCCGATTCCCGGCCAATGCAAGAAGTTCCTTATGGTGTGCCTGAGGTCAAGGTCTTCAAAAAAGCTTTGTTATGTAACTTCTGCTAATCCACATTACTGACAGCGATTGCCAGCTCAAGGGCAATAATTTGCCCTCATGAATCTTGTCGTCAATGTGCCGCCTCAAGCGATGTGCCTCTCGTAAAGATGTTTTTACCCAAGATCAATAAGTCTTTCTCATCTTCCATCTATTTCGCAACCCATGAAGCATAACCTGCCTGAATGTACCGATCACACGAGGACGTGTCGTTTGGAAGATGTGCAGCATTGGTGGTTCAGTGGTAGAATTCTCGCCTGCCACGCGGGAGACCCGGGTCCGATTCCCGGCCAATGCAAGAAGTTCCTTATGGTGTGCCTGAGGTCAAGGTCTTCAAAAAAGCTTTGTTATGTAACTTCTGCTAATCCACATTACTGACAGCGATTGCCAGCTCAAGGGCAATAATTTGCCCTCATGAATCTTGTCGTCAATGTGCCGCCTCAAATGATGTGCTTCTCGTTAAAGATGTTTTAACCCAAGATCAATAAGTCTTCCTCATCTTTCATCTATTTCGCAAACCATGAAGCATAACCTCCTTCCCTGAATGTACCAATCACACGAGGACGTGTCGTTATGAGGCTGTAGAGCATTGGTGGTTCAGTGGTAGAATTCTCGCCTGCCACGCGGGAGACCCGGGTCCGATTCCCGGCCAATGCAAGAAGTTCCTTATGGTGTGCCTGAGGTCAAGGTCTTCAAAAAAGCTTTCTTATGTAACTTCTGCTAATCCACATTACTGACAGCGATTGCCAGCTCAAGGGCAATAATTTGCCCTCATGAATCTTCTCGTCAATGTGCCGCCTCAAGCGATGTGCCTCTCGTAAAGATGTTTTAACCCTTGATCAATAAGTCTTTCTCATCTTCCATCTATTTCGCAACCCATGAAGCATTACCTGCCTGAATGTACCAATCCCACGAGGACGTGTCGTTATGAGGCTGTAGAGCATTGGTGGTTCAGTGGTAGAATTCTCACCTGCCACGCGGGAGACCCGGGTCCGATTCCCGGCCAATGCAAGAAGTTCCTTTTGGTGTGCCTGAGGTCAAGGTCTTCAAAAAAGCTTTGTTATGTAACTTCTGCTAATCCACATTATTGACAGCGTTTGCCAGCTCAAGGGCAATAATTTTCCCTCATGAATCTTGTCGTCAATGTGCCGCCTCAAGCGATGTGCCTCTCGTAAAGATGTTTTAACCCAAGATCAATAAGTCTTTCTCATCTTCCATCTATTTCGCGACCCATGAAGCATAACCTCCTTCCCTAAATGTACCAATCACACGAGGACTTGTCCTTATGAGGCTGTAGAGCATTGGTGGTTCAGTGGTAGAATTCTCACCTGCCACGCGGGAGACCCGGGTCCGATTCCCGGCCAATGCAAGAAGTTCCTTATGGTGTGCCTGAGGTCAAGGTCTTCAAAAAAGCTTTTTTATGTAACTTCTGCTAATCCACATTACTGACAGCGATTGCCAGCTCAAGGGCAATAATTTGCCCTCATGAATCTTGTCGTCAATGCGCCGCCTCAAGCGATGTGCCTCTCGTAAAGATGTTTTAACCCATGATCAATAAGTCTTTCTCATCTTCCATCTATTTCGCAACCCATGAAGCATAACCTGCCTGAATGTACCGATCACACAGTGACGTGTCGTTTGGAAGATGTGCAGCATTGGTGGTTCAGTGGTAGAATTCTCGCCTGCCACGCGGGAGACCCGGGTCCGATTCCCGGCCAATGTAAGAAGTTCCTTATGGTGTGCCTGAGATCAAGGTCTTCAAAAAAGCTTTGTTATGTAACTTCTGCTAATCCACATTACTGACAGCGATTGCCAGCTCAAGGGCAATAATTTGCCCTCATGAATCTTGTCGTCAATGTGCCGCCTCAAATGATGTGCTTCTCGTTAAAGATGTTTTAACCCAAGATCAATAAGTCTTCCTCATCTTTCATCTATTTCGCAAACCATGAAGCATAACCTCCTTCCCTGAATGTACCAATCACACGAGGACGTGTCGTTTTGAGGCTGTAGAGCATTGGTGGTTCAGTGGTAGAATTCTCGCCTGCCACGCGGGAGACCCGTGTCCGATTCCCGGCCAATGCAAGAAGTTCCTTATGGTGTGCCTGAGGTCAAGGTCTTCAAAAAAGCTTTGTTATGTAACTTCTGCTAATCCACATTATTGACAGCGTTTGCCAGCTCAAGGCCAATAATTTTCCCTCATGAATCTTGTCGTCAATGTGCCGCCTCAAGCGATGTGCCTCTCGTAAAGATGTTTTAACCCAAGATCAATAAGTCTTTCTCATCTTCCATCTATTTCGCAACCCATGAAGCATAACCTGCCTGAATGTACCGATCACACAGTGACGTGTCGTTTGGAAGATGTGCAGCATTGGTGGTTCAGTGGTAGAATTCTCGCCTGCCACGCGGGAGACCCGGGTCCGATTCCCGGCCAATGCAAGAAGTTCCTTATGGTGTGCCTGAGATCAAGGTCTTCAAAAAAGCTTTGTTATGTAACTTCTGCTAATCCACATTACTGACAGCGATTGCCAGCTCAAGGGCAATAATTTGCCCTCATGAATCTTGTCGTCAATGTGCCGCCTCAAATGATGTGCTTCTCGTTAAAGATGTTTTAACCCAAGATCAATAAGTCTTCCTCATCTTTCATCTATTTCGCAAACCATGAAGCATAACCTCCTTCCCTGAATGTACCAATCACACGAGGACGTGTCGTTATGAGGCTGTAGAGCATTGGTGGTTCAGTGGTAGAATTCTCGCCTGCCACGCGGGAGACCCGGGTCCGATTCCCGGCCAATGCAAGAAGTTCCTTATGGTGTGCCTGAGGTCAAGGTCTTCAAAAAAGCTTTCTTATGTAACTTCTGCTAATCCACATTACTGACAGCGATTGCCAGCTCAAGGGCAATAATTTGCCCTCATGAATCTTGTCGTCAATGTGCCGCCTCAAATGATGTGCTTCTCGTTAAAGATGTTTTAACCCAAGATCAATAAGTCTTCCTCATCTTTCATCTATTTCGCAAACCATGAAGCATAACCTCCTTCCCTGAATGTACCAATCACACGAGGACATGTCGTTATGAGGCTGTAGAGCATTGGTGGTTCAGTGGTAGAATTCTCGCCTGCCACGCGGGAGACCCGGGTCCGATTCCCGGCCAATGCAAGAAGTTCCTTATGGTGTGCCTGAGGTCAAGGTCTTCAAAAAAGCTTTGTTATGTAACTTCTGCTAATCCACATTACTGACAGCGATTGCCAGCTCAAGGGCAATAATTTGCCCTCATGAATCTTCTCGTCAATGTGCCGCCTCAAGCGATGTGCCTCTCATAAAGATGTTTTAACCCTTGATCAATAAGTCTTTCTCATCTTCCATCTATTTCGCAACCCATGAAGCATAACCTGCCTGAATGTACCAATCACACGAGGACGTGTCGTTATGAGGCTGTAGAGCATTGGTGGTTCAGTGGTAGAATTCTCACCTGCCACGCGGGAGACCCGGGTCCGATTCCCGGCCAATGCAAGAAGTTCCTTATGGTGTGCCTGAGGTCAAGGTCTTCAAAAAAGCTTTGTTATGTAACTTCTGCTAATCCACATTATTGACAGCGTTTGCCAGCTCAAGGGCAATAATTTTCCCTCATGAATCTTGTCGTCAATGTGCCGCCTCAAGCGATGTGCCTCTCGTAAAGATGTTTTAACCCAAGATCAATAAGTCTTTCTCATCTTCCATCTATTTCGCGACCCATGAAGCATAACCTCCTTCCCTAAATGTACCAATCACACGAGGACTTGTCCTTATGAGGCTGTAGAGCATTGGTGGTTCAGTGGTAGAATTCTCACCTGCCACGCGGGAGACCCGGGTCCGATTCCCGGCCAATGCAAGAAGTTCCTTATGGTGTGCCTGAGGTCAAGGTCTTCAAAAAAGCTTTCTTATGTAACTTCTGCTAATCCACATTACTGACAGCGATTGCCAGCTCAAGGGCAATAATTTGCCCTCATGAATCTTGTCGTCAATGTGCCGCCTCAAATGATGTGCTTCTCGTTAAAGATGTTTTAACCCAAGATCAATAAGTCTTCCTCATCTTTCATCTATTTCGCAAACCATGAAGCATAACCTCCTTCCCTGAATGTACCAATCACACGAGGACATGTCGTTATGAGGCTGTAGAGCATTGGTGGTTCAGTGGTAGAATTCTCGCCTGCCACGCGGGAGA
Organism: Rhinichthys osculus; assembly: GCA_029959095.1. Lineage (NCBI taxonomy): Eukaryota > Metazoa > Chordata > Actinopteri > Cypriniformes > Leuciscidae > Rhinichthys > Rhinichthys osculus. The sequence continues at coordinate 2,371,420 of JARWKJ010000002.1, read as the reverse complement.
CCCGGGTCCGATTCCCGGCCAATGCAAGAAGTTCCTTATGGTGTGCCTGAGGTCAAGGTCTTCAAAAAAGCTTTGTTATGTAACTTCTGCTAATCCACATTACTGACAGCGATTGCCAGCTCAAGGGCAATAATTTGCCCTCATGAATCTTCTCGTCAATGTGCCTCCTCAAGCGATGTGCCTCTCGTAAAGATGTTTTAACCCAAGATCAATAAGTCTTTCTCATCTTCCATCTATTTCGCAACCCATGAAGCATAACCTGCCTGCATGTACCGATCACACAGTGACGTGTCGTTTGGAAGATGTGCAGCATTGGTGGTTCAGTGGTAGAATTCTCGCCTGCCACGCGGGAGACCCGGGTCCGATTCCCGGCCAATGCAAGAAGTTCCTTATGGTGTGCCTGAGGTCAAGGTCTTCAAAAAAGCTTTGTTATGTAACTTCTGCTAATCCACATTATTGACAGCGATTGCCAGCTCAAGGGCAATAATTTGCCCTCATGAATCTTGTCGTCAATGTGCCGCCTCAAATGATGTGCTTCTCGTTAAAGATGTTTTAACCCAAGATCAATAAGTCTTCCTCATCTTTCATCTATTTCGCAAACCATGAAGCATAACCTCCTTCCCTGAATGTACCAATCACACGAGGACATGTCGTTATGAGGCTGTAGAGCATTGGTGGTTCAGTGGTAGAATTCTCGCCTGCCACGCGGGAGACCCGGGTCCGATTCCCGGCCAATGCAAGAAGTTCCTTATGGTGTGCCTGAGGTCAAGGTCTTCAAAAAAGCTTTGTTATGTAACTTCTGCTAATCCACATTACTGACAGCGATTGCCAGCTCAAGGGCAATAATTTGCCCTCATGAATCTTGTCGTCAATGTGCCGCCTCAAATGATGTGCTTCTCGTTAAAGATGTTTTAACCCAAGATCAATAAGTCTTCCTCATCTTTCATCTATTTCGCAAACCATGAAGCATAACCTCCTTCCCTGAATGTACCAATCACACGAGGACGTGTCGTTATGAGGCTGTAGAGCATTGGTGGTTCAGTGGTAGAATTCTCGCCTGCCACGCGGGAGACCCGGGTCCGATTCCCGGCCAATGCAAGAAGTTCCTTATGGTGTGCCTGAGGTCAAGGTCTTCAAAAAAGCTTTCTTATGTAACTTCTGCTAATCCACATTACTGACAGCGATTGCCAGCTCAAGGGCAATAATTTGCCCTCATGAATCTTCTCGTCAATGTGCCGCCTCAAGCGATGTGCCTCTCGTAAAGATGTTTTAACCCTTGATCAATAAGTCTTTCTCATCTTCCATCTATTTCGCAACCCATGAAGCATTACCTGCCTGAATGTACCAATCCCACGAGGACGTGTCGTTATGAGGCTGTAGAGCATTGGTGGTTCAGTGGTAGAATTCTCACCTGCCACGCGGGAGACCCGGGTCCGATTCCCGGCCAATGCAAGAAGTTCCTTTTGGTGTGCCTGAGGTCAAGGTCTTCAAAAAAGCTTTGTTATGTAACTTCTGCTAATCCACATTATTGACAGCGTTTGCCAGCTCAAGGGCAATAATTTTCCCTCATGAATCTTGTCGTCAATGTGCCGCCTCAAGCGATGTGCCTCTCGTAAAGATGTTTTAACCCAAGATCAATAAGTCTTTCTCATCTTCCATCTATTTCGCGACCCATGAAGCATAACCTCCTTCCCTAAATGTACCAATCACACGAGGACTTGTCCTTATGAGGCTGTAGAGCATTGGTGGTTCAGTGGTAGAATTCTCACCTGCCACGCGGGAGACCCGGGTCCGATTCCCGGCCAATGCAAGAAGTTCCTTATGGTGTGCCTGAGGTCAAGGTCTTCAAAAAAGCTTTTTTATGTAACTTCTGCTAATCCACATTACTGACAGCGATTGCCAGCTCAAGGGCAATAATTTGCCCTCATGAATCTTGTCGTCAATGCGCCGCCTCAAGCGATGTGCCTCTCGTAAAGATGTTTTAACCCATGATCAATAAGTCTTTCTCATCTTCCATCTATTTCGCAACCCATGAAGCATAACCTGCCTGAATGTACCGATCACACAGTGACGTGTCGTTTGGAAGATGTGCAGCATTGGTGGTTCAGTGGTAGAATTCTCGCCTGCCACGCGGGAGACCCGGGTCCGATTCCCGGCCAATGTAAGAAGTTCCTTATGGTGTGCCTGAGATCAAGGTCTTCAAAAAAGCTTTGTTATGTAACTTCTGCTAATCCACATTACTGACAGCGATTGCCAGCTCAAGGGCAATAATTTGCCCTCATGAATCTTGTCGTCAATGTGCCGCCTCAAATGATGTGCTTCTCGTTAAAGATGTTTTAACCCAAGATCAATAAGTCTTCCTCATCTTTCATCTATTTCGCAAACCATGAAGCATAACCTCCTTCCCTGAATGTACCAATCACACGAGGACGTGTCGTTTTGAGGCTGTAGAGCATTGGTGACGTGTCGTTTGGAAGATGTGCAGCATTGGTGGTTCAGTGGTAGAATTCTCGCCTGCCACGCGGGAGACCCGGGTCCGATTCCCGGCCAATGCAAGAAGTTCCTTATGGTGTGCCTGAGATCAAGGTCTTCAAAAAAGCTTTGTTATGTAACTTCTGCTAATCCACATTACTGACAGCGATTGCCAGCTCAAGGGCAATAATTTGCCCTCATGAATCTTGTCGTCAATGTGCCGCCTCAAATGATGTGCTTCTCGTTAAAGATGTTTTAACCCAAGATCAATAAGTCTTCCTCATCTTTCATCTATTTCGCAAACCATGAAGCATAACCTCCTTCCCTGAATGTACCAATCACACGAGGACGTGTCGTTATGAGGCTGTAGAGCATTGGTGGTTCAGTGGTAGAATTCTCGCCTGCCACGCGGGAGACCCGGGTCCGATTCCCGGCCAATGCAAGAAGTTCCTTATGGTGTGCCTGAGGTCAAGGTCTTCAAAAAAGCTTTCTTATGTAACTTCTGCTAATCCACATTACTGACAGCGATTGCCAGCTCAAGGGCAATAATTTGCCCTCATGAATCTTGTCGTCAATGTGCCGCCTCAAATGATGTGCTTCTCGTTAAAGATGTTTTAACCCAAGATCAATAAGTCTTCCTCATCTTTCATCTATTTCGCAAACCATGAAGCATAACCTCCTTCCCTGAATGTACCAATCACACGAGGACATGTCGTTATGAGGCTGTAGAGCATTGGTGGTTCAGTGGTAGAATTCTCGCCTGCCACGCGGGAGACCCGGGTCCGATTCCCGGCCAATGCAAGAAGTTCCTTATGGTGTGCCTGAGGTCAAGGTCTTCAAAAAAGCTTTGTTATGTAACTTCTGCTAATCCACATTACTGACAGCGATTGCCAGCTCAAGGGCAATAATTTGCCCTCATGAATCTTCTCGTCAATGTGCCGCCTCAAGCGATGTGCCTCTCATAAAGATGTTTTAACCCTTGATCAATAAGTCTTTCTCATCTTCCATCTATTTCGCAACCCATGAAGCATAACCTGCCTGAATGTACCAATCACACGAGGACGTGTCGTTATGAGGCTGTAGAGCATTGGTGGTTCAGTGGTAGAATTCTCACCTGCCACGCGGGAGACCCGGGTCCGATTCCCGGCCAATGCAAGAAGTTCCTTATGGTGTGCCTGAGGTCAAGGTCTTCAAAAAAGCTTTGTTATGTAACTTCTGCTAATCCACATTATTGACAGCGTTTGCCAGCTCAAGGGCAATAATTTTCCCTCATGAATCTTGTCGTCAATGTGCCGCCTCAAGCGATGTGCCTCTCGTAAAGATGTTTTAACCCAAGATCAATAAGTCTTTCTCATCTTCCATCTATTTCGCGACCCATGAAGCATAACCTCCTTCCCTAAATGTACCAATCACACGAGGACTTGTCCTTATGAGGCTGTAGAGCATTGGTGGTTCAGTGGTAGAATTCTCACCTGCCACGCGGGAGACCCGGGTCCGATTCCCGGCCAATGCAAGAAGTTCCTTATGGTGTGCCTGAGGTCAAGGTCTTCAAAAAAGCTTTCTTATGTAACTTCTGCTAATCCACATTACTGACAGCGATTGCCAGCTCAAGGGCAATAATTTGCCCTCATGAATCTTGTCGTCAATGTGCCGCCTCAAATGATGTGCTTCTCGTTAAAGATGTTTTAACCCAAGATCAATAAGTCTTCCTCATCTTTCATCTATTTCGCAAACCATGAAGCATAACCTCCTTCCCTGAATGTACCAATCACACGAGGACATGTCGTTATGAGGCTGTAGAGCATTGGTGGTTCAGTGGTAGAATTCTCGCCTGCCACGCGGGAGACCCGGGTCCGATTCCCGGCCAATGCAAGAAGTTCCTTATGGTGTGCCTGAGGTCAAGGTCTTCAAAAAAGCTTTGTTATGTAACTTCTGCTAATCCACATTACTGACAGCGATTGCCAGCTCAAGGGCAATAATTTGCCCTCATGAATCTTCTCGTCAATGTGCCTCCTCAAGCGATGTGCCTCTCGTAAAGATGTTTTAACCCAAGATCAATAAGTCTTTCTCATCTTCCATCTATTTCGCAACCCATGAAGCATAACCTCCTTCCCTGAATGTACCAATCACACGAGGACATGTCGTTATGAGGCTGTAGAGCATTGGTGGTTCAGTGGTAGAATTCTCGCCTGCCACGCGGGAGACCCGGGTCCGATTCCCGGCCAATGCAAGAAGTTCCTTATGGTGTGCCTGAGGTCAAGGTCTTCAAAAAAGCTTTGTTATGTAACTTCTGCTAATCCACATTATTGACAGCGATTGCCAGCTCAAGGGCAATAATTTGCCCTCATGAATCTTGTCGTCAATGTGCCGCCTCAAGCGATGTGCCTCTCGTAAAGATGTTTTAACCCAAGATCAATAAGTCTTTCTCATCTTCCATCTATTTCGCAACCCATGAAGCATAACCTGCCTGAATGTACCGATCACACAGTGACGTGTCGTTTGGAAGATGTGCAGCATTGGTGGTTCAGTGGTAGAATTCTCGCCTGCCACGCTGGAGACCCGGGTCCGATTCCCGGCCAATGCATGAAGTTCCTTATGGTGTGCCTGAGGTCAAGGTCTTCAAAAAAGCTTTGTTATGTAACTTCTGCTAATCCACATTACTGACAGCAATTGCCAGCTCAAGGGCAATAATTTGCCCTCATGAATCTTCTCGTCAATATGCCGCCTCAAGCGATGTGCCTCTCGTAAAGATGTTTTAACCCAAGATCAATAAGTCTTTCTCATCTTCCATCTATTTCGCAACCCATGAAGCATAACCTGCCTGAATGTACCAATCACAAGAGGACGTGTCGCTATGAGGCTGTAGAGCATTGGTGGTTCAGTGGTAGAATTCTCACCTGCCACGCGGGAGACCCGGGTCCGATTCCCGGCCAATGCAAGAAGTTCCTTATGGTGTGCCTGAGGTCAAGGTCTTCAAAAAAGCTTTGTTATGTAACTTCTGCTAATCCACATTATTGACAGCGTTTGCCAGCTCAAGGGCAATAATTTGCCCTCATGAATCTTGTCGTCAATGTGCCGCCTCAAATGATGTGCTTCTCGTTAAAGATGTTTTAACCCAAGATCAATAAGTCTTCCTCATCTTTCATCTATTTCGCAAACCATGAAGCATAACCTCCTTCCCTGAATGTACCGATCACACAGTGACGTGTCGTTTGGAAGATGTGCAGCATTGGTGGTTCAGTGGTAGAATTCTCGCCTGCCACGCTGGAGACCCGGGTCCGATTCCCGGCCAATGCATGAAGTTCCTTATGGTGTGCCTGAGGTCAAGGTCTTCAAAAAAGCTTTGTTATGTAACTTCTGCTAATTCACATTACTGACAGCAATTGCCAGCTCAAGGGCAATAATTTGCCCTCATGAATCTTCTCGTCAATATGCCGCCTCAAGCGATGTGCCTCTCGTAAAGATGTTTTAACCCAAGATCAATAAGTCTTTCTCATCTTCCATCTATTTCGCGACCCATGAAGCATAACCTCCTTCCCTAAATGTACCAATCACACGAGGACGTGTCCTTATGAGGCTGTAGAGCATTGGTGGTTCAGTGGTAGAATTCTCGCCTGCCACGCGGGAGACCCGGGTCCGATTCCCGGCCAATGCAAGAAGTTCCTTATGGTGTGCCTGAGGTCAAGGTCTTCAAAAAAGCTTTCTTATGTAACTTCTGCTAATCCACATTACTGACAGCGATTGCCAGCTCAAGGGCAATAATTTGCCCTCATGAATCTTGTCGTCAATGTGCCGCCTCAAATGATGTGCTTCTCGTTAAAGATGTTTTAACCCAAGATCAATAAGTCTTCCTCATCTTTCATCTATTTCGCAAACCATGAAGCATAACCTCCTTCCCTGAATGTACCAATCACACGAGGACGTGTTGTTGTGAGGCTGTAGAGCATTGGTGGTTCAGTGGTAGAATTCTCGCCTGCCACGCGGGAGACCCGGGTCCGATTCCCGGCCAATGCAAGAAGTTCCTTATGGTGTGCCTGAGGTCAAGGTCTTCAAAAAAGCTTTGTTATGTAACTTCTGCTAATCCACATTATTGACAGCGATTGCCAGCTCAAGGGCAATAATTTGCCCTCATGAATCTTGTCGTCAATGTGCCGCCTCAAATGATGTGCTTCTCGTTAAAGATGTTTTAACCCAAGATCAATAAGTCTTCCTCATCTTTCATCTATTTCGCAAACCATGAAGCATAACCTCCTTCCCTGAATGTACCAATCACACGAGGACATGTCGTTATGAGGCTGTAGAGCATTGGTGGTTCAGTGGTAGAATTCTCGCCTGCCACGCGGGAGACCCGGGTCCGATTCCCGGCCAATGCATGAAGTTCCTTATGGTGTGCCTGAGGTCAAGGTCTTCAAAAAAGCTTTGTTATGTAACTTCTGCTAATCCACATTACTGACAGCGATTGCCAGCTCAAGGGCAATAATTTGCCCTCATGAATCTTGTCGTCAATGTGCCGCCTCAAGCGATGTGCCTCTCGTAAAGATGTTTTAACCCAAGATCAATAAGTCTTTCTCATCTTCCATCTATTTCGCAACCCATGAAGCATAACCTGCCTGAATGTACCGATCACACAGTGACGTGTCGTTTGGAAGATGTGCAGCATTGGTGGTTCAGTGGTAGAATTCTCGCCTGCCACGCTGGAGACCCGGGTCCGATTCCCGGCCAATGCAAGAAGTTCCTTATGGTGTGCCTGAGGTCAAGGTCTTCAAAAAAGCTTTGTTATGTAACTTCTGCTAATCCACATTACTGACAGCAATTGCCAGCTCAAGGGCAATAATTTGCCCTCATGAATCTTCTCGTCAATATGCCGCCTCAAGCGATGTGCCTCTCGTAAAGATGTTTTAACCCAAGATCAATAAGTCTTTCTCATCTTCCATCTATTTCGCAACCCATGAAGCATAACCTGCCTGAATGTACCAATCACAAGAGGACGTGTCGCTATGAGGCTGTAGAGCATTGGTGGTTCAGTGGTAGAATTCTCACCTGCCACGCGGGAGACCCGGGTCCGATTCCCGGCCAATGCAAGAAGTTCCTTATGGTGTGCCTGAGGTCAAGGTCTTCAAAAAAGCTTTGTTATGTAACTTCTGCTAATCCACATTATTGACAGCGTTTGCCAGCTCAAGGGCAATAATTTGCCCTCATGAATCTTGTCGTCAATGTGCCGCCTCAAATGATGTGCTTCTCGTTAAAGATGTTTTAACCCAAGATCAATAAGTCTTCCTCATCTTTCATCTATTTCGCAAACCATGAAGCATAACCTCCTTCCCTGAATGTACCGATCACACAGTGACGTGTCGTTTGGAAGATGTGCAGCATTGGTGGTTCAGTGGTAGAATTCTCGCCTGCCACGCTGGAAACCCGGGTCCGATTCCCGGCCAATGCATGAAGTTCCTTATGGTGTGCCTGAGGTCAAGGTCTTCAAAAAAGCTTTGTTATGTAACTTCTGCTAATTCACATTACTGACAGCAATTGCCAGCTCAAGGGCAATAATTTGCCCTCATGAATCTTCTCGTCAATATGCCGCCTCAAGCGATGTGCCTCTCGTAAAGATGTTTTAACCCAAGATCAATAAGTCTTTCTCATCTTCCATCTATTTCGCGACCCATGAAGCATAACCTCCTTCCCTAAATGTACCAATCACACGAGGACGTGTCCTTATGAGGCTGTAGAGCATTGGTGGTTCAGTGGTAGAATTCTCGCCTGCCACGCGGGAGACCCGGGTCCGATTCCCGGCCAATGCAAGAAGTTCCTTATGGTGTGCCTGAGGTCAAGGTCTTCAAAAAAGCTTTCTTATGTAACTTCTGCTAATCCACATTACTGACAGCGATTGCCAGCTCAAGGGCAATAATTTGCCCTCATGAATCTTGTCGTCAATGTGCCGCCTCAAATGATGTGCTTCTCGTTAAAGATGTTTTAACCCAAGATCAATAAGTCTTCCTCATCTTTCATCTATTTCGCAAACCATGAAGCATAACCTCCTTCCCTGAATGTACCAATCACACGAGGACGTGTTGTTGTGAGGCTGTAGAGCATTGGTGGTTCAGTGGTAGAATTCTCGCCTGCCACGCGGGAGACCCGGGTCCGATTCCAGGCCAATGCATGAAGTTCCTTATGGTGTGCCTGAGGTCAAGGTCTTCAAAAAAGCTTTGTTATGTAACTTCTGCTAATCCACATTACTGACAGCGATTGCCAGCTCAAGGGCAATAATTTGCCCTCATGAATCTTCTCGTCAATGTGCCGCCTCAAGCGATGTGCCTCTCGTAAAGATGTTTTAACCCAAGATCAATAAGTCTTTCTCATCTTCCATCTATTTTGCAACCCATGAAGCATAACCTGCCTGAATGTACCAATCACACGAGGACGTGTCGTTATGAGGCTGTAGAGCATTTGTGGATCAGTGGTAGAATTCTCACCTACCACGCGGGAGACCCGGGTCCGATTCCCGGCCAATGCAATAAGTTCCTTATGGTGTGCCTGAGGTCAAGGTCTTCAAAAAAGCTTTGTTATGTAACTTCTGCTAATCCACATTATTGACAGCGTTTGCCAGCTCAAGGGCAATAATTTTCTCTCATGAATCTTGTCGTCAATGTGCCGCCTCAAGCGATGTCCCTCTCGTAAAGATGTTTTAACCCAAGATCAATAAGTCTTTCTCATCTTCCATCTATTTCGCGACCCATGAAGCATAACCTCCTTCCCTAAATGTACCAATCACACGAGGACGTGTTCTTATGAGGCTGTAGAGCATTGGTGGTTCAGTGGTAGAATTCTCGCCTGCCACGCGGGAGACCCGGGTCCGATTCCCGGCCAATGCAAGAAGTTCCTTATGGTGTGCCTGAGGTCAAGGTCTTCAAAAAAGCTTTGTTATGTAACTTCTGCTAATCCACATTACTGACAGCGATTGCCAGCTCAAGGGCAATAATTTGCCCTCATGAATCTTGTCGTCAATGTGCCGCCTCAAATGATGTGCTTCTCGTTAAAGATGTTTTAACCCAAGATCAATAAGTCTTCCTCATCTTTCATCTATTTCGCAAACCATGAAGCATAACCTCCTTCCCTGAATGTACCAATCACACGAGGACGTGTCGTTATGAGGCTGCAGAGCATTGGTGGTTCAGTGGTATAATTCTCGCCTGCCACGCGGGAGACCCGGGTCCGATTCCCGGCCAATGCAAGAAGTTCCTTATGGTGTGCCTGAGGTCAAGGTCTTCAAAAAAGCTTTGTTATGTAACTTCTGCTAATCCACATTACTGACAGCGATTGCCAGCTCAAGGGCAATAATTTGCCCTCATGAATCTTCTCGTCAATGTGCCGCCTCAAGCGATGTGCCTCTCGTAAAGATGTTTTAACCCAAGATCAATAAATCTTTCTCATCTTCCATCTATTTCGCAACCCATGAAGCATAACCTGCCTGAATGTACCGATCACACAGTGACGTGTCGTTTGGAAGATGTGCAGCATTGGTGGTTCAGTGGTAGAATTCTCGCCTGCCACGCGGGAGACCCGGGTCCGATTCCCGGCCAATGCATGAAGTTCCTTATGGTGTGCCTGAGGTCAAGGTCTTCAAAAAAGCTTTGTTATGTAACTTCTGCTAATCCACATTACTGACAGCGATTGCCAGCTCAAGGGCAATAATTTGCCCTCATGAATCTTCTCGTCAATATGCCGCCTCAAGCGATGTGCCTCTCGTAAAGATGTTTTAACCCAAGATCAATAAGTCTTTCTCATCTTCCATCTATTTCGCGACCCATGAAGCATAACCTCCTTCCCTAAATGTACCAATCACACGAGGACGTGTCCTTATGAGGCTGTAGAGCATTGGTGGTTCAGTGGTAGAATTCTCGCCTGCCACGCGGGAGACCCGGGTCCGATTCCCGGCCAATGCAAGAAGTTCCTTATGGTGTGCCTGAGGTCAAGGTCTTCAAAAAAGCTTTCTTATGTTACTTCTGCTAATCCACATTACTGACAGCGATTGCCAGCTCAAGGGCAATAATTTGCCCTCATGAATCTTGTCGTCAATGTGCCGCCTCAAATGATGTGCTTCTCGTTAAAGATGTTTTAACCCAAGATCAATAAGTCTTCCTCATCTTTCATCTATTTCGCAAACCATGAAGCATAACCTCCTTCCCTGAATGTACCAATCACACGAGGACGTGTTGTTGTGAGGCTGTAGAGCATTGGTGGTTCAGTGGTAGAATTCTCGCCTGCCACGCGGGAGACCCGGGTCCGATTCCCGGCCAATGCAAGAAGTTCCTTATGGTGTGCCTGAGGTCAAGGTCTTCAAAAAAGCTTTGTTATGTAACTTCTGCTAATCCACATTACTGACAGCGATTGCCAGCTCAAGGGCAATAATTTGCCCTCATGAATCTTCTCGTCAATGTGCCGCCTCAAGCGATGTGCCTCTCGTAAAGATGTTTTAACCCAAGATCAATAAGTCTTTCTCATCTTCCATCTATTTCGCAACCCATGAAGCATAACCTGCCTGAATGTACCGATCACACAGTGACGTGTCGTTTGGAAGATGTGCAGCATTGGTGGTTCAGTGGTAGAATTCTCGCCTGCCACGCGGGAGACCCGGGTCCGATTCCCGGCCAATGCATGAAGTTCCTTATGGTGTGCCTGAGGTCAAGGTCTTCAAAAAAGCTTTGTTATGTAACTTCTGCTAATCCACATTACTGACAGCGATTGCCAGCTCAAGGGCAATAATTTGCCCTCATGAATCTTCTCGTCAATATGCCGCCTCAAGCGATGTGCCTCTCGTAAAGATGTTTTAACCCAAGATCAATAAGTCTTTCTCATCTTCCATCTATTTCGCGACCCATGAAGCATAACCTCCTTCCCTAAATGTACCAATCACACGAGGACGTGTCCTTATGAGGCTGTAGAGCATTGGTGGTTCAGTGGTAGAATTCTCGCCTGCCACGCGGGAGACCCGGGTCCGATTCCCGGCCAATGCAAGAAGTTCCTTATGGTGTGCCTGAGGTCAAGGTCTTCAAAAAAGCTTTCTTATGTTACTTCTGCTAATCCACATTACTGACAGCGATTGCCAGCTCAAGGGCAATAATTTGCCCTCATGAATCTTGTCGTCAATGTGCCGCCTCAAATGATGTGCTTCTCGTTAAAGATGTTTTAACCCAAGATCAATAAGTCTTCCTCATCTTTCATCTATTTCGCAAACCATGAAGCATAACCTCCTTCCCTGAATGTACCAATCACACGAGGACGTGTTGTTGTGAGGCTGTAGAGCATTGGTGGTTCAGTGGTAGAATTCTCGCCTGCCACGCGGGAGACCCGGGTCCGATTCCCGGCCAATGCAAGAAGTTCCTTATGGTGTGCCTGAGGTCAAGGTCTTCAAAAAAGCTTTGTTATGTAACTTCTGCTAATCCACATTACTGACAGCGATTGCCAGCTCAAGGGCAATAATTTGCCCTCATGAATCTTCTCGTCAATGTGCCGCCTCAAGCGATGTGCCTCTCGTAAAGATGTTTTAACCCAAGATCAATAAGTCTTTCTCATCTTCCATCTATTTCGCAACCCATGAAGCATAACCTGCCTGAATGTACCGATCACACAGTGACGTGTCGTTTGGAAGATGTGCTGCATTGGTGGTTCAGTGGTAGAATTCTCGCCTGCCACGCTGGAGACCCGGGTCCGATTCCCGGCCAATGCATGAAGTTCCTTATGGTGTGCCTGAGGTCAAGGTCTTCAAAAAAGCTTTGTTATGTAACTTCTGCTAATCCACATTACTGACAGCGATTGCCAGCTCAAGGGCAATAATTTGCCCTCATGAATCTTCTCGTCAATATGCCGCCTCAAGCGATGTGCCTCTCGTAAAGATGTTTTAACCCAAGATCAATAAGTCTTTCTAATCTTCCATCTATTTCGCTACCCATGAAGCATAACCTGCCTGAATGTACCAATCACACGAGGACGTGTCGTTATGAGGCTGTAGAGCATTGGTGGTTCAGTGGTAGAATTCTCACCTGCCACGCGGGAGACCCGGGTCCGATTCCCGGCCAATGCAAGAAGTTCCTTATGGTGTGCCTGAGGTCAAGGTCTTCAAAAAAGCTTTGTTATGTAACTTCTGCTAATCCACATTATTGACAGCGTTTGCCAGCTCAAGGGCAATAATTTTCCCTCATGAATCTTGTCGTCAATGTGCCGCCTCAAGCGATGTGCCTCTCGTAAAGATGTTTTAACCCAAGATCAATAAGTCTTTCTCATCTTCCATCTATTTCGCAACCCATGAAGCATAATCTGCCTGAATGTACCGATCACACAGTGACGTGTCGTTTGGAAGATGTGCAGCATTGGTGGTTCAGTGGTAGAATTCTCGCCTGCCACGCGGGAGACCCGGGTCCGATTCCCGGCCAATGCAAGAAGTTCCTTATGGTGTGCCTGAGGTCAAGGTCTTCAAAAAAGCTTTGTTATGTAACTTCTGCTAATCCACATTACTGACAGCGATTGCCAGCTCAAGGGCAATAATTTGCCCTCATGAATCTTGTCGTCAATGTGCCGCCTCAAATGATGTGCTTCTCGTTAAAGATGTTTTAACCCAAGATCAATAAGTCTTCCTCATCTTTCATCTATTTCGCAAACCATGAAGCATAACCTCCTTCCCTGAATGTACCAATCACACGAGGACGTGTCGTTATGAGGCTGTAGAGCATTGGTGGTTCAGTGGTAGAATTCTCGCCTGCCACGCGGGAGACCCGGGTCCGATTCCCGGCCAATGCAAGAAGTTCCTTATGGTGTGCCTGAGGTCAAGGTCTTCAAAAAAGCTTTGTTATGTAACTTCTGCTAATCCACATTACTGACAGCGATTGCCAGCTCAAGGGCAATAATTTGCCCTCATGAATCTTCTCGTCAATGTGCCGCCTCAAGCGATGTGCCTCTCGTAAAGATGTTTTAACCCAAGATCAATAAGTCTTTCTCATCTTCCATCTATTTCGCAACCCATGAAGCATAACCTGCCTGAATGTACCGATCACACAGTGACGTGGCGTTTGGAAGATGTGCAGCATTGGTGGTTCAGTGGTAGAATTCTCGCCTGCCACGCGGGAGACCTGGGTCCGATTCCAGGCCAATGCATGAAGTTCCTTATGGTGTGCCTGAGGTCAAGGTCTTCAAAAAAGCTTTGTTATGTAACTTCTGCTAATCCACATTACTGACAGCGATTGCCAGCTCAAGGGCAATAATTTGCCCTCATGAATCTTCTCGTCAATGTGCCGCCTCAAGCGATGTGCCTCTCGTAAAGATGTTTTAACCCAAGATCAATAAGTCTTTCTCATCTTCCATCTATTTTGCAACCCATGAAGCATAACCTGCCTGAATGTACCAATCACACGAGGACGTGTCGTTATGAGGCTGTAGAGCATTTGTGGATCAGTGGTAGAATTCTCACCTGCCACGCGGGAGACCCGGGTCCGATTCCCGGCCAATGCAAGAAGTTCCTTATGGTGTGCCTGAGGTCAAGGTCTTCAAAAAAGCTTTGTTATGTAACTTCTGCTAATCCACATTATTGACAGCGTTTGCCAGCTCAAGGGCAATAATTTTCCCTCATGAATCTTGTCGTCAATGTGCCGCCTCAAGCGATGTGCCTCTCGTAAAGATGTTTTAACCCAAGATCAATAAGTTTTTCTCATCTTCCATCTATTTCGCGACCCATGAAGCATAACCTCCTTCCCTAAATCTACCAATCACACGAGGACGTGTCGTTATGAGGCTGTAGAGCATTGGTGGTTCAGTGGTAGAATTCTCGCCTGCCACGCGGGAGACCCGGGTCCGATTCCCGGCCAATGCAAGAAGTTCCTTATGGTGTGCCTGAGGTCAAGGTCTTCAAAAAAGCTTTGTTATGTAACTTCTGCTAATCCACATTACTGACAGCGATTGCCAGCTCAAGGGCAATAATTTGCCCTCATGAATCTTCTCGTCAATGTGCCGCCTCAAGCGATGTGCCTCTCGTAAAGATGTTTTAACCCAAGATCAATAAGTCTTTCTAATCTTCCATCTATTTCGCAACCCATGAAGCATAACCTGCCTGAATGTACCAATCACACGAGGACGTGTCGTTATGAGGCTGTAGAGCATTGGTGGTTCAGTGGTAGAATTCTCACCTGCCACGCGGGAGACCCGGGTCCGATTCCCGGCCAATGCAAGAAGTTCCTTATGGTGTGCCTGAGGTCAAGGTCTTCAAAAAAGCTTTGTTATGTAACTTCTGCTAATCCACATTATTGACAGCGTTTGCCAGCTCAAGGGCAATAATTTTCCCTCATGAATCTTGTCGTCAATGTGCCGCCTCAAGCGATGTGCCTCTCGTAAAGATGTTTTAACCCAAGATCAATAAGTTTTTCTCATCTTCCATCTATTTCGCGACCCATGAAGCATAACCTCCTTCCCTAAATCTACCAATCACACGAGGACGTGTCGTTATGAGGCTGTAGAGCATTGGTGGTTCAGTGGTAGAATTCTCGCCTGCCACGCGGGAGACCCGGGTCCGATTCCCGGCCAATGCAAGAAGTTCCTTATGGTGTGCCTGAGGTCAAGGTCTTCAAAAAAGCTTTGTTATGTAACTTCTGCTAATCCACATTACTGACAGCGATTGCCAGCTCAAGGGCAATAATTTGCCCTCATGAATCTTGTCGTCAATGTGCCGCCTCAAATGATGTGCTTCTCGTTAAAGATGTTTTAACCCAAGATCAATAAGTCTTCCTCATCTTTCATCTATTTCGCAAACCATGAAGCATAACCTCCTTCCCTGAATGTACCAATCACACGAGGACGTGTCGTTATGAGGCTGTAGAGCATTGGTGGTTCAGTGGTAGAATTCTCGCCTGCCACGCGGGAGACCCGGGTCCGATTCCCGGCCAATGCAAGAAGTTCCTTATGGTGTGCCTGAGGTCAAGGTCTTCAAAAAAGCTTTGTTATGTAACTTCTGCTAATCCACATTACTGACAGCGATTGCCAGCTCAAGGGCAATAATTTGCCCTCATGAATCTTCTCGTCAATGTGCCGCCTCAAGCGATGTGCCTCTCGTAAAGATGTTTTAACCCAAGATCAATAAGTCTTTCTAATCTTCCATCTATTTCGCAACCCATGAAGCATAACCTGCCTGAATGTACCAATCACACGAGGACGTGTCGTTATGAGGCTGTAGAGCATTGGTGGTTCAGTGGTAGAATTCTCACCTGCCACGCGGGAGACCCGGGTCCGATTCCCGGCCAATGCAAGAAGTTCCTTTTGGTGTGCCTGAGGTCAAGGTCTTCAAAAAAGCTTTGTTATGTAACTTCTGCTAATCCACATTATTGACAGCGTTTGCCAGCTCAAGGGCAATAATTTTCCCTCATGAATCTTGTCGTCAATGTGCCGCCTCAAGCGATGTGCCTCTCGTAAAGATGTTTTAACCCAAGATCAATAAGTCTTTCTCATCTTCCATCTATTTCGCAACCCATGAAGCATAACCTGCCTGAATGTACCGATCACACAGTGACGTGTCGTTTGGAAGATGTGCAGCATTGGTGGTTCAGTGGTAGAATTCTCGCCTGCCACGCGGGAGACCCGGGTCCGATTCCCGGCCAATGCATGAAGTTCCTTATGGTGTGCCTGAGGTCAAGGTCTTCAAAAAAGCTTTGTTATGTAACTTCTGCTAATCCACATTACTGACAGCGATTGCCAGCTCAAGGGCAATAATTTGCCCTCATGAATCTTCTCGTCAATATGCCGCCTCAAGCGATGTGCCTCTCGTAAAGATGTTTTAACCCAAGATCAATAAGTCTTTCTCATCTTCCATCTATTTCGCGACCCATGAAGCATAACCTCCTTCCCTAAATGTACCAATCACACGAGGACGTGTCCTTATGAGGCTGTAGAGCATTGGTGGTTCAGTGGTAGAATTCTCGCCTGCCACGCGGGAGACCCGGGTCCGATTCCCGGCCAATGCAAGAAGTTCCTTATGGTGTGCCTGAGGTCAAGGTCTTCAAAAAAGCTTTCTTATGTTACTTCTGCTAATCCACATTACTGACAGCGATTGCCAGCTCAAGGGCAATAATTTGCCCTCATGAATCTTGTCGTCAATGTGCCGCCTCAAATGATGTGCTTCTCGTTAAAGATGTTTTAACCCAAGATCAATAAGTCTTCCTCATCTTTCATCTATTTCGCAAACCATGAAGCATAACCTCCTTCCCTGAATGTACCAATCACACGAGGACGTGTTGTTGTGAGGCTGTAGAGCATTGGTGGTTCAGTGGTAGAATTCTCGCCTGCCACGCGGGAGACCCGGGTCCGATTCCCGGCCAATGCAAGAAGTTCCTTATGGTGTGCCTGAGGTCAAGGTCTTCAAAAAAGCTTTGTTATGTAACTTCTGCTAATCCACATTACTGACAGCGATTGCCAGCTCAAGGGCAATAATTTGCCCTCATGAATCTTCTCGTCAATGTGCCGCCTCAAGCGATGTGCCTCTCGTAAAGATGTTTTAACCCAAGATCAATAAGTCTTTCTCATCTTCCATCTATTTCGCAACCCATGAAGCATAACCTGCCTGAATGTACCGATCACACAGTGACGTGTCGTTTGGAAGATGTGCAGCATTGGTGGTTCAGTGGTAGAATTCTCGCCTGCCACGCGGGAGACCCGGGTCCGATTCCCGGCCAATGCATGAAGTTCCTTATGGTGTGCCTGAGGTCAAGGTCTTCAAAAAAGCTTTGTTATGTAACTTCTGCTAATCCACATTACTGACAGCGATTGCCAGCTCAAGGGCAATAATTTGCCCTCATGAATCTTCTCGTCAATATGCCGCCTCAAGCGATGTGCCTCTCGTAAAGATGTTTTAACCCAAGATCAATAAGTCTTTCTCATCTTCCATCTATTTCGCGACCCATGAAGCATAACCTCCTTCCCTGAATGTACCAATCACACGAGGACGTGTTGTTGTGAGGCTGTAGAGCATTGGTGGTTCAGTGGTAGAATTCTCGCCTGCCACGCGGGAGACCCGGGTCCGATTCCCGGCCAATGCAAGAAGTTCCTTATGGTGTGCCTGAGGTCAAGGTCTTCAAAAAAGCTTTCTTATGTTACTTCTGCTAATCCACATTACTGACAGCGATTGCCAGCTCAAGGGCAATAATTTGCCCTCATGAATCTTGTCGTCAATGTGCCGCCTCAAATGATGTGCTTCTCGTTAAAGATGTTTTAACCCAAGATCAATAAGTCTTCCTCATCTTTCATCTATTTCGCAAACCATGAAGCATAACCTCCTTCCCTGAATGTACCAATCACACGAGGACGTGTTGTTGTGAGGCTGTAGAGCATTGGTGGTTCAGTGGTAGAATTCTCGCCTGCCACGCGGGAGACCCGGGTCCGATTCCCGGCCAATGCAAGAAGTTCCTTATGGTGTGCCTGAGGTCAAGGTCTTCAAAAAAGCTTTGTTATGTAACTTCTGCTAATCCACATTACTGACAGCGATTGCCAGCTCAAGGGCAATAATTTGCCCTCATGAATCTTCTCGTCAATGTGCCGCCTCAAGCGATGTGCCTCTCGTAAAGATGTTTTAACCCAAGATCAATAAGTCTTTCTCATCTTCCATCTATTTCGCAACCCATGAAGCATAACCTGCCTGAATGTACCGATCACACAGTGACGTGTCGTTTGGAAGATGTGCTGCATTGGTGGTTCAGTGGTAGAATTCTCGCCTGCCACGCTGGAGACCCGGGTCCGATTCCCGGCCAATGCATGAAGTTCCTTATGGTGTGCCTGAGGTCAAGGTCTTCAAAAAAGCTTTGTTATGTAACTTCTGCTAATCCACATTACTGACAGCGATTGCCAGCTCAAGGGCAATAATTTGCCCTCATGAATCTTCTCGTCAATATGCCGCCTCAAGCGATGTGCCTCTCGTAAAGATGTTTTAACCCAAGATCAATAAGTCTTTCTAATCTTCCATCTATTTCGCTACCCATGAAGCATAACCTGCCTGAATGTACCAATCACACGAGGACGTGTCGTTATGAGGCTGTAGAGCATTGGTGGTTCAGTGGTAGAATTCTCACCTGCCACGCGGGAGACCCGGGTCCGATTCCCGGCCAATGCAAGAAGTTCCTTATGGTGTGCCTGAGGTCAAGGTCTTCAAAAAAGCTTTGTTATGTAACTTCTGCTAATCCACATTATTGACAGCGTTTGCCAGCTCAAGGGCAATAATTTTCCCTCATGAATCTTGTCGTCAATGTGCCGCCTCAAGCGATGTGCCTCTCGTAAAGATGTTTTAACCCAAGATCAATAAGTCTTTCTCATCTTCCATCTATTTCGCAACCCATGAAGCATAATCTGCCTGAATGTACCGATCACACAGTGACGTGTCGTTTGTAAGATGTGCAGCATTGGTGGTTCAGTGGTAGAATTCTCGCCTGCCACGCGGGAGACCCGGGTCCGATTCCCGGCCAATGCAAGAAGTTCCTTATGGTGTGCCTGAGGTCAAGGTCTTCAAAAAAGCTTTGTTATGTAACTTCTGCTAATCCACATTACTGACAGCGATTGCCAGCTCAAGGGCAATAATTTGCCCTCATGAATCTTGTCGTCAATGTGCCGCCTCAAATGATGTGCTTCTCGTTAAAGATGTTTTAACCCAAGATCAATAAGTCTTCCTCATCTTTCATCTATTTCGCAAACCATGAAGCATAACCTCCTTCCCTGAATGTACCAATCACACGAGGACGTGTCGTTATGAGGCTGTAGAGCATTGGTGGTTCAGTGGTAGAATTCTCGCCTGCCACGCGGGAGACCCGGGTCCGATTCCCGGCCAATGCAAGAAGTTCCTTATGGTGTGCCTGAGGTCAAGGTCTTCAAAAAAGCTTTGTTATGTAACTTCTGCTAATCCACATTACTGACAGCGATTGCCAGCTCAAGGGCAATAATTTGCCCTCATGAATCTTCTCGTCAATGTGCCGCCTCAAGCGATGTGCCTCTCGTAAAGATGTTTTAACCCAAGATCAATAAGTCTTTCTCATCTTCCATCTATTTCGCAACCCATGAAGCATAACCTGCCTGAATGTACCGATCACACAGTGACGTGGCGTTTGGAAGATGTGCAGCATTGGTGGTTCAGTGGTAGAATTCTCGCCTGCCACGCGGGAGACCCGGGTCCGATTCCAGGCCAATGCATGAAGTTCCTTATGGTGTGCCTGAGGTCAAGGTCTTCAAAAAAGCTTTGTTATGTAACTTCTGCTAATCCACATTACTGACAGCGATTGCCAGCTCAAGGGCAATAATTTGCCCTCATGAATCTTCTCGTCAATGTGCCGCCTCAAGCGATGTGCCTCTCGTAAAGATGTTTTAACCCAAGATCAATAAGTCTTTCTCATCTTCCATCTATTTTGCAACCCATGAAGCATAACCTGCCTGAATGTACCAATCACACGAGGACGTGTCGTTATGAGGCTGTAGAGCATTTGTGGATCAGTGGTAGAATTCTCACCTGCCACGCGGGAGACCCGGGTCCGATTCCCGGCCAATGCAAGAAGTTCCTTATGGTGTGCCTGAGGTCAAGGTCTTCAAAAAAGCTTTGTTATGTAACTTCTGCTAATCCACATTATTGACAGCGTTTGCCAGCTCAAGGGCAATAATTTTCCCTCATGAATCTTGTCGTCAATGTGCCGCCTCAAGCGATGTGCCTCTCGTAAAGATGTTTTAACCCAAGATCAATAAGTTTTTCTCATCTTCCATCTATTTCGCGACCCATGAAGCATAACCTCCTTCCCTAAATCTACCAATCACACGAGGACGTGTCGTTATGAGGCTGTAGAGCATTGGTGGTTCAGTGGTAGAATTCTCGCCTGCCACGCGGGAGACCCGGGTCCGATTCCCGGCCAATGCAAGAAGTTCCTTATGGTGTGCCTGAGGTCAAGGTCTTCAAAAAAGCTTTGTTATGTAACTTCTGCTAATCCACATTACTGACAGCGATTGCCAGCTCAAGGGCAATAATTTGCCCTCATGAATCTTCTCGTCAATGTGCCGCCTCAAGCGATGTGCCTCTCGTAAAGATGTTTTAACCCAAGATCAATAAGTCTTTCTAATCTTCCATCTATTTCGCAACCCATGAAGCATAACCTGCCTGAATGTACCAATCACACGAGGACGTGTCGTTATGAGGCTGTAGAGCATTGGTGGTTCAGTGGTAGAATTCTCACCTGCCACGCGGGAGACCCGGGTCCGATTCCCGGCCAATGCAAGAAGTTCCTTATGGTGTGCCTGAGGTCAAGGTCTTCAAAAAAGCTTTGTTATGTAACTTCTGCTAATCCACATTATTGACAGCGTTTGCCAGCTCAAGGGCAATAATTTTCCCTCATGAATCTTGTCGTCAATGTGCCGCCTCAAGCGATGTGCCTCTCGTAAAGATGTTTTAACCCAAGATCAATAAGTTTTTCTCATCTTCCATCTATTTCGCGACCCATGAAGCATAACCTCCTTCCCTAAATCTACCAATCACACGAGGACGTGTCGTTATGAGGCTGTAGAGCATTGGTGGTTCAGTGGTAGAATTCTCGCCTGCCACGCGGGAGACCCGGGTCCGATTCCCGGCCAATGCAAGAAGTTCCTTATGGTGTGCCTGAGGTCAAGGTCTTCAAAAAAGCTTTGTTATGTAACTTCTGCTAATCCACATTACTGACAGCGATTGCCAGCTCAAGGGCAATAATTTGCCCTCATGAATCTTGTCGTCAATGTGCCGCCTCAAATGATGTGCTTCTCGTTAAAGATGTTTTAACCCAAGATCAATAAGTCTTCCTCATCTTTCATCTATTTCGCAAACCATGAAGCATAACCTCCTTCCCTGAATGTACCAATCACACGAGGACGTGTCGTTATGAGGCTGTAGAGCATTGGTGGTTCAGTGGTAGAATTCTCGCCTGCCATGCGGGAGACCCGGGTCCGATTCCCGGCCAATGCAAGAAGTTCCTTATGGTGTGCCTGAGGTCAAGGTCTTCAAAAAAGCTTTGTTATGTAACTTCTGCTAATCCACATTACTGACAGCGATTGCCAGCTCAAGGGCAATAATTTGCCCTCATGAATCTTCTCGTCAATGTGCCGCCTCAAGCGATGTGCCTCTCGTAAAGATGTTTTAACCCAAGATCAATAAGTCTTTCTAATCTTCCATCTATTTCGCAACCCATGAAGCATAACCTGCCTGAATGTACCAATCACACGAGGACGTGTCGTTATGAGGCTGTAGAGCATTGGTGGTTCAGTGGTAGAATTCTCACCTGCCACGCGGGAGACCCGGGTCCGATTCCCGGCCAATGCAAGAAGTTCCTTTTGGTGTGCCTGAGGTCAAGGTCTTCAAAAAAGCTTTGTTATGTAACTTCTGCTAATCCACATTATTGACAGCGTTTGCCAGCTCAAGGGCAATAATTTTCCCTCATGAATCTTGTCGTCAATGTGCCGCCTCAAGCGATGTGCCTCTCGTAAAGATGTTTTAACCCAAGATCAATAAGTCTTTCTCATCTTCCATCTATTTCGCAACCCATGAAGCATAACCTGCCTGAATGTACCGATCACACAGTGACGTGTCGTTTGGAAGATGTGCAGCATTGGTGGTTCAGTGGTAGAATTCTCGCCTGCCACGCGGGAGACCCGGGTCCGATTCCCGGCCAATGCAAGAAGTTCCTTATGGTGTGCCTGAGGTCAAGGTCTTCAAAAAAGCTTTGTTATGTAACTTCTGCTAATCCACATTACTGACAGCGATTGCCAGCTCAAGGGCAATAATTTGCCCTCATGAATCTTGTCGTCAATGTGCCGCCTCAAATGATGTGCTTCTCGTTAAAGATGTTTTAACCCAAGATCAATAAGTCTTCCTCATCTTTCATCTATTTCGCAAACCATGAAGCATAACCTCCTTCCCTGAATGTACCAATCACACGAGGACGTGTCGTTATGAGGCTGTAGAGCATTGGTGGTTCAGTGGTAGAATTCTCGCCTGCCACGCGGGAGACCCGGGTCCGATTCCCGGCCAATGCAAGAAGTTCCTTATGGTGTGCCTGAGGTCAAGGTCTTCAAAAAAGCTTTGTTATGTAACTTCTGCTAATCCACATTACTGACAGCGATTGCCAGCTCAAGGGCAATAATTTGCCCTCATGAATCTTCTCGTCAATGTGCCGCCTCAAGCGATGTGCCTCTCGTAAAGATGTTTTAACCCAAGATCAATAAGTCTTTCTCATCTTCCATCTATTTCGCAACCCATGAAGCATAACCTGCCTGAATGTACCGATCACACAGTGACGTGTCGTTTGGAAGATGTGCTGCATTGGTGGTTCAGTGGTAGAATTCTCGCCTGCCACGCGGGAGACCCGGGTCCGATTCCCGGCCAATGCATGAAGTTCCTTATGGTGTGCCTGAGGTCAAGGTCTTCAAAAAAGCTTTGTTATGTAACTTCTGCTAATCCACATTACTGACAGCGATTGCCAGCTCAAGGGCAATAATTTGCCCTCATGAATCTTCTCGTCAATATGCCGCCTTAAGCGATGTGCCTCTCGTAAAGATGTTTTAACCCAAGATCAATAAGTCTTTCTAATCTTCCATCTATTTCGCAACCCATGAAGCATAACCTGCCTGAATGTACCAATCACACGAGGACGTGTCGTTATGAGGCTGTAGAGCATTGGTGGTTCAGTGGTAGAATTCTCACCTGCCACGCGGGAGACCCGGGTCCGATTCCCGGCCAATGCAAGAAGTTCCTTATGGTGTGCCTGAGGTCAAGGTCTTCAAAAAAGCTTTGTTATGTAACTTCTGCTAATCCACATTATTGACAGCGTTTGCCAGCTCAAGGGCAATAATTTTCCCTCATGAATCTTGTCGTCAATGTGCCGCCTCAAGCGATGTGCCTCTCGTAAAGATGTTTTAACCCAAGATCAATAAGTCTTTCTCATCTTCCATCTATTTCGCAACCCATGAAGCATAACCTGCCTGAATGTACCGATCACACAGTGACGTGTCGTTTGGAAGATGTGCAGCATTGGTGGTTCAGTGGTAGAATTCTCGCCTGCCATGCGGGAGACCCGGGTCCGATTCCCGGCCAATGCAAGAAGTTCCTTATGGTGTGCCTGAGGTCAAGGTCTTCAAAAAAGCTGTGTTATGTAACTTCTGCTAATCCACATTACTGACAGCGATTGCCAGCTCAAGGGCAATAATTTGCCCTCATGAATCTTGTCGTCAATGTGCCGCCTCAAATGATGTGCTTCTCGTTAAAGATGTTTTAACCCAAGATCAATAAGTCTTCCTCATCTTTCATCTATTTCGCAAACCATGAAGCATAACCTCCTTCCCTGAATGTACCAATCACACGAGGACGTGTCGTTATGAGGCTGTAGAGCATTGGTGGTTCAGTGGTAGAATTCTCGCCTGCCACGCGGGAGACCCGGGTCCGATTCCCAGCCAATGCAAGAAGTTCCTTATGGTGTGCCTGAGGTCAAGGTCTTCAAAAAAGCTTTGTTATGTAACTTCTGCTAATCCACATTACTGACAGCGATTGCCAGCTCAAGGGCAATAATTTGCCCTCATGAATCTTCTCGTCAATGTGCCGCCTCAAGCGATGTGCCTCTCGTAAAGATGTTTTAACCCAAGATCAATAAGTCTTTCTCATCTTCCATCTATTTCGCAACCCATGAAGCATAACCTGCCTGAATGTACCGATCACACAGTGACGTGGCGTTTGGAACATGTGCAGCATTGGTGGTTCAGTGGTAGAATTCTCGCCTGCCACGCGGGAGACCCGGGTCCGATTCCAGGCCAATGCATGAAGTTCCTTATGGTGTGCCTGAGGTCAAGGTCTTCAAAAAAGCTTTGTTATGTAACTTCTGCTAATCCACATTACTGACAGCGATTGCCAGCTCAAGGGCAATAATTTGCCCTCATGAATCTTCTCGTCAATGTGCCGCCTCAAGCGATGTGCCTCTCGTAAAGATGTTTTAACCCAAGATCAATAAGTCTTTCTCATCTTCCATCTATTTTGCAACCCATGAAGCATAACCTGCCTGAATGTACCAATCACACGAGGACGTGTCGTTATGAGGCTGTAGAGCATTTGTGGTTCAGTGGTAGAATTCTCACCTGCCACGCGGGAGACCCGGGTCCGATTCCCGGCCAATGCAAGAAGTTCCTTATGGTGTGCCTGAGGTCAAGGTCTTCAAAAAAGCTTTGTTATGTAACTTCTGCTAATCCACATTATTGACAGCGTTTGCCAGCTCAAGGGCAATAATTTTCCCTCATGAATCTTGTCGTCAATGTGCCGCCTCAAGCGATGTGCCTCTCGTAAAGATGTTTTAACCCAAGATCAATAAGTCTTTCTCATCTTCCATCTATTTCGCAACCCATGAAGCATAACCTGCCTGAATGTACCGATCACACAGTGACGTGTCGTTTGGAAGATGTGCAGCATTGGTGGTTCAGTGGTAGAATTCTCGCCTGCCACGCGGGAGACCCGGGTCCGATTCCCGGCCAATGCAAGAAGTTCCTTATGGTGTGCCTGAGGTCAAGGTCTTCAAAAAAGCTTTGTTATGTAACTTCTGCTAATCCACATTACTGACAGCGATTGCCAGCTCAAGGGCAATAATTTGCCCTCATGAATCTTGTCGTCAATGTGCCGCCTCAAATGATGTGCTTCTCGTTAAAGATGTTTTAACCCAAGATCAATAAGTCTTCCTCATCTTTCATCTATTTCGCAAACCATGAAGCATAACCTCCTTCCCTGAATGTACCAATCACACGAGGACGTGTCGTTATGAGGCTGTAGAGCATTGGTGGTTCAGTGGTAGAATTCTCGCCTGCCACGCGGGAGACCCGGGTCCGATTCCCAGCCAATGCAAGAAGTTCCTTATGGTGTGCCTGAGGTCAAGGTCTTCAAAAAAGCTTTGTTATGTAACTTCTGCTAATCCACATTACTGACAGCGATTGCCAGCTCAAGGGCAATAATTTGCCCTCATGAATCTTCTCGTCAATGTGCCGCCTCAAGCGATGTGCCTCTCGTAAAGATGTTTTAACCCAAGATCAATAAGTCTTTCTCATCTTCCATCTATTTCGCAACCCATGAAGCATAACCTGCCTGAATGTACCGATCACACAGTGACGTGGCGTTTGGAAGATGTGCAGCATTGGTGGTTCAGTGGTAGAATTCTCGCCTGCCACGCGGGAGACCCGGGTCCGATTCCAGGCCAATGCATGAAGTTCCTTATGGTGTGCCTGAGGTCAAGGTCTTCAAAAAAGCTTTGTTATGTAACTTCTGCTAATCCACATTACTGACAGCGATTGCCAGCTCAAGGGCAATAATTTGCCCTCATGAATCTTCTCGTCAATGTGCCGCCTCAAGCGATGTGCCTCTCGTAAAGATGTTTTAACCCAAGATCAATAAGTCTTTCTCATCTTCCATCTATTTTGCAACCCATGAAGCATAACCTGCCTGAATGTACCAATCACACGAGGACGTGTCGTTATGAGGCTGTAGAGCATTTGTGGATCAGTGGTAGAATTCTCACCTGCCACGCGGGAGACCCGGGTCCGATTCCCGGCCAATGCAAGAAGTTCCTTATGGTGTGCCTGAGGTCAAGGTCTTCAAAAAAGCTTTGTTATGTAACTTCTGCTAATCCACATTATTGACAGCGTTTGCCAGCTCAAGGGCAATAATTTTCTCTCATGAATCTTGTCGTCAATGTGCCGCCTCAAGCGATGTCCCTCTCGTAAAGATGTTTTAACCCAAGATCAATAAGTCTTTCTCATCTTCCATCTATTTCGCGACCCATGAAGCATAACCTCCTTCCCTAAATGTACCAATCACACGAGGACGTGTCCTTATGAGGCTGTAGAGCATTGGTGGTTCAGTGGTAGAATTCTCGCCTGCCACGCGGGAGACCCGGGTCCGATTCCCGGCCAATGCAAGAAGTTCCTTATGGTGTGCCTGAGGTCAAGGTCTTCAAAAAAGCTTTGTTATGTAACTTCTGCTAATCCACATTACTGACAGCGATTGCCAGCTCAAGGGCAATAATTTGCCCTCATGAATCTTGTCGTCAATGTGCCGCCTCAAATGATGTGCTTCTCGTTAAAGATGTTTTAACCCAAGATCAATAAGTCTTCCTCATCTTTCATCTATTTCGCAAACCATGAAGCATAACCTCCTTCCCTGAATGTACCAATCACACGAGGACGTGTCGTTATGAGGCTGCAGAGCATTGGTGGTTCAGTGGTATAATTCTCGCCTGCCACGCGGGAGACCCGGGTCCGATTCCCGGCCAATGCAAGAAGTTCCTTATGGTGTGCCTGAGGTCAAGGTCTTCAAAAAAGCTTTGTTATGTAACTTCTGCTAATCCACATTACTGACAGCGATTGCCAGCTCAAGGGCAATAATTTGCCCTCATGAATCTTCTCGTCAATGTGCCGCCTCAAGCGATGTGCCTCTCGTAAAGATGTTTTAACCCAAGATCAATAAGTCTTTCTCATCTTCCATCTATTTCGCAACCCATGAAGCATAACCTGCCTGAATGTACCGATCACACAGTGACGTGTCGTTTGGAAGATGTGCAGCATTGGTGGTTCAGTGGTAGAATTCTCGCCTGCCACGCGGGAGACCCGGGTCCGATTCCCGGCCAATGCATGAAGTTCCTTATGGTGTGCCTGAGGTCAAGGTCTTCAAAAAAGCTTTGTTATGTAACTTCTGCTAATCCACATTACTGACAGCGATTGCCAGCTCAAGGGCAATAATTTGCCCTCATGAATCTTCTCGTCAATATGCCGCCTCAAGCGATGTGCCTCTCGTAAAGATGTTTTAACCCAAGATCAATAAGTCTTTCTCATCTTCCATCTATTTCGCTACCCATGAAGCATAACCTGCCTGAATGTACCAATCACACGAGGACGTGTCGTTATGAGGCTGTAGAGCATTGGTGGTTCAGTGGTAGAATTCTCACCTGCCACGCGGGAGACCCGGGTCCGATTCCCGGCCAATGCAAGAAGTTCCTTATGGTGTGCCTGAGGTCAAGGTCTTCAAAAAAGCTTTGTTATGTAACTTCTGCTAATCCACATTATTGACAGCGTTTGCCAGCTCAAGGGCAATAATTTTCCCTCATGAATCTTGTCGTCAATGTGCCGCCTCAAGCGATGTGCCTCTCGTAAAGATGTTTTAACCCAAGATCAATAAGTCTTTCTCATCTTCCATCTATTTCGCAACCCATGAAGCATAACCTGCCTGAATGTACCGATCACACAGTGACGTGTCGTTTGGAAGATGTGCAGCATTGGTGGTTCAGTGGTAGAATTCTCGCCTGCCACGCGGGAGACCCGGGTCCGATTCCCGGCCAATGCAAGAAGTTCCTTATGGTGTGCCTGAGGTCAAGGTCTTCAAAAAAGCTTTGTTATGTAACTTCTGCTAATCCACATTACTGACAGCGATTGCCAGCTCAAGGGCAATAATTTGCCCTCATGAATCTTGTCGTCAATGTGCCGCCTCAAATGATGTGCTTCTCGTTAAAGATGTTTTAACCCAAGATCAATAAGTCTTCCTCATCTTTCATCTATTTCGCAAACCATGAAGCATAACCTCCTTCCCTGAATGTACCAATCACACGAGGACGTGTCGTTATGAGGCTGTAGAGCATTGGTGGTTCAGTGGTAGAATTCTCGCCTGCCACGCGGGAGACCCGGGTCCGATTCCCGGCCAATGCAAGAAGTTCCTTATGGTGTGCCTGAGGTCAAGGTCTTCAAAAAAGCTTTGTTATGTAACTTCTGCTAATCCACATTACTGACAGCGATTGCCAGCTCAAGGGCAATAATTTGCCCTCATGAATCTTCTCGTCAATGTGCCGCCTCAAGCGATGTGCCTCTCGTAAAGATGTTTTAACCCAAGATCAATAAGTCTTTCTCATCTTCCATCTATTTCGCAACCCATGAAGCATAACCTGCCTGAATGTACCGATCACACAGTGACGTGGCGTTTGGAAGATGTGCAGCATTGGTGGTTCAGTGGTAGAATTCTCGCCTGCCACGCGGGAGACCCGGCTACCGATTCCAGGCCAATGCATGAAGTTCCTTATGGTGTGCCTGAGGTCAAGGTCTTCAAAAAAGCTTTGTTATGTAACTTCTGCTAATCCACATTACTGACAGCGATTGCCAGCTCAAGGGCAATAATTTGCCCTCATGAATCTTCTCGTCAATGTGCCGCCTCAAGCGATGTGCCTCTCGTAAAGATGTTTTAACCCAAGATCAATAAGTCTTTCTCATCTTCCATCTATTTTGCAACCCATGAAGCATAACCTGCCTGAATGTACCAATCACACGAGGACGTGTCGTTATGAGGCTGTAGAGCATTTGTGGATCAGTGGTAGAATTCTCACCTGCCACGCGGGAGACCCGGGTCCGATTCCCGGCCAATGCAAGAAGTTCCTTATGGTGTGCCTGAGGTCAAGGTCTTCAAAAAAGCTTTGTTATGTAACTTCTGCTAATCCACATTATTGACAGCGTTTGCCAGCTCAAGGGCAATAATTTTCCCTCATGAATCTTGTCGTCAATGTGCCGCCTCAAGCGATGTGCCTCTCGTAAAGATGTTTTAACCCAAGATCAATAAGTTTTTCTCATCTTCCATCTATTTCGCGACCCATGAAGCATAACCTCCTTCCCTAAATCTACCAATCACACGAGGACGTGTCGTTATGAGGCTGTAGAGCATTGGTGGTTCAGTGGTAGAATTCTCGCCTGCCACGCGGGAGACCCGGGTCCGATTCCCGGCCAATGCAAGAAGTTCCTTATGGTGTGCCTGAGGTCAAGGTCTTCAAAAAAGCTTTGTTATGTAACTTCTGCTAATCCACATTATTGACAGCGTTTGCCAGCTCAAGGGCAATAATTTTCTCTCATGAATCTTGTCGTCAATGTGCCGCCTCAAGCGATGTCCCTCTCGTAAAGATGTTTTAACCCAAGATCAATAAGTCTTTCTCATCTTCCATCTATTTCGCGACCCATGAAGCATAACCTCCTTCCCTAAATGTACCAATCACACGAGGACGTGTCCTTATGAGGCTGTAGAGCATTGGTGGTTCAGTGGTAGAATTCTCGCCTGCCACGCGGGAGACCCGGGTCCGATTCCCGGCCAATGCAAGAAGTTCCTTATGGTGTGCCTGAGGTCAAGGTCTTCAAAAAAGCTTTGTTATGTAACTTCTGCTAATCCACATTACTGACAGCGATTGCCAGCTCAAGGGCAATAATTTGCCCTCATGAATCTTCTCGTCAATGTGCCGCCTCAAGCGATGTGCCTCTCGTAAAGATGTTTTAACCCAAGATCAATAAGTCTTTCTCATCTTCCATCTATTTTGCAACCCATGAAGCATAACCTGCCTGAATGTACCAATCACACGAGGACGTGTCGTTATGAGGCTGTAGAGCATTTGTGGTTCAGTGGTAGAATTCTCACCTGCCACGCGGGAGACCCGGGTCCGATTCCCGGCCAATGCAATAATTTTCTCTCATGAATCTTGTCGTCAATGTGCCGCCTCAAGCGATGTCCCTCTCGTAAAGATGTTTTAACCCAAGATCAATAAGTCTTTCTCATCTTCCATCTATTTCGCGACCCATGAAGCATAACCTGCCTGAATGTACCGATCACACAGTGACGTGTCGTTTGGTAGATGTAGAGTATTGGTGGTTCAGTGGTAGAATTCTCGCCTGCCACGCGGGAGACCTGGGTCCGATTCCCGGCCAATGCATGAAGTTCCTTATGGTGTGCCTGAGGTCAAGGTCTTCAAAAAAGCTTTGTTATGTAACTTCTGCTAATCCACATTACTGACAGCGATTGCCAGCTCAAGGGCAATAATTTGCCCTCATGAATCTTGTCGTCAATATGCCGCCTCAAGCGATGTGCCTCTCGTAAAGATGTTTTAACCCAAGATCAATAAGTCTTTCTCATCTTCCATCTATTTCGCGACCCATGAAGCATAACCTCCTTCCCTAAATGTACCAATCACACGAGGACGTGTCCTTACGAGGCTGTAGAGCATTGGTGGTTCAGTGGTAGAATTCTCGCCTGCCACGCGGGAGACCCGGGTCCGATTCCCGGCTAATGCAAGAAGTTCCTTATGGTGTGCCTGAGGTCAAGGTCTTCAAAAAAGCTTTGTTATGTAACTTCTGCTAATCCACATTACTGACAGCGATTGCCAGCTCAAGGGCAATAATTTCCCCTCATGAATCTTGTCGTCAATGTGCCGCCTCAAGCGATGTACCTCTCGTAAAGATGTTTTAACCCAAGATCAATAAGTCTTTCTCATCTTCCATCTATTTCGCGACCCATGAAGCATAACCTGCCTGAATGTACCGATCACACAGTGACGTATCGTTTGCAAGATGTAGAGCATTGGTGGTTCAGTGGTATAATTCTCGCCTGCCACGCGGGAGACCCGGGTCCGATTCCCGGCCAATGCAAGAAGTTCCTTATGGTGTGCCTGAGGTCAAGGTCTTCAAAAAAGCTTTGTTATGTAACTTCTGCTAATCCACATTACTGACAGCGATTGCCAGCTCAAGGGCAATAATTTGCCCTCATGAATCTTGTCGACAATGTGCCGCCTCAAGCGATGTGCCTCTCGTAAAGATGTTTTAACCCAAGATCAATAAGTCTTTCTCATCTTCCATCTATTTCGCAACCCATGAAGCATAACCTGCCTGAATGTACCGATCACACAGTGACGTGTTGTTTGGAGGATGTGCAGCATTGGTGGTTCAGTGGTAGAATTCTCGCCTGCCACGCGGGAGACCCGGGTCCGATTCCCGGCCAATGCATGAAGTTCCTTATGGTGTGCCTGAGGTCAAGGTCTTCAAAAAAGCTTTGTTATGTAACTTCTGCTAATCCACATTACTGACAGCGATTGCCAGCTCAAGGGCAATAATTTGCCCTCATGAATCTTGTCGTCAATGTGCCGCCTCAAGCGATGTGCCTCTCGTAAAGATGTTTTAACCCAAGATCAATAAGTCTTTCTCATCTTCCATCTATTTCGCGACCCATGAAGCATAACCTCCTTCCCTAAATGTACCAATCACACGAGGACGTGTCCTTATGAGGCTGTAGAGCATTGGTGGTTCTGTGGTAGAATTCTCGCCTGCCACGCGGGAGACCCGGGTCCGATTCCCGGCCAATGCAAGAAGTTCCATATGGTGTGCCTGAGGTCAAGGTCTTCAAAAAAGCTTTGTTATGTAACTTCTGCTAATCCACATTACTGACAGCGATTGCCAGCTCAAGGGCAATAATTTCCCCTCATGAATCTTGTCGTCAATGTGCTGCCTCAAGCGATGTACCTCTCGTAAAGATGTTTTAACCCAAGATCAATAAGTCTTTCTCATCTTCCATCTATTTCGCGACCCATGAAGCATAACCTCCTTCCCTAAATCTACCAATCACACGAGGACGTGTCGTTATGAGGCTGTAGAGCATTGGTGGTTCAGTGGTAGAATTCTCGCCTGCCACGCGGGAGACCCGGGTCCGATTCCCGGCCAATGCAAGAAGTTCCTTATGGTGTGCCTGAGGTCAAGGTCTTCAAAAAAGCTTTGTTATGTAACTTCTGCTAATCCACATTACTGACAGCGATTGCCAGCTCAAGGGCAATAATTTGCCCTCATGAATCTTGTCGTCAATGTGCCGCCTCAAATGATGTGCTTCTCGTTAAAGATGTTTTAACCCAAGATCAATAAGTCTTCCTCATCTTTCATCTATTTCGCAAACCATGAAAAATAACCTCCTTCCCTGAATGTACCAATCACACGAGGACGTGTCGTTATGAGGCTGCAGAGCATTGGTGGTTCAGTGGTATAATTCTCGCCTGCCACGCGGGAGACCCGGGTCCGATTCCCGGCCAATGCAAGAAGTTCCTTATGGTGTGCCTGAGGTCAAGGTCTTCAAAAAAGCTTTGTTATGTAACTTCTGCTAATCCACATAACTGACAGCGATTGCCAGCTCAAGGGCAATAATTTGCCCTCATGAATCTTCTCGTCAATGTGCCGCCTCAAGCGATGTGCCTCTCGTAAAGATGTTTTAACCCAAGATCAATAAGTCTTTCTCATCTTCCATCTATTTCGCAACCCATGAAGCATAACCTGCCTGAATGTACCGATCACACAGTGACGTGTCGTTTGGAAGATGTGCAGCATTGGTGGTTCAGTGGTAGAATTCTCGCCTGCCACGCGGGAGACCCGGGTCCGATTCCCGGCCAATGCATGAAGTTCCTTATGGTGTGCCTGAGGTCAAGGTCTTCAAAAAAGCTTTGTTATGTAACTTCTGCTAATCCACATTACTGACAGCGATTGCCAGCTCAAGGGCAATAATTTGCCCTCATGAATCTTCTCGTCAATATGCCGCCTCAAGCGATGTGCCTCTCGTAAAGATGTTTTAACCCAAGATCAATAAGTCTTTCTCATCTTCCATCTATTTCGCGACCCATGAAGCATAACCTCCTTCCCTAAATGTACCAATCACACGAGGACGTGTCCTTATGAGGCTGTAGAGCATTGGTGGTTCAGTGGTAGAATTCTCGCCTGCCACGCGGGAGACCCGGGTCCGATTCCCGGCCAATGCAAGAAGTTCCTTATGGTGTGCCTGAGGTCAAGGTCTTCAAAAAAGCTTTCTTATGTAACTTCTGCTAATCCACATTACTGACAGCGATTGCCAGCTCAAGGGCAATAATTTGCCCTCATGAATCTTGTCGTCAATGTGCCGCCTCAAATGATGTGCTTCTCGTTAAAGATGTTTTAACCCAAGATCAATAAGTCTTCCTCATCTTTCATCTATTTCGCAAACCATGAAGCATAACCTCCTTCCCTGAATGTACCAATCACACGAGGACGTGTTGTTGTGAGGCTGTAGAGCATTGGTGGTTCAGTGGTAGAATTCTCGCCTGCCACGCGGGAGACCCGGGTCCGATTCCCGGCCAATGCAAGAAGTTCCTTATGGTGTGCCTGAGGTCAAGGTCTTCAAAAAAGCTTTGTTATGTAACTTCTGCTAATCCACATTACTGACAGCGATTGCCAGCTCAAGGGCAATAATTTGCCCTCATGAATCTTCTCGTCAATGTGCCGCCTCAAGCGATGTGCCTCTCGTAAAGATGTTTTAACCCAAGATCAATAAGTCTTTCTCATCTTCCATCTATTTCGCAACCCATGAAGCATAACCTGCCTGAATGTACCGATCACACAGTGACGTGTCGTTTGGAAGATGTGCTGCATTGGTGGTTCAGTGGTAGAATTCTCGCCTGCCACGCGGGAGACCCGGGTCCGATTCCCGGCCAATGCAAGAAGTTCCTTATGGTGTGCCTGAGGTCAAGGTCTTCAAAAAAGCTTTGTTATGTAACTTCTGCTAATCCACATTACTGACAGCGATTGCCAGCTCAAGGGCAATAATTTGCCCTCATGAATCTTCTCGTCAATGTGCCGCCTCAAGCGATGTGCCTCTCGTAAAGATGTTTTAACCCAAGATCAATAAGTCTTTCTCATCTTCCATCTATTTCGCAACCCATGAAGCATAACCTGCCTGAATGTACCGATCACACAGTGACGTGTCGTTTGGAAGATGTGCTGCATTGGTGGTTCAGTGGTAGAATTCTCGCCTGCCACGCGGGAGACCCGGGTCCGATTCCCGGCCAATGCATGAAGTTCCTTATGGTGTGCCTGAGGTCAAGGTCTTCAAAAAAGCTTTGTTATGTAACTTCTGCTAATCCACATTACTGACAGCGATTGCCAGCTCAAGGGCAATAATTTGCCCTCATGAATCTTCTCGTCAATATGCCGCCTCAAGCGATGTGCCTCTCGTAAAGATGTTTTAACCCAAGATCAATAAGTCTTTCTAATCTTCCATCTATTTCGCAACCCATGAAGCATAACCTGCCTGAATGTACCAATCGCACGAGGACGTGTCGTTATGAGGCTGTAGAGCATTGGTGGTTCAGTGGTAGAATTCTCACCTGCCACGCGGGAGACCCGGGTCCGATTCCCGGCCAATGCAAGAAGTTCCTTATGGTGTGCCTGAGCTCAAGGTCTTCAAAAAAGCTTTGTTATGTAACTTCTGCTAATCCACATTACTGACAGCGATTGCCAGCTCAAGGGCAATAATTTGCCCTCATGAATCTTGTCGTCAATGTGCCGCCTCAAGCGATGTGCCTCTCGTAAAGATGTTTTAACCCAAGATCAATAAGTCTTTCTCATCTTCCATCTATTTTGCAACCCATGAAGCATAACCTGCCTGAATGTACCAATCACACGAGGACGTGTCGTTATGAGGCTGTAGAGCATTTGTGGTTCAGTGGTAGAATTCTCACCTGCCACGCGGGAGACCCGGGTCCGATTCCCGGCCAATGCAAGAAGTTCCTTATGGTGTGCCTGAGGTCAAGGTCTTCAAAAAAGCTTTGTTATGTAACTTCTGCTAATCCACATTATTGACAGCGTTTGCCAGCTCAAGGGCAATAATTTTCCCTCATGAATCTTGTCGTCAATGTGCCGCCTCAAGCGATGTGCCTCTCGTAAAGATGTTTTAACCCAAGATCAATAAGTCTTTCTCATCTTCCATCTATTTCGCAACCCATGAAGCATAACCTGCCTGAATGTACCGATCACACAGTGACGTGTCGTTTGGAAGATGTGCAGCATTGGTGGTTCAGTGGTAGAATTCTCGCCTGCCACGCGGGAGACCCGGGTCCGATTCCCGGCCAATGCAAGAAGTTCCTTATGGTGTGCCTGAGGTCAAGGTCTTCAAAAAAGCTTTGTTATGTAACTTCTGCTAATCCACATTACTGACAGCGATTGCCAGCTCAAGGGCAATAATTTGCCCTCATGAATCTTGTCGTCAATGTGCCGCCTCAAATGATGTGCTTCTCGTTAAAGATGTTTTAACCCAAGATCAATAAGTCTTCCTCATCTTTCATCTATTTCGCAAACCATGAAGCATAACCTCCTTCCCTGAATGTACCAATCACACGAGGACGTGTCGTTATGAGGCTGTAGAGCATTGGTGGTTCAGTGGTAGAATTCTCGCCTGCCACGCGGGAGACCCGGGTCCGATTCCCAGCCAATGCAAGAAGTTCCTTATGGTGTGCCTGAGGTCAAGGTCTTCAAAAAAGCTTTGTTATGTAACTTCTGCTAATCCACATTACTGACAGCGATTGCCAGCTCAAGGGCAATAATTTGCCCTCATGAATCTTCTCGTCAATGTGCCGCCTCAAGCGATGTGCCTCTCGTAAAGATGTTTTAACCCAAGATCAAT
This sequence comes from Rhinichthys osculus, assembly GCA_029959095.1. Lineage (NCBI taxonomy): Eukaryota > Metazoa > Chordata > Actinopteri > Cypriniformes > Leuciscidae > Rhinichthys > Rhinichthys osculus. The sequence continues at coordinate 2,335,653 of JARWKJ010000002.1, read as the reverse complement.
AAGTCTTTCTCATCTTCCATCTATTTCGCAACCCATGAAGCATAACCTGCCTGAATGTACCGATCACACAGTGACGTGGCGTTTGGAAGATGTGCAGCATTGGTGGTTCAGTGGTAGAATTCTCGCCTGCCACGCGGGAGACCCGGGTCCGATTCCAGGCCAATGCATGAAGTTCCTTATGGTGTGCCTGAGGTCAAGGTCTTCAAAAAAGCTTTGTTATGTAACTTCTGCTAATCCACATTACTGACAGCGATTGCCAGCTCAAGGGCAATAATTTGCCCTCATGAATCTTCTCGTCAATGTGCCGCCTCAAGCGATGTGCCTCTCGTAAAGATGTTTTAACCCAAGATCAATAAGTCTTTCTCATCTTCCATCTATTTTGCAACCCATGAAGCATAACCTGCCTGAATGTACCAATCACACGAGGACGTGTCGTTATGAGGCTGTAGAGCATTTGTGGATCAGTGGTAGAATTCTCACCTGCCACGCGGGAGACCCGGGTCCGATTCCCGGCCAATGCAAGAAGTTCCTTATGGTGTGCCTGAGGTCAAGGTCTTCAAAAAAGCTTTGTTATGTAACTTCTGCTAATCCACATTATTGACAGCGTTTGCCAGCTCAAGGGCAATAATTTTCTCTCATGAATCTTGTCGTCAATGTGCCGCCTCAAGCGATGTCCCTCTCGTAAAGATGTTTTAACCCAAGATCAATAAGTCTTTCTCATCTTCCATCTATTTCGCGACCCATGAAGCATAACCTCCTTCCCTAAATGTACCAATCACACGAGGACGTGTCCTTATGAGGCTGTAGAGCATTGGTGGTTCAGTGGTAGAATTCTCGCCTGCCACGCGGGAGACCCGGGTCCGATTCCCGGCCAATGCAAGAAGTTCCTTATGGTGTGCCTGAGGTCAAGGTCTTCAAAAAAGCTTTGTTATGTAACTTCTGCTAATCCACATTACTGACAGCGATTGCCAGCTCAAGGGCAATAATTTGCCCTCATGAATCTTGTCGTCAATGTGCCGCCTCAAATGATGTGCTTCTCGTTAAAGATGTTTTAACCCAAGATCAATAAGTCTTCCTCATCTTTCATCTATTTCGCAAACCATGAAGCATAACCTCCTTCCCTGAATGTACCAATCACACGAGGACGTGTCGTTATGAGGCTGCAGAGCATTGGTGGTTCAGTGGTATAATTCTCGCCTGCCACGCGGGAGACCCGGGTCCGATTCCCGGCCAATGCAAGAAGTTCCTTATGGTGTGCCTGAGGTCAAGGTCTTCAAAAAAGCTTTGTTATGTAACTTCTGCTAATCCACATTACTGACAGCGATTGCCAGCTCAAGGGCAATAATTTGCCCTCATGAATCTTCTCGTCAATGTGCCGCCTCAAGCGATGTGCCTCTCGTAAAGATGTTTTAACCCAAGATCAATAAGTCTTTCTCATCTTCCATCTATTTCGCAACCCATGAAGCATAACCTGCCTGAATGTACCGATCACACAGTGACGTGTCGTTTGGAAGATGTGCAGCATTGGTGGTTCAGTGGTAGAATTCTCGCCTGCCACGCGGGAGACCCGGGTCCGATTCCCGGCCAATGCATGAAGTTCCTTATGGTGTGCCTGAGGTCAAGGTCTTCAAAAAAGCTTTGTTATGTAACTTCTGCTAATCCACATTACTGACAGCGATTGCCAGCTCAAGGGCAATAATTTGCCCTCATGAATCTTCTCGTCAATATGCCGCCTCAAGCGATGTGCCTCTCGTAAAGATGTTTTAACCCAAGATCAATAAGTCTTTCTCATCTTCCATCTATTTCGCTACCCATGAAGCATAACCTGCCTGAATGTACCAATCACACGAGGACGTGTCGTTATGAGGCTGTAGAGCATTGGTGGTTCAGTGGTAGAATTCTCACCTGCCACGCGGGAGACCCGGGTCCGATTCCCGGCCAATGCAAGAAGTTCCTTATGGTGTGCCTGAGGTCAAGGTCTTCAAAAAAGCTTTGTTATGTAACTTCTGCTAATCCACATTATTGACAGCGTTTGCCAGCTCAAGGGCAATAATTTTCCCTCATGAATCTTGTCGTCAATGTGCCGCCTCAAGCGATGTGCCTCTCGTAAAGATGTTTTAACCCAAGATCAATAAGTCTTTCTCATCTTCCATCTATTTCGCAACCCATGAAGCATAACCTGCCTGAATGTACCGATCACACAGTGACGTGTCGTTTGGAAGATGTGCAGCATTGGTGGTTCAGTGGTAGAATTCTCGCCTGCCACGCGGGAGACCCGGGTCCGATTCCCGGCCAATGCAAGAAGTTCCTTATGGTGTGCCTGAGGTCAAGGTCTTCAAAAAAGCTTTGTTATGTAACTTCTGCTAATCCACATTACTGACAGCGATTGCCAGCTCAAGGGCAATAATTTGCCCTCATGAATCTTGTCGTCAATGTGCCGCCTCAAATGATGTGCTTCTCGTTAAAGATGTTTTAACCCAAGATCAATAAGTCTTCCTCATCTTTCATCTATTTCGCAAACCATGAAGCATAACCTCCTTCCCTGAATGTACCAATCACACGAGGACGTGTCGTTATGAGGCTGTAGAGCATTGGTGGTTCAGTGGTAGAATTCTCGCCTGCCACGCGGGAGACCCGGGTCCGATTCCCGGCCAATGCAAGAAGTTCCTTATGGTGTGCCTGAGGTCAAGGTCTTCAAAAAAGCTTTGTTATGTAACTTCTGCTAATCCACATTACTGACAGCGATTGCCAGCTCAAGGGCAATAATTTGCCCTCATGAATCTTCTCGTCAATGTGCCGCCTCAAGCGATGTGCCTCTCGTAAAGATGTTTTAACCCAAGATCAATAAGTCTTTCTCATCTTCCATCTATTTCGCAACCCATGAAGCATAACCTGCCTGAATGTACCGATCACACAGTGACGTGGCGTTTGGAAGATGTGCAGCATTGGTGGTTCAGTGGTAGAATTCTCGCCTGCCACGCGGGAGACCCGGCTACCGATTCCAGGCCAATGCATGAAGTTCCTTATGGTGTGCCTGAGGTCAAGGTCTTCAAAAAAGCTTTGTTATGTAACTTCTGCTAATCCACATTACTGACAGCGATTGCCAGCTCAAGGGCAATAATTTGCCCTCATGAATCTTCTCATCAATGTGCCGCCTCAAGCGATGTGCCTCTCGTAAAGATGTTTTAACCCAAGATCAATAAGTCTTTCTAATCTTCCATCTATTTCGCAACCCATGAAGCATAACCTGCCTGAATGTACCAATCACACGAGGACGTGTCGTTATGAGGCTGTAGAGCATTGGTGGTTCAGTGCTAGAATTCTCACCTGCCACGCGGGAGACCCGGGTCCGATTCCCGGCCAATGCAAGAAGTTCCTTATGGTGTGCCTGAGGTCAAGGTCTTCAAAAAAGCTTTGTTATGTAACTTCTGCTAATCCACATTATTGACAGCGTTTGCCAGCTCAAGGGCAATAATTTTCCCTCATGAATCTTGTCGTCAATGTGCCGCCTCAAGCGATGTGCCTCTCGTAAAGATGTTTTAACCCAAGATCAATAAGTCTTTCTCATCTTCCATCTATTTCGCAACCCATGAAGCATAACGTGCCTGAATGTACCGATCACACAGTGACGTGGCGTTTGGAAGATGTGCAGCATTGGTGGTTCAGTGGTAGAATTCTCGCCTGCCACGCGGGAGACCCGGGTCCGATTCCAGGCCAATGCATGAAGTTCCTTATGGTGTGCCTGAGGTCAAGGTCTTCAAAAAAGCTTTGTTATGTAACTTCTGCTAATCCACATTACTGACAGCGATTGCCAGCTCAAGGGCAATAATTTGCCCTCATGAATCTTCTCGTCAATGTGCCGCCTCAAGCGATGTGCCTCTCGTAAAGATGTTTTAACCCAAGATCAATAAGTCTTTCTCATCTTCCATCTATTTTGCAACCCATGAAGCATAACCTGCCTGAATGTACCAATCACACGAGGACGTGTCGTTATGAGGCTGTAGAGCATTTGTGGATCAGTGGTAGAATTCTCACCTGCCACGCGGGAGACCCGGGTCCGATTCCCGGCCAATGCAAGAAGTTCCTTATGGTGTGCCTGAGGTCAAGGTCTTCAAAAAAGCTTTGTTATGTAACTTCTGCTAATCCACATTATTGACAGCGTTTGCCAGCTCAAGGGCAATAATTTTCCCTCATGAATCTTGTCGTCAATGTGCCGCCTCAAGCGATGTGCCTCTCGTAAAGATGTTTTAACCCAAGATCAATAAGTTTTTCTCATCTTCCATCTATTTCGCGACCCATGAAGCATAACCTCCTTCCCTAAATCTACCAATCACACGAGGACGTGTCGTTATGAGGCTGTAGAGCATTGGTGGTTCAGTGGTAGAATTCTCGCCTGCCACGCGGGAGACCCGGGTCCGATTCCCGGCCAATGCAAGAAGTTCCTTATGGTGTGCCTGAGGTCAAGGTCTTCAAAAAAGCTTTGTTATGTAACTTCTGCTAATCCACATTATTGACAGCGTTTGCCAGCTCAAGGGCAATAATTTTCTCTCATGAATCTTGTCGTCAATGTGCCGCCTCAAGCGATGTCCCTCTCGTAAAGATGTTTTAACCCAAGATCAATAAGTCTTTCTCATCTTCCATCTATTTCGCGACCCATGAAGCATAACCTCCTTCCCTAAATGTACCAATCACACGAGGACGTGTCCTTATGAGGCTGTAGAGCATTGGTGGTTCAGTGGTAGAATTCTCGCCTGCCACGCGGGAGACCCGGGTCCGATTCCCGGCCAATGCAAGAAGTTCCTTATGGTGTGCCTGAGGTCAAGGTCTTCAAAAAAGCTTTGTTATGTAACTTCTGCTAATCCACATTACTGACAGCGATTGCCAGCACAAGGGCAATAATTTGCCCTCATGAATCTTCTCGTCAATGTGCCGCCTCAAGCGATGTGCCTCTCGTAAAGATGTTTTAACCCAAGATCAATAAGTCTTTCTCATCTTCCATCTATTTTGCAACCCATGAAGCATAACCTGCCTGAATGTACCAATCACACGAGGACGTGTCGTTATGAGGCTGTAGAGCATTTGTGGTTCAGTGGTAGAATTCTCACCTGCCACGCGGGAGACCCGGGTCCGATTCCCGGCCAATGCAATAATTTTCTCTCATGAATCTTGTCGTCAATGTGCCGCCTCAAGCGATGTCCCTCTCGTAAAGATGTTTTAACCCAAGATCAATAAGTCTTTCTCATCTTCCATCTATTTCGCGACCCATGAAGCATAACCTGCCTGAATGTACCGATCACACAGTGACGTGTCGTTTGGTAGATGTAGAGTATTGGTGGTTCAGTGGTAGAATTCTCGCCTGCCACGCGGGAGACCTGGGTCCGATTCCCGGCCAATGCATGAAGTTCCTTATGGTGTGCCTGAGGTCAAGGTCTTCAAAAAAGCTTTGTTATGTAACTTCTGCTAATCCACATTACTGACAGCGATTGCCAGCTCAAGGGCAATAATTTGCCCTCATGAATCTTGTCGTCAATATGCCGCCTCAAGCGATGTGCCTCTCGTAAAGATGTTTTAACCCAAGATCAATAAGTCTTTCTCATCTTCCATCTATTTCGCGACCCATGAAGCATAACCTCCTTCCCTAAATGTACCAATCACACGAGGACGTGTCCTTACGAGGCTGTAGAGCATTGGTGGTTCAGTGGTAGAATTCTCGCCTGCCACGCGGGAGACCCGGGTCCGATTCCCGGCTAATGCAAGAAGTTCCTTATGGTGTGCCTGAGGTCAAGGTCTTCAAAAAAGCTTTGTTATGTAACTTCTGCTAATCCACATTACTGACAGCGATTGCCAGCTCAAGGGCAATAATTTCCCCTCATGAATCTTGTCGTCAATGTGCCGCCTCAAGCGATGTACCTCTCGTAAAGATGTTTTAACCCAAGATCAATAAGTCTTTCTCATCTTCCATCTATTTCGCGACCCATGAAGCATAACCTGCCTGAATGTACCGATCACACAGTGACGTATCGTTTGCAAGATGTAGAGCATTGGTGGTTCAGTGGTATAATTCTCGCCTGCCACGCGGGAGACCCGGGTCCGATTCCCGGCCAATGCAAGAAGTTCCTTATGGTGTGCCTGAGGTCAAGGTCTTCAAAAAAGCTTTGTTATGTAACTTCTGCTAATCCACATTACTGACAGCGATTGCCAGCTCAAGGGCAATAATTTGCCCTCATGAATCTTGTCGACAATGTGCCGCCTCAAGCGATGTGCCTCTCGTAAAGATGTTTTAACCCAAGATCAATAAGTCTTTCTCATCTTCCATCTATTTCGCAACCCATGAAGCATAACCTGCCTGAATGTACCGATCACACAGTGACGTGTTGTTTGGAGGATGTGCAGCATTGGTGGTTCAGTGGTAGAATTCTCGCCTGCCACGCGGGAGACCCGGGTCCGATTCCCGGCCAATGCATGAAGTTCCTTATGGTGTGCCTGAGGTCAAGGTCTTCAAAAAAGCTTTGTTATGTAACTTCTGCTAATCCACATTACTGACAGCGATTGCCAGCTCAAGGGCAATAATTTGCCCTCATGAATCTTGTCGTCAATGTGCCGCCTCAAGCGATGTGCCTCTCGTAAAGATGTTTTAACCCAAGATCAATAAGTCTTTCTCATCTTCCATCTATTTCGCGACCCATGAAGCATAACCTCCTTCCCTAAATGTACCAATCACACGAGGACGTGTCCTTATGAGGCTGTAGAGCATTGGTGGTTCTGTGGTAGAATTCTCGCCTGCCACGCGGGAGACCCGGGTCCGATTCCCGGCCAATGCAAGAAGTTCCATATGGTGTGCCTGAGGTCAAGGTCTTCAAAAAAGCTTTGTTATGTAACTTCTGCTAATCCACATTACTGACAGCGATTGCCAGCTCAAGGGCAATAATTTCCCCTCATGAATCTTGTCGTCAATGTGCTGCCTCAAGCGATGTACCTCTCGTAAAGATGTTTTAACCCAAGATCAATAAGTCTTTCTCATCTTCCATCTATTTCGCGACCCATGAAGCATAACCTCCTTCCCTAAATCTACCAATCACACGAGGACGTGTCGTTATGAGGCTGTAGAGCATTGGTGGTTCAGTGGTAGAATTCTCGCCTGCCACGCGGGAGACCCGGGTCCGATTCCCGGCCAATGCAAGAAGTTCCTTATGGTGTGCCTGAGGTCAAGGTCTTCAAAAAAGCTTTGTTATGTAACTTCTGCTAATCCACATTACTGACAGCGATTGCCAGCTCAAGGGCAATAATTTGCCCTCATGAATCTTGTCGTCAATGTGCCGCCTCAAATGATGTGCTTCTCGTTAAAGATGTTTTAACCCAAGATCAATAAGTCTTCCTCATCTTTCATCTATTTCGCAAACCATGAAAAATAACCTCCTTCCCTGAATGTACCAATCACACGAGGACGTGTCGTTATGAGGCTGCAGAGCATTGGTGGTTCAGTGGTATAATTCTCGCCTGCCACGCGGGAGACCCGGGTCCGATTCCCGGCCAATGCAAGAAGTTCCTTATGTGGTGCCTGAGGTCAAGGTCTTCAAAAAAGCTTTGTTATGTAACTTCTGCTAATCCACATTACTGACAGCGATTGCCAGCTCAAGGGCAATAATTTGCCCTCATGAATCTTCTCGTCAATGTGCCGCCTCAAGCGATGTGCCTCTCGTAAAGATGTTTTAACCCAAGATCAATAAGTCTTTCTCATCTTCCATCTATTTCGCAACCCATGAAGCATAACCTGCCTGAATGTACCGATCACACAGTGACGTGTCGTTTGGAAGATGTGCAGCATTGGTGGTTCAGTGGTAGAATTCTCGCCTGCCACGCGGGAGACCTGGGTCCGATTCCCGGCCAATGCATGAAGTTCCTTATGGTGTGCCTGAGGTCAAGGTCTTCAAAAAAGCTTTCTTATGTAACTTCTGCTAATCCACATTACTGACAGCGATTGCCAGCTCAAGGGCAATAATTTGCCCTCATGAATCTTCTCGTCAATATGCCGCCTCAAGCGATGTGCCTCTCGTAAAGATGTTTTAACCCAAGATCAATAAGTCTTTCTCATCTTCCATCTATTTCGCGACCCATGAAGCATAACCTCCTTCCCTAAATGTACCAATCACACGAGGACGTGTCCTTATGAGGCTGTAGAGCATTGGTGGTTCTGTGGTAGAATTCTCGCCTGCCACGCGGGAGACCCGGGTCCGATTCCCGGCCAATGCAAGAAGTTCCATATGGTGTGCCTGAGGTCAAGGTCTTCAAAAAAGCTTTGTTATGTAACTTCTGCTAATCCACATTACTGACAGCGATTGCCAGCTCAAGGGCAATAATTTCCCCTCATGAATCTTGTCGTCAATGTGCCGCCTCAAGCGATGTACCTCTCGTAAAGATGTTTTAACCCAAGATCAATAAGTCTTTCTCATCTTCCATCTATTTCGCGACCCATGAAGCATAACCTCCTTCCCTAAATCTACCAATCACACGAGGACGTGTCGTTATGAGGCTGTAGAGCATTGGTGGTTCAGTGGTAGAATTCTCGCCTGCCACGCGGGAGACCCGGGTCCGATTCCCGGCCAATGCAAGAAGTTCCTTATGGTGTGCCTGAGGTCAAGGTCTTCAAAAAAGCTTTGTTATGTAACTTCTGCTAATCCACATTACTGACAGCGATTGCCAGCTCAAGGGCAATAATTTGCCCTCATGAATCTTGTCGTCAATGTGCCGCCTCAAATGATGTGCTTCTCGTTAAAGATGTTTTAACCCAAGATCAATAAGTCTTCCTCATCTTTCATCTATTTCGCAAACCATGAAAAATAACCTCCTTCCCTGAATGTACCAATCACACGAGGACGTGTCGTTATGAGGCTGCAGAGCATTGGTGGTTCAGTGGTATAATTCTCGCCTGCCACGCGGGAGACCCGGGTCCGATTCCCGGCCAATGCAAGAAGTTCCTTATGGTGTGCCTGAGGTCAAGGTCTTCAAAAAAGCTTTGTTATGTAACTTCTGCTAATCCACATAACTGACAGCGATTGCCAGCTCAAGGGCAATAATTTGCCCTCATGAATCTTCTCGTCAATGTGCCGCCTCAAGCGATGTGCCTCTCGTAAAGATGTTTTAACCCAAGATCAATAAGTCTTTCTCATCTTCCATCTATTTCGCAACCCATGAAGCATAACCTGCCTGAATGTACCGATCACACAGTGACGTGTCGTTTGGAAGATGTGCAGCATTGGTGGTTCAGTGGTAGAATTCTCGCCTGCCACGCGGGAGACCCGGGTCCGATTCCCGGCCAATGCATGAAGTTCCTTATGGTGTGCCTGAGGTCAAGGTCTTCAAAAAAGCTTTGTTATGTAACTTCTGCTAATCCACATTACTGACAGCGATTGCCAGCTCAAGGGCAATAATTTGCCCTCATGAATCTTCTCGTCAATATGCCGCCTCAAGCGATGTGCCTCTCGTAAAGATGTTTTAACCCAAGATCAATAAGTCTTTCTCATCTTCCATCTATTTCGCGACCCATGAAGCATAACCTCCTTCCCTAAATGTACCAATCACACGAGGACGTGTCCTTATGAGGCTGTAGAGCATTGGTGGTTCAGTGGTAGAATTCTCGCCTGCCACGCGGGAGACCCGGGTCCGATTCCCGGCCAATGCAAGAAGTTCCTTATGGTGTGCCTGAGGTCAAGGTCTTCAAAAAAGCTTTCTTATGTAACTTCTGCTAATCCACATTACTGACAGCGATTGCCAGCTCAAGGGCAATAATTTGCCCTCATGAATCTTGTCGTCAATGTGCCGCCTCAAATGATGTGCTTCTCGTTAAAGATGTTTTAACCCAAGATCAATAAGTCTTCCTCATCTTTCATCTATTTCGCAAACCATGAAGCATAACCTCCTTCCCTGAATGTACCAATCACACGAGGACGTGTTGTTGTGAGGCTGTAGAGCATTGGTGGTTCAGTGGTAGAATTCTCGCCTGCCACGCGGGAGACCCGGGTCCGATTCCCGGCCAATGCAAGAAGTTCCTTATGGTGTGCCTGAGGTCAAGGTCTTCAAAAAAGCTTTGTTATGTAACTTCTGCTAATCCACATTACTGACAGCGATTGCCAGCTCAAGGGCAATAATTTGCCCTCATGAATCTTCTCGTCAATGTGCCGCCTCAAGCGATGTGCCTCTCGTAAAGATGTTTTAACCCAAGATCAATAAGTCTTTCTCATCTTCCATCTATTTCGCAACCCATGAAGCATAACCTGCCTGAATGTACCGATCACACAGTGACGTGTCGTTTGGAAGATGTGCTGCATTGGTGGTTCAGTGGTAGAATTCTCGCCTGCCACGCGGGAGACCCGGGTCCGATTCCCGGCCAATGCAAGAAGTTCCTTATGGTGTGCCTGAGGTCAAGGTCTTCAAAAAAGCTTTGTTATGTAACTTCTGCTAATCCACATTACTGACAGCGATTGCCAGCTCAAGGGCAATAATTTGCCCTCATGAATCTTCTCGTCAATGTGCCGCCTCAAGCGATGTGCCTCTCGTAAAGATGTTTTAACCCAAGATCAATAAGTCTTTCTCATCTTCCATCTATTTCGCAACCCATGAAGCATAACCTGCCTGAATGTACCGATCACACAGTGACGTGTCGTTTGGAAGATGTGCTGCATTGGTGGTTCAGTGGTAGAATTCTCGCCTGCCACGCGGGAGACCCGGGTCCGATTCCCGGCCAATGCATGAAGTTCCTTATGGTGTGCCTGAGGTCAAGGTCTTCAAAAAAGCTTTGTTATGTAACTTCTGCTAATCCACATTACTGACAGCGATTGCCAGCTCAAGGGCAATAATTTGCCCTCATGAATCTTCTCGTCAATATGCCGCCTCAAGCGATGTGCCTCTCGTAAAGATGTTTTAACCCAAGATCAATAAGTCTTTCTAATCTTCCATCTATTTCGCAACCCATGAAGCATAACCTGCCTGAATGTACCAATCGCACGAGGACGTGTCGTTATGAGGCTGTAGAGCATTGGTGGTTCAGTGGTAGAATTCTCACCTGCCACGCGGGAGACCCGGGTCCGATTCCCGGCCAATGCAAGAAGTTCCTTATGGTGTGCCTGAGCTCAAGGTCTTCAAAAAAGCTTTGTTATGTAACTTCTGCTAATCCACATTACTGACAGCGATTGCCAGCTCAAGGGCAATAATTTGCCCTCATGAATCTTCTCGTCAATGTGCCGCCTCAAGCGATGTGCCTCTCGTAAAGATGTTTTAACCCAAGATCAATAAGTCTTTCTCATCTTCCATCTATTTCGCAACCCATGAAGCATAACCTGCCTGAATGTACCGATCACACAGTGACGTGTCGTTTGGAAGATGTGCTGCATTGGTGGTTCAGTGGTAGAATTCTCGCCTGCCACGCTGGAGACCCGGGTCCGATTCCCGGCCAATGCATGAAGTTCCTTATGGTGTGCCTGAGGTCAAGGTCTTCAAAAAAGCTTTGTTATGTAACTTCTGCTAATCCACATTACTGACAGCGATTGCCAGCTCAAGGGCAATAATTTGCCCTCATGAATCTTCTCGTCAATATGCCGCCTCAAGCGATGTGCCTCTCGTAAAGATGTTTTAACCCAAGATCAATAAGTCTTTCTAATCTTCCATCTATTTCGCTACCCATGAAGCATAACCTGCCTGAATGTACCAATCACACGAGGACGTGTCGTTATGAGGCTGTAGAGCATTGGTGGTTCAGTGGTAGAATTCTCACCTGCCACGCGGGAGACCCGGGTCCGATTCCCGGCCAATGCAAGAAGTTCCTTATGGTGTGCCTGAGGTCAAGGTCTTCAAAAAAGCTTTGTTATGTAACTTCTGCTAATCCACATTATTGACAGCGTTTTCCAGCTCAAGGGCAATAATTTTCCCTCATGAATCTTGTCGTCAATGTGCCGCCTCAAGCGATGTGCCTCTCGTAAAGATGTTTTAACCCAAGATCAATAAGTCTTTCTCATCTTCCATCTATTTCGCAACCCATGAAGCATAACCTGCCTGAATGTACCGATCACACAGTGACGTGTCGTTTGGAAGATGTGCAGCATTGGTGGTTCAGTGGTAGAATTCTCGCCTGCCACGCGGGAGACCCGGGTCCGATTCCCGGCCAATGCAAGAAGTTCCTTATGGTGTGCCTGAGGTCAAGGTCTTCAAAAAAGCTTTGTTATGTAACTTCTGCTAATCCACATTACTGACAGCGATTGCCAGCTCAAGGGCAATAATTTGCCCTCATGAATCTTGTCGTCAATGTGCCGCCTCAAATGATGTGCTTCTCGTTAAAGATGTTTTAACCCAAGATCAATAAGTCTTCCTCATCTTTCATCTATTTCGCAAACCATGAAGCATAACCTCCTTCCCTGAATGTACCAATCACACAAAGGACGTGTCGTTATGAGGCTGTAGAGCATTGGTGGTTCAGTGGTAGAATTCTCACCTGCCACGCGGGAGACCCGGGTCCGATTCCCGGCCAATGCAAGAAGTTCCTTATGGTGTGCCTGAGGTCAAGGTCTTCAAAAAAGCTTTGTTATGTAACTTCTGCTAATCCACATTATTGACAGCGTTTGCCAGCTCAAGGGCAATAATTTTCCCTCATGAATCTTGTCGTCAATGTGCCGCCTCATATGATGTGCCTCTCGTAAAGATGTTTTAACCCAAGATCAATAAGTCTTCCTCATCTTCCATCTATTTCGCGACCCATGAAGCATAACCTGCCTGAATGTACCGATCACACAGTGACGTGTCGTTTGGTAGATGTAGAGTATTGGTGGTTCAGTGGTAGAATTCTCGCCTGCCACGCGGGAGACCTGGGTCCGATTCCCGGCCAATGCATGAAGTTCCTTATGGTGTGCCTGAGGTCAAGGTCTTCAAAAAAGCTTTGTTATGTAACTTCTGCTAATCCACATTACTGACAGCGATTGCCAGCTCAAGGGCAATAATTTGCCCTCATGAATCTTGTCGTCAATGTGCCGCCTCAAGCGATGTGCCTCTCGTAAAGATGTTTTAACCCAAGATCAATAAGTCTTTCTCATCTTCCATCTATTTCGCGACCCATGAAGCATAACCTCCTTCCCTAAATGTACCAATCACACGAGGACGTGTCCTTAAGAGGCTGTAGAGCATTGGTGGTTCAGTGGTAGAATTCTCGCCTGCCACGCGGGAGACCCGGGTCCGATTCCCGGCTAATGCAAGAAGTTCCTTATGGGGTGCCTGAGGTCAAGGTCTTCAAAAAAGCTTTGTTATGTAACTTCTGCTAATCCACATTACTGACAGCGATTGCCAGCTCAAGGGCAATAATTTGCCCTCATGAATCTTCTCGTCAATGTGCCGCCTCAAGCGATGTGCCTCTCGTAAAGATGTTTTAACCCAAGATCAATAAGTCTTTCTCATCTTCCATCTATTTTGCAACCCATGAAGCATAACCTGCCTGAATGTACCAATCACACGAGGACGTGTCGTTATGAGGCTGTAGAGCATTTGTGGTTCAGTGGTAGAATTCTCACCTGCCACGCGGGAGACCCGGGTCCGATTCCCGGCCAATGCAATAATTTTCTCTCATGAATCTTGTCGTCAATGTGCCGCCTCAAGCGATGTCCCTCTCGTAAAGATGTTTTAACCCAAGATCAATAAGTCTTTCTCATCTTCCATCTATTTCGCGACCCATGAAGCATAACCTGCCTGAATGTACCGATCACACAGTGACGTGTCGTTTGGTAGATGTAGAGTATTGGTGGTTCAGTGGTAGAATTCTCGCCTGCCACGCGGGAGACCTGGGTCCGATTCCCGGCCAATGCATGAAGTTCCTTATGGTGTGCCTGAGGTCAAGGTCTTCAAAAAAGCTTTGTTATGTAACTTCTGCTAATCCACATTACTGACAGCGATTGCCAGCTCAAGGGCAATAATTTGCCCTCATGAATCTTGTCGTCAATATGCCGCCTCAAGCGATGTGCCTCTCGTAAAGATGTTTTAACCCAAGATCAATAAGTCTTTCTCATCTTCCATCTATTTCGCGACCCATGAAGCATAACCTCCTTCCCTAAATGTACCAATCACACGAGGACGTGTCCTTACGAGGCTGTAGAGCATTGGTGGTTCAGTGGTAGAATTCTCGCCTGCCACGCGGGAGACCCGGGTCCGATTCCCGGCTAATGCAAGAAGTTCCTTATGGTGTGCCTGAGGTCAAGGTCTTCAAAAAAGCTTTGTTATGTAACTTCTGCTAATCCACATTACTGACAGCGATTGCCAGCTCAAGGGCAATAATTTCCCCTCATGAATCTTGTCGTCAATGTGCCGCCTCAAGCGATGTACCTCTCGTAAAGATGTTTTAACCCAAGATCAATAAGTCTTTCTCATCTTCCATCTATTTCGCGACCCATGAAGCATAACCTGCCTGAATGTACCGATCACACAGTGACGTATCGTTTGCAAGATGTAGAGCATTGGTGGTTCAGTGGTATAATTCTCGCCTGCCACGCGGGAGACCCGGGTCCGATTCCCGGCCAATGCAAGAAGTTCCTTATGGTGTGCCTGAGGTCAAGGTCTTCAAAAAAGCTTTGTTATGTAACTTCTGCTAATCCACATTACTGACAGCGATTGCCAGCTCAAGGGCAATAATTTGCCCTCATGAATCTTGTCGACAATGTGCCGCCTCAAGCGATGTGCCTCTCGTAAAGATGTTTTAACCCAAGATCAATAAGTCTTTCTCATCTTCCATCTATTTCGCAACCCATGAAGCATAACCTGCCTGAATGTACCGATCACACAGTGACGTGTTGTTTGGAGGATGTGCAGCATTGGTGGTTCAGTGGTAGAATTCTCGCCTGCCACGCGGGAGACCCGGGTCCGATTCCCGGCCAATGCATGAAGTTCCTTATGGTGTGCCTGAGGTCAAGGTCTTCAAAAAAGCTTTGTTATGTAACTTCTGCTAATCCACATTACTGACAGCGATTGCCAGCTCAAGGGCAATAATTTGCCCTCATGAATCTTGTCGTCAATGTGCCGCCTCAAGCGATGTGCCTCTCGTAAAGATGTTTTAACCCAAGATCAATAAGTCTTTCTCATCTTCCATCTATTTCGCGACCCATGAAGCATAACCTCCTTCCCTAAATGTACCAATCACACGAGGACGTGTCCTTATGAGGCTGTAGAGCATTGGTGGTTCTGTGGTAGAATTCTCGCCTGCCACGCGGGAGACCCGGGTCCGATTCCCGGCCAATGCAAGAAGTTCCATATGGTGTGCCTGAGGTCAAGGTCTTCAAAAAAGCTTTGTTATGTAACTTCTGCTAATCCACATTACTGACAGCGATTGCCAGCTCAAGGGCAATAATTTCCCCTCATGAATCTTGTCGTCAATGTGCCGCCTCAAGCGATGTACCTCTCGTAAAGATGTTTTAACCCAAGATCAATAAGTCTTTCTCATCTTCCATCTATTTCGCGACCCATGAAGCATAACCTCCTTCCCTAAATCTACCAATCACACGAGGACGTGTCGTTATGAGGCTGTAGAGCATTGGTGGTTCAGTGGTAGAATTCTCGCCTGCCACGCGGGAGACCCGGGTCCGATTCCCGGCCAATGCAAGAAGTTCCTTATGGTGTGCCTGAGGTCAAGGTCTTCAAAAAAGCTTTGTTATGTAACTTCTGCTAATCCACATTACTGACAGCGATTGCCAGCTCAAGGGCAATAATTTGCCCTCATGAATCTTGTCGTCAATGTGCCGCCTCAAATGATGTGCTTCTCGTTAAAGATGTTTTAACCCAAGATCAATAAGTCTTCCTCATCTTTCATCTATTTCGCAAACCATGAAAAATAACCTCCTTCCCTGAATGTACCAATCACACGAGGACGTGTCGTTATGAGGCTGCAGAGCATTGGTGGTTCAGTGGTATAATTCTCGCCTGCCACGCGGGAGACCCGGGTCCGATTCCCGGCCAATGCAAGAAGTTCCTTATGTGGTGCCTGAGGTCAAGGTCTTCAAAAAAGCTTTGTTATGTAACTTCTGCTAATCCACATTACTGACAGCGATTGCCAGCTCAAGGGCAATAATTTGCCCTCATGAATCTTCTCGTCAATGTGCCGCCTCAAGCGATGTGCCTCTCGTAAAGATGTTTTAACCCAAGATCAATAAGTCTTTCTCATCTTCCATCTATTTCGCAACCCATGAAGCATAACCTGCCTGAATGTACCGATCACACAGTGACGTGTCGTTTGGAAGATGTGCAGCATTGGTGGTTCAGTGGTAGAATTCTCGCCTGCCACGCGGGAGACCCGGGTCCGATTCCCGGCCAATGCATGAAGTTCCTTATGGTGTGCCTGAGGTCAAGGTCTTCAAAAAAGCTTTCTTATGTAACTTCTGCTAATCCACATTACTGACAGCGATTGCCAGCTCAAGGGCAATAATTTGCCCTCATGAATCTTCTCGTCAATATGCCGCCTCAAGCGATGTGCCTCTCGTAAAGATGTTTTAACCCAAGATCAATAAGTCTTTCTCATCTTCCATCTATTTCGCGACCCATGAAGCATAACCTCCTTCCCTAAATGTACCAATCACACGAGGACGTGTCCTTATGAGGCTGTAGAGCATTGGTGGTTCTGTGGTAGAATTCTCGCCTGCCACGCGGGAGACCCGGGTCCGATTCCCGGCCAATGCAAGAAGTTCCATATGGTGTGCCTGAGGTCAAGGTCTTCAAAAAAGCTTTGTTATGTAACTTCTGCTAATCCACATTACTGACAGCGATTGCCAGCTCAAGGGCAATAATTTCCCCTCATGAATCTTGTCGTCAATGTGCCGCCTCAAGCGATGTACCTCTCGTAAAGATGTTTTAACCCAAGATCAATAAGTCTTTCTCATCTTCCATCTATTTCGCGACCCATGAAGCATAACCTCCTTCCCTAAATCTACCAATCACACGAGGACGTGTCGTTATGAGGCTGTAGAGCATTGGTGGTTCAGTGGTAGAATTCTCGCCTGCCACGCGGGAGACCCGGGTCCGATTCCCGGCCAATGCAAGAAGTTCCTTATGGTGTGCCTGAGGTCAAGGTCTTCAAAAAAGCTTTGTTATGTAACTTCTGCTAATCCACATTACTGACAGCGATTGCCAGCTCAAGGGCAATAATTTCCCCTCATGAATCTTGTCGTCAATGTGCCGCCTCAAGCGATGTACCTCTCGTAAAGATGTTTTAACCCAAGATCAATAAGTCTTTCTCATCTTCCATCTATTTCGCGACCCATGAAGCATAACCTCCTTCCCTAAATCTACCAATCACACGAGGACGTGTCGTTATGAGGCTGTAGAGCATTGGTGGTTCAGTGGTAGAATTCTCGCCTGCCACGCGGGAGACCCGGGTCCGATTCCCGGCCAATGCAAGAAGTTCCTTATGGTGTGCCTGAGGTCAAGGTCTTCAAAAAAGCTTTGTTATGTAACTTCTGCTAATCCACATTACTGACAGCGATTGCCAGCTCAAGGGCAATAATTTGCCCTCATGAATCTTGTCGTCAATGTGCCGCCTCAAATGATGTGCTTCTCGTTAAAGATGTTTTAACCCAAGATCAATAAGTCTTCCTCATCTTTCATCTATTTCGCAAACCATGAAAAATAACCTCCTTCCCTGAATGTACCAATCACACGAGGACGTGTCGTTATGAGGCTGCAGAGCATTGGTGGTTCAGTGGTATAATTCTCGCCTGCCACGCGGGAGACCCGGGTCCGATTCCCGGCCAATGCAAGAAGTTCCTTATGTGGTGCCTGAGGTCAAGGTCTTCAAAAAAGCTTTGTTATGTAACTTCTGCTAATCCACATTACTGACAGCGATTGCCAGCTCAAGGGCAATAATTTGCCCTCATGAATCTTCTCGTCAATGTGCCGCCTCAAGCGATGTGCCTCTCGTAAAGATGTTTTAACCCAAGATCAATAAGTCTTTCTCATCTTCCATCTATTTCGCAACCCATGAAGCATAACCTGCCTGAATGTACCGATCACACAGTGACGTGTCGTTTGGAAGATGTGCAGCATTGGTGGTTCAGTGGTAGAATTCTCGCCTGCCACGCGGGAGACCCGGGTCCGATTCCCGGCCAATGCATGAAGTTCCTTATGGTGTGCCTGAGGTCAAGGTCTTCAAAAAAGCTTTCTTATGTAACTTCTGCTAATCCACATTACTGACAGCGATTGCCAGCTCAAGGGCAATAATTTGCCCTCATGAATCTTCTCGTCAATATGCCGCCTCAAGCGATGTGCCTCTCGTAAAGATGTTTTAACCCAAGATCAATAAGTCTTTCTCATCTTCCATCTATTTCGCGACCCATGAAGCATAACCTCCTTCCCTAAATGTACCAATCACACGAGGACGTGTCCTTATGAGGCTGTAGAGCATTGGTGGTTCTGTGGTAGAATTCTCGCCTGCCACGCGGGAGACCCGGGTCCGATTCCCGGCCAATGCAAGAAGTTCCATATGGTGTGCCTGAGGTCAAGGTCTTCAAAAAAGCTTTGTTATGTAACTTCTGCTAATCCACATTACTGACAGCGATTGCCAGCTCAAGGGCAATAATTTCCCCTCATGAATCTTGTCGTCAATGTGCCGCCTCAAGCGATGTACCTCTCGTAAAGATGTTTTAACCCAAGATCAATAAGTCTTTCTCATCTTCCATCTATTTCGCGACCCATGAAGCATAACCTCCTTCCCTAAATCTACCAATCACACGAGGACGTGTCGTTATGAGGCTGTAGAGCATTGGTGGTTCAGTGGTAGAATTCTCGCCTGCCACGCGGGAGACCCGGGTCCGATTCCCGGCCAATGCAAGAAGTTCCTTATGGTGTGCCTGAGGTCAAGGTCTTCAAAAAAGCTTTGTTATGTAACTTCTGCTAATCCACATTACTGACAGCGATTGCCAGCTCAAGGGCAATAATTTGCCCTCATGAATCTTGTCGTCAATGTGCCGCCTCAAATGATGTGCTTCTCGTTAAAGATGTTTTAACCCAAGATCAATAAGTCTTCCTCATCTTTCATCTATTTCGCAAACCATGAAAAATAACCTCCTTCCCTGAATGTACCAATCACACGAGGACGTGTCGTTATGAGGCTGCAGAGCATTGGTGGTTCAGTGGTATAATTCTCGCCTGCCACGCGGGAGACCCGGGTCCGATTCCCGGCCAATGCAAGAAGTTCCTTATGGTGTGCCTGAGGTCAAGGTCTTCAAAAAAGCTTTGTTATGTAACTTCTGCTAATCCACATAACTGACAGCGATTGCCAGCTCAAGGGCAATAATTTGCCCTCATGAATCTTCTCGTCAATGTGCCGCCTCAAGCGATGTGCCTCTCGTAAAGATGTTTTAACCCAAGATCAATAAGTCTTTCTCATCTTCCATCTATTTCGCAACCCATGAAGCATAACCTGCCTGAATGTACCGATCACACAGTGACGTGTCGTTTGGAAGATGTGCAGCATTGGTGGTTCAGTGGTAGAATTCTCGCCTGCCACGCGGGAGACCCGGGTCCGATTCCCGGCCAATGCATGAAGTTCCTTATGGTGTGCCTGAGGTCAAGGTCTTCAAAAAAGCTTTGTTATGTAACTTCTGCTAATCCACATTACTGACAGCGATTGCCAGCTCAAGGGCAATAATTTGCCCTCATGAATCTTCTCGTCAATATGCCGCCTCAAGCGATGTGCCTCTCGTAAAGATGTTTTAACCCAAGATCAATAAGTCTTTCTCATCTTCCATCTATTTCGCGACCCATGAAGCATAACCTCCTTCCCTAAATGTACCAATCACACGAGGACGTGTCCTTATGAGGCTGTAGAGCATTGGTGGTTCAGTGGTAGAATTCTCGCCTGCCACGCGGGAGACCCGGGTCCGATTCCCGGCCAATGCAAGAAGTTCCTTATGGTGTGCCTGAGGTCAAGGTCTTCAAAAAAGCTTTCTTATGTAACTTCTGCTAATCCACATTACTGACAGCGATTGCCAGCTCAAGGGCAATAATTTGCCCTCATGAATCTTGTCGTCAATGTGCCGCCTCAAATGATGTGCTTCTCGTTAAAGATGTTTTAACCCAAGATCAATAAGTCTTCCTCATCTTTCATCTATTTCGCAAACCATGAAGCATAACCTCCTTCCCTGAATGTACCAATCACACGAGGACGTGTTGTTGTGAGGCTGTAGAGCATTGGTGGTTCAGTGGTAGAATTCTCGCCTGCCACGCGGGAGACCCGGGTCCGATTCCCGGCCAATGCAAGAAGTTCCTTATGGTGTGCCTGAGGTCAAGGTCTTCAAAAAAGCTTTGTTATGTAACTTCTGCTAATCCACATTACTGACAGCGATTGCCAGCTCAAGGGCAATAATTTGCCCTCATGAATCTTCTCGTCAATGTGCCGCCTCAAGCGATGTGCCTCTCGTAAAGATGTTTTAACCCAAGATCAATAAGTCTTTCTCATCTTCCATCTATTTCGCAACCCATGAAGCATAACCTGCCTGAATGTACCGATCACACAGTGACGTGTCGTTTGGAAGATGTGCTGCATTGGTGGTTCAGTGGTAGAATTCTCGCCTGCCACGCGGGAGACCCGGGTCCGATTCCCGGCCAATGCAAGAAGTTCCTTATGGTGTGCCTGAGGTCAAGGTCTTCAAAAAAGCTTTGTTATGTAACTTCTGCTAATCCACATTACTGACAGCGATTGCCAGCTCAAGGGCAATAATTTGCCCTCATGAATCTTCTCGTCAATGTGCCGCCTCAAGCGATGTGCCTCTCGTAAAGATGTTTTAACCCAAGATCAATAAGTCTTTCTCATCTTCCATCTATTTCGCAACCCATGAAGCATAACCTGCCTGAATGTACCGATCACACAGTGACGTGTCGTTTGGAAGATGTGCTGCATTGGTGGTTCAGTGGTAGAATTCTCGCCTGCCACGCGGGAGACCCGGGTCCGATTCCCGGCCAATGCATGAAGTTCCTTATGGTGTGCCTGAGGTCAAGGTCTTCAAAAAAGCTTTGTTATGTAACTTCTGCTAATCCACATTACTGACAGCGATTGCCAGCTCAAGGGCAATAATTTGCCCTCATGAATCTTCTCGTCAATATGCCGCCTCAAGCGATGTGCCTCTCGTAAAGATGTTTTAACCCAAGATCAATAAGTCTTTCTAATCTTCCATCTATTTCGCAACCCATGAAGCATAACCTGCCTGAATGTACCAATCGCACGAGGACGTGTCGTTATGAGGCTGTAGAGCATTGGTGGTTCAGTGGTAGAATTCTCACCTGCCACGCGGGAGACCCGGGTCCGATTCCCGGCCAATGCAAGAAGTTCCTTATGGTGTGCCTGAGCTCAAGGTCTTCAAAAAAGCTTTGTTATGTAACTTCTGCTAATCCACATTACTGACAGCGATTGCCAGCTCAAGGGCAATAATTTGCCCTCATGAATCTTCTCGTCAATGTGCCGCCTCAAGCGATGTGCCTCTCGTAAAGATGTTTTAACCCAAGATCAATAAGTCTTTCTCATCTTCCATCTATTTCGCAACCCATGAAGCATAACCTGCCTGAATGTACCGATCACACAGTGACGTGTCGTTTGGAAGATGTGCTGCATTGGTGGTTCAGTGGTAGAATTCTCGCCTGCCACGCTGGAGACCCGGGTCCGATTCCCGGCCAATGCATGAAGTTCCTTATGGTGTGCCTGAGGTCAAGGTCTTCAAAAAAGCTTTGTTATGTAACTTCTGCTAATCCACATTACTGACAGCGATTGCCAGCTCAAGGGCAATAATTTGCCCTCATGAATCTTCTCGTCAATATGCCGCCTCAAGCGATGTGCCTCTCGTAAAGATGTTTTAACCCAAGATCAATAAGTCTTTCTAATCTTCCATCTATTTCGCTACCCATGAAGCATAACCTGCCTGAATGTACCAATCACACGAGGACGTGTCGTTATGAGGCTGTAGAGCATTGGTGGTTCAGTGGTAGAATTCTCACCTGCCACGCGGGAGACCCGGGTCCGATTCCCGGCCAATGCAAGAAGTTCCTTATGGTGTGCCTGAGGTCAAGGTCTTCAAAAAAGCTTTGTTATGTAACTTCTGCTAATCCACATTATTGACAGCGTTTGCCAGCTCAAGGGCAATAATTTTCCCTCATGAATCTTGTCGTCAATGTGCCGCCTCAAGCGATGTGCCTCTCGTAAAGATGTTTTAACCCAAGATCAATAAGTCTTTCTCATCTTCCATCTATTTCGCAACCCATGAAGCATAACCTGCCTGAATGTACCGATCACACAGTGACGTGTCGTTTGGAAGATGTGCAGCATTGGTGGTTCAGTGGTAGAATTCTCGCCTGCCACGCGGGAGACCCGGGTCCGATTCCCGGCCAATGCAAGAAGTTCCTTATGGTGTGCCTGAGGTCAAGGTCTTCAAAAAAGCTTTGTTATGTAACTTCTGCTAATCCACATTACTGACAGCGATTGCCAGCTCAAGGGCAATAATTTGCCCTCATGAATCTTGTCGTCAATGTGCCGCCTCAAATGATGTGCTTCTCGTTAAAGATGTTTTAACCCAAGATCAATAAGTCTTCCTCATCTTTCATCTATTTCGCAAACCATGAAGCATAACCTCCTTCCCTGAATGTACCAATCACACAAAGGACGTGTCGTTATGAGGCTGTAGAGCATTGGTGGTTCAGTGGTAGAATTCTCACCTGCCACGCGGGAGACCCGGGTCCGATTCCCGGCCAATGCAAGAAGTTCCTTATGGTGTGCCTGAGGTCAAGGTCTTCAAAAAAGCTTTGTTATGTAACTTCTGCTAATCCACATTATTGACAGCGTTTGCCAGCTCAAGGGCAATAATTTTCCCTCATGAATCTTGTCGTCAATGTGCTGCCTCATATGATGTGCCTCTCGTAAAGATGTTTTAACCCAAGATCAATAAGTCTTCCTCATCTTCCATCTATTTCGCGACCCATGAAGCATAACCTGCCTGAATGTACCGATCACACAGTGACGTGTCGTTTGGTAGATGTAGAGTATTGGTGGTTCAGTGGTAGAATTCTCGCCTGCCACGCGGGAGACCTGGGTCCGATTCCCGGCCAATGCATGAAGTTCCTTATGGTGTGCCTGAGGTCAAGGTCTTCAAAAAAGCTTTGTTATGTAACTTCTGCTAATCCACATTACTGACAGCGATTGCCAGCTCAAGGGCAATAATTTGCCCTCATGAATCTTGTCGTCAATGTGCCGCCTCAAGCGATGTGCCTCTCGTAAAGATGTTTTAACCCAAGATCAATAAGTCTTTCTCATCTTCCATCTATTTCGCGACCCATGAAGCATAACCTCCTTCCCTAAATGTACCAATCACACGAGGACGTGTCCTTAAGAGGCTGTAGAGCATTGGTGGTTCAGTGGTAGAATTCTCGCCTGCCACGCGGGAGACCCGGGTCCGATTCCCGGCTAATGCAAGAAGTTCCTTATGGGGTGCCTGAGGTCAAGGTCTTCAAAAAAGCTTTGTTATGTAACTTCTGCTAATCCACATTACTGACAGCGATTGCCAGCTCAAGGGCAATAATTTCCCCTCATGAATCTTGTCGTCAATGTGCCGCCTCAAGCGATGTACCTCTCGTAAAGATGTTTTAACCCAAGATCAATAAGTCTTTCTCATCTTCCATCTATTTCGCGACCCATGAAGCATAACCTGCCTGAATGTACCGATCACACAGTGACGTATCGTTTGCAAGATGTAGAGCATTGGTGGTTCAGTGGTATAATTCTCGCCTGCCACGCGGGAGACCCGGGTCCGATTCCCGGCCAATGCAAGAAGTTCCTTATGGTGTGCCTGAGGTCAAGGTCTTCAAAAAAGCTTTGTTATGTAACTTCTGCTAATCCACATTACTGACAGCGATTGCCAGCTCAAGGGCAATAATTTGCCCTCATGAATCTTCTCGTCAATGTGCCGCCTCAAGCGATGTGCCTCTCGTAAAGATGTTTTAACCCAAGATCAATAAGTCTTTCTCATCTTCCATCTATTTCGCAACCCATGAAGCATAACCTGCCTGAATGTACCGATCACACAGTGACGTGTCGTTTGGAAGATGTGCAGCATTGGTGGTTCAGTGGTAGAATTCTCGCCTGCCACGCGGGAGACCCGGGTCCGATTCCCGGCCAATGCAAGAAGTTCCTTATGGTGTGCCTGAGGTCAAGGTCTTCAAAAAAGCTTTGTTATGTAACTTCTGCTAATCCACATTACTGACAGCGATTGCCAGCTCAAGGGCAATAATTTGCCCTCATGAATCTTGTCGTCAATGTGCCGCCTCAAATGATGTGCTTCTCGTTAAAGATGTTTTAACCCAAGATCAATAAGTCTTCCTCATCTTTCATCTATTTCGCAAACCATGAAGCATAACCTCCTTCCCTGAATGTACCAATCACACGAGGACGTGTCGTTATGAGGCTGTAGAGCATTGGTGGTTCAGTGGTAGAATTCTCGCCTGCCACGCGGGAGACCCGGGTCCGATTCCCGGCCAATGCAAGAAGTTCCTTATGGTGTGCCTGAGGTCAAGGTCTTCAAAAAAGCTTTGTTATGTAACTTCTGCTAATCCACATTACTGACAGCGATTGCCAGCTCAAGGGCAATAATTTGCCCTCATGAATCTTCTCGTCAATGTGCCGCCTCAAGCGATGTGCCTCTCGTAAAGATGTTTTAACCCAAGATCAATAAGTCTTTCTCATCTTCCATCTATTTCGCAACCCATGAAGCATAACCTGCCTGAATGTACCGATCACACAGTGACGTGGCGTTTGGAAGATGTGCAGCATTGGTGGTTCAGTGGTAGAATTCTCGCCTGCCACGCGGGAGACCCGGGTCCGATTCCAGGCCAATGCATGAAGTTCCTTATGGTGTGCCTGAGGTCAAGGTCTTCAAAAAAGCTTTGTTATGTAACTTCTGCTAATCCACATTACTGACAGCGATTGCCAGCTCAAGGGCAATAATTTGCCCTCATGAATCTTCTCGTCAATGTGCCGCCTCAAGCGATGTGCCTCTCGTAAAGATGTTTTAACCCAAGATCAATAAGTCTTTCTCATCTTCCATCTAATTTGCAACCCATGAAGCATAACCTGCCTGAATGTACCAATCACACGAGGACGTGTCGTTATGAGGCTGTAGAGCATTTGTGGTTCAGTGGTAGAATTCTCACCTGCCATGCGGGAGACCCGGGTCCGATTCCCGGCCAATGCAAGAAGTTCCTTATGGTGTGCCTGAGGTCAAGGTCTTCAAAAAAGCTTTGTTATGTAACTTCTGCTAATCCACATTATTGACAGCGTTTGCCAGCTCAAGGGCAATAATTTTCCCTCATGAATCTTGTCGTCAATGTGCCGCCTCATATGATGTGCCTCTCGTAAAGATGTTTTAACCCAAGATCAATAAGTCTTCCTCATCTTCCATCTATTTCGCGACCCATGAAGCATAACCTGCCTGAATGTACCGATCACACAGTGACGTGTCGTTTGGTAGATGTAGAGTATTGGTGGTTCAGTGGTAGAATTCTCGCCTGCCACGCGGGAGACCTGGGTCCGATTCCCGGCCAATGCATGAAGTTCCTTATGGTGTGCCTGAGGTCAAGGTCTTCAAAAAAGCTTTGTTATGTAACTTCTGCTAATCCACATTACTGACAGCGATTGCCAGCTCAAGGGCAATAATTTGCCCTCATGAATCTTGTCGTCAATGTGCCGCCTCAAGCGATGTGCCTCTCGTAAAGATGTTTTAACCCAAGATCAATAAGTCTTTCTCATCTTCCATCTATTTCGCGACCCATGAAGCATAACCTCCTTCCCTAAATGTACCAATCACACGAGGACGTGTCCTTACGAGGCTGTAGAGCATTGGTGGTTCAGTGGTAGAATTCTCGCCTGCCACGCGGGAGACCCGGGTCCGATTCCCGGCTAATGCAAGAAGTTCCTTATGGTGTGCCTGAGGTCAAGGTCTTCAAAAAAGCTTTGTTATGTAACTTCTGCTAATCCACATTACTGACAGCGATTGCCAGCTCAAGGGCAATAATTTCCCCTCATGAATCTTGTCGTCAATGTGCCGCCTCAAGCGATGTACCTCTCGTAAAGATGTTTTAACCCAAGATCAATAAGTCTTTCTCATCTTCCATCTATTTCGCGACCCATGAAGCATAACCTGCCTGAATGTACCGATCACACAGTGACGTATCGTTTGCAAGATGTAGAGCATTGGTGGTTCAGTGGTATAATTCTCGCCTGCCACGCGGGAGACCCGGGTCCGATTCCCGGCCAATGCAAGAAGTTCCTTATGGTGTGCCTGAGGTCAAGGTCTTCAAAAAAGCTTTGTTATGTAACTTCTGCTAATCCACATTACTGACAGCGATTGCCAGCTCAAGGGCAATAATTTGCCCTCATGAATCTTGTCGTCAATGTGCCGCCTCAAGCGATGTGCCTCTCGTAAAGATGTTTTAACCCAAGATCAATAAGTCTTTCTCATCTTCCATCTATTTCGCAACCCATGAAGCATAACCTGCCTGAATGTACCGATCACACAGTGACGTGTTGTTTGGAGGATGTGCAGCATTGGTGGTTCAGTGGTAGAATTCTCGCCTGCCACGCGGGAGACCCGGGTCCGATTCCCGGCCAATGCATGAAGTTCCTTATGGTGTGCCTGAGGTCAAGGTCTTCAAAAAAGCTTTG
Source organism: Rhinichthys osculus (assembly GCA_029959095.1). Lineage (NCBI taxonomy): Eukaryota > Metazoa > Chordata > Actinopteri > Cypriniformes > Leuciscidae > Rhinichthys > Rhinichthys osculus. The sequence goes on along the minus strand of JARWKJ010000002.1, from coordinate 2,308,946 downwards.
TTATGTAACTTCTGCTAATCCACATTACTGACAGCGATTGCCAGCTCAAGGGCAATAATTTGCCCTCATGAATCTTGTCGTCAATGTGCCGCCTCAAGCGATGTGCCTCTCGTAAAGATGTTTTAACCCAAGATCAATAAGTCTTTCTCATCTTCCATCTTTTTCGCGACCCATGAAGCATAACCTCCTTCCCTAAATGTACCAATCACACGAGGACGTGTCCTTATGAGGCTGTAGAGCATTGGTGGTTCTGTGGTAGAATTCTCGCCTGCCACGCGGGAGACCCGGGTCCGATTCCCGGCCAATGCAAGAAGTTCCATATGGTGTGCCTGAGGTCAAGGTCTTCAAAAAAGCTTTGTTATGTAACTTCTGCTAATCCACATTACTGACAGCGATTGCCAGCTCAAGGGCAATAATTTCCCCTCATGAATCTTGTCGTCAATGTGCCGCCTCAAGCGATGTACCTCTCGTAAAGATGTTTTAACCCAAGATCAATAAGTCTTTCTCATCTTCCATCTATTTCGCGACCCATGAAGCATAACCTCCTTCCCTAAATCTACCAATCACACGAGGACGTGTCGTTATGAGGCTGTAGAGCATTGGTGGTTCAGTGGTAGAATTCTCGCCTGCCACGCGGGAGACCCGGGTCCGATTCCCGGCCAATGCAAGAAGTTCCTTATGGTGTGCCTGAGGTCAAGGTCTTCAAAAAAGCTTTGTTATGTAACTTCTGCTAATCCACATTACTGACAGCGATTGCCAGCTCAAGGGCAATAATTTGCCCTCATGAATCTTGTCGTCAATGTGCCGCCTCAAATGATGTGCTTCTCGTTAAAGATGTTTTAACCCAAGATCAATAAGTCTTCCTCATCTTTCATCTATTTCGCAAACCATGAAAAATAACCTCCTTCCCTGAATGTACCAATCACACGAGGACGTGTCATTATGAGGCTGCAGAGCATTGGTGGTTCAGTGGTATAATTCTCGCCTGCCACGCGGGAGACCCGGGTCCGATTCCCGGCCAATGCAAGAAGTTCCTTATGTGGTGCCTGAGGTCAAGGTCTTCAAAAAAGCTTTGTTATGTAACTTCTGCTAATCCACATTACTGACAGCGATTGCCAGCTCAAGGGCAATAATTTGCCCTCATGAATCTTCTCGTCAATGTGCCGCCTCAAGCGATGTGCCTCTCGTAAAGATGTTTTAACCCAAGATCAATAAGTCTTTCTCATCTTCCATCTATTTCGCAACCCATGAAGCATAACCTGCCTGAATGTACCGATCACACAGTGACGTGTCGTTTGGAAGATGTGCAGCATTGGTGGTTCAGTGGTAGAATTCTCGCCTGCCACGCGGGAGACCCGGGTCCGATTCCAGGCCAATGCATGAAGTTCCTTATGGTGTGCCTGAGGTCAAGGTCTTCAAAAAAGCTTTATTATGTAACTTCTGCTAATCCACATTACTGACAGCGATTGCCAGCTCAAGGGCAATAATTTGCCCTCATGAATCTTCTCGTCAATATGCCGCCTCAAGCGATGTGCCTCTCGTAAAGATGTTTTAACCCAAGATCAATAAGTCTTTCTCATCTTCCATCTATTTCGCAACCCATGAAGCATAACCTGCCTGAATGTACCGATCACACAGTGACGTGTTGTTTGGAGGATGTGCAGCATTGGTGGTTCAGTGGTAGAATTCTCGCCTGCCACGCGGGAGACCCGGGTCCGATTCCCGGCCAATGCATGAAGTTCCTTATGGTGTGCCTGAGGTCAAGGTCTTCAAAAAAGCTTTGTTATGTAACTTCTGCTAATCCACATTACTGACAGCGATTGCCAGCTCAAGGGCAATAATTTGCCCTCATGAATCTTGTCGTCAATGTGCCGCCTCAAGCGATGTGCCTCTCGTAAAGATGTTTTAACCCAAGATCAATAAGTCTTTCTCATCTTCCATCTTTTTCGCGACCCATGAAGCATAACCTCCTTCCCTAAATGTACCAATCACACGAGGACGTGTCCTTATGAGGCTGTAGAGCATTGGTGGTTCTGTGGTAGAATTCTCGCCTGCCACGCGGGAGACCCGGGTCCGATTCCCGGCCAATGCAAGAAGTTCCATATGGTGTGCCTGAGGTCAAGGTCTTCAAAAAAGCTTTGTTATGTAACTTCTGCTAATCCACATTACTGACAGCGATTGCCAGCTCAAGGGCAATAATTTCCCCTCATGAATCTTGTCGTCAATGTGCCGCCTCAAGCGATGTACCTCTCGTAAAGATGTTTTAACCCAAGATCAATAAGTCTTTCTCATCTTCCATCTATTTCGCGACCCATGAAGCATAACCTCCTTCCCTAAATCTACCAATCACACGAGGACGTGTCGTTATGAGGCTGTAGAGCATTGGTGGTTCAGTGGTAGAATTCTCGCCTGCCACGCGGGAGACCCGGGTCCGATTCCCGGCCAATGCAAGAAGTTCCTTATGGTGTGCCTGAGGTCAAGGTCTTCAAAAAAGCTTTGTTATGTAACTTCTGCTAATCCACATTACTGACAGCGATTGCCAGCTCAAGGGCAATAATTTGCCCTCATGAATCTTGTCGTCAATGTGCCGCCTCAAATGATGTGCTTCTCGTTAAAGATGTTTTAACCCAAGATCAATAAGTCTTCCTCATCTTTCATCTATTTCGCAAACCATGAAAAATAACCTCCTTCCCTGAATGTACCAATCACACGAGGACGTGTCATTATGAGGCTGCAGAGCATTGGTGGTTCAGTGGTATAATTCTCGCCTGCCACGCGGGAGACCCGGGTCCGATTCCCGGCCAATGCAAGAAGTTCCTTATGTGGTGCCTGAGGTCAAGGTCTTCAAAAAAGCTTTGTTATGTAACTTCTGCTAATCCACATTACTGACAGCGATTGCCAGCTCAAGGGCAATAATTTGCCCTCATGAATCTTCTCGTCAATGTGCCGCCTCAAGCGATGTGCCTCTCGTAAAGATGTTTTAACCCAAGATCAATAAGTCTTTCTCATCTTCCATCTATTTCGCAACCCATGAAGCATAACCTGCCTGAATGTACCGATCACACAGTGACGTGTCGTTTGGAAGATGTGCAGCATTGGTGGTTCAGTGGTAGAATTCTCGCCTGCCACGCGGGAGACCCGGGTCCGATTCCAGGCCAATGCATGAAGTTCCTTATGGTGTGCCTGAGGTCAAGGTCTTCAAAAAAGCTTTATTATGTAACTTCTGCTAATCCACATTACTGACAGCGATTGCCAGCTCAAGGGCAATAATTTGCCCTCATGAATCTTCTCGTCAATATGCCGCCTCAAGCGATGTGCCTCTCGTAAAGATGTTTTAACCCAAGATCAATAAGTCTTTCTCATCTTCCATCTATTTCGCGACCCATGAAGCATAACCTCCTTCCCTAAATGTACCAATCACACGAGGACGTGTCCTTATGAGGCTGTAGAGCATTGGTGGTTCAGTGGTAGAATTCTCGACTGCCACGCGGGAGACCCGGGTCCGATTCCCGGCCAATGCAAGAAGTTCCTTATGGTGTGCCTGAGGTCAAGGTCTTCAAAAAAGCTTTCTTATGTAACTTCTGCTAATCCACATTACTGACAGCGATTGCCAGCTCAAGGGCAATAATTTGCCCTCATGAATCTTGTCGTCAATGTGCCGCCTCAAATGATGTGCTTCTTGTTTATAGATGTTTTAACCCAAGATCAATAAGTCTTCCTCATCTTTCATCTATTTCGCAAACCATGAAGCATAACCTCCTTCCCTGAATGTACCAATCACACGAGGACGTGTTGTTGTGAGGCTGTAGAGCATTGGTGGTTCAGTGGTAGAATTCTCGCCTGCCACGCGGGAGACCCGGGTCCGATTCCCGGCCAATGCAAGAAGTTCCTTATGGTGTGCCTGAGGTCAAGGTCTTCAAAAAAGCTTTGTTATGTAACTTCTGCTAATCCACATTACTGACAGCGATTGCCAGCTCAAGGGCAATAATTTGCCCTCATGAATCTTCTCGTCAATGTGCCGCCTCAAGCGATGTGCCTCTCGTAAAGATGTTTTAACCCAAGATCAATAAGTCTTTCTCATCTTCCATCTATTTCGCAACCCATGAAGCATAACCTGCCTGAATGTACCGATCACACAGTGACGTGTCGTTTGGAAGATGTGCTGCATTGGTGGTTCAGTGGTAGAATTCTCGCCTGCCACGCGGGAGACCCGGGTCCGATTCCCGGCCAATGCATGAAGTTCCTTATGGTGTGCCTGAGGTCAAGGTCTTCAAAAAAGCTTTGTTATGTAACTTCTGCTAATCCACATTACTGACAGCGATTGCCAGCTCAAGGGCAATAATTTGCCCTCATGAATCTTCTCGTCAATATGCCGCCTCAAGCGATGTGCCTCTCATAAAGATGTTTTAACCCAAGATCAATAAGTCTTTCTAATCTTCCATCTATTTCGCAACCCATGAAGCATAACCTGCCTGAATGTACCAATCACACAGTGACGTGTCGTTTGGAAGATGTGCTGCATTGGTGGTTCAGTGGTAGAATTCTCGCCTGCCACGCGGGAGACCCGGGTCCGATTCCCGGCCAATGCATGAAGTTCCTTATGGTGTGCCTGAGGTCAAGGTCTTCAAAAAAGCTTTGTTATGTAACTTCTGCTAATCCACATTACTGACAGCGATTGCCAGCTCAAGGGCAATAATTTGCCCTCATGAATCTTCTCGTCAATATGCCGCCTCAAGCGATGTGCCTCTCATAAAGATGTTTTAACCCAAGATCAATAAGTCTTTCTCATCTTCCATCTATTTCGCGACCCATGAAGCATAACCTCCTTCCCTAAATGTACCAATCACACGAGGACGTGTCGTTATGAGGCTGTAGAGCATTGGTGGTTCAGTGGTAGAATTCTCACCTGCCACGCGGGAGACCCGGGTCCAATTCCCGGCCAATGCAAGAAGTTCCTTATGGTGTGCCTGAGGTCAAGGTCTTCAAAAAAGCTTTGTTATGTAACTTCTGCTAATCCACATTATTGACAGCGTTTGCCAGCTCAAGGGCAATAATTTTCCCTCATGAATCTTGTCGTCAATGTGCCGCCTCAAGCGATGTGCCTCTCGTAAAGATGTTTTAACCCAAGATCAATAAGTCTTTCTCATCTTCCATCTATTTCGCAACCCATGAAGCATAACCTGCCTGAATGTACCGATCACACAGTGACGTGTCGTTTGGAAGATGTGCAGCATTGGTGGTTCAGTGGTAGAATTCTCGCCTGCCACGCGGGAGACCCGGGTCCGATTCCCGGCCAATGCAAGAAGTTCCTTATGGTGTGCCTGAGGTCAAGGTCTTCAAAAAAGCTTTGTTATGTAACTTCTGCTAATCCACATTACTGACAGCGATTGCCAGCTCAAGGGCAATAATTTGCCCTCATGAATCTTGTCGTCAATGTGCCGCCTCAAATGATGTGCTTCTCGTTAAAGATGTTTTAACCCAAGATCAATAAGTCTTCCTCATCTTTCATCTATTTCGCAAACCATGAAGCATAACCTCCTTCCCTGAATGTACCAATCACACGAGGACGTGTCGTTATGAGGCTGTAGAGCATTGGTGGTTCAGTGGTAGAATTCTCGCCTGCCACGCGGGAGACCCGGGTCCGATTCCCGGCCAATGCAAGAAGTTCCTTATGGTGTGCCTGAGGTCAAGGTCTTCAAAAAAGCTTTGTTATGTAACTTCTGCTAATCCACATTACTGACAGCGATTGCCAGCTCAAGGGCAATAATTTGCCCTCATGAATCTTCTCGTCAATGTGCCGCCTCAAGCGATGTGCCTCTCGTAAAGATGTTTTAACCCAAGATCAATAAGTCTTTCTCATCTTCCATCTATTTCGCAACCCATGAAGCATAACCTGCCTGAATGTACCGATCACACAGTGACGTGGCGTTTGGAAGATGTGCAGCATTGGTGGTTCAGTGGTAGAATTCTCGCCTGCCACGCGGGAGACCCGGGTCCGATTCCAGGCCAATGCATGAAGTTCCTTATGGTGTGCCTGAGGTCAAGGTCTTCAAAAAAGCTTTGTTATGTAACTTCTGCTAATCCACATTACTGACAGCGATTGCCAGCTCAAGGGCAATAATTTGCCCTCATGAATCTTCTCGTCAATGTGCCGCCTCAAGCGATGTGCCTCTCGTAAAGATGTTTTAACCCAAGATCAATAAGTCTTTCTCATCTTCCATCTATTTTGCAACCCATGAAGCATAACCTGCCTGAATGTACCAATCACACGAGGACGTGTCGTTATGAGGCTGTAGAGCATTTGTGGATCAGTGGTAGAATTCTCACCTGCCACGCGGGAGACCCGGGTCCGATTCCCGGCCAATGCAAGAAGTTCCTTATGGTGTGCCTGAGGTCAAGGTCTTCAAAAAAGCTTTGTTATGTAACTTCTGCTAATCCACATTATTGACAGCGTTTGCCAGCTCAAGGGCAATAATTTTCCCTCATGAATCTTGTCGTCAATGTGCCGCCTCAAGCGATGTGCCTCTCGTAAAGATGTTTTAACCCAAGATCAATAAGTTTTTCTCATCTTCCATCTATTTCGCGACCCATGAAGCATAACCTCCTTCCCTAAATCTACCAATCACACGAGGACGTGTCGTTATGAGGCTGTAGAGCATTGGTGGTTCAGTGGTAGAATTCTCGCCTGCCACGCGGGAGACCCGGGTCCGATTCCCGGCCAATGCAAGAAGTTCCTTATGGTGTGCCTGAGGTCAAGGTCTTCAAAAAAGCTTTGTTATGTAACTTCTGCTAATCCACATTACTGACAGCGATTGCCAGCTCAAGGGCAATAATTTGCCCTCATGAATCTTCTCGTCAATATGCCGCCTCAAGCGATGTGCCTCTCGTAAAGATGTTTTAACCCAAGATCAATAAGTCTTTCTCATCTTCCATCTATTTCGCGACCCATGAAGCATAACCTCCTTCCCTAAATGTACCAATCACACGAGGACGTGTCCTTATGAGGCTGTAGAGCATTGGTGGTTCAGTGGTAGAATTCTCGCCTGCCACGCGGGAGACCCGGGTCCGATTCCCGGCCAATGCAAGAAGTTCCTTATGGTGTGCCTGAGGTCAAGGTCTTCAAAAAAGCTTTCTTATGTAACTTCTGCTAATCCACATTACTGACAGCGATTGCCAGCTCAAGGGCAATAATTTGCCCTCATGAATCTTGTCGTCAATGTGCCGCCTCAAATGATGTGCTTCTCGTTAAAGATGTTTTAACCCAAGATCAATAAGTCTTCCTCATCTTTCATCTATTTCGCAAACCATGAAGCATAACCTCCTTCCCTGAATGTACCAATCACACGAGGACGTGTTGTTGTGAGGCTGTAGAGCATTGGTGGTTCAGTGGTAGAATTCTCGCCTGCCACGCGGGAGACCCGGGTCCGATTCCCGGCCAATGCAAGAAGTTCCTTATGGTGTGCCTGAGGTCAAGGTCTTCAAAAAAGCTTTGTTATGTAACTTCTGCTAATCCACATTACTGACAGCGATTGCCAGCTCAAGGGCAATAATTTGCCCTCATGAATCTTCTCGTCAATGTGCCGCCTCAAGCGATGTGCCTCTCGTAAAGATGTTTTAACCCAAGATCAATAAGTCTTTCTCATCTTCCATCTATTTCGCAACCCATGAAGCATAACCTGCCTGAATGTACCGATCACACAGTGACGTGTCGTTTGGAAGATGTGCTGCATTGGTGGTTCAGTGGTAGAATTCTCGCCTGCCACGCGGGAGACCCGGGTCCGATTCCCGGCCAATGCATGAAGTTCCTTATGGTGTGCCTGAGGTCAAGGTCTTCAAAAAAGCTTTGTTATGTAACTTCTGCTAATCCACATTACTGACAGCGATTGCCAGCTCAAGGGCAATAATTTGCCCTCATGAATCTTCTCGTCAATATGCCGCCTCAAGCGATGTGCCTCTCGTAAAGATGTTTTAACCCAAGATCAATAAGTCTTTCTAATCTTCCATCTATTTCGCAACCCATGAAGCATAACCTGCCTGAATGTACCAATCACACGAGGACGTGTCGTTATGAGGCTGTAGAGCATTGGTGGTTCAGTGGTAGAATTCTCACCTGCCACGCGGGAGACCCGGGTCCGATTCCCGGCCAATGCAAGAAGTTCCTTATGGTGTGCCTGAGGTCAAGGTCTTCAAAAAAGCTTTGTTATGTAACTTCTGCTAATCCACATTATTGACATCGTTTGCCAGCTCAAGGGCAATAATTTTCCCTCATGAATCTTGTCGTCAATGTGCCGCCTCAAGCGATGTGCCTCTCGTAAAGATGTTTTAACCCAAGATCAATAAGTCTTTCTCATCTTCCATCTATTTCGCAACCCATGAAGCATAACCTGCCTGAATGTACCGATCACACAGTGACGTGTCGTTTGGAAGATGTGCAGCATTGGTGGTTCAGTGGTAGAATTCTCGCCTGCCACGCGGGAGACCCGGGTCCGATTCCCGGCCAATGCAAGAAGTTCCTTATGGTGTGCCTGAGGTCAAGGTCTTCAAAAAAGCTTTGTTATGTAACTTCTGCTAATCCACATTACTGACAGCGATTGCCAGCTCAAGGGCAATAATTTGCCCTCATGAATCTTGTCGTCAATGTGCCGCCTCAAATGATGTGCTTCTCGTTAAAGATGTTTTAACCCAAGATCAATAAGTCTTCCTCATCTTTCATCTATTTCGCAAACCATGAAGCATAACCTCCTTCCCTGAATGTACCAATCACACGAGGACGTGTCGTTATGAGGCTGTAGAGCATTGGTGGTTCAGTGGTAGAATTCTCGCCTGCCACGCGGGAGACCCGGGTCCGATTCCCGGCCAATGCAAGAAGTTCCTTATGGTGTGCCTGAGGTCAAGGTCTTCAAAAAAGCTTTGTTATGTAACTTCTGCTAATCCACATTACTGACAGCGATTGCCAGCTCAAGGGCAATAATTTGCCCTCATGAATCTTCTCGTCAATGTGCCGCCTCAAGCGATGTGCCTCTCGTAAAGATGTTTTAACCCAAGATCAATAAGTCTTTCTCATCTTCCATCTATTTCGCAACCCATGAAGCATAACCTGCCTGAATGTACCGATCACACAGTGACGTGGCGTTTGGAAGATGTGCAGCATTGGTGGTTCAGTGGTAGAATTCTCGCCTGCCACGCGGGAGACCCGGGTCCGATTCCAGGCCAATGCATGAAGTTCCTTATGGTGTGCCTGAGGTCAAGGTCTTCAAAAAAGCTTTGTTATGTAACTTCTGCTAATCCACATTACTGACAGCGATTGCCAGCTCAAGGGCAATAATTTGCCCTCATGAATCTTCTCGTCAATGTGCCGCCTCAAGCGATGTGCCTCTCGTAAAGATGTTTTAACCCAAGATCAATAAGTCTTTCTCATCTTCCATCTATTTTGCAACCCATGAAGCATAACCTGCCTGAATGTACCAATCACACGAGGACGTGTCGTTATGAGGCTGTAGAGCATTTGTGGATCAGTGGTAGAATTCTCACCTGCCACGCGGGAGACCCGGGTCCGATTCCCGGCCAATGCAAGAAGTTCCTTATGGTGTGCCTGAGGTCAAGGTCTTCAAAAAAGCTTTGTTATGTAACTTCTGCTAATCCACATTATTGACAGCGTTTGCCAGCTCAAGGGCAATAATTTTCCCTCATGAATCTTGTCGTCAATGTGCCGCCTCAAGCGATGTGCCTCTCGTAAAGATGTTTTAACCCAAGATCAATAAGTTTTTCTCATCTTCCATCTATTTCGCGACCCATGAAGCATAACCTCCTTCCCTAAATCTACCAATCACACGAGGACGTGTCGTTATGAGGCTGTAGAGCATTGGTGGTTCAGTGGTAGAATTCTCGCCTGCCACGCGGGAGACCCGGGTCCGATTCCCGGCCAATGCAAGAAGTTCCTTATGGTGTGCCTGAGGTCAAGGTCTTCAAAAAAGCTTTGTTATGTAACTTCTGCTAATCCACATTACTGACAGCGATTGCCAGCTCAAGGGCAATAATTTGCCCTCATGAATCTTGTCGTCAATGTGCCGCCTCAAGCGATGTGCCTCTCGTAAAGATGTTTTAACCCAAGATCAATAAGTCTTTCTCATCTTCCATCTATTTTGCAACCCATGAAGCATAACCTGCCTGAATGTACCAATCACACGAGGACGTGTCGTTATGAGGCTGTAGAGCATTTGTGGTTCACTGGTAGAATTCTCACCTGCCACGCGGGAGACCCGGGTCCGATTCCCGGCCAATGCAAGAAGTTCCTTATGGTGTGCCTGAGGTCAAGGTCTTCAAAAAAGCTTTGTTATGTAACTTCTGCTAATCCACATTATTGACAGCGTTTGCCAGCTCAAGGGCAATAATTTTCTCTCATGAATCTTGTCGTCAATGTGCCGCCTCAAGCGATGTCCCTCTCGTAAAGATGTTTTAACCCAAGATCAATAAGTCTTTCTCATCTTCCATCTATTTCGCGACCCATGAAGCATAACCTCCTTCCCTAAATGTACCAATCACACGAGGACGTGTCCTTATGAGGCTGTAGAGCATTGGTGGTTCAGTGGTAGAATTCTCGCCTGCCACGCGGGAGACCCGGGTCCGATTCCCGGCCAATGCATGAAGTTCCTTATGGTGTGCCTGAGGTCAAGGTCTTCAAAAAAGCTTTGTTATGTAACTTCTGCTAATCCACATTACTGACAGCGATTGCCAGCTCAAGGGCAATAATTTGCCCTCATGAATCTTCTCGTCAATGTGCCGCCTCAAGCGATGTGCCTCTCGTAAAGATGTTTTAACCCAAGATCAATAAGTCTTTCTCATCTTCCATCTATTTCGCAACCCATGAAGCATAACCTGCCTGAATGTACCGATCACACAGTGACGTGGCGTTTGGAAGATGTGCAGCATTGGTGGTTCAGTGGTAGAATTCTCGCCTGCCACGCGGGAGACCCGGGTCCGATTCCAGGCCAATGCATGAAGTTCCTTATGGTGTGCCTGAGGTCAAGGTCTTCAAAAAAGCTTTGTTATGTAACTTCTGCTAATCCACATTACTGACAGCGATTGCCAGCTCAAGGGCAATAATTTGCCCTCATGAATCTTGTCGTCAATGTGCCGCCTCAAATGATGTGCTTCTCGTTAAAGATGTTTTAACCCAAGATCAATAAGTCTTCCTCATCTTTCATCTATTTCGCAAACCATGAAGCATAACCTCCTTCCCTGAATGTACCAATCACACGAGGACGTGTCGTTATGAGGCTGCAGAGCATTGGTGGTTCAGTGGTATAATTCTCGCCTGCCACGCGGGAGACCCGGGTCCGATTCCCGGCCAATGCAAGAAGTTCCTTATGGTGTGCCTGAGGTCAAGGTCTTCAAAAAAGCTTTGTTATGTAACTTCTGCTAATCCACATTACTGACAGCGATTGCCAGCTCAAGGGCAATAATTTGCCCTCATGAATCTTGTCGTCAATGTGCCGCCTCAAGCGATGTGCCTCTCGTAAAGATGTTTTAACCCAAGATCAATAAGTCTTTCTCATCTTCCATCTATTTCGCGACCCATGAAGCATAACCTGCCTGAATGTACCGATCACACAGTGACGTATCGTTTGCAAGATGTAGAGCATTGGTGGTTCAGTGGTAGAATTCTCGCCTGCCACGCGGGAGACCCGGGTCCGATTCCCGGCCAATGCAAGAAGTTCCTTATGGTGTGCCTGAGGTCAAGGTCTTCAAAAAAGCTTTGTTATGTAACTTCTGCTAATCCACATTACTGACAGCGATTGCCAGCTCAAGGGCAATAATTTGCCCTCATGAATCTTGTCGTCAATGTGCCGCCTCAAGCGATGTGCCTCTCGTAAAGATGTTTTAACCCAAGATCAATAAGTCTTTCTCATCTTCCATCTATTTCGCAACCCATGAAGCATAACCTCCTTCCCTGAATGTACCGATCACACAGTGACGTGTTGTTTGGAGGAAGAGCAGCATTGGTGGTTCAGTGGTAGAATTCTCGCCTGCCACGCGGGAGACCCGGGTCCGATTCCCGGCCAATGCATGAAGTTCCTTATGGTGTGCCTGAGGTCAAGGTCTTCAAAAAAGCTTTGTTATGTAACTTCTGCTAATCCACATTACTGACAGCGATTGCCAGCTCAAGGGCAATAATTTGCCCTCATGAATCTTCTCGTCAATGTGCCGCCTCAAGCGATGTGCCTCTCGTAAAGATGTTTTAACCCAAGATCAATAAGTCTTTCTCATCTTCCATCTATTTCGCAACCCATGAAGCATAACCTGCCTGAATGTACCGATCACACAGTGACGTGGCGTTTGGAAGATGTGCAGCATTGGTGGTTCAGTGGTAGAATTCTCGCCTGCCACGCGGGAGACCCGGGTCCGATTCCAGGCCAATGCATGAAGTTCCTTATGGTGTGCCTGAGGTCAAGGTCTTCAAAAAAGCTTTGTTATGTAACTTCTGCTAATCCACATTACTGACAGCGATTGCCAGCTCAAGGGCAATAATTTGCCCTCATGAATCTTCTCGTCAATGTGCCGCCTCAAGCGATGTGCCTCTCGTAAAGATGTTTTAACCCAAGATCAATAAGTCTTTCTCATCTTCCATCTATTTTGCAACCCATGAAGCATAACCTGCCTGAATGTACCAATCACACGAGGACGTGTCGTTATGAGGCTGTAGAGCATTTGTGGATCAGTGGTAGAATTCTCACCTGCCACGCGGGAGACCGGGGTCCGATTCCCGGCCAATGCAAGAAGTTCCTTATGGTGTGCCTGAGGTCAAGGTCTTCAAAAAAGCTTTGTTATGTAACTTCTGCTAATCCACATTATTGACAGCGTTTGCCAGCTCAAGGGCAATAATTTTCCCTCATGAATCTTGTCGTCAATGTGCCGCCTCAAGCGATGTGCCTCTCGTAAAGATGTTTTAACCCAAGATCAATAAGTTTTTCTCATCTTCCATCTATTTCGCGACCCATGAAGCATAACCTCCTTCCCTAAATCTACCAATCACACGAGGACGTGTCGTTATGAGGCTGTAGAGCATTGGTGGTTCAGTGGTAGAATTCTCGCCTGCCACGCGGGAGACCCGGGTCCGATTCCCGGCCAATGCAAGAAGTTCCTTATGGTGTGCCTGAGGTCAAGGTCTTCAAAAAAGCTTTGTTATGTAACTTCTGCTAATCCACATTACTGACAGCGATTGCCAGCTCAAGGGCAATAATTTGCCCTCATGAATCTTCTCGTCAATATGCCGCCTCAAGCGATGTGCCTCTCGTAAAGATGTTTTAACCCAAGATCAATAAGTCTTTCTCATCTTCCATCTATTTCGCGACCCATGAAGCATAACCTCCTTCCCTAAATGTACCAATCACACAAGGACGTGTCCTTATGAGGCTGTAGAGCATTGGTGGTTCAGTGGTAGAATTCTCGCCTGCCACGCGGGAGACCCGGGTCCGATTCCCGGCCAATGCAAGAAGTTCCTTATGGTGTGCCTGAGGTCAAGGTCTTCAAAAAAGCTTTCTTATGTAACTTCTGCTAATCCACATTACTGACAGCGATTGCCAGCTCAAGGGCAATAATTTGCCCTCATGAATCTTGTCGTCAATGTGCCGCCTCAAATGATGTGCTTCTCGTTAAAGATGTTTTAACCCAAGATCAATAAGTCTTCCTCATCTTTCATCTATTTCGCAAACCATGAAGCATAACCTGCCTGAATGTACCGATCACACAGTGACGTGTCGTTTGGAAGATGTGCTGCATTGGTGGTTCAGTGGTAGAATTCTCGCCTGCCACGCGGGAGACCCGGGTCCGATTCCCGGCCAATGCATGAAGTTCCTTATGGTGTGCCTGAGGTCAAGGTCTTCAAAAAAGCTTTGTTATGTAACTTCTGCTAATCCACATTACTGACAGCGATTGCCAGCTCAAGGGCAATAATTTGCCCTCATGAATCTTCTCGTCAATATGCCGCCTCAAGCGATGTGCCTCTCGTAAAGATGTTTTAACCCAAGATCAATAAGTCTTTCTAATCTTCCATCTATTTCGCAACCCATGAAGCATAACCTGCCTGAATGTACCAATCACACGAGGACGTGTCGTTATGAGGCTGTAGAGCATTGGTGGTTCAGTGGTAGAATTCTCACCTGCCACGCGGGAGACCCGGGTCCGATTCCCGGCCAATGCAAGAAGTTCCTTATGGTGTGCCTGAGGTCAAGGTCTTCAAAAAAGCTTTGTTATGTAACTTCTGCTAATCCACATTATTGACATCGTTTGCCAGCTCAAGGGCAATAATTTTCCCTCATGAATCTTGTCGTCAATGTGCCGCCTCAAGCGATGTGCCTCTCGTAAAGATGTTTTAACCCAAGATCAATAAGTCTTTCTCATCTTCCATCTATTTTGCAACCCATGAAGCATAACCTGCCTGAATGTACCAATCACACGAGGACGTGTCGTTATGAGGCTGTAGAGCATTTGTGGTTCACTGGTAGAATTCTCACCTGCCACGCGGGAGACCCGGGTCCGATTCCCGGCCAATGCAAGAAGTTCCTTATGGTGTGCCTGAGGTCAAGGTCTTCAAAAAAGCTTTGTTATGTAACTTCTGCTAATCCACATTATTGACAGCGTTTGCCAGCTCAAGGGCAATAATTTTCTCTCATGAATCTTGTCGTCAATGTGCCGCCTCAAGCGATGTCCCTCTCGTAAAGATGTTTTAACCCAAGATCAATAAGTCTTTCTCATCTTCCATCTATTTCGCGACCCATGAAGCATAACCTCCTTCCCTAAATGTACCAATCACACGAGGACGTGTCCTTATGAGGCTGTAGAGCATTGGTGGTTCAGTGGTAGAATTCTCGCCTGCCACGCGGGAGACCCGGGTCCGATTCCCGGCCAATGCAAGAAGTTCCTTATGGTGTGCCTGAGGTCAAGGTCTTCAAAAAAGCTTTGTTATGTAACTTCTGCTAATCCACATTACTGACAGCGATTGCCAGCTCAAGGGCAATAATTTGCCCTCATGAATCTTGTCGTCAATGTGCCGCCTCAAATGATGTGCTTCTCGTTAAAGATGTTTTAACCCAAGATCAATAAGTCTTCCTCATCTTTCATCTATTTCGCAAACCATGAAGCATAACCTCCTTCCCTGAATGTACCAATCACACGAGGACGTGTCGTTATGAGGCTGCAGAGCATTGGTGGTTCAGTGGTATAATTCTCGCCTGCCACGCGGGAGACCCGGGTCCGATTCCCGGCCAATGCAAGAAGTTCCTTATGGTGTGCCTGAGGTCAAGGTCTTCAAAAAAGCTTTGTTATGTAACTTCTGCTAATCCACATTACTGACAGCGATTGCCAGCTCAAGGGCAATAATTTGCCCTCATGAATCTTGTCGTCAATGTGCCGCCTCAAGCGATGTGCCTCTCGTAAAGATGTTTTAACCCAAGATCAATAAGTCTTTCTCATCTTCCATCTATTTCGCGACCCATGAAGCATAACCTGCCTGAATGTACCGATCACACAGTGACGTATCGTTTGCAAGATGTAGAGCATTGGTGGTTCAGTGGTAGAATTCTCGCCTGCCACGCGGGAGACCCGGGTCCGATTCCCGGCCAATGCAAGAAGTTCCTTATGGTGTGCCTGAGGTCAAGGTCTTCAAAAAAGCTTTGTTATGTAACTTCTGCTAATCCACATTACTGACAGCGATTGCCAGCTCAAGGGCAATAATTTGCCCTCATGAATCTTGTCGTCAATGTGCCGCCTCAAGCGATGTGCCTCTCGTAAAGATGTTTTAACCCAAGATCAATAAGTCTTTCTCATCTTCCATCTATTTCGCAACCCATGAAGCATAACCTCCTTCCCTGAATGTACCGATCACACAGTGACGTGTTGTTTGGAGGATGTGCAGCATTGGTGGTTCAGTGGTAGAATTCTCGCCTGCCACGCGGGAGACCCGGGTCCGATTCCCGGCCAATGCATGAAGTTCCTTATGGTGTGCCTGAGGTCAAGGTCTTCAAAAAAGCTTTGTTATGTAACTTCTGCTAATCCACATTACTGACAGCGATTGCCAGCTCAAGGGCAATAATTTGCCCTCATGAATCTTCTCGTCAATGTGCCGCCTCAAGCGATGTGCCTCTCGTAAAGATGTTTTAACCCAAGATCAATAAGTCTTTCTCATCTTCCATCTATTTCGCAACCCATGAAGCATAACCTGCCTGAATGTACCGATCACACAGTGACGTGGCGTTTGGAAGATGTGCAGCATTGGTGGTTCAGTGGTAGAATTGTCGCCTGCCACGCGGGAGACCCGGGTCCGATTCCAGGCCAATGCATGAAGTTCCTTATGGTGTGCCTGAGGTCAAGGTCTTCAAAAAAGCTTTGTTATGTAACTTCTGCTAATCCACATTACTGACAGCGATTGCCAGCTCAAGGGCAATAATTTGCCCTCATGAATCTTGTCGTCAATGTGCCGCCTCAAATGATGTGCTTCTCGTTAAAGATGTTTTAACCCAAGATCAATAAGTCTTCCTCATCTTTCATCTATTTCGCAAACCATGAAGCATAACCTCCTTCCCTGAATGTACCAATCACACGAGGACGTGTCGTTATGAGGCTGCAGAGCATTGGTGGTTCAGTGGTATAATTCTCGCCTGCCACGCGGGAGACCCGGGTCCGATTCCCGGCCAATGCAAGAAGTTCCTTATGGTGTGCCTGAGGTCAAGGTCTTCAAAAAAGCTTTGTTATGTAACTTCTGCTAATCCACATTACTGAGAGCGATTGCCAGCTCAAGGGCAATAATTTGCCCTCATGAATCTTGTCGTCAATGTGCCGCCTCAAGCGATGTGCCTCTCGTAAAGATGTTTTAACCCAAGATCAATAAGTCTTTCTCATCTTCCATCTATTTCGCGACCCATGAAGCATAACCTGCCTGAATGTACCGATCACACAGTGACGTATCGTTTGCAAGATGTAGAGCATTGGTGGTTCAGTGGTAGAATTCTCGCCTGCCACGCGGGAGACCCGGGTCCGATTCCCGGCCAATGCAAGAAGTTCCTTATGGTGTGCCTGAGGTCAAGGTCTTCAAAAAAGCTTTGTTATGTAACTTCTGCTAATCCACATTACTGACAGCGATTGCCAGCTCAAGGGCAATAATTTGCCCTCATGAATCTTGTCGTCAATGTGCCGCCTCAAGCGATGTGCCTCTCGTAAAGATGTTTTAACCCAAGATCAATAAGTCTTTCTCATCTTCCATCTATTTCGCAACCCATGAAGCATAACCTCCTTCCCTGAATGTACCGATCACACAGTGACGTGTTGTTTGGAGGATGTGCAGCATTGGTGGTTCAGTGGTAGAATTCTCGCCTGCCACGCGGGAGACCCGGGTCCGATTCCCGGCCAATGCATGAAGTTCCTTATGGTGTGCCTGAGGTCAAGGTCTTCAAAAAAGCTTTGTTATGTAACTTCTGCTAATCCACATTACTGACAGCGATTGCCAGCTCAAGGGCAATAATTTGCCCTCATGAATCTTCTCGTCAATGTGCCGCCTCAAGCGATGTGCCTCTCGTAAAGATGTTTTAACCCAAGATCAATAAGTCTTTCTCATCTTCCATCTATTTCGCAACCCATGAAGCATAACCTGCCTGAATGTACCGATCACACAGTGACGTGGCGTTTGGAAGATGTGCAGCATTGGTGGTTCAGTGGTAGAATTCTCGCCTGCCACGCGGGAGACCCGGGTCCGATTCCAGGCCAATGCATGAAGTTCCTTATGGTGTGCCTGAGGTCAAGGTCTTCAAAAAAGCTTTGTTATGTAACTTCTGCTAATCCACATTACTGACAGCGATTGCCAGCTCAAGGGCAATAATTTGCCCTCATGAATCTTCTCGTCAATGTGCCGCCTCAAGCGATGTGCCTCTCGTAAAGATGTTTTAACCCAAGATCAATAAGTCTTTCTCATCTTCCATCTATTTTGCAACCCATGAAGCATAACCTGCCTGAATGTACCAATCACACGAGGACGTGTCGTTATGAGGCTGTAGAGCATTTGTGGATCAGTGGTAGAATTCTCACCTGCCACGCGGGAGACCCGGGTCCGATTCCCGGCCAATGCAAGAAGTTCCTTATGGTGTGCCTGAGGTCAAGGTCTTCAAAAAAGCTTTGTTATGTAACTTCTGCTAATCCACATTATTGACAGCGTTTGCCAGCTCAAGGGCAATAATTTTCCCTCATGAATCTTGTCGTCAATGTGCCGCCTCAAGCGATGTGCCTCTCGTAAAGATGTTTTAACCCAAGATCAATAAGTTTTTCTCATCTTCCATCTATTTCGCGACCCATGAAGCATAACCTCCTTCCCTAAATCTACCAATCACACGAGGACGTGTCGTTATGAGGCTGTAGAGCATTGGTGGTTCAGTGGTAGAATTCTCGCCTGCCACGCGGGAGACCCGGGTCCGATTCCCGGCCAATGCAAGAAGTTCCTTATGGTGTGCCTGAGGTCAAGGTCTTCAAAAAAGCTTTGTTATGTAACTTCTGCTAATCCACATTACTGACAGCGATTGCCAGCTCAAGGGCAATAATTTGCCCTCATGAATCTTGTCGTCAATGTGCCGCCTCAAGCGATGTCCCTCTCGTAAAGATGTTTTAACCCAAGATCAATAAGTCTTTCTCATCTTCCATCTATTTCGCGACCCATGAAGCATAACCTCCTTCCCTAAATGTACCAATCACACGAGGACGTGTCCTTATGAGGCTGTAGAGCATTGGTGGTTCAGTGGTAGAATTCTCGCCTGCCACGCGGGAGACCCGGGTCCGATTCCCGGCCAATGCAAGAAGTTCCTTATGGTGTGCCTGAGGTCAAGGTCTTCAAAAAAGCTTTGTTATGTAACTTCTGCTAATCCACATTACTGACAGCGATTGCCAGCTCAAGGGCAATAATTTGCCCTCATGAATCTTGTCGTCAATGTGCCGCCTCAAATGATGTGCTTCTCGTTAAAGATGTTTTAACCCAAGATCAATAAGTCTTCCTCATCTTTCATCTATTTCGCAAACCATGAAGCATAACCTCCTTCCCTGAATGTACCAATCACACGAGGACGTGTCGTTATGAGGCTGCAGAGCATTGGTGGTTCAGTGGTATAATTCTCGCCTGCCACGCGGGAGACCCGGGTCCGATTCCCGGCCAATGCAAGAAGTTCCTTATGGTGTGCCTGAGGTCAAGGTCTTCAAAAAAGCTTTGTTATGTAACTTCTGCTAATCCACATTACTGACAGCGATTGCCAGCTCAAGGGCAATAATTTGCCCTCATGAATCTTCTCGTCAATGTGCCGCCTCAAGCGATGTGCCTCTCGTAAAGATGTTTTAACCCAAGATCAATAAGTCTTTCTCATCTTCCATCTATTTCGCGACCCATGAAGCATAACCTGCCTGAATGTACCGATCACACAGTGACGTATCGTTTGCAAGATGTAGAGCATTGGTGGTTCAGTGGTATAATTCTCGCCTGCCACGCGGGAGACCCGGGTCCGATTCCCGGCCAATGCAAGAAGTTCCTTATGGTGTGCCTGAGGTCAAGGTCTTCAAAAAAGCTTTGTTATGTAACTTCTGCTAATCCACATTACTGACAGCGATTGCCAGCTCAAGGGCAATAATTTGCCCTCATGAATCTTCTCGTCAATGTGCCGCCTCAAGCGATGTGCCTCTCGTAAAGATGTTTTAACCCAAGATCAATAAGTCTTTCTCATCTTCCATCTATTTCGCAACCCATGAAGCATAACCTGCCTGAATGTACCGATCACACAGTGACGTGTCGTTTGGAAGATGTGCAGCATTGGTGGTTCAGTGGTAGAATTCTCGCCTGCCACGCGGGAGACCCGGGTCCGATTCCCGGCCAATGCAAGAAGTTCCTTATGGTGTGCCTGAGGTCAAGGTCTTCAAAAAAGCTTTGTTATGTAACTTCTGCTAATCCATATTACTGACAGCGATTGCCAGCTCAAGGGCAATAATTTGCCCTCATGAATCTTGTCGTCAATGTGCCGCCTCAAATGATGTGCTTCTCGTTAAAGATGTTTTAACCCAAGATCAATAAGTCTTCCTCATCTTTCATCTATTTCGCAAACCATGAAGCATAACCTCCTTCCCTGAATGTACCAATCACACGAGGACGTGTCGTTATGAGGCTGTAGAGCATTGGTGGTTCAGTGGTAGAATTCTCGCCTGCCACGCGGGAGACCCGGGTCCGATTCCCGGCCAATGCAAGAAGTTCCTTATGGTGTGCCTGAGGTCAAGGTCTTCAAAAAAGCTTTGTTATGTAACTTCTGCTAATCCACATTACTGACAGCGATTGCCAGCTCAAGGGCAATAATTTGCCCTCATGAATCTTGTCGTCAATGTGCCGCCTCAAATGATGTGCTTCTCGTTAAAGATGTTTTAACCCAAGATCAATAAGTCTTCCTCATCTTTCATCTATTTCGCAAACCATGAAGCATAACCTCCTTCCCTGAATGTACCAATCACACGAGGACGTGTCGTTATGAGGCTGTAGAGCATTGGTGGTTCAGTGGTAGAATTCTCGCCTGCCATGCGGGAGACCCGGGTCCGATTCCCGGCCAATGCAAGAAGTTCCTTATGGTGTGCCTGAGGTCAAGGTCTTCAAAAAAGCTTTGTTATGTAACTTCTGCTAATCCACATTACTGACAGCGATTGCCAGCTCAAGGGCAATAATTTGCCCTCATGAATCTTCTCGTCAATGTGCCGCCTCAAGCGATGTGCCTCTCGTAAAGATGTTTTAACCCAAGATCAATAAGTCTTTCTCATCTTCCATCTATTTTGCAACCCATGAAGCATAACCTGCCTGAATGTACCAATCACACGAGGACGTGTCGTTATGAGGCTGTAGAGCATTTGTGGTTCAGTGGTAGAATTCTCACCTGCCACGCGGGAGACCCGGGTCCGATTCCCGGCCAATGCAAGAAGTTCCTTATGGTGTGCCTGAGGTCAAGGTCTTCAAAAAAGCTTTGTTATGTAACTTCTGCTAATCCACATTATTGACAGCGTTTGCCAGCTCAAGGGCAATAATTTTCTCTCATGAATCTTGTCGTCAATGTGCCGCCTCAAGCGATGTCCCTCTCGTAAAGATGTTTTAACCCAAGATCAATAAGTCTTTCTCATCTTCCATCTATTTCGCGACCCATGAAGCATAACCTCCTTCCCTAAATGTACCAATCACACGAGGACGTGTCCTTATGAGGCTGTAGAGCATTGGTGGTTCAGTGGTAGAATTCTCGCCTGCCACGCGGGAGACCCGGGTCCGATTCCCGGCCAATGCAAGAAGTTCCTTATGGTGTGCCTGAGGTCAAGGTCTTCAAAAAAGCTTTGTTATGTAACTTCTGCTAATCCACATTACTGACAGCGATTGCCAGCTCAAGGGCAATAATTTGCCCTCATGAATCTTGTCGTCAATGTGCCGCCTCAAATGATGTGCTTCTCGTTAAAGATGTTTTAACCCAAGATCAATAAGTCTTCCTCATCTTTCATCTATTTCGCAAACCATGAAGCATAACCTGCCTGAATGTACCGATCACACAGTGACGTGTCGTTTGGTAGATGTAGAGTATTGTTGGTTCAGTGGTAGAATTCTCGCCTGCCACGCGGGAGACCCGGGTCCGATTCCCGGCCAATGCAAGAAGTTCCTTATGGTGTGCCCGAGGTCAAGGT
Organism: Rhinichthys osculus; assembly: GCA_029959095.1. Classification (NCBI taxonomy): domain Eukaryota; kingdom Metazoa; phylum Chordata; class Actinopteri; order Cypriniformes; family Leuciscidae; genus Rhinichthys; species Rhinichthys osculus. The sequence goes on along the minus strand of JARWKJ010000002.1, from coordinate 2,287,229 downwards.
CTTCAAAAAAGCTTTGTTATGTAACTTCTGCTAATCCACATTACTGACAGCGATTGCCAGCTCAAGGGCAATAATTTCCCCTCATGAATCTTGTCGTCAATGTGCCGCCTCATATGATGTGCCTCTCGTTAAAGATGTTTTAACCCAAGATCAATAAGTCTTCCTCATCTTCCATCTATTTCGCGACCCATGAAGCATAACCTGCCTGAATGTACCGATCACACAGTGACGTGTCGTCTGGAAGATGTGCAGCATTGGTGGTTCAGTGGTAGAATTCTCGCCTGCCACGCGGGAGACCCGGGTCCGATTCCCGGCCAATGCATGAAGTTCCTTATGGTGTGCCTGAGGTCAAGGTCTTCAAAAAAGCTTTGTTATGTAACTTCTGCTAATCCACATTACTGACAGCGATTGCCAGCTCAAGGGCAATAATTTCCCCTCATGAATCTTGTCGTCAATGTGCCGCCTCAAGCGATGTGCCTCTCGTAAAGATGTTTTAACCCAAGATCAATAAGTCTTTCTCATCTTCCATCTATTTCGCGACCCATGAAGCTTAACCTGCCTGAATGTACCGATCACACAGTGACGTGTCGTCTGGAAGATGTGCAGCATTGGTGGTTCAGTGGTAGAATTCTCGCCTGCCACGCGGGAGACCCGGGTCCGATTCCCGGCCAATGCATGAAGTTCCTTATGGTGTGCCTGAGGTCAAGGTCTTCAAAAAATCTTTGTTATGTAACTTCTGCTAATCCACATTACTGACAGCGATTGCCAGCTCAAGGGCAATAATTTGCCCTCATGAATCTTCTCGTCAATGTGCCGCCTCAAATGATGTGCTTCTCGTTAAAGATGTTTTAACCCAAGATCAATAACTCTTCCTCATCTTTCATCTATTTCGCAAACCATGAAGCATAACCTCCTTCCTTGAATGTACCAATCACACGAGGACGTGTCGTTATGAGGCTGTAGAGCATTGGTGTTTCAGTGGTAGAATTCTCGCCTGCCACGCGGGAGACCCGGGTCCGATTCCCGGCCAATGCAAGAAGTTCCTTATGGTGTGCCTGAGGTCAAGGTCTTCAAAAAAGCTTTGTTATGTAACTTCTGCTAATCCACATTACTGACAGCGATTGCCAGCTCAAGGGCAATAATTTCCCCTCATGAATCTTGTCGTCAATGTGCCGCCTCAAATGATGTGCTTCTCGTTAAAGATGTTTTAACCCAAGATCAATAAGTCTTCCTCATCTTCCATCTATTTCGCAACCCATGAAGCATAACCTGCCTGAATGTACCGATCACACAGTGACGTGTCGTTTGGAAGATGTGCAGCATTGGTGGTTCAGTGGTAGAATTCTCGCCTGCCACGCGGGAGACCCGGGTCCGATTCCCGGCCAATGCAAGAAGTTCCTTATGGTGTGCCTGAGGTCAAGGTCTTCAAAAAAGCTTTGTTATGTAACTTCTGCTAATCCACATTACTGACAGCGATTGCCAGCTCAAGGGCAATAATTTGCCCTCATGAATCTTGTCGTCAATGTGCCGCCTCAAATGATGTGCTTCTCGTTAAAGATGTTTTAACCCAAGATCAATAAGTCTTCCTCATCTTCCATCTATTTCGCGACCCATGAAGCATAACCTGTCTGAATGTACCGATCACACAGTGACGTGTCGTTTGGAAGATGTAGAGCATTGGTGGTTCTGTGGTAGAATTCTCGCCTGCCACGCGGGAGACCTGGGTCCGATTCCCGGCCAATGCAAGAAGTTACTTATGGTGTGCCCGAGGTCAAGGTCTTCAAAAAAGCTTTGTTATGTAACTTCTGCTAATCCACATTACTGACAGCGATTGCCAGCTCAAGGGCAATAATTTGCCCTCATGAATCTTGTCGTCAATGTGCCGCCTCATATGATGTGCCTCTCGTTAAAGATGTTTTAACCCAAGATCAATAAGTCTTCCTCATCTTCCATCTATTTCGCGACCCATGAAGCATAACCTGCCTGAATGTACCGATCACACAGTGACGTGTTGTTTGGTAGATGTAGAGTATTGTTGGTTCAGTGGTAGAACTTCTGCTAATCCACATTACTGACAGCGATTGCCAGCTCAAGGGCAATAATTTGCCCTCATGAATCTTGTCGTCAATGTGCCGCCTCAAATGATGTGCTTCTCGTTAAAGATGTTTTAACCCAAGATCAATAAGTCTTCCTCATCTTTCATCTATTTCGCAAACCATGAAGCATAACCTCCTTCCCTGAATGTACCAATCACACGAGGACGTGTCGTTATGAGGCTGCAGAGCATTGGTGGTTCAGTGGTATAATTCTCGCCTGCCACGCGGGAGACCCGGGTCCGATTCCCGGCCAATGCAAGAAGTTCCTTATGGTGTGCCTGAGGTCAAGGTCTTCAAAAAAGCTTTGTTATGTAACTTCTGCTAATCCACATTACTGACAGCGATTGCCAGCTCAAGGGCAATAATTTGCCCTCATGAATCTTGTCGTCAATGTGCCGCCTCAAGCGATGTGCCTCTCGTAAAGATGTTTTAACCCAAGATCAATAAGTCTTTCTCATCTTCCATCTATTTCGCGACCCATGAAGCATAACCTGCCTGAATGTACCGATCACACAGTGACGTATCGTTTGCAAGATGTAGAGCATTGGTGGTTCAGTGGTAGAATTCTCGCCTGCCACGCGGGAGACCCGGGTCCGATTCCCGGCCAATGCAAGAAGTTCCTTATGGTGTGCCTGAGGTCAAGGTCTTCAAAAAAGCTTTGTTATGTAACTTCTGCTAATCCACATTACTGACAGCGATTGCCAGCTCAAGGGCAATAATTTGCCCTCATGAATCTTGTCGTCAATGTGCCGCCTCAAGCGATGTGCCTCTCGTAAAGATGTTTTAACCCAAGATCAATAAGTCTTTCTCATCTTCCATCTATTTCGCAACCCATGAAGCATAACCTCCTTCCCTGAATGTACCGATCACACAGTGACGTGTTGTTTGGAGGATGTGCAGCATTGGTGGTTCAGTGGTAGAATTCTCGCCTGCCACGCGGGAGACCCGGGTCCGATTCCCGGCCAATGCATGAAGTTCCTTATGGTGTGCCTGAGGTCAAGGTCTTCAAAAAAGCTTTGTTATGTAACTTCTGCTAATCCACATTACTGACAGCGATTGCCAGCTCAAGGGCAATAATTTGCCCTCATGAATCTTCTCGTCAATGTGCCGCCTCAAGCGATGTGCCTCTCGTAAAGATGTTTTAACCCAAGATCAATAAGTCTTTCTCATCTTCCATCTATTTCGCAACCCATGAAGCATAACCTGCCTGAATGTACCGATCACACAGTGACGTGGCGTTTGGAAGATGTGCAGCATTGGTGGTTCAGTGGTAGAATTCTCGCCTGCCACGCGGGAGACCCGGGTCCGATTCCAGGCCAATGCATGAAGTTCCTTATGGTGTGCCTGAGGTCAAGGTCTTCAAAAAAGCTTTGTTATGTAACTTCTGCTAATCCACATTACTGACAGCGATTGCCAGCTCAAGGGCAATAATTTGCCCTCATGAATCTTGTCGTCAATGTGCCGCCTCAAATGATGTGCTTCTCGTTAAAGATGTTTTAACCCAAGATCAATAAGTCTTCCTCATCTTTCATCTATTTCGCAAACCATGAAGCATAACCTCCTTCCCTGAATGTACCAATCACACGAGGACGTGTCGTTATGAGGCTGCAGAGCATTGGTGGTTCAGTGGTATAATTCTCGCCTGCCACGCGGGAGACCCGGGTCCGATTCCCGGCCAATGCAAGAAGTTCCTTATGGTGTGCCTGAGGTCAAGGTCTTCAAAAAAGCTTTGTTATGTAACTTCTGCTAATCCACATTACTGACAGCGATTGCCAGCTCAAGGGCAATAATTTGCCCTCATGAATCTTGTCGTCAATGTGCCGCCTCAAGCGATGTGCCTCTCGTAAAGATGTTTTAACCCAAGATCAATAAGTCTTTCTCATCTTCCATCTATTTCGCGACCCATGAAGCATAACCTGCCTGAATGTACCGATCACACAGTGACGTATCGTTTGCAAGATGTAGAGCATTGGTGGTTCAGTGGTAGAATTCTCGCCTGCCACGCGGGAGACCCGGGTCCGATTCCCGGCCAATGCAAGAAGTTCCTTATGGTGTGCCTGAGGTCAAGGTCTTCAAAAAAGCTTTGTTATGTAACTTCTGCTAATCCACATTACTGACAGCGATTGCCAGCTCAAGGGCAATAATTTGCCCTCATGAATCTTGTCGTCAATGTGCCGCCTCAAGCGATGTGCCTCTCGTAAAGATGTTTTAACCCAAGATCAATAAGTCTTTCTCATCTTCCATCTATTTCGCAACCCATGAAGCATAACCTCCTTCCCTGAATGTACCGATCACACAGTGACGTGTTGTTTGGAGGATGTGCAGCATTGGTGGTTCAGTGGTAGAATTCTCGCCTGCCACGCGGGAGACCCGGGTCCGATTCCCGGCCAATGCATGAAGTTCCTTATGGTGTGCCTGAGGTCAAGGTCTTCAAAAAAGCTTTGTTATGTAACTTCTGCTAATCCACATTACTGACAGCGATTGCCAGCTCAAGGGCAATAATTTGCCCTCATGAATCTTCTCGTCAATGTGCCGCCTCAAGCGATGTGCCTCTCGTAAAGATGTTTTAACCCAAGATCAATAAGTCTTTCTCATCTTCCATCTATTTCGCAACCCATGAAGCATAACCTGCCTGAATGTACCGATCACACAGTGACGTGGCGTTTGGAAGATGTGCAGCATTGGTGGTTCAGTGGTAGAATTCTCGCCTGCCACGCGGGAGACCCGGGTCCGATTCCAGGCCAATGCATGAAGTTCCTTATGGTGTGCCTGAGGTCAAGGTCTTCAAAAAAGCTTTGTTATGTAACTTCTGCTAATCCACATTACTGACAGCGATTGCCAGCTCAAGGGCAATAATTTGCCCTCATGAATCTTCTCGTCAATGTGCCGCCTCAAGCGATGTGCCTCTCGTAAAGATGTTTTAACCCAAGATCAATAAGTCTTTCTCATCTTCCATCTATTTTGCAACCCATGAAGCATAACCTGCCTGAATGTACCAATCACACGAGGACGTGTCGTTATGAGGCTGTAGAGCATTTGTGGATCAGTGGTAGAATTCTCACCTGCCACGCGGGAGACCCGGGTCCGATTCCCGGCCAATGCAAGAAGTTCCTTATGGTGTGCCTGAGGTCAAGGTCTTCAAAAAAGCTTTGTTATGTAACTTCTGCTAATCCACATTATTGACAGCGTTTGCCAGCTCAAGGGCAATAATTTTCCCTCATGAATCTTGTCGTCAATGTGCCGCCTCAAGCGATGTGCCTCTCGTAAAGATGTTTTAACCCAAGATCAATAAGTTTTTCTCATCTTCCATCTATTTCGCGACCCATGAAGCATAACCTCCTTCCCTAAATCTACCAATCACACGAGGACGTGTCGTTATGAGGCTGTAGAGCATTGGTGGTTCAGTGGTAGAATTCTCGCCTGCCACGCGGGAGACCCGGGTCCGATTCCCGGCCAATGCAAGAAGTTCCTTATGGTGTGCCTGAGGTCAAGGTCTTCAAAAAAGCTTTGTTATGTAACTTCTGCTAATCCACATTACTGACAGCGATTGCCAGCTCAAGGGCAATAATTTGCCCTCATGAATCTTGTCGTCAATGTGCCGCCTCAAGCGATGTCCCTCTCGTAAAGATGTTTTAACCCAAGATCAATAAGTCTTTCTCATCTTCCATCTATTTCGCGACCCATGAAGCATAACCTCCTTCCCTAAATGTACCAATCACACGAGGACGTGTCCTTATGAGGCTGTAGAGCATTGGTGGTTCAGTGGTAGAATTCTCGCCTGCCCTTGCGGAAGACCCGGGTCCGATTCCCGGCCAATGCAAGAAGTTCCTTATGGTGTGCCTGAGGTCAAGGTCTTCAAAAAAGCTTTGTTATGTAACTTCTGCTAATCCACATTACTGACAGCGATTGCCAGCTCAAGGGCAATAATTTGCCCTCATGAATCTTCTCGTCAATGTGCCGCCTCAAGCGATGTGCCTCTCGTAAAGATGTTTTAACCCAAGATCAATAAGTCTTTCTCATCTTCCATCTATTTTGCAACCCATGAAGCATAACCTGCCTGAATGTACCAATCACACGAGGACGTGTCGTTATGAGGCTGCAGAGCATTGGTGGTTCAGTGGTATAATTCTCGCCTGCCACGCGGGAGACCCGGGTCCGATTCCCGGCCAATGCAAGAAGTTCCTTATGGTGTGCCTGAGGTCAAGGTCTTCAAAAAAGCTTTGTTATGTAACTTCTGCTAATCCACATTACTGACAGCGATTGCCAGCTCAAGGGCAATAATTTGCCCTCATGAATCTTCTCGTCAATGTGCCGCCTCAAGCGATGTGCCTCTCGTAAAGATGTTTTAACCCAAGATCAATAAGTCTTTCTCATCTTCCATCTATTTCGCGACCCATGAAGCATAACCTCCTTCCCTAAATGTACCAATCACACGAGGACGTGTCCTTCAGAGGCTGTAGAGCATTGGTGGTTCAGTGGTAGAATTCTCGCCTGCCACGCGGGAGACCCGGGTCCGATTCCCGGCTAATGCAAGAAGTTCCTTATGGTGTGCCTGAGGTCAAGGTCTTCAAAAAAGCTTTGTTATGTAACTTCTGCTAATCCACATTACTGACAGCGATTGCCAGCTCAAGGGCAATAATTTCCCCTCATGAATCTTGTCGTCAATGTGCCGCCTCAAGCGATGTACCTCTCGTAAAGATGTTTTAACCCAAGATCAATAAGTCTTTCTCATCTTCCATCTATTTCGCGACCCATGAAGCATAACCTGCCTGAATGTACCGATCACACAGTGACGTATCGTTTGCAAGATGTAGAGCATTGGTGGTTCAGTGGTATAATTCTCGCCTGCCACGCGGGAGACCCGGGTCCGATTCCCGGCCAATGCAAGAAGTTCCTTATGGTGTGCCTGAGGTCAAGGTCTTCAAAAAAGCTTTGTTATGTAACTTCTGCTAATCCACATTACTGACAGCGATTGCCAGCTCAAGGGCAATAATTTGCCCTCATGAATCTTCTCGTCAATGTGCCGCCTCAAGCGATGTGCCTCTCGTAAAGATGTTTTAACCCAAGATCAATAAGTCTTTCTCATCTTCCATCTATTTCGCAACCCATGAAGCATAACCTGCCTGAATGTACCGATCACACAGTGACGTGTCGTTTGGAAGATGTGCAGCATTGGTGGTTCAGTGGTAGAATTCTCGCCTGCCACGCGGGAGACCCGGGTCCGATTCCCGGCCAATGCAAGAAGTTCCTTATGGTGTGCCTGAGGTCAAGGTCTTCAAAAAAGCTTTGTTATGTAACTTCTGCTAATCCACATTACTGACAGCGATTGCCAGCTCAAGGGCAATAATTTGCCCTCATGAATCTTGTCGTCAATGTGCCGCCTCAAATGATGTGCTTCTCGTTAAAGATGTTTTAACCCAAGATCAATAAGTCTTCCTCATCTTTCATCTATTTCGCAAACCATGAAGCATAACCTCCTTCCCTGAATGTACCAATCACACGAGGACGTGTCGTTATGAGGCTGTAGAGCATTGGTGGTTCAGTGGTAGAATTCTCGCCTGCCACGCGGGAGACCCGGGTCCGATTCCCGGCCAATGCAAGAAGTTCCTTATGGTGTGCCTGAGGTCAAGGTCTTCAAAAAAGCTTTGTTATGTAACTTCTGCTAATCCACATTACTGACAGCGATTGCCAGCTCAAGGGCAATAATTTGCCCTCATGAATCTTGTCGTCAATGTGCCGCCTCAAATGATGTGCTTCTCGTTAAAGATGTTTTAACCCAAGATCAATAAGTCTTCCTCATCTTTCATCTATTTCGCAAACCATGAAGCATAACCTCCTTCCCTGAATGTACCAATCACACGAGGACGTGTCGTTATGAGGCTGTAGAGCATTGGTGGTTCAGTGGTAGAATTCTCGCCTGCCATGCGGGAGACCCGGGTCCGATTCCCGGCCAATGCAAGAAGTTCCTTATGGTGTGCCTGAGGTCAAGGTCTTCAAAAAAGCTTTGTTATGTAACTTCTGCTAATCCACATTACTGACAGCGATTGCCAGCTCAAGGGCAATAATTTGCCCTCATGAATCTTCTCGTCAATGTGCCGCCTCAAGCGATGTGCCTCTCGTAAAGATGTTTTAACCCAAGATCAATAAGTCTTTCTCATCTTCCATCTATTTTGCAACCCATGAAGCATAACCTGCCTGAATGTACCAATCACACGAGGACGTGTCGTTATGAGGCTGTAGAGCATTTGTGGTTCAGTGGTAGAATTCTCACCTGCCACGCGGGAGACCCGGGTCCGATTCCCGGCCAATGCAAGAAGTTCCTTATGGTGTGCCTGAGGTCAAGGTCTTCAAAAAAGCTTTGTTATGTAACTTCTGCTAATCCACATTATTGACAGCGTTTGCCAGCTCAAGGGCAATAATTTTCTCTCATGAATCTTGTCGTCAATGTGCCGCCTCAAGCGATGTCCCTCTCGTAAAGATGTTTTAACCCAAGATCAATAAGTCTTTCTCATCTTCCATCTATTTCGCGACCCATGAAGCATAACCTCCTTCCCTAAATGTACCAATCACACGAGGACGTGTCCTTATGAGGCTGTAGAGCATTGGTGGTTCAGTGGTAGAATTCTCGCCTGCCACGCGGGAGACCCGGGTCCGATTCCCGGCCAATGCAAGAAGTTCCTTATGGTGTGCCTGAGGTCAAGGTCTTCAAAAAAGCTTTGTTATGTAACTTCTGCTAATCCACATTACTGACAGCGATTGCCAGCTCAAGGGCAATAATTTGCCCTCATGAATCTTGTCGTCAATGTGCCGCCTCAAATGATGTGCTTCTCGTTAAAGATGTTTTAACCCAAGATCAATAAGTCTTCCTCATCTTTCATCTATTTCGCAAACCATGAAGCATAACCTCCTTCCCTGAATGTACCAATCACACGAGGACGTGTCGTTATGAGGCTGCAGAGCATTGGTGGTTCAGTGGTATAATTCTCGCCTGCCACGCGGGAGACCCGGGTCCGATTCCCGGCCAATGCAAGAAGTTCCTTATGGTGTGCCTGAGGTCAAGGTCTTCAAAAAAGCTTTGTTATGTAACTTCTGCTAATCCACATTACTGACAGCGATTGCCAGCTCAAGGGCAATAATTTGCCCTCATGAATCTTCTCGTCAATGTGCCGCCTCAAGCGATGTGCCTCTCGTAAAGATGTTTTAACCCAAGATCAATAAGTCTTTCTCATCTTCCATCTATTTCGCAACCCATGAAGCATAACCTGCCTGAATGTACCGATCACACAGTGACGTGTCGTTTGGAAGATGTGCAGCATTGGTGGTTCAGTGGTAGAATTCTCGCCTGCCACGCGGGAGACCCGGGTCCGATTCCCGGCCAATGCATGAAGTTCCTTATGGTGTGCCTGAGGTCAAGGTCTTCAAAAAAGCTTTGTTATGTAACTTCTGCTAATCCACATTACTGACAGCGATTGCCAGCTCAAGGGCAATAATTTGCCCTCATGAATCTTCTCGTCAATATGCCGCCTCAAGCGATGTGCCTCTCGTAAAGATGTTTTAACCCAAGATCAATAAGTCTTTCTCATCTTCCATCTATTTCGCGACCCATGAAGCATAACCTCCTTCCCTAAATGTACCAATCACACGAGGACGTGTCCTTATGAGGCTGTAGAGCATTGGTGGTTCAGTGGTAGAATTCTCGCCTGCCACGCGGGAGACCCGGGTCCGATTCCCGGCCAATGCAAGAAGTTCCTTATGGTGTGCCTGAGGTCAAGGTCTTCAAAAAAGCTTTCTTATGTAACTTCTGCTAATCCACATTACTGACAGCGATTGCCAGCTCAAGGGCAATAATTTGCCCTCATGAATCTTGTCGTCAATGTGCCGCCTCAAATGATGTGCTTCTCGTTAAAGATGTTTTAACCCAAGATCAATAAGTCTTCCTCATCTTTCATCTATTTCGCGACCCATGAAGCATAACCTGCCTGAATGTACTGATCACACAGTGACGTGTGGTTTGGAAGATGTAGAGCATTGGTGGTTCTGTGGTAGAATTCTCGCCTGCCACGCGGGAGACCCGGGTCCGATTCCCGGCCAATGCAAGAAGTTCCTTATGGTGTGCCTGAGGTCAAGGTCTTCAAAAAAGCTTTGTTATGTAACTTCTGCTAATCCACATTACTGACAGCGATTGCCAGCTCAAGGGCAATAATTTGCCCTCATGAATCTTGTCGTCAATGTGCCGCCTCAAATGATGTGCTTCTCGTTAAAGATGTTTTAACCCAAGATCAATAAGTCTTCCTCATCTTTCATCTATTTCGCAAACCATGAAGCATAACCTGCCTGAATGTACCGATCACACAGTGACGTGTCGTTTGGTAGATGTAGAGTATTGTTGGTTCAGTGGTAGAATTCTCGCCTGCCACGCGGGAGACCCGGGTCCGATTCCCGGCCAATGCAAGAAGTTCCTTATGGTGTGCCCGAGGTCAAGGTCTTCAAAAAAGCTTTGTTATGTAACTTCTGCTAATCCACATTACTGACAGCGATTGCCAGCTCAAGGGCAATAATTTCCCCTCATGAATCTTGTCGTCAATGTGCCGCCTCATATGATGTGCCTCTCGTTAAAGATGTTTTAACCCAAGATCAATAAGTCTTCCTCATCTTCCATCTATTTCGTGACCCATGAAGCATAACCTGCCTGAATGTACCGATCACACAGTGACGTGTCGTCTGGAAGATGTGCAGCATTGGTGGTTCAGTGGTAGAATTCTCGCCTGCCACGCGGGAGACCCGGGTCCGATTCCCGGCCAATGCATGAAGTTCCTTATGGTGTGCCTGAGGTCAAGGTCTTCAAAAAAGCTTTGTTATGTAACTTCTGCTAATCCACATTACTGACAGCGATTGCCAGCTCAAGGGCAATAATTTCCCCTCATGAATCTTGTCGTCAATGTGCCGCCTCAAGCGATGTGCCTCTCGTAAAGATGTTTTAACCCAAGATCAATAAGTCTTTCTCATCTTCCATCTATTTCGCGACCCATGAAGCTTAACCTGCCTGAATGTACCGATCACACAGTGACGTGTCGTCTGGAAGATGTGCAGCATTGGTGGTTCAGTGGTAGAATTCTCGCCTGCCACGCGGGAGACCCGGGTCCGATTCCCGGCCAATGCATGAAGTTCCTTATGGTGTGCCTGAGGTCAAGGTCTTCAAAAAATCTTTGTTATGTAACTTCTGCTAATCCACATTACTGACAGCGATTGCCAGCTCAAGGGCAATAATTTGCCCTCATGAATCTTCTCGTCAATGTGCCGCCTCAAATGATGTGCTTCTCGTTAAAGATGTTTTAACCCAAGATCAATAACTCTTCCTCATCTTTCATCTATTTCGCAAACCATGAAGCATAACCTCCTTCCCTGAATGTACCAATCACACGAGGACGTGTCGTTATGAGGCTGTAGAGCATTGGTGTTTCAGTGGTAGAATTCTCGCCTGCCACGCGGGAGACCCGGGTCCGATTCCCGGCCAATGCAAGAAGTTCCTTATGGTGTGCCTGAGGTCAAGGTCTTCAAAAAAGCTTTGTTATGTAACTTCTGCTAATCCACATTACTGACAGCGATTGCCAGCTCAAGGGCAATAATTTCCCCTCATGAATCTTGTCGTCAATGTGCCGCCTCAAATGATGTGCTTCTCGTTAAAGATGTTTTAACCCAAGATCAATAAGTCTTCCTCATCTTCCATCTATTTCGCAACCCATGAAGCATAACCTGCCTGAATGTACCGATCACACAGTGACGTGTCGTTTGGAAGATGTGCAGCATTGGTGGTTCAGTGGTAGAATTCTCGCCTGCCACGCGGGAGACCCGGGTCCGATTCCCGGCCAATGCATGAAGTTCCTTATGGTGTGCCTGAGGTCAAGGTCTTCAAAAAAGCTTTGTTATGTAACTTCTGCTAATCCACATTACTGACAGCGATTGCCAGCTCAAGGGCAATAATTTGCCCTCATGAATCTTGTCGTCAATGTTCCGCCTCAAATGATGTGCTTCTCGTTAAAGATGTTTTAACCCAAGATCAATAAGTCTTCCTCATCTTCCATCTATTTCGCGACCCATGAAGCATAACCTGTCTGAATGTACCGATCACACAGTGACGTGTCGTTTGGAAGATGTAGAGCATTGGTGGTTCTGTGGTAGAATTCTCGCCTGCCACGCGGGAGACCTGGGTCCGATTCCCGGCCAATGCAAGAAGTTACTTATGGTGTGCCCGAGGTCAAGGTCTTCAAAAAAGCTTTGTTATGTAACTTCTGCTAATCCACATTACTGACAGCGATTGCCAGCTCAAGGGCAATAATTTGCCCTCATGAATCTTGTTGTCAATGTGCCGCCTCATATGATGTGCCTCTCGTTAAAGATGTTTTAACCCAAGATCAATAAGTCTTCCTCATCTTCCATCTATTTCGCGACCCATGAAGCATAACCTGCCTGAATGTACCGATCACACAGTGACGTGTTGTTTGGTAGATGTAGAGTATTGTTGGTTCAGTGGTAGAACTTCTGCTAATCCACATTACTGACAGCGATTGCCAGCTCAAGGGCAATAATTTGCCCTCATGAATCTTGTCGTCAATGTGCCGCCTCAAATGATGTGCTTCTCGTTAAAGATGTTTTAACCCAAGATCAATAAGTCTTCCTCATCTTTCATCTATTTCGCAAACCATGAAGCATAACCTCCTTCCCTGAATGTACCAATCACACGAGGACGTGTCGTTATGAGGCTGCAGAGCATTGGTGGTTCAGTGGTATAATTCTCGCCTGCCACGCGGGAGACCCGGGTCCGATTCCCGGCCAATGCAAGAAGTTCCTTATGGTGTGCCTGAGGTCAAGGTCTTCAAAAAAGCTTTGTTATGTAACTTCTGCTAATCCACATTACTGACAGCGATTGCCAGCTCAAGGGCAATAATTTGCCCTCATGAATCTTCTCGTCAATGTGCCGCCTCAAGCGATGTGCCTCTCGTAAAGATGTTTTAACCCAAGATCAATAAGTCTTTCTCATCTTCCATCTATTTCGCGACCCATGAAGCATAACCTCCTTCCCTAAATGTACCAATCACACGAGGACGTGTCCTTAAGAGGCTGTAGAGCATTGGTGGTTCAGTGGTAGAATTCTCGCCTGCCACGCGGGAGACCCGGGTCCGATTCCCGGCTAATGCAAGAAGTTCCTTATGGTGTGCCTGAGGTCAAGGTCTTCAAAAAAGCTTTGTTATGTAACTTCTGCTAATCCACATTACTGACAGCGATTGCCAGCTCAAGGGCAATAATTTCCCCTCATGAATCTTGTCGTCAATGTGCCGCCTCAAGCGATGTACCTCTCGTAAAGATGTTTTAACCCAAGATCAATAAGTCTTTCTCATCTTCCATCTATTTCGCGACCCATGAAGCATAACCTGCCTGAATGTACCGATCACACAGTGACGTATCGTTTGCAAGATGTAGAGCATTGGTGGTTCAGTGGTATAATTCTCGCCTGCCACGCGGGAGACCCGGGTCCGATTCCCGGCCAATGCAAGAAGTTCCTTATGGTGTGCCTGAGGTCAAGGTCTTCAAAAAAGCTTTGTTATGTAACTTCTGCTAATCCACATTACTGACAGCGATTGCCAGCTCAAGGGCAATAATTTGCCCTCATGAATCTTCTCGTCAATGTGCCGCCTCAAGCGATGTGCCTCTCGTAAAGATGTTTTAACCCAAGATCAATAAGTCTTTCTCATCTTCCATCTATTTCGCAACCCATGAAGCATAACCTGCCTGAATGTACCGATCACACAGTGACGTGTCGTTTGGAAGATGTGCAGCATTGGTGGTTCAGTGGTAGAATTCTCGCCTGCCACGCGGGAGACCCGGGTCCGATTCCCGGCCAATGCAAGAAGTTCCTTATGGTGTGCCTGAGGTCAAGGTCTTCAAAAAAGCTTTGTTATGTAACTTCTGCTAATCCACATTACTGACAGCGATTGCCAGCTCAAGGGCAATAATTTGCCCTCATGAATCTTGTCGTCAATGTGCCGCCTCAAATGATGTGCTTCTCGTTAAAGATGTTTTAACCCAAGATCAATAAGTCTTCCTCATCTTTCATCTATTTCGCAAACCATGAAGCATAACCTCCTTCCCTGAATGTACCAATCACACGAGGACGTGTCGTTATGAGGCTGTAGAGCATTGGTGGTTCAGTGGTAGAATTCTCGCCTGCCACGCGGGAGACCCGGGTCCGATTCCCGGCCAATGCAAGAAGTTCCTTATGGTGTGCCTGAGGTCAAGGTCTTCAAAAAAGCTTTGTTATGTAACTTCTGCTAATCCACATTACTGACAGCGATTGCCAGCTCAAGGGCAATAATTTGCCCTCATGAATCTTGTCGTCAATGTGCCGCCTCAAATGATGTGCTTCTCGTTAAAGATGTTTTAACCCAAGATCAATAAGTCTTCCTCATCTTTCATCTATTTCGCAAACCATGAAGCATAACCTCCTTCCCTGAATGTACCAATCACACGAGGACGTGTCGTTATGAGGCTGTAGAGCATTGGTGGTTCAGTGGTAGAATTCTCGCCTGCCATGCGGGAGACCCGGGTCCGATTCCCGGCCAATGCAAGAAGTTCCTTATGGTGTGCCTGAGGTCAAGGTCTTCAAAAAAGCTTTGTTATGTAACTTCTGCTAATCCACATTACTGACAGCGATTGCCAGCTCAAGGGCAATAATTTGCCCTCATGAATCTTCTCGTCAATGTGCCGCCTCAAGCGATGTGCCTCTCGTAAAGATGTTTTAACCCAAGATCAATAAGTCTTTCTCATCTTCCATCTATTTTGCAACCCATGAAGCATAACCTGCCTGAATGTACCAATCACACGAGGACGTGTCGTTATGAGGCTGTAGAGCATTTGTGGTTCAGTGGTAGAATTCTCACCTGCCACGCGGGAGACCCGGGTCCGATTCCCGGCCAATGCAAGAAGTTCCTTATGGTGTGCCTGAGGTCAAGGTCTTCAAAAAAGCTTTGTTATGTAACTTCTGCTAATCCACATTACTGACAGCGATTGCCAGCTCAAGGGCAATAATTTTCTCTCATGAATCTTGTCGTCAATGTGCCGCCTCAAGCGATGTCCCTCTCGTAAAGATGTTTTAACCCAAGATCAATAAGTCTTTCTCATCTTCCATCTATTTCGCGACCCATGAAGCATAACCTCCTTCCCTAAATGTACCAATCACACGAGGACGTGTCCTTATGAGGCTGTAGAGCATTGGTGGTTCAGTGGTAGAATTCTCGCCTGCCACGCGGGAGACCCGGGTCCGATTCCCGGCCAATGCAAGAAGTTCCTTATGGTGTGCCTGAGGTCAAGGTCTTCAAAAAAGCTTTGTTATGTAACTTCTGCTAATCCACATTACTGACAGCGATTGCCAGCTCAAGGGCAATAATTTGCCCTCATGAATCTTGTCGTCAATGTGCCGCCTCAAATGATGTGCTTCTCGTTAAAGATGTTTTAACCCAAGATCAATAAGTCTTCCTCATCTTTCATCTATTTCGCAAACCATGAAGCATAACCTCCTTCCCTGAATGTACCAATCACACGAGGACGTGTCGTTATGAGGCTGCAGAGCATTGGTGGTTCAGTGGTATAATTCTCGCCTGCCACGCGGGAGACCCGGGTCCGATTCCCGGCCAATGCAAGAAGTTCCTTATGGTGTGCCTGAGGTCAAGGTCTTCAAAAAAGCTTTGTTATGTAACTTCTGCTAATCCACATTACTGACAGCGATTGCCAGCTCAAGGGCAATAATTTGCCCTCATGAATCTTCTCGTCAATGTGCCGCCTCAAGCGATGTGCCTCTCGTAAAGATGTTTTAACCCAAGATCAATAAGTCTTTCTCATCTTCCATCTATTTCGCAACCCATGAAGCATAACCTGCCTGAATGTACCGATCACACAGTGACGTGTCGTTTGGAAGATGTGCAGCATTGGTGGTTCAGTGGTAGAATTCTCGCCTGCCACGCGGGAGACCCGGGTCCGATTCCCGGCCAATGCATGAAGTTCCTTATGGTGTGCCTGAGGTCAAGGTCTTCAAAAAAGCTTTGTTATGTAACTTCTGCTAATCCACATTACTGACAGCGATTGCCAGCTCAAGGGCAATAATTTGCCCTCATGAATCTTCTCGTCAATATGCCGCCTCAAGCGATGTGCCTCTCGTAAAGATGTTTTAACCCAAGATCAATAAGTCTTTCTCATCTTCCATCTATTTCGCGACCCATGAAGCATAACCTCCTTCCCTAAATGTACCAATCACACGAGGACGTGTCCTTATGAGGCTGTAGAGCATTGGTGGTTCAGTGGTAGAATTCTCGCCTGCCACGCGGGAGACCCGGGTCCGATTCCCGGCCAATGCAAGAAGTTCCTTATGGTGTGCCTGAGGTCAAGGTCTTCAAAAAAGCTTTCTTATGTAACTTCTGCTAATCCACATTACTGACAGCGATTGCCAGCTCAAGGGCAATAATTTGCCCTCATGAATCTTGTCGTCAATGTGCCGCCTCAAATGATGTGCTTCTCGTTAAAGATGTTTTAACCCAAGATCAATAAGTCTTCCTCATCTTTCATCTATTTCGCGACCCATGAAGCATAACCTGCCTGAATGTACTGATCACACAGTGACGTGTGGTTTGGAAGATGTAGAGCATTGGTGGTTCTGTGGTAGAATTCTCGCCTGCCACGCGGGAGACCCGGGTCCGATTCCCGGCCAATGCAAGAAGTTCCTTATGGTGTGCCTGAGGTCAAGGTCTTCAAAAAAGCTTTGTTATGTAACTTCTGCTAATCCACATTACTGACAGCGATTGCCAGCTCAAGGGCAATAATTTGCCCTCATGAATCTTGTCGTCAATGTGCCGCCTCAAATGATGTGCTTCTCGTTAAAGATGTTTTAACCCAAGATCAATAAGTCTTCCTCATCTTTCATCTATTTCGCAAACCATGAAGCATAACCTGCCTGAATGTACCGATCACACAGTGACGTGTCGTTTGGTAGATGTAGAGTATTGTTGGTTCAGTGGTAGAATTCTCGCCTGCCACGCGGGAGACCCGGGTCCGATTCCCGGCCAATGCAAGAAGTTCCTTATGGTGTGCCCGAGGTCAAGGTCTTCAAAAAAGCTTTGTTATGTAACTTCTGCTAATCCACATTACTGACAGCGATTGCCAGCTCAAGGGCAATAATTTCCCCTCATGAATCTTGTCGTCAATGTGCCGCCTCATATGATGTGCCTCTCGTTAAAGATGTTTTAACCCAAGATCAATAAGTCTTCCTCATCTTCCATCTATTTCGCGACCCATGAAGCATAACCTGCCTGAATGTACCGATCACACAGTGACGTGTCGTCTGGAAGATGTGCAGCATTGGTGGTTCAGTGGTAGAATTCTCGCCTGCCACGCGGGAGACCCGGGTCCGATTCCCGGCCAATGCATGAAGTTCCTTATGGTGTGCCTGAGGTCAAGGTCTTCAAAAAAGCTTTGTTATGTAACTTCTGCTAATCCACATTACTGACAGCGATTGCCAGCTCAAGGGCAATAATTTCCCCTCATGAATCTTGTCGTCAATGTGCCGCCTCAAGCGATGTGCCTCTCGTAAAGATGTTTTAACCCAAGATCAATAAGTCTTTCTCATCTTCCATCTATTTCGCGACCCATGAAGCTTAACCTGCCTGAATGTACCGATCACACAGTGACGTGTCGTCTGGAAGATGTGCAGCATTGGTGGTTCAGTGGTAGAATTCTCGCCTGCCACGCGGGAGACCCGGGTCCGATTCCCGGCCAATGCATGAAGTTCCTTATGGTGTGCCTGAGGTCAAGGTCTTCAAAAAATCTTTGTTATGTAACTTCTGCTAATCCACATTACTGACAGCGATTGCCAGCTCAAGGGCAATAATTTGCCCTCATGAATCTTCTCGTCAATGTGCCGCCTCAAATGATGTGCTTCTCGTTAAAGATGTTTTAACCCAAGATCAATAACTCTTCCTCATCTTTCATCTATTTCGCAAACCATGAAGCATAACCTCCTTCCTTGAATGTACCAATCACACGAGGACGTGTCGTTATGAGGCTGTAGAGCATTGGTGTTTCAGTGGTAGAATTCTCGCCTGCCACGCGGGAGACCCGGGTCCGATTCCCGGCCAATGCAAGAAGTTCCTTATGGTGTGCCTGAGGTCAAGGTCTTCAAAAAAGCTTTGTTATGTAACTTCTGCTAATCCACATTACTGACAGCGATTGCCAGCTCAAGGGCAATAATTTCCCCTCATGAATCTTGTCGTCAATGTGCCGCCTCAAATGATGTGCTTCTCGTTAAAGATGTTTTAACCCAAGATCAATAAGTCTTCCTCATCTTCCATCTATTTCGCAACCCATGAAGCATAACCTGCCTGAATGTACCGATCACACAGTGACGTGTCGTTTGGAAGATGTGCAGCATTGGTGGTTCAGTGGTAGAATTCTCGCCTGCCACGCGGGAGACCCGGGTCCGATTCCCGGCCAATGCAAGAAGTTCCTTATGGTGTGCCTGAGGTCAAGGTCTTCAAAAAAGCTTTGTTATGTAACTTCTGCTAATCCACATTACTGACAGCGATTGCCAGCTCAAGGGCAATAATTTGCCCTCATGAATCTTGTCGTCAATGTGCCGCCTCAAATGATGTGCTTCTCGTTAAAGATGTTTTAACCCAAGATCAATAAGTCTTCCTCATCTTCCATCTATTTCGCGACCCATGAAGCATAACCTGTCTGAATGTACCGATCACACAGTGACGTGTCGTTTGGAAGATGTAGAGCATTGGTGGTTCTGTGGTAGAATTCTCGCCTGCCACGCGGGAGACCCGGGTCCGATTCCCGGCCAATGCAAGAAGTTACTTATGGTGTGCCCGAGGTCAAGGTCTTCAAAAAAGCTTTGTTATGTAACTTCTGCTAATCCACATTACTGACAGCGATTGCCAGCTCAAGGGCAATAATTTGCCCTCATGAATCTTGTCGTCAATGTGCCGCCTCATATGATGTGCCTCTCGTTAAAGATGTTTTAACCCAAGATCAATAAGTCTTCCTCATCTTCCATCTATTTCGCGACCCATGAAGCATAACCTGCCTGAATGTACCGATCACACAGTGACGTGTTGTTTGGTAGATGTAGAGTATTGTTGGTTCAGTGGTAGAATTCTCGCCTGCCACGCGGGAGACCCGCGTCCGATTCCCGGCCAATGCAAGAAGTTCCTTATGGTGTGCCCGAGGTCAAGGTCTTCAAAAAAGCTTTGTTATGTAACTTCTGCTAATCCACATTACTGACAGCGATTGCCAGCTCAAGGGCAATAATTTGCCCTCATGAATCTTGTCGTCAATGTGCCGCCTCATATGATGTGCCTCTCGTTAAAGATGTTTTAACCCAAGATCAATAAGTCTTCCTCATCTTCCATCTATTTCGCGACCCATGAAGCTTAACCTGCCTGAATGTACCGATCACACAGTTACGTGTCGTTTGGTCGATGTAGAGTATTGGTGGTTCAGTGGTAGAATTCTCGCCTGCCACGCGGGAGACCCGGGTCCGATTCCCGGCCAATGCAAGAAGTTCCTTATGGTGTGCCCGAGGTCAAGGTCTTCAAAAAAGCTTTGTTATGTAACTTCTGCTAATCCACATTACTGACAGCGATTGCCAGCTCAAGGGCAATAATTTCCCCTCATGAATCTTGTCGTCAATGTGCCGCCTCATATGATGTGCCTCTCGTTAAAGATGTTTTAACCCAAGATCAATAAGTCTTCCTCATCTTCCATCTATTTCGCAACCCATGAAGCATAACCTCCTTCACTGAATGTACCAATCACACGAGGACGTGTCGTTATGAGGCTGTAGAGCATTGGTGGTTCAGTGGTAGAATTCTCGCCAATAATTTGCCCTCATGAATCTTGTCGTCAATGTGCCGCCTCATATGATGTGCCTCTCGTTAAAGATGTTTTAACCCAAGATCAATAAGTCTTCCTCATCTTCCATCTATTTCGCGACCCATGAAGCATAACCTGCCTGAATGTACCGATCACACAGTGACGTGTCGTTTGGTAAATGCCAGCGATTGCCAGCTCAAGGGCAATAATTTGCCCTCATGAATCTTGTCGTCAATGTGCCGCCTCAAATGATGTGCTTCTCGTTAAAGATGTTTTAACCCAAGATCAATAAGTCTTCCTCATCTTTCATCTATTTCGCAAACCATGAAGCATAACCTCCTTCCCTGAATGTACCAATCACACGAGGACGTGTCGTTATGAGGCTGTAGAGCATTGGTGGTTCAGTGGTAGAATTCTCGCCTGCCACGCGGGAGACCCGGGTCCGATTCCCGGCCAATGCAAGAAGTTCCTTATGGTGTGCCTGAGGTCGAGGTCTTCAAAAAAGCTTTGTTATGTAACTTCTGCTAATCCACATTACTGACAGCGATTGCCAGCTCAAGGGCAATAATTTGCCCTCATGAATCTTGTCGTCAATGTGCCGCCTCAAGCGATGTGCCTCTCGTAAAGATGTTTTAACCCAAGATCAATAAGTCTTTCTCATCTTCCATCTATTTCGCAACCCATGAAGCATAACCTGCCTGAATGTACCGATCACACGAGGACGTGTCGTTTGGAAGATGTGCAGCATTGGTGGTTCAGTGGTAGAATTCTCGCCTGCCACGCGGGAGACCCGGGTCCGATTCCCGGCCAATGCAAGAAGTTCCTTATGGTGTGCCTGAGGTCAAGGTCTTCAAAAAAGCTTTGTTATGTAACTTCTGCTAATCCACATTATTGACAGCGTTTGCCAGCTCAAGGGCAATAATTTTCCCTCATGAATCTTGTCGTCAATGTGCCGCCTCAAGCGATGTGCCTCTCGTAAAGATGTTTTAACCCAAGATCAATAAGTCTTTCTCATCTTCCATCTATTTCGCGACCCATGAAGCATAACCTCCTTCCCTAAATGTACCAATCACACGAGGACGTGTCCTTATGAGGCTGTAGAGCATTGGGGGTTCAGTGGTAGAATTCTCGCCTGCCACGCGGGAGACCCGGGTCCGATTTCCGGCCAATGCAAGAAGTTCCTTATGGTGTGCCTGAGGTCAAGGTCTTCAAAAAAGCTTTGTTATGTAACTTCTGCTAATCCACATTACTGACAGCGATTGCCAGCTCAAGGGCAATAATTTGCCCTCATGAATCTTGTCGTCAATGTGCCGCCTCAAATGATGTGCTTCTCGTTAAAGATGTTTTAACCCAAGATCAATAAGTCTTCCTCATCTTTCATCTATTTCGCAAACCAGGAAAGCATAACCTCCTTCCCTGAATGTACCAATCACACGAGGACGTGTCGTTATGAGGCTGTAGAGCATTGGTGGTTCAGTGGTAGAATTCTCGCCTGCCACGCGGGAAACCCGGGTCCGATTCCTGGCAAATGCAAGAAGTTCCTTATGGTGTGCCTGAGGTCAAGGTCTTCAAAAAAGCTTTGTTATGTAACTTCTGCTAATCCACATTACTGACAGCGATTGCCAGCTCAAGGGCAATAATTTGCCCTCATGAATCTTGTCGTTAATGTGCCGCCTCAAGCGATGTGCCTCTCGTAAAGATGTTTTAACCCAAGATCAATAAGTCTTTCTCATCTTCCATCTATTTCGCAACCCATGAAGCATAACCTGCCTGAATGTACCGATCACACAGTGACGTGTCGTTTGGAAGATGTGCAGCATTGGTGGTTCAGTGGTAGAATTCTCGCCTGCCACGCGGGAGACCCGGGTCCGATTCCCGGCCAATGCATGAAGTTCCTTATGGTGTGCCTGAGGTCAAGGTCTTCAAAAAAGCTTTGTTATGTAACTTCTGCTAATCCACATTACTGACAGCGATTGCCAGCTCAAGGGCAATAATTTGCCCTCATGAATCTTCTCTTCAATATGCCGCCTCAAGCGATGTGCCTCTCGTAAAGATGTTTTAACCCAAGATCAATAAGTCTTTCTCATCTTCCATCTATTTCGCAACCCATGAAGCATAACCTGCCTGAATGTACCAATCACACGAGGACGTGTCGTTATGAGGCTGTAGAGCATTGGTGGTTCAGTGGTAGAATTCTCACCTGCCACGCGGGAGACCCGGGTCCGATTCCCGGCCAATGCAAGAAGTTCCTTATGGTGTGCCTGAGGTCAAGGTCTTCAAAAAAGCTTTGTTATGTAACTTCTGCTAATCCACATTATTGACAGCGTTTGCCAGCTCAAGGGCAATAATTTTCCCTCATGAATCTTGTCGTCAATGTGCCGCCTCAAGCGATGTGCCTCTCGTAAAGATGTTTTAACCCAAGATCAATAAGTCTTTCTCATCTTCCATCTATTTCGCGACCCATGAAGCATAACCTCCTTCCCTAAATGTACCAATCACACGAGGACGTGTCGTTATGAGGCTGTAGAGCATTGGTGGTTCAGTGGTAGAATTCTCGCCTGCCACGCGGGAGACCCGGGTCCGATTCCCGGCCAATGCAAGAAGTTCCTTATGGTGTGCCTGAGGTCAAGGTCTTCAAAAAAGCTTTGTTATGTAACTTCTGCTAATCCACATTACTGACAGCGATTGCCAGCTCAAGGGCAATAATTTCCCCTCATGAATCTTGTCGTCAATGTGCCGCCTCAAGCGATGTACCTCTCGTAAAGATGTTTTAACCCAAGATCAATAAGTCTTTCTCATCTTCCATCTATTTCGCGACCCATGAAGCATAACCTGCCTGAATGTACCGATCACACAGTGACGTATCGTTTGCAAGATGTAGAGCATTGGTGGTTCAGTGGTAGAATTCTCGCCTGCCACGCGGGAGACCCGGGTCCGATTCCCGGCCAATGCAAGAAGTTCCTTATGGTGTGCCTGAGGTCAAGGTCTTCAAAAAAGCTTTGTTATGTAACTTCTGCTAATCCACATTACTGACAGCGATTGCCAGCTCAAGGGCAATAATTTCCCCTCATGAATCTTGTCGTCAATGTGCCGCCTCAAGCGATGTGCCTCTCGTAAAGATGTTTTAACCCAAGATCAATAAGTCTTTCTCATCTTCCATCTATTTCGCGACCCATGAAGCTTAACCTGCCTGAATGTACCGATCACACAGTGACGTGTCGTTTGGAAGATGTGCAGCATTGGTGGTTCAGTGGTAGAATTCTCGCCTGCCACGCGGGAGACCCGGGTCCGATTCCCGGCCAATGCAAGAAGTTCCTTATGGTGTGCCTGAGGTCGAGGTCTTCAAAAAAGCTTTGTTATGTAACTTCTGCTAATCCACATTACTGACAGCGATTGCCAGCTCAAGGGCAATAATTTGCCCTCATGAATCTTGTCGTCAATGTGCCGCCTCAAGCGATGTGCCTCTCGTAAAGATGTTTTAACCCAAGATCAATAAGTCTTTCTCATCTTCCATCTATTTCGCAACCCATGAAGCATAACCTGCCTGAATGTACCGATCACACGAGGACGTGTCGTTTGGAAGATGTGCAGCATTGGTGGTTCAGTGGTAGAATTCTCGCCTGCCACGCGGGAGACCCGGGTCCGATTCCCGGCCAATGCAAGAAGTTCCTTATGGTGTGCCTGAGGTCAAGGTCTTCAAAAAAGCTTTGTTATGTAACTTCTGCTAATCCACATTATTGACAGCGTTTGCCAGCTCAAGGGCAATAATTTTCCCTCATGAATCTTGTCGTCAATGTGCCGCCTCAAGCGATGTGCCTCTCGTAAAGATGTTTTAACCCAAGATCAATAAGTCTTTCTCATCTTCCATCTATTTCGCGACCCATGAAGCATAACCTCCTTCCCTAAATGTACCAATCACACGAGGACGTGTCCTTATGAGGCTGTAGAGCATTGGGGGTTCAGTGGTAGAATTCTCGCCTGCCACGCGGGAGACCCGGGTCCGATTTCCGGCCAATGCAAGAAGTTCCTTATGGTGTGCCTGAGGTCAAGGTCTTCAAAAAAGCTTTGTTATGTAACTTCTGCTAATCCACATTACTGACAGCGATTGCCAGCTCAAGGGCAATAATTTGCCCTCATGAATCTTGTCGTCAATGTGCCGCCTCAAATGATGTGCTTCTCGTTAAAGATGTTTTAACCCAAGATCAATAAGTCTTCCTCATCTTTCATCTATTTCGCAAACCAGGAAAGCATAACCTCCTTCCCTGAATGTACCAATCACACGAGGACGTGTCGTTATGAGGCTGTAGAGCATTGGTGGTTCAGTGGTAGAATTCTCGCCTGCCACGCGGGAAACCCGGGTCCGATTCCTGGCAAATGCAAGAAGTTCCTTATGGTGTGCCTGAGGTCAAGGTCTTCAAAAAAGCTTTGTTATGTAACTTCTGCTAATCCACATTACTGACAGCGATTGCCAGCTCAAGGGCAATAATTTGCCCTCATGAATCTTGTCGTTAATGTGCCGCCTCAAGCGATGTGCCTCTCGTAAAGATGTTTTAACCCAAGATCAATAAGTCTTTCTCATCTTCCATCTATTTCGCAACCCATGAAGCATAACCTGCCTGAATGTACCGATCACACAGTGACGTGTCGTTTGGAAGATGTGCAGCATTGGTGGTTCAGTGGTAGAATTCTCGCCTGCCACGCGGGAGACCCGGGTCCGATTCCCGGCCAATGCATGAAGTTCCTTATGGTGTGCCTGAGGTCAAGGTCTTCAAAAAAGCTTTGTTATGTAACTTCTGCTAATCCACATTACTGACAGCGATTGCCAGCTCAAGGGCAATAATTTGCCCTCATGAATCTTCTCTTCAATATGCCGCCTCAAGCGATGTGCCTCTCGTAAAGATGTTTTAACCCAAGATCAATAAGTCTTTCTCATCTTCCATCTATTTCGCAACCCATGAAGCATAACCTGCCTGAATGTACCAATCACACGAGGACGTGTCGTTATGAGGCTGTAGAGCATTGGTGGTTCAGTGGTAGAATTCTCACCTGCCACGCGGGAGACCCGGGTCCGATTCCCGGCCAATGCAAGAAGTTCCTTATGGTGTGCCTGAGGTCAAGGTCTTCAAAAAAGCTTTGTTATGTAACTTCTGCTAATCCACATTACTGACAGCGATTGCCAGCTCAAGGGCAATAATTTGCCCTCATGAATCTTGTCGTTAATGTGCCGCCTCAAGCGATGTGCCTCTCGTAAAGATGTTTTAACCCAAGATCAATAAGTCTTTCTCATCTTCCATCTATTTCGCAACCCATGAAGCATAACCTGCCTGAATGTACCGATCACACAGTGACGTGTCGTTTGGAAGATGTGCAGCATTGGTGGTTCAGTGGTAGAATTCTCGCCTGCCACGCGGGAGACCCGGGTCCGATTCCCGGCCAATGCATGAAGTTCCTTATGGTGTGCCTGAGGTCAAGGTCTTCAAAAAAGCTTTGTTATGTAACTTCTGCTAATCCACATTACTGACAGCGATTGCCAGCTCAAGGGCAATAATTTGCCCTCATGAATCTTCTCTTCAATATGCCGCCTCAAGCGATGTGCCTCTCGTAAAGATGTTTTAACCCAAGATCAATAAGTCTTTCTCATCTTCCATCTATTTCGCAACCCATGAAGCATAACCTGCCTGAATGTACCAATCACACGAGGACGTGTCGTTATGAGGCTGTAGAGCATTGGTGGTTCAGTGGTAGAATTCTCACCTGCCACGCGGGAGACCCGGGTCCGATTCCCGGCCAATGCAAGAAGTTCCTTATGGTGTGCCTGAGGTCAAGGTCTTCAAAAAAGCTTTGTTATGTAACTTCTGCTAATCCACATTATTGACAGCGTTTGCCAGCTCAAGGGCAATAATTTTCCCTCATGAATCTTGTCGTCAATGTGCCGCCTCAAGCGATGTGCCTCTCGTAAAGATGTTTTAACCCAAGATCAATAAGTCTTTCTCATCTTCCATCTATTTCGCGACCCATGAAGCATAACCTCCTTCCCTAAATGTACCAATCACACGAGGACGTGTCGTTATGAGGCTGTAGAGCATTGGTGGTTCAGTGGTAGAATTCTCGCCTGCCACGCGGGAGACCCGGGTCCGATTCCCGGCCAATGCAAGAAGTTCCTTATGGTGTGCCTGAGGTCAAGGTCTTCAAAAAAGCTTTGTTATGTAACTTCTGCTAATCCACATTACTGACAGCGATTGCCAGCTCAAGGGCAATAATTTCCCCTCATGAATCTTGTCGTCAATGTGCCGCCTCAAGCGATGTACCTCTCGTAAAGATGTTTTAACCCAAGATCAATAAGTCTTTCTCATCTTCCATCTATTTCGCGACCCATGAAGCATAACCTGCCTGAATGTACCGATCACACAGTGACGTATCGTTTGCAAGATGTAGAGCATTGGTGGTTCAGTGGTAGAATTCTCGCCTGCCACGCGGGAGACCAGGGTCCGATTCCCGGCCAATGCAAGAAGTTCCTTATGGTGTGCCTGAGGTCAAGGTCTTCAAAAAAGCTTTGTTATGTAACTTCTGCTAATCCACATTACTGACAGCGATTGCCAGCTCAAGGGCAATAATTTCCCCTCATGAATCTTGTCGTCAATGTGCCGCCTCAAGCGATGTGCCTCTCGTAAAGATGTTTTAACCCAAGATCAATAAGTCTTTCTCATCTTCCATCTATTTCGCGACCCATGAAGCTTAACCTGCCTGAATGTACCGATCACACAGTGACGTGTCGTTTGGAAGATGTGCAGCATTGGTGGTTCAGTGGTAGAATTCTCGCCTGCCACGCGGGAGACCCGGGTCCGATTCCCGGCCAATGCAAGAAGTTCCTTATGGTGTGCCTGAGGTCGAGGTCTTCAAAAAAGCTTTGTTATGTAACTTCTGCTAATCCACATTACTGACAGCGATTGCCAGCTCAAGGGCAATAATTTGCCCTCATGAATCTTGTCGTCAATGTGCCGCCTCAAGCGATGTGCCTCTCGTAAAGATGTTTTAACCCAAGATCAATAAGTCTTTCTCATCTTCCATCTATTTCGCAACCCATGAAGCATAACCTGCCTGAATGTACCGATCACACGAGGACGTGTCGTTTGGAAGATGTGCAGCATTGGTGGTTCAGTGGTAGAATTCTCGCCTGCCACGCGGGAGACCCGGGTCCGATTCCCGGCCAATGCAAGAAGTTCCTTATGGTGTGCCTGAGGTCAAGGTCTTCAAAAAAGCTTTGTTATGTAACTTCTGCTAATCCACATTATTGACAGCGTTTGCCAGCTCAAGGGCAATAATTTTCCCTCATGAATCTTGTCGTCAATGTGCCGCCTCAAGCGATGTGCCTCTCGTAAAGATGTTTTAACCCAAGATCAATAAGTCTTTCTCATCTTCCATCTATTTCGCGACCCATGAAGCATAACCTCCTTCCCTAAATGTACCAATCACACGAGGACGTGTCCTTATGAGGCTGTAGAGCATTGGGGGTTCAGTGGTAGAATTCTCGCCTGCCACGCGGGAGACCCGGGTCCGATTTCCGGCCAATGCAAGAAGTTCCTTATGGTGTGCCTGAGGTCAAGGTCTTCAAAAAAGCTTTGTTATGTAACTTCTGCTAATCCACATTACTGACAGCGATTGCCAGCTCAAGGGCAATAATTTGCCCTCATGAATCTTGTCGTCAATGTGCCGCCTCAAATGATGTGCTTCTCGTTAAAGATGTTTTAACCCAAGATCAATAAGTCTTCCTCATCTTTCATCTATTTCGCAAACCAGGAAAGCATAACCTCCTTCCCTGAATGTACCAATCACACGAGGACGTGTCGTTATGAGGCTGTAGAGCATTGGTGGTTCAGTGGTAGAATTCTCGCCTGCCACGCGGGAAACCCGGGTCCGATTCCTGGCAAATGCAAGAAGTTCCTTATGGTGTGCCTGAGGTCAAGGTCTTCAAAAAAGCTTTGTTATGTAACTTCTGCTAATCCACATTACTGACAGCGATTGCCAGCTCAAGGGCAATAATTTGCCCTCATGAATCTTGTCGTTAATGTGCCGCCTCAAGCGATGTGCCTCTCGTAAAGATGTTTTAACCCAAGATCAATAAGTCTTTCTCATCTTCCATCTATTTCGCAACCCATGAAGCATAACCTGCCTGAATGTACCGATCACACAGTGACGTGTCGTTTGGAAGATGTGCAGCATTGGTGGTTCAGTGGTAGAATTCTCGCCTGCCACGCGGGAGACCCGGGTCCGATTCCCGGCCAATGCATGAAGTTCCTTATGGTGTGCCTGAGGTCAAGGTCTTCAAAAAAGCTTTGTTATGTAACTTCTGCTAATCCACATTACTGACAGCGATTGCCAGCTCAAGGGCAATAATTTGCCCTCATGAATCTTCTCTTCAATATGCCGCCTCAAGCGATGTGCCTCTCGTAAAGATGTTTTAACCCAAGATCAATAAGTCTTTCTCATCTTCCATCTATTTCGCAACCCATGAAGCATAACCTGCCTGAATGTACCAATCACACGAGGACGTGTCGTTATGAGGCTGTAGAGCATTGGTGGTTCAGTGGTAGAATTCTCACCTGCCACGCGGGAGACCCGGGTCCGATTCCCGGCCAATGCAAGAAGTTCCTTATGGTGTGCCTGAGGTCAAGGTCTTCAAAAAAGCTTTGTTATGTAACTTCTGCTAATCCACATTATTGACAGCGTTTGCCAGCTCAAGGGCAATAATTTTCCCTCATGAATCTTGTCGTCAATGTGCCGCCTCAAGCGATGTGCCTCTCGTAAAGATGTTTTAACCCAAGATCAATAAGTCTTTCTCATCTTCCATCTATTTCGCGACCCATGAAGCATAACCTCCTTCCCTAAATGTACCAATCACACGAGGACGTGTCGTTATGAGGCTGTAGAGCATTGGTGGTTCAGTGGTAGAATTCTCGCCTGCCACGCGGGAGACCCGGGTCCGATTCCCGGCCAATGCAAGAAGTTCCTTATGGTGTGCCTGAGGTCAAGGTCTTCAAAAAAGCTTTGTTATGTAACTTCTGCTAATCCACATTACTGACAGCGATTGCCAGCTCAAGGGCAATAATTTCCCCTCATGAATCTTGTCGTCAATGTGCCGCCTCAAGCGATGTACCTCTCGTAAAGATGTTTTAACCCAAGATCAATAAGTCTTTCTCATCTTCCATCTATTTCGCGACCCATGAAGCATAACCTGCCTGAATGTACCGATCACACAGTGACGTATCGTTTGCAAGATGTAGAGCATTGGTGGTTCAGTGGTAGAATTCTCGCCTGCCACGCGGGAGACCCGGGTCCGATTCCCGGCCAATGCAAGAAGTTCCTTATGGTGTGCCTGAGGTCAAGGTCTTCAAAAAAGCTTTGTTATGTAACTTCTGCTAATCCACATTACTGACAGCGATTGCCAGCTCAAGGGCAATAATTTCCCCTCATGAATCTTGTCGTCAATGTGCCGCCTCAAGCGATGTGCCTCTCGTAAAGATGTTTTAACCCAAGATCAATAAGTCTTTCTCATCTTCCATCTATTTCGCGACCCATGAAGCTTAACCTGCCTGAATGTACCGATCACACAGTGACGTGTCGTTTGGAAGATGTGCAGCATTGGTGGTTCAGTGGTAGAATTCTCGCCTGCCACGCGGGAGACCCGGGTCCGATTCCCGGCCAATGCAAGAAGTTCCTTATGGTGTGCCTGAGGTCAAGGTCTTCAAAAAAGCTTTCTTATGTAACTTCTGCTAATCCACATTACTGACAGCGATTGCCAGCTCAAGGGCAATAATTTGCCCTCATGAATCTTGTCGTCAATGTGCCGCCTCAAATGATGTGCTTCTCGTTAAAGATGTTTTAACCCAAGATCAATAAGTCTTTCTCATCTTCCATCTATTTCGCAAACCATGAAGCATAACCTCCTTCCCTGAATGTACCAATCACACGAGGACGTGTTGTTGTGAGCCTGTAGAGCATTGGTGGTTCAGTGGTAGAATTCTCGCCTGCCACGCGGGAGACCAGGGTCCGATTCCCGGCCAATGCAAGAAGTTCCTTATGGTGTGCCTGAGGTCAAGGTCTTCAAAAAAGCTTTGTTATGTAACTTCTGCTAATCCACATTACTGACACATTACTACGATTGCCAGCTTAAGGGCAATAATTTGCCCTCATGAATCTTGTCGTCAATATGCCGCCTCAAATGATGTGCTATATAAATGTAAAACCAGTATATTTTTATAAGTGATATAAATGTAAAACCAGTATATTTTTGTCATCTAAAGTGTTTGACAAGAGATTCGACACATTCTACTCCCCCTGCTTCAAATACTTCCCCTCCGTGCGTTATGGCGCATACATAATTAGCTGTGTGTCTCTCTTTTTCGTGAAAAGTTTCAAAATCATAATATATATATTTTTCATCGTGTGGTTCAGGCTTGAGTGGCTGTATGAAACACTCGTGCACATCGTCACCCGTCAGAATTTCCCCACAATGCACACACAAGTGTGCGTCGGCTAAATGTGTCTTTGTTTTACCAAAACCGCCTGATACCCTGTAGACATTGTGACATTTTGAGCAAAATTTCACGGACTCACATTGAGATCTTTCATCGACTATTTGTGATTCTTTATGCGTTTTATACCAGAAGCTACTTTTACAGAATCTGAGGCAGTCTGGACACTGTCTACTCCTGCCGAGGTGCGAACGACATTCAACCGTCTGGCATATTTTGCTAACAAACTTACAACTATGGGTTCGCCTGTCTTTATAACCCGCAAAACAATATTGACAAACGTAAGAAGCTCCGATAAAACCTTTTAAATTTTTTATTAGGTGATAATGGTGGCCGTGGATAAAGAGATACACTGTCCTTGGATGAATTTCATCTGTGTTTTTATGGACCAATAACTTCCCTGAGGAGTCTCTGTGGAAAACCACAATTTTCAGATCAAATTTTTTTCGAAAACGCTCAAATTCTGAAAGCCTATTTGCGTGCCTGGGGCGAAACCGCATTCTGTATGGATCTGCATCGCCGGTGTTTGCAGCTCTTGGTCGTTAAATGTCGGATTGAGGAAATATGCTAGGCAATAACTCAGACACATTTCGTTTCCTATGTTAACTGGACTAAATAAGTGCATTCTGTTTCTGCTTATAGTTTCGCTTATAGCTATATCAATAATTTTTCTCCGTCCACCCCGTTTTATCACGCATGATAGAGATCTGTAATGTTAAAGTTGAATCCGTTGCTACGTCTCTGTTACTTTGAGCAGCCTGCTCGATTTGGTCTATAAATGTCGAGGGGTCGTGATTAGTGGCTGGTGTTAAAACTGCATTTACAGAGGTAGGGAGACTAGCACCAGCCAATGCTGTTTATAAATCCTGTTTCGCCGGCCAACACTCGAGAAAACTCCACAACCTCGTTTAAAATATTGTGGAGATGAATATTGTACTCTGCATAATCGGTTGTATCTATTTCATGAAGATCCAAAGATCTATGAATCTCTAAACCATTGAAACGAGGACGCGGTATTATTGTGAAACCACCCACATCACCACCCTCCGTAACTAATCTATCGATCTCATCCTGAGTTGATTCCGTTTCATCATTTGCCCCGTCCGTATTATGTCTTTGATCCGAGCCCGCACCACCGCCACCAGCACCCGATTGCAGCTCATCGTTGATTTCATCCTGTGTGGATCGGTCTAACCACAACCTTTGTTCGGCTATAATATTATTCAATCTCTCGCCGGTGGTAAGATCGGTGGTATTTAGAGCTCGTAGTTGTTCGTTTATTAAAAGACGGAGCCTGTCGCTATTTTCACTTAACCTCGATCTTGTACGCCTTAGATTAACATCATCAGAGTCTGAGTCGGGACGGGGTCTTTTAGAAAACATTTTTGTTTTGTGTTTTCTTCAAAAATTGTGTGAAAGAGAAACGTATGTAACAGTAACTATAGAACACAATATTGACAACTGTAGGTACACATTAACAAAAAAAAACAAAAAAAACAAATACAGATAAAAAATAATAACAAAACGAATGAAAAAAAAAACTAAAATAAAATTAGGGTATAGAATTTTTATCTTCTTCTTCCATCCTGCATTTCCCTCAATATTCTCTGAACAACATTCAATCTTTCAGAAATTAATGACAGAGCAACAGTACCCATCGAATTATCATTCCTCACCCGAGAGAATTCCTGAGAAAATTCCTGTTGGATAGAGAAAAGTTCGGTTCTCAAACGTCTGTTTTCGTCGAGAAGTTGTTGCTGGCTGGTTGTGAAAAACTGAAGGACGCTTCTCAGATCATCGGCGTGTTGGTTTTGTAAATCAACCACTCTGTTTACTAATTCAAAGAAATCGTTCTGGGCTTCAGAAACAATCTCTTCAACCTGTTGATATGACAACGGGGTCGCGGCTACATCTAAAACACGTAAGTAATTCCTGTTAACACAGCATAATGTTGCGTAGCTTAGTCCGCGGAGATCTCGCTCGCTGAATAAGGGTCGATAGGGGCCGTCGTCGTCTGATGCGTCGGACGAATTCCTTTCTGAATTAACCGTATCCACCGCAGCTGCTTGAGAGTCCAAGAACAGATCCAGACCTCTCTCGTCGTGGGTTTGTTCTAGGAGTAAAGATATCAATAATTATTAAAATGATTTATTTGTTATAGATAAAATATGATAAATCATATATATATAACATCTTACCGATTTCTTCCGGCGAATCAGCACAGGGACTTACAGGCACTGAATCCCCAAATCGTTTTTTGTATAATCCACCAGAGGGGCCCGTATTACAGTCTGATGTTGATGTACACTCAACAGGTGTGTTTTGTTCTGAAAAAATAATTTCGTTATTTTAAAATGTATTTAATTAAAAAATATTATAGTAAGACAAAAAAAAAAAGTCTTCGCTTACCGTCACCCGGATAGCTTAATTCTTCGTCTGAATCTCCGTAAATTTCCCGTAAACGGTTTTTTCCTCTCCCCGAAGCCGAGTCGCGCGTGTGTCTGTGACTAGATGGGATCGACTAGATGGGATCCACCCGCTGGTCAACGGTTGCTCGGACGGCCCCGTCGAAGACGAACAAGTACTCTCTATCTCCGGGTTGCTGAAATGACCAGGTGTGGAACAGGCGGAAATATCTGAATAGCCCTCGCGACCCCCGACCAATGGTGAGCTTGAGGCCTCCTCCTCCTCCTCCTGCGATTGCGGTGGGGAGGATATATCATCTAAAGCCTCCTGGATTGATACGTTCTCCACAACGCATGGATCTGTTAGAATGTAGATATTAACCTTTTTCTTTTTAAGAAGATCATTTAAAAAAAAGAAGATATAAGTAGAATATATTACATACCTTCTAAAAAATCGTTTGGTGAGACTCCTTCAGGGAACGCGTTGTCATCTATGAATAAATACATTTATTAAGGGTAATTTTTTCCAATTTATAAACTCTGTTTACATTTTTATTTATAATGAAAATACTCACAGAGTTCGTTCAGGATCTCCGCCAGATCGTTAAAATGCTGTTCGTTAGAATCTTCTCCTCCGTGTTGAATAGACATGGTTGCGCTGGAAAATATAAGACGTACAGTCTCGATGCAGTACGCAACTAAAAAAAAGATGGATAACTTGTTGACTCAAACAGATTTCTCCCCCCGCGTCTTTCTTTCTTCAAAGAAAGACCTTTCATCTCTCCAGGGTTCGATTGGTGATTTTTTATAATAGGGAAAAGATAGTTGATTTTTTTTTACAACTAGAGAAACACACGTTCTGATCCATCTTTCAAACACCTTTCCTCCATGTGTTTTTCTTTCTTCAAAGAAAGACCTTTCATCTCTCCAGGGTTCGAGGTAGGTGATTTTTTACAGTAGAGACCATGTTGGTTTGTTAACGTTTCCCCTCTCGTATATGACCGGTAATAAAACTATTTCTCACGCTCTGAAATAACACGATGATACCAAGGTATCACGACAGACTTTATGGAGCCATGTGTGTGTGCGTGTGTGTGTGTGTGAGAGAGAGAGAGAGAGAGAGAGAGAGAGAGAGAGAGAGAGTTCCGTATGACATGTAATAAAACTAATTCTGACACTCTGAAATAACACGATGATGTCAGGATATCACGACAGACTTTATGGAGCCATGTGTGTGTGTGTGTGTGTGTGTGTGTGTGTTGTATTTTCCCATCACGTCATCTACGCGGGGAGGAGTCAGCGTCTGGCATCTCACTCTCTTTCAATCTCTCACTTCTGCTCGGAACACTGATGGAGTGCAGATGTTTTTCACGATCCTCCTCACAGAGTGTTTTTACCAGAACAAGAGTTTGTGTTCTTTTCTCTTCACACGGATTTTGTAAAACGCAAGAGTTTGATTTTAAAACTATATTTTAACTATTTATAATATAAAAAAATATTACCTGCACGGATGGGTTTACTCTAATGACTGATGTTTTTAACATCTAAAATGTTGTTTTAGATGTTTTCAACACTTAAACATTTTCTGATAACTTTTATAAATTGCTTAAACATTCATCTACATCTAAACATTCATCAGCATCTAAACACAGACCCCCTATCTCTCACTCTATCATTTATTGTACATGTCTTAAAATATATTGCTTTTGAATGTTTTTTCATAATTTCTGAACATTTTCCTACATTGAACATATAAAAACCAATAATGCACTATTGGGAAGTGTAGTGTATTATTGCACTGACCGTGGGAAAAATTCCCTCGTTCCAGGTGTTCAGCCCATAAGGAGGGGGTCAGCGTGGGAATATCCAACAGTGTACGTACAGCCCATAATTGGGCGTGGCTAAGCGTGGGAACCCATTTATTGGGGGGCCATAAACCTGTCAGTTTGATGAAAAGGACCCACTATCCTCTCTCTTTCATGCTATTTTAAAATAGGATCTTATGACTTTGATCAATTCATTTTTTGTTCAGATGACAATCTGTTTTACATCCGCAACAAGATGTCCAAAAAATGTAAAGTTGTGTGCAGTGCAGAGGAGGCTGACGCACTATTTAAAGAGTTCCATCACAGTGACATTGGTGCACATGTTGGACAGCTTAAAACAAGAGATGCCATTTCTCAGCGGTTCTATTGGCCTGGCATGTCATCAGACATAGAGAAATGGGTAGGCTTATTAGAACTTAAAATCATTTAAAAAAAAGTTTTATCATATAACAATGTATAAATTAACAATCAATTCATATACTAAACATTTCCAGGTATCTGAGTGTTCAGTCATAAAGCTTGAGACAGTCTACACACCAATCAAGGTACCAACTCCAAATTTATATCCCCCCCCTCCCCAACCCAACCCAACCCAACCCCTACAGTACCTACAGTACATATTTACACTGATCACCCACAGCAAGAAACCCACTGACAGGTAAAGTGAATAACATTGATTATATTATTACAATGTGTCACAGATTATTTCACAGGTAGAGGATCAAATGAACAGCAGACAGTCAAGTAAATGGGCGTTCTCACGTGGAGACGAGACCGAGTTAGTGTGGGTAGAAGAGATGCATGGTGAGGTTTAAGCAGTGAAGCATGGAAGGTAGGAGCAATCTTATATTGAGGAGGTAGGTTTAAACGATATGTGATGTCATTGATTTGCTACTGAATGGTGAATGGTCCAATCAATCTTGGACTGAGCTTGCTGGAAGGCAGCCGGGGACAGATGTCCCTGGTAGAGAGCCAGACCTTCCGCCCTGGATGGAAAGTGTCCTCTACTTGCATTGCCCTTATGTCTCCGTTCTGCCCTCTGAAGGTGTCCTACACCCTCTCACTCTCCTCGGTCAACTTCAAGCAGGATGCAGGTGTTGGTGTCGGAAGGAGGTAAGTGTGTGACGAGATCGATGCTAAGGTGAGACATGGGTCTAATGGGAGTTATTATGGTATTACAAATACTGTAATGGTCGCAGCTTGTCTTCTGGAAGGTATCTCATAGTTCTGGAAACAGCGCATGTGGAACAGCCTCCGACCAAGCGTTGTCCTTAATGGCAGTGACTTCCCCCTGATCCATCTGAACAGCAGATTCTTCAATGATGTAACCAATGAATTGGATGAAGGGACGATGGAATTCGCACTTTTCAAATATCAAGTAAAGATGGTGTTCCCTGAGTAGTTGAGGACCTGCGCAACATTCCTGCGGTGTTCAGCCAGACCTCATCCATGAAAGCCTGCCTCAACACCTCATCCATGAAAAACTGGAACACAGTAGGTGAGTTAGCCAGCCCGTTCGGCACAATCCGGTACTCAGAGTTGCCTGACGGTGTTAAGAAGGCGGTCTTCCATTCAAAACCAATCCATTCCTTCCCTTCCTTTCCTAAATTCAATTGATTGACTTTCAGTAAATAAAATACATGAAATTCATTATAGTTTTATAAAGTTTAAAATGGTCTAATTTAAGTCTAATCAGTTTACAAAGAAATATAAACTTTTTAAATATAAATATTAATGATAATTAAAACATATTGGTCAAGCTGACTGATATGATTGAATGTATTATAATGTAGTATTTGTCTATTTTATTATAGCACATAGAATAATAATTCCATACAGAGACACTCCATGAATCGTTTAATATTTAAAAAAGATGTGGCCATTGTACAATCATATCGACTTTTTATCATATCATATCTATATTTGTGTAAGTCTTCTCTTTATATTTTTTTTTTTTTTTTTTTTTTAAGAGTTCTTGCCAAGCTGGTTGAGGATAAGCCCAATACCTGGGACCAATATTTGGATGCTGCTATGTTTGGGCTACGGACAAAGAAACAGCTGACGACACAGTTCTCCCCATTTTATCTGATGTTTGGGAGAGAAGCACGCTACCCATCCGAGGTCCCAGAACATTGTCAAGTGATTTTGTGTAAATATTCTGGATTACAAGATTATATTACATAATTATGCAGTATAGATGAATTATTTATTAATAACATTTTTACACAGGTTGATGTTTCCTTCGAAAATGAAAACAATGATGAAGTGGTGGCCATCGACATTGAACGACATAAAAAAATTATGGACATTGTTCAAGAAAATGTTGAAAAAACACACTCGAGAACAAGGAGAAGGCTATCACAAAAGGACCACAGCCAAAGCCTTTCGGTGGGAGCCATGGTGTGGAGGAAGAATGTCCGCAGTGAACAGCGGAAAGGAGTTCCCTTTATGGTGACCAAAATAAAAGGGAAAAGTATTGATCTTGTGGATTCAGAGGGTCGAACCACGCACAAGGTAAACATTGACCACCTCAAGCACCATCATGAGGAGACCACAAGGATACCTCACAATTTGAGGAAGCATCAACAACTTCCCCTCTCCTCCAGCTGCTGACTCTTCTCCGCCTCCAGCTGCTGTCTCCTCTCCTCCTCCAGCTGCTGACTCTTCTCCGCCTCCAGCTGCTGACTCTTCTCCGCCTCCAGCTGCTGTCTCCTCTCCTCCTCCAGCTGCTGACTCTTCTCCGCCTCCAGCTGCTGTCTCCTCTCCTCCTCCAGCTGCTGACTCTTCTCCGCCTCCAGCTGCTGACTCTTCTCCGCCTCCAGCTGCTGACTCCTCTCCTCCTCCAGTTTCTGACTCCTCTCCTCCTCCAGCTGTTCTATCCTCACCTCCTCCAGCTGTTCTATCCTCTGCTCCTCCAGCTGTTCTATCCTCTCCTCCTCCAGCTGTTCTATCCTCTCCTTCTCCAGCTGTTCTATCCTCTCCTCCTCCAGCTGTTCTATCCTCTCCTCCTCCAGCTGTTCTATCATCTCCTCCTCCAGCTGGTCTATCCTCTGCTCCTCCAGCTGTTCTATCCTCTCCTCCTCCAGCTGGTATATCCTCCTCCAGCTGTTCTATCCTCTGCTCCTCCAGCTGTTCTATCCTCACCTCCTCCAGCTGTTCTATCCTCTGCTCCTCCAGCTGTTCTATCCTCTCCTCCTCCAGCTGTTCTATCCTCTCCTCCTCCAGCTGTTCTATCCTCTCCTCCTCCAGCTGTTCTATCCTCTCCTCCTCCAGCTGTTCTATCATCTCCTCCTCTGCTCCTCCAGCTACTGACTCCTCTCCTCCTCCCGTTCTCTCCTCTCCTCTTCCAGCTGTTCTATCTTCTCTTTCAGCAGCCCACTCCCCTCCTACTTTATCTGCTGACTCCTCTCCTCCTCCAGCTGTCCTC
This sequence comes from Rhinichthys osculus, assembly GCA_029959095.1. Taxonomy (NCBI): domain Eukaryota; kingdom Metazoa; phylum Chordata; class Actinopteri; order Cypriniformes; family Leuciscidae; genus Rhinichthys; species Rhinichthys osculus. The sequence continues at coordinate 2,249,024 of JARWKJ010000002.1, read as the reverse complement.
TCTTCTCCTCCTCCAGCTGGTCTATCCTCTGCTATTCCAGCTGTTCTATCCTCTCCTCCTCCAGCTGGTCTATCCTCTGCTCCTACAGCTGTTCTATCCTCTCCTCCTCCAGCTGGTCTATCCTCTGCTCCTCCAGTTGTGCTGTTCTCTCCTCCTCCAGCTGGTCTATCCTCTGCTCCTCCAGCTGTTCTATCCTCTCCTCCTCCAGCTGGTATATCCTCCTCCAGCTGTTCTATCCTCTGCTCCTCCAGCTGTTCTATCCTCTCCTCCTCCAGCTGTTCTATCCTCTCCTTCTCCAGCTGTTCTATCCTCTCCTCCTCCAGCTGTTCTATCCTCTCCTCCTCCAGCTGTTCTATCCTCTCCTCCTCCAGCTGTTCAATCCTCTCCTCCTCCAGCTGTTCTATCATCTCCTCTGCTCCTCCAGCTACTGACTCCTCTCCTCCTCCCGTTCTCTCCTCTCCTCTTCCAGCTGTTCTATCTTCTCTTTCAGCAGCCCACTCCCCTCCTACTTTATCTGCTGACTCCTCTCCTCCTCCAGCTGTCCTCTCTTCTCCTCCTCCAGCTGGTCTATCCTCTGCTCCTCCAGCTGTTCTATCCTCCCCTCCTCCAGCTGGTCTATCCTCTGCTCCTCCAGCTGTTCTATCCTCTCCTCCTCCAGCTGGTCTATCCTCTGCTCCTCCAGTTGTGCTGTTCTCTCCTCCTCCAGCTGGTCTATCCTCTGCTCCTCCAGCTGTTCTATCCTCTCCTCCTCCAGCTGGTATATCCTCCTCCAGCTGTTCTATCCTCTCCTCCTCCAGCTGGTCTATCCTCTGCTCCTCCAGTTGTGCTGTTTTCTCCTCCTCCAGCTGGTCTATCCTCTCCTCCTCCAGCTGGTATATCCTCCTCCAGCTGGTCTATCCTCTGCTCCTCCAGCTGTTCTATCCTCTCCTCCTCCAGCTGGTATATCCTCCTCCAGCTGGTCTATCCTCTGCTCCTCCAGCTGTTCTATCCTCTCCTCCTCCAGCTGGTCTATCCTCTCCTCCTCCAGCTGGTATATCCTCCTCCAGCTGTTCTATCCTCTCCTCCTCCAGCTGGTCTATCCTCTGCTCCTCCAGTTGTGCTGTTCTCTCCTCCTCCAGCTGGTCTATCCTCTCCTCCTCCAGTTGTTCTATCCTCTCTTACTTCAGCTGCAGTCTTGCCGCCTCCTCCAGCTGAACAATCATCTTCTGATGTGACCACTTTTAAAAAAAAATGTACGTAAATTTTTATAAACAAACTAAATTTCCTACATTTATTATAGAACTACATTTATTATAGAAATAAAAACTGTTTATATTTAGCTTTTAATCAACCTGTTTTTGGTTGAAATTGTATTATTGTAACATAACTTTTTTTTTACATTCAGAGATATATTTCATATATTAAAATAACTTATACTGTTGTACACTACATTATAGTTATTTCAATTACTATTTTTATCTCATACATAGGCATAAGGGATGCATTTGGAGGCAAAAAATCACAAGTCCTGCTGTCTCGAATGGGGCCCTACAAACTTTTTTATTGGGACATTGTGAGGACAGCCCCCAATGAAGAGTTTGAAAGTGAGGTGAGCTTAATTGAATGACTGACTTGTCTACTTGGATTGTATATAATTTATCCAAGGTAATGCTACATACTCTTACTCATTTATCTGTCTCACAGGTCATCAATACATACATAGCTCGCACAGTAAAAATAAATAACCAAATAAGAGAAAAAAAGGCTTTTCACATTCAGTGCTTTGAAATGACACACATGGGAGGGAAAAAACTCAAGACTGAATCCAGATAGCATGTAGTAATCGGCCCGAGCTCGGCTGCCCCGCGGCGCCTGCGGCTCAGACTCGGCATCGGCGTTTGTTAATCGGGCCGAGTGTGGCCTGCAGCTCACTCTGGCTCATGCATTTTTGTTACGGCTGTAAAGCACTGGGCCAATTCATGTTCACCGTATCTGGCTGTAGAGATCTGGGCCACTTCTGAAAATGACTCGGCTTAAGTTCAATCAAGGATGGTTTGAATGAAGCAATAATTAACATACACATTATTTTAAAATTCATATCCTGAACGTATACTTGATAATATGCTATCTACTCGTTGAATGTTGTGAACTTGTCCAAAACAAAATCTGCAGTAAAACTTAAATTAAACTATAATAATAATAATAATAATAATAATAACAATATAGTGTCGTTTTGAACAGCATTCTTTAATTATAACCATAGCAAAACGATTTTTTTGTAATGAAACATGCAGATCATTATGTACATGTAGCCTATTTTAAACATGTATGCGCGCACATGTGACATGACATCATCCCTCGCACACCAGTGGGAGGGGTCTCATTGTACCATGGTGATCACCATGTTTTTGCAGTTTGGACAACAACAAAAAACAATGGATTATTTAGCAAGACATACGAAAACGGGATCATCTAAGAAAAAAATGGTAAGCATTGATGCGCTTTTATTTTCTAGTATTTTATGTAGTCCCTCAAAGGGACTAAGTTAACAGCACGCGTGAGACTGCATAGCTAACCACATACAGCTGCTAGCGCAACTTGCATAGAAATTCTCCTACCACCTAAATTGCCTAATTAGTTATAGCAGATGTGCTCATTAATACCATACAAACAGTGGGCCACAGTTCTTTTAAAATTTGTTTTTAAAATTGTTCCAATCCAATGGCCATGTGCAGATTAATGTTGTCACTCATTGTTTTTTTTAAAGGAACTGGGTAAATGCCATATTCAAATAGCCTAGCCATTTAGCTGAGCTCGAACAATACACGGCGAATTTCAAATCTTGCATAATGAATGACGTATTTCTGTAGCCTATACTGATTGGACGACGGTCATTGGATTCATAAATTTTGGGGCATCTAGCCCGGGGGGCGGGGTTACGTCCTGCGTCACATCTCTCATGCGGGTTCTCGTCGACCAGGGTCAGCGCGCACCAGCGGGGACCCGTCAAAGATTCTGTAGTTTTTCCAACCGTCTCTGGACTCGTCTGTTGAGTGGGAAGTTAACATTACCGGCCTGTGTACATCTTTTTCCACGATGGAAGGTAAGTTTTTAATCATGTTAGATTGTTTTCCTGTTTAGTTAAGATTTAGACTGTTAGATAGAGTTAGATAGATTAGCTAGATAGAGTAATCTTGACCAACTTCAAATCACGTGGTGCAAACCTGTCCTCTTTTGGTGAAAATAGTTATTGTAAGACTTTTGTAAAACTTTTTTTTAAAACTTTTTTTTACTCTTCACCTGTAGTCTTACAGAAGCCTCATTTGGTTTGCACCCCTGGTCTGTGTTAACGAAATATAAATCATTTATAGATCCGCCTTGGATGCCTCCACATTCTGAAGTTGTCAAGAGAGATGGGGGATACATTTCCGTAATTGTAAAGTCGGAGGAGGAGGATCTGACAACTCTGTTGGAAAACCATAAAAGAGCGTCGCTCACTCACGTCTTTCAACAAATGGTATTAAGTTACTATGAAACACAGTTAACTAACTATCCATGATGGAAATAAGTGCTTGCCCTTCCTCATGTTATCCTTGGACATGTGTATGTGTTTTTGTTTGTTTGCTATCTGTAACAGGTAGGACTTAATTATATTTGCACACTTTAAGTCCTAACCCTAACCTCTTCTTCTTTGTAGGACTCGATCCTCTTCCGGCTTCGAGTGACACAGAAGGCGCACCAGGTCTCCTGACAGACAGACAAGTCTCTCATGCTTCCCTCATGGGCAACACAAGCAACACTCAAGGTAAATTAACTAAAAAACAAGCTTATAGAATGCAAGACGTGTTTGTGTGTGCGTCTGTGTATGCGCCAGGGTTATTATAGTTTTGCATTTTTGATTAGTTTTATTTTTATTTCGTTTTGACTTTTTGTTTTCAAATTCAGTTTAGTTTTAATTATTTTTTAAAGTGGGTTTGCTAGTTTAGTTTATTTTTTGAAAATGCTTAGTTTCAGTTTAGTTTTTATTCGTTTTAGTGTTAGTTTTAGGGTTTTTTTGTTTGTAATTTGGGTTATTTGTTAGGGGCCAGATTCAAAAAGGTCAGAATAAGTATTGTGTAATAATAACTCAACAAAAACATCATACAATTTTTTTTTTAAATCACACCCCCCTTGAAATTCCTTTACCTCTTACAAAGTCCAACCGCCGTACCAAAAATCTATACAGAATTCACACCCTATTTACTCTATACAGTCAATTGCATACTCATCTGGATTGAAGCAGCAAACATTCAGTGTAAAAGTAAAAAAATATTTATTATATAACGATTATATAACGATATTAGTATGGCCGTGTGTGCACAAGACAAAGTTGTATTCGCACACTGTAACCCTAACCTTTTCTTCACAGGTTGTAGGACTCCATCTTCCCCTGGCTTTGAGCAACACAGAAGGCAGACAGAAGTCTCCTGACAGACAGACAAGTCCCTCATGGGCAACACAAGCAACGCCTGTTAAGGGAAAATTTGACAAATGCTGTATATATTTCCCTGTTGAAAACATTGCATTACAAAAAAAAATGTATTGTGTATTGACATGATTAAAATCTTGGATTAAGGCCTGTTTCTATTTCATAATTCCACCTGTAATAGCAGTATTGAGTCGAATTAGTCGTTACTGCTTGAATCACCTAAAGAAGAAACATGAACTGGTTAACTGGAGTTTACTGGAAGTTTACTTTTCTGCAATACAATAAGTAGGCCTAACTTTATCGAGGTAAACCAGACGTAGGTCTAGGAGTGGAGAGAAGAGTGACAAAATCACGGTAGGGCTGTGCAAACAAAGTAGGCTATCTGTCTAGCACTGCCATGTCAGTGTATTGATGGATTCATTGACCCCTTGTCCCTTCGTAGTTTGTAAGAGACATTTCAGGTTGGATGTATTTAATAAACTGAGCGAAGCCTATTCATCTGTTAACATGAAACGCTTGGCCATTGTAATTAAGGCTACAGCACATCTTGTACAACTTAAACCCATGGTAGCTAGGTAACGATAAACAAACTGAAAGACCGCAATTCCTGATTTCGCTTTCGTTCACTAAACAAAGACTATGGAAATTAAACATCACTTTTCCATCAAAAAAACGTGTTGTAAAAAACATAACTTATTAGATTTAAGACCTAGGTTCGCTAGCTAGTTCTGTGCCTGCCTGTGTGTGCGCTATGGTGCGCGCTGACCCTGGTCGACGAGAACCCGCATGAGAAATGTGACGCAGGACGTAACCCCGCCCCCCGGGCGAGATGCCCCAAAATTTATGAATCCCTGACGGTCATAGGCCTTTTTCACGAAAGTTAGAACGCACATCCGGTTCAGCGTTTGTTTTGTAAAGCGACTTCCGGTGAAATGGAGTCAGGCGCGCTCTTCACAACTTCCCTGAAGAATATACCGTCAATTACATCAGCGGATGTTTCTCGTCTTGTTGAACTTAATTCAATCGCTCCGCACTCAAAACTCAACAAAGGGTACAAGTTCTTCCACGAAAATTACATCTTTAATTATGAAGGTAAGGAACGAACCATACATTAGCATGCTTTTGCTAACGTGATATTTCTATAAATGCCTTTATAACATTGTCAAGTCATCTTCATTTATATAGCGCTTTTAACAATGTAGATTGTTCCAAAGCGGCTTTACAGTGATACAAGGATAGTTTAAAATAACAGAGATTGTTTTGGCTTTATAGCAGTTCTTGAATAAAGTTATTTTCCAGCTCAAGTTATAGTAGACTGAAGAGTATTTTAAACAGATAAAAATAGTCATAAAATGTGTCTTAATAATCTTTAATATGATTGTTCATTTTTTCATGCAATATTCAGTGTCGAGTGTGAGAAACAGGGAGATTATCGTGAGGTGTAGGTGTTATAGGTCGATGAGGAAGCGTGAGGAGCCACATTCTCTGCAGGTTTGATAAGAAATGATGGCTTGGTTTCACAGACAGGGTTTAGCCAGGATTAGGCTTTAGTTCAATTAGAACGTTTTCTTCTTTAATAAATAGCCTTTGCCTTCGAAAAAGTAAAACCTTACTGGTGTGCATCTTGAGACAAAACATTGACACTGGCCTATTTTAAGATATGCTTTCAGTTAAAATAGCTCAAACATAAATTTTAGTCTGAGACTGTGAATTTTATAATGTCTTGTCTGTGAAACCTGTTATGATAAAAACTAAACCCTTAAGAAGTTCAGACTTTCTACACCTAACATGACTTTTCAAAAGTGATGCAGTGCTGTATTGAAACTATAAAGCTTACAGTGAAAGGGGAAGTTTTTATTTTCTTACTGCGGTTGCAATTTTCTATTTTGAGGGGATTCCTATAAAAAAAAAAAATTCATGATGTTCTCATGAATGTTCTATAGTCTAGTATTAAACTTGCTATATTAAAATATACTGATATTGGATTTTGTCTTTTACTTTAGATCACTTTGAATGTTGACACAGTGCCTGTCGAGTTCACTAGCTCGTGTACTGCAGGAAAAGCTTTATCATCTGG